>JAODXP020000015.1:12445281-12617781 GCA_027497455.2 Sardinella longiceps
GCCTGGCGTTGCCTGCCTACGTCCTTCCGCTAAAAAGTCTTAAGCTACATACTCCGTCTGGCTTTGATTCCATTGGGCTCGTTTTCTGCGAACAGAAATTGATAAGGCCAATCAGCGAGCAGAAGGGGGGAGATTGACAGCATGGGCGGGAGTTGCGAGAGACGACGTCAAGACTCTGCGCTGTGTAGTCATTTGGAGAAGAAGAAACATGGCGGAAGTCAACGAAGCGATTGAAACCATGCTGTTTAAGATTCCAGACATTATTAAGGAATTGAAGATAGAACAAAGAGAGTTCTTAACTAATTTTATATCGGGCAAAGATGTCGTTGCGCTTCTTCCTAGAAAAAAAGTTAGATTTTTCAATTGGCTACGTTGCAAAGGAGGCGACTAGGCTAACGTTACAAGGCAGAGAAGCTAACCCGTTGTTGTGGTGTTGGTGATTTCCCCTATTCTGGCCTTGATGGAGGAACAAGTGAAGCAAGCGGAAAGGTTAGGAGTCAGTGCTGGGGAGCTAGGTGTTCTCGACGATCGTAAAAATGTGGACGGACGCTTCATCTTGGTTTTTGGTCTCAAGTCTTGGCTGCAGAACACGAATGACGATGGATGCTAACCTCGACTGTACCCAGACAGCAGGGTGAGTTGACTCTTTATGTCTCAGTTGCACTAGACTTTATTGTAGAACTATGGCTTTTTAAACTGTAAGATGTATATATTGTGGAAATTAACTGTGTGTCAAGAGTCAACAAAATGTATGTTCACAATGCCTGTTCTGTTCCCTGCCATTATGTTACTGATATTACTGTCCACTGCTAGCAATATATCGTTTGTCAAAGTCAGAGCGAACTTTATTGTCAATCAAACTCTGCAACAGTAACATTAACGTTACATTGCAAGCAGACTGAAATTGCCTTTCTCCAAACTCCAAATAAGCAACAAGGTTAAAAGTTTGACATGTAACTAAGTGATGTAACTGTATTTAACACAACTCACTAGGACAAAGTGAAATTGATATCAAGCATTATAAGACATAACATTAACAGTAGACTGCAATAGATATCATTAACATAATAACAGGCAACATACCATAGACACTGTGAGCTTACATTACATTTCTAGACTGTCAGCGTTTCAGAAAGTACTTGAGGTTTTGCTGGAGTGCAATAGTAATGAGTGTCAACAAGGTTCAATGAGGCAAAAGTGCATGGTGCAAAGTAGCAGCATGGAGATGAAAGTCTGTAAACATTTTTGCATGGGAATGTGCATAGAGTCGTTGGTCTTTGGTTATGTGTGTGTGTGTGGGGGGGGGGTGTCTCTTTATCATGCATCGTAGTCTTAAATATAGTTAAATCTTGGTTTTATGTCTAACTTTTAACTTTGTTATTGCACGTTTGGAGAAACACAATTTCAGTCTTCTTGCAATCTACTGTTGCAGAGTTTGGTTGACAATAAAGTGTCGCTTTGACTTTGATAGCTTAATGTTTTTGAGTGATTACCTGCAACCACTGCATTGTTTTAAGTGATGTTATTGTGGCATGTTAAACAAAACATTTTTAGGCCAGGAGCACTTGTTAACTTTTATATTATTTTACATTCACAGGAACACCACTTTTGGTCCTGACGGCTCCTGCTGACATCAAGTCAAGAAAGTCAACTCAAGAATTCAGTTGAATTCTCCATATGGACAACACTATCCAACAAGGGTAGCATTCGTCTGGGACTGTGCATGGTGCCACTACCCAGCTATGAACTTGGTTTTGACTGGCTTGTGCAACAGTTGTAGGAGAAGGGCTGTTCAATTCAACAAGGGCTGTTCAATTAAGGTGGAGAAAGAGGTAAAGGAAGTGCTTGCCGATTCCAAACAAACGTGTTACCAGAAACTCTTTACTCTCACTTTGAAGATCAACCCAGCCACATACAACCTGGTCATCTCTGTCTGCTCTTGCTCATCCCATCCCACCCCACTCATGCTCAGAACCCACCCCAGATTACAAACTGATTCAAGACAAAACAGTTAATCACAGATGTTGGAATGTGTTTACAGAGGACAGGACATTGACTGCTGATTTGCTAAATGGTTACAGGGCTAGTCTTGTCAGTCCATCTACTCCACTCTTCACCTCACAAGAAGCAGACTCTGTGTTGGACCATTGTCAATACATCTTTAATCTGTCGTACATCATTGCCAACATTCCTGTTTTCAGCTTAAACCATGCCAAGGAGATATTACTTATCATTTGTGATGTGTTTGGTGATGAGGAATTTACTCTAGAGTCTGACTCAGGTGGGGATTTCACTGAGTCACACCTGTATTACAATGATACTTAGATGCAACAGATGTGGAGGAGAAGGAGGATGAGGATGAATTTAGGAGCCATGTCAGTAGCTCTGAGTCTGTGCAGTGAATTGATTGTTGTGAAAGCAGTATTTACTCCTGTGTGCACCCATGCAGAGAGGGGCACATTTATTTACTTGCACATGTGATGTACTGTACATAAGATAATCTAATTCATTTTTTGCCTATTGTCAAAACTCACTTGTAAATAATAAACTATAATATTTGCCAAAGCATGTTTGTTTGTTGTGACAGATCTCAATGAACCAATAATGAAACAAATGATGAAGCACAGTAAAAGTTATTTGTTAGGAGTCTACTGTTGACTACTGTGTGGTGATAGCCATATTAAATATCACCGGAGAGGTACATTTCTCTCTGATAGAGCAAGTAGTGCACAGAAGTAATGAAATACTCACAATGTATTATCTTCCCATTTATTTTATAGGAAAAAGTTATTTTAAGATTTAGCCTACACTATACAGTAGTAATTCACTGTAGGTTACTTACTGGGGCAGATGTTACTGTCAATGTATATTATAGCCTATAGTGTTTTTCTGTGTACAATTCGCTATTACAGAAATGTACTTTACAGTGATAGAATTTACTTGACACTTTCATTATTTTCTTTCTAAAGCCACATCCTGGGCCTCCTTGGGCATTGGCAAATGTTATTTGTGATAATACAGTGTTCCATCCATTCTTTTAACTTTGCACGTATCCACTGACATAGTCCCTCGTTTAAGACTTCGGTGTTTCTGATAACTCGAATCAATGTGTAAACATTGTTTGCAACGTTGGCTGCGTGACGGCTCCCACTAGGCTTCTTTACCCCCAATTCCCTGTCGACTATGTCCATAAGGGACTTTTGAACGCCTCTCGCAAAGCCAGCATCGCTCGTTCACCGGTACATCCATTTTCGCTCTATCTGTGCCAGTGAGAGATGGCTGTTGTTTACAGCGGACGCAGTTTCCGGTGAGTGATAGCGTGGCTTGCTTCACGATCGAGCTGGCGCACAGCACACGTCATGGCCAAACGTTAGCGATTGGTTGAAATCAGATCCAATCCTTTCAAACTTAAACGGAGTCCACGCCTCCAGCTTGTAATCGTTCGTCAATGGAACAGTGCCAGACCCTTGTGCGAAGCTAAAGCGTAGACCAAGGGGATGGCAAATTTGCCAGGCTAGTTTACAACCTATACATTGCAACTGCGCAAGCATACCGTGTCCCTTTATCATCAGAGAACATAATAACAGCATGCCAATAAGGCAATAACACAAAAAGAAAAGATGATCAAAAACACCCCTGTAACAAGGCTTCCCAGCGGGAGCGCGCTCGCAACTCCATAAAAAGGTTCCACCTCCCATAGCTCGGTTTGATCCCCGCTTATGATAACTTTATTTGTCAGTAAAATATTATATACTATTGTATTATCTTAGCCCCCACAGATGTTTGAGTTTGCTGCTTTCATGGGAGCCAGACCTCTCTCTATGGGAGCTCAGCTCCCACTGGCTCCCACCTAACTCGAACCCTGGCAGCAGATATCTATTATATAGGCTAGTCTAAGTTGGCCTATATGGTTTATAATTTTGCATTACCATTTATACCGTTTTAAAAAAGTATAGGCCTACTCCCAATAGCTAGAGACCTATTTCCCATTGCTGTGAGAAGTGGCTTTCCAAAAGCTCCTCCAACCAGTAGCCTAGAAAAAATGTTTTAAGAAGGCAATCACAATTATTCCCTTGTTGACATATAATTGTAATGCTTGGTGAAATTATTAAGAATGACTGTCGCTTCCGAATCGTTTCACGGTGACAGAATGAACCACAAACTGCTCCTGGAACGCTTTCATTTTCGTTTAAAGCGGGTGGGTTCGCAAATAGGCGGATAAGTGAGCAGACCGATATGTAAAGCAAAACGCAAGGAGATTTTGAGCTATGGCCTCGTGCGGATCGTGCATGGATGCACTGTGTGTGAGAACGATCACGCACACTATATGGTATACAATACATTTTTGTGGTCTTGACTGGTATTTCACCGTTATTTCAGGCAAGTCAATATAGGACCGATGGGTTGACAATGAAAGGCGGCAGGAGGTGCGTTGAGGATCTCATGTCATGTGTGCGCGACGTCTACCAGCATCCAGAAAAAAATATCATTGACCAACATTAGAGGTGAAAACCTCCAATCAGATTCGTAGTTAATAAATAGAATGCAGTATGGGAGCTTTGTTTTTGTCTTTGAAATCACTCTCTGTCTGAAATAGCGCGGGATTGCGCTATTAACTTAGGCTACTTAAAATAAATTATTGGGAAAGAATCCCTCGAACCTACATGATAATGTTTTTAATTCTTACATTCTCATTTGACACATTGGTCGTTGCAGTTGGATTTAAGTCCTGCATAATTGTATCATTGTAGCTGTCTCATATACAGTATAGGCTATCTCTATAACAGAACTTTCCGAACATCCTGCTTTAGGCTGTGTTTAAGCATGTCCGAGTGTACGCACCGCGCAGATTTTTTTTTTCTTATTATAGGCTTTGGATATGGGCCTATTCTGTATTCTGTCAGTGTCAAAGTCCAAATTCAACTTGAGCAGTGTGTGAGCCAGTGGAGAGAGCTGTGCGCCAATGATCAAACCTCAAAAGCATCATCACGCATATCTATTACAAGCCAAACTTAATATGGCATATGATTAGGCTTAGCCTAAACATATTTTAGTTGAATCCATTGTCAATCATATGATGTAGCCTATGTTTTGAATGACCTCGAATTCGTGAGCCTATCATGCCAGATTGAAGAGCTCCGTGAGCCTTGTCAAGCGACTATTTGATTCTACCGCTCCAAAAAGACGATCGGACCAAACCAACTCATTTGGGAGGGGGAACTCCCTCAGATGGGAAGACACATCTTATCTGATGTCCCATGCTGAGGTTGCATTCTCATATTCACATGTTCCTTTATGCACATATTTCAGACAACTTTAGGAGAATAAATAATTGTTCAATATTAATTTTCGTCTTAAGTAATGCTGGGGCAGAAAGGGCCCCTTGAAATTGATGGACCCTGGGCCCCCGCCCATAAAAACCATACATTAATCCGGCCCTGCTTGGAGCTCCTGGTTTCTTCAAGGGGTTGGGTGACACTTTCTTAAGCTGGCTGTAGCAGAATCATGCAAACCAGCTTTTTTTCATTAGTTATTGCATTACATCTTGCCTAGATACTACAATCCTATTCTCTGAATACCTATTAGAATACCAGGGGAGACACGTCCATGGTGAGAGCCAGAGAAATGCTGGGTGCAACTGAGACTATATGGAGTGTACTAGAGTTGTATGTCTCGAGACCGGTCTTGGTCTCGAGACCGGTCTCGAGACCAATTTTACGTGGTCTCGGTCTCGTCTTGGTCTTGACAGTGTATTGTCTTGGTCTTGTCTTGGTCTCGGATCTCTTGGTCTTGTCTTGGTGTCTTGCAAGACCAAGACCAAGAGAAGATAAATACATTTAATAAATATATATTTTAACAATCAAGTTGCCGGTTTAAATGACAGCCTAAACAATGAGACGCGTCAAAACGAAAGTGAGAGTGCGCAAAAGACACCCCTTGCTACAGCAGAGCAAGGCTCTCATCAAATGCATTTATGGGCCGGTCTCTCAGTGACAGAGAGCCGCGCACGTTCAGTTAGATGCAGCTCTAAATTACTCTCCTTAAAGTTTAGCCTACTTTCCATTCGCAAAATATAGGCAATTTAATTATGAAATGTTCGTGTATGCATAGGTATGTGTTATGACGGCTGAGCGAGATGTCATGAGTTAACGTTATCTCTAATGTATTTATGGGAATTAAATCTTTCATCTTTCATTTTCGTAAATTTAGTATAGGCTACCGAGACACAGACATCGTAAAAAACTCCCGTATTTAGTGCTTCATGGACGCTTGTGAAGGATGAACGCCGTTGATGTATTCTCAAAGTTATCTCTATTGCACCCCGAAAGAATCCATTCCACTTGATGTAATAGCGAATGTATACCGCTGACAATCCGCTCCGGGTTTTGCATTAGCCTACCAACTCAGTCACTGCATGTAGTGATGAGAATCATCAAGCAGTAAAAGTGAAGGCTGCACCAGCCCTATTGTCATCTCACAAGTAGGCTAGCTTCTGCTAAAATCGTATCCTTGTGTTATGTTCTCAAAATTAACTCAGGCCATGTTCATTTAATTTTCAATTAGAAGTAGGCTTAGTATAGAATCTTTGGTAGTATAGACAGAGTATGCTAGTAGGCCTGGTTGGATTGCCAACTTTCAGAAATACCGTTGGCACACTGCATGTTGTGTTACATCTAAAACTAAAGGAAACAAAATAAAAAGTAGAATTCACCCATCAAGTTGGCCTATTGTGCCACATTCATCTCATGATAACAGTAGGTTTAAATGCTTTAAAAGTTTAAAGGAGCTAGCTATTAAAAATGCACAAAAAAAAACATTAAAAAAAGTGCAACTTGGCTTCAGAAACCCGCTCTCAAAGACTTACTTTTACCAGTAGAAGCAATAGAGTAGAATTGAATGTAATGGAGTTGACTTTGTCATTCTCTCAGCTACCCAGAAATGATTTTCTACTGGTTGAAATGTCTGGAGCATGGACATCTCGCTGGTAGACCTCAACTCATCATAGTGGGTGACTAGGAGACATCCCCTGCTGGTATTTAATTAGCCTAATATTGCTATAGAGTAGGCCTAACACTCATTTTTGTCACCATGAGTTCAGTAGGCGGTTTGTGCTGGTAAAAGCAGGGTATTTTTTTTTTAATTATTGGTTCAACAGCTATCAAAAAATATATCAAAACAGTTTTTATTTGAAGAGTTCAGATGCAAAACCCCCTAAACACCATTTTTGTGAAAACTGAGATAATGATATTGTGTGAATCCTGTATAAATCTAGAATATGTAAATGAAATGTTTTTGTGAAAAAATAAAATAAAACCTGCTCCCCGCCGTGTCTAAAATATCTGTTTACAATCAAAACACTGTAAACGCCTGATAAAAATTGCCTTTTTCTCAAAAAGTGGTCAAGTGGAGTTAGGGGGTTTTGCATCTGAACTCTTCATTTTCTGACCACATTGCTATCCGTATCCACATTGTTGCCAGCAGTTGAAATAATACTCCCTAATATGAGTTGAATGTTAGCCAAAGTTGTTTTTCAAATCAAGTTATAACTTCCAATATAGCCTAGTCTACTTTTTTTTTTCCGGTCTCGTTCTCGGTCTTGGTCTCGGCCTCAATTTTTCTTGGTCTCGTCTCGGTCTCGTTAGCCTCTGGTCTTGGTCTTGTCTTGGTCTCGTTAGCCTCTGGTCTTGGTATTGTCTTGGTCTTGGTCTAAGCGGTCTTGACTACAAGTCTAGTGTACTGGATTTCAGTATGACAAACATAAAAACCACATAGACCTACTTTTTTACTGTAATTCTTCTGGTCTGCAAGTTTAACTGCCTTGTTTTTTATTAATGATGGTTGATCACACATCAAGTAATATTGACATTCCATGAAACGGGTATATGCAAGTTGCTGTGTTTGGCTCTAATACAGAATTCAGATGGATTCATAAAGGCAGAATCTGAAAATGTTTACATGTGACTAATTCTTATCTCTCATCATTCTAACAGGCTGGGGGGATGCTTCAACAGATACCTCCAGAACCACCAGGGCCAATGGGTGATCTTCATACACGCACTTTCCAGCTCCAAGATGACACCACAAGTTACTTTGTCAAGACTAAATCGGGGCTAATGTGCCTCCGGAAAGGAACCAGACCATCTAACAGTGACAGTGTTAAGGAGAGCCAACCCGAGGAAAGCCATGTGAATCAGCGAGCTCTTCTTCATATCGAATCAGAGAATTTGAGGTTGGGCCCTGCTCAGAATGCATCAGTTTTAGAGAAAAAGTTAGTGAAGTGCAGATGTCTTCAAGGTTGGCATGGTCAACACTGTGCTGTCCCTACTGTGGTCCAACATTCCAATTTGCCCACCAAGAGCAGACTGGTGCCGCGCCAAGTGCCCCGTCGAGTTATAAATGCCATCAACATCAACCACGAGTTTGATCTGCTGCATGCCCGCTTCCATGAGTTGGCTGATGTAGTGGACCTCTTCCTTGTCTGTGAGTCCAACTATACTGCATACGGTTCTCCCCGCAGGCTGCTTTTCTTCGAGCAGCTCTTGAATGGAACCTATGACTACGTTCGGGACAAGATCCTGTACATCTTCCTTGACCACTTCCCCACAGGTGGCAGGCAGAATGGATGGATTGCTGATGACTACCTGCGCTCATACCTCTCAAACAATGGCCTGTCTCGCGTACGTGGTACTCGACCAGATGATGTCTTCATCATCAATGATGCAGATGAAATCCCAGTATGGGAGGGTATTCTATTCCTCAAGCTATTTGATGGCTGGACAGAACCATTTGGGTTCCACCTGCGCAAGTCCATTTACGGGTTCTTCTGGAAACAGCTAGGTACCCTGGATGTATTGTCTGGCTGTACATATGGGATGCTTGTTGCTGTATATAAAAGCAATGGGATTTTGCTGCGACGGCGTGAGTACTTCAACATGCCAAATTTCCGCAACTACCAAAATGCCACAGGCCGTGCTCTAATGCCCTGGTCGATCGGTAGTCAGGTTCACTATGCTGGATGGCACTGCTCTTGGTGCTTTAAGCCTGAAGGTATCTACCACAAGCTCATCTCAGCCCAAAATGGTGATTTCCCACGGTGGGGTGACTACAAGGACAAGCGCAAGCTCAGCTACATCCGAGGTCTGATAAGAACTGGAGGGTGGTTTGATGGGTCAGTGGGATACCACCCCCCGACAGACCCCAGAGAACATATGTATGCCCCAAAATACTTTCTGGACAATTATAACCAGTATGAGTACTTGCTAAGGAACCTCTACATAAAGACAGAAGACCAGAAAAATAACTGAACAGAGCACTCAGATTATGCACAGTCCCGTTTAGGGAATGATTTGACTACATGTGCACGTACATGTCCATGAGGGCTTGAGCTCACTGTTAAAGGAACCGTGAGCAATTTGAGCAATTCTGAATTATGTCACATTTGAATGGCAATAAAACACCAAAAATAGCTCACCCCAACTCCCAATTTCGGTGATTGGGTGACACAATCTTGTTAGGGCAGGGAGAGAGAGTTGTTCTACTTTCTTTGTTTCCAGTACATGGAGCCAGGCTTGTTTAGATGTTTTGTACTTTGGAATGAAAAGTTATTGCATTGTGGGGAAATAATTGTTGAATGTATTAGGGTGTTAGGGGTTTCAGATAACTCAGAATCTCTAACAGGGGTAAAGGATCTTTTTTAAAGCCATTTAAGCTAAATTACTGTATTTAAAATCAATCTTTCCAATGGAATAGAATGGAAGAAACCTGTGGAAATGTGGCCCTTGGAAGTCTGAAGGAAATTTCTGATAGTGTTTATTGAAAATTGAACTTGTTGATGCCATTTTTCCAGGCTTTAATATCCCACCCCTCCTTCAGACTTTAAGTAGCCTAGGTCAAGAGCTCCGGAAGTATACTGTTGTGAAAAGGAATCTCTCAGGTTTGTCAAAATAGGCAGAATTAAGTTTAGTTTAGTTTTTTCCTCTGTTATCTGTCAATGTCCTGTGCACACAGTTAAAATGGAGGGCCTTAATTTTCTATATCAGTCAGCATACTTTCTGAGAGGGTGTAAAATGACCACACAAAACAGAGGTGCTGTTCAGATCACTGTGTCCCATTTCAGGCTAACCACCAACCTAGACTGGAATCCAAGAGCACAGGAACTGATGCCTATTTCACAGCAACCAATCAGCACAGCATCTGGAGACAAGCTGGCAGGTTGCTAAGCTACACCCTGCCACTAGTGTGGTCTTTCACCTCTAGCCACTGTTCATCCACTGGGTCACATCAAGTCTCCCCACCGCCCCCTTCATGGGAACCAATTGAGGATCATGGCTAGTGGCCAACCTCAAAGGGCTAGGCTGGCTCCGACTCTATCCCCAGCACAACAGAGTTTCTGTAGTGCTGTGATACAAGAGATAGAGCTTTGAAACCCAATCAGTGGTCAGGAGCTGTTAACAGGGGAAGTACAGGGGACTAAGTGAGTGAAGTGTAGGAGCCTTTGGGGAATAACAGCCTTCCCCTCACTTGCTTACAGTAGAACCCCTCCACACATTTTCACCTTGGCCACACTCACACACACACACACACACACACACACACACACACACACACACACACACACACACACACACACACACACACACACACACTTTGGGGAATAACAGCCTTCCCCTCACTTGTTTACAGTAGAGCCCCTCCACACATTTTCACCTTGGCCACACACACACACACACACACACACACACACACACAAACACACACACACTACTCCATTTGAAAAAAAAAAAGGTTGCATCTTGGCAACACTGGAATGGATTTCTGTCAAGAATCCAGAGCCACACAGTATGCAATACATGTAACAGTAGCCTACGCATGAGGACTCTAGGTTGCACTCCCTTGACATGTCCTTGTGTACAAATAATAATAATAATAATATGTGCCTAAGTGCTGATAACAGCAGTACTTTTCTGTGCCAAATGGTCGCCTATCCTTGAATAACTACTCCCCTGCTGAGAGCTGTGGGTAGCTATGAGAACAAGATCATTTACTGCAATGTAGAGTGAAGTTCAGAAACAGCAGCTACAGTAACTGTACTGTGACTGACACTAACTGATGGTAGTGGAGGGAACTTTTTCAGTTCCAGTTTCACAATCAAGGTTTCAGTTTGCCTTGTGTCCCCCATCACCTGCTGTTTTGATGTGCATTGTACCAAATGTTTTCATGTTTTCACACAACAGGACTGTTCATTGATGCACAGCAGATTTCTACTTTAACAGAGCACTGTTTGTGTGGGATTGTAGTCAAATGAGAGGACCGTGATGTGTTTTGATACTTTACTTAAGGCCATTCCTTAGCCATTTTATTTCAGACAGCAAGATATTGCACAGCATAGACACCAACTTCATCTCTCATAAACACAGTTTTCATGACCCAAAGCTTTTAATAACTGTCGGTTCCATATAGCCTATAAAGAGACATTGATGAAGCAATACAATTCATGAAATGACACGTATTGCATACTGTAGAAGATGAATATTGAATGTTTACTCAACTTTACTGTAGCCTAAAAAGATGTAAAGAACAATAAGTGAAGCCTTGGTGCCTTGCACTAAGGGACTGTAAGCCATAGTAACATGTAGAGAAAACTAACACTATACCAGGGATTTTGATTATTATTATTTTTTTTCAACAAAATGATATAATGAATGTGTTTAGATGAAGGAATGTAGAATATAGAGATCATTCTGATTATGTCTTATTTGTCACCTTTATATTGGGATATTGTGAATGCTAGAGAAAAGTATGTTTTATTGATTTTGGTACGCAATAAATTTGCTTGATAAGACTGTATCCGTGTATCTGCTCTTGAAGGCCCAATCAGTTGTTCCAATGGGAGTCATGGAGTTATGAAATCCGATCTATTGACACAACTGTTGAAACAAGCTGAACCATAATTCCCTAATGCCATAAGGATTTATAGTGTCATGTGATCAAATCTGAGCAAATCTGTCTTTATTTACCCTCTGTCTCTTTTATCCGGATGCATTACCCTACAATACTCTGAATCCTGAATATATTCAGGATGTAGGTTGTCAAACTACAGAACTATTTATCCCCCTTTTCAAGGAAATAAATATGAGTTTACCCATAAAACAATTGGGTAGGGTGCAATTCTATAGCCTAATGGTTGTAGCCTAGTCAGGAGTCTAACACAGTGTGTTTAGTTTAAAATGTGGCTAACCCAGAAGAAAAGAAGAATATGCAGCCTGGATAAAGTCAGCCTGAATGGGGACTGAAAGGGAGTTTTGAGTTGAACTGAAGCTTTAAACTCTTCAAGAGAAATATGTCAGTAGGCCTAATTCAGTCATTGTCTCATACCGTACTTACTTTTGTCTTTTATAAGATTGACTGTACATTGGCCAATGACGAAAAGCTAAAGTTAAAGAGACAATCTGGGGTGAAATGGACCAAAGGTAAACACTAAATAGTATTGCAACATGCCTTAAAGTAGCGTGCATTTTTGCTATGTTTTGCTATGTTTGCAAAAGGATTATAATGCTAGTGTTTGGGGTATTATGCCAGGTGCATTAAATCACTAGAAATTCACTTTTTCATTTGTGCCATTACAGGGCATATACTGCTGACAGAAATGTTACATCCATGACCTAAGAGCGTACAAATGTCAAAGGCTTCACAGGTGACATATTTTGGATAAAAGCATAGCCTACTTTCATGCTGCTATTGTCAGGGTTCCCCCACGACTTGGAAAGCCTGCAATTTTAGAGGTGGCTTTTCCAGTCAAGGAAAACACTAGGCTGACATAGCCCACCCATGATACTGCTTTGAAACGATTGGACAGCTCGTCTAATGAGCTTCGCTTATTGGCCGGTTGTCTCTTTACCGATGTAAACCCGCCCCAGAAGACTGTCCCCAGAACATGAATACAGATGAACATCCATATTATGGGCGGGCTATGTCAGGCTAGGAAAACACCTGGAAATGTATTAAAATGTGGAAATGTCCTGGAAATCATCTAGGCCTATATTGGCCTGGAAAATGATAATTTCTTTTAGCCGTTCATGCAGATATTCTAAATCTTGGTGCTTATTCTGTATAGTTCCCTGACTTTTCACTCTTCAAAGCAGCATGGTGACCATGGCCGATTTTCTCGCCTGCTTTCGGTATCCAATCACAGACCAAAAAGGGACTAGCGCAGCCCTCGATTGCATCTTACATCACATGGTGGCTCTGGTATTGGTTCCAGCGATAGACATTCGTAGCGCCCAATAATCAGCTCTGGACAATCATAAACGACGCTTCCGCTACGACAAAGGCAATAGGTGGGTCTCCAGACTAAATATCATTTGTGATTTTTTTAGTTTGGCAATCGCCAGGCTAGTCTCCCATGCAGAAAATGCAGCTTTACAAGCCTTGGTCTTGATTATTTCCATGATTATTTGCAATCAGCAGGTTGTTTTTAGCTACACATAATAATGCCAATTTATTTATGTAATTTTGTGCTATCTTAAAATGACAATGACGGAAGATGCAATGGGTGTTCAACAGCAGATGAGATGGCCAATTTTTTGTAATGTAGGCTTTAAGAACTAGGACTGCAAATCATTGCCGGCATTCTATCCATCTGGGTGTCTAGAATGTGCCAGCGGTTGCTGTTTGGGCCTACAATGGTTTAACATGGTTCTATAAATGCCTTATTTAGTAAAGAAGGTCTGCATATACACTGTATAATTTTGCCGGAGAAAAAGAGATGTAAATTAGATTTTACAGTAGCTCAAAAAATAAAAAGCCAGATAAATGAGTACATTTTAACGGTTAGTTCCAGTTCACTTGTCTCATGCATTCTATTTTTTTCTTCAATACATTAGTGGCATAAGTGATTGTGTCCCCCACCACACCCATCACACCACCCCATATCTTTACACAATCATATGCTATACACCTCACACTGTTCCCATTATAGCACATTTGACTTGCATTTGGCGGCCAGCTATTTCCGGCCTCCACACCTACATAACCAGATGCCTCCAGCAATGGCCAGTTTGGCAGGTTGGACATGCTTTTGTTTTGCTACTGGCTCAACCAGCTGAAACTATCAACTATCTATGAAACCCAAATGCATTTAAAGCACTTGCACTCCCAGTTTGGAAGTCATCCACCATCACTGGGTATCACAAAGTGCTTGTGTTCTCTCTTGGGCACACTGCTCATAGCACAGGGATTAATTAATGAAATTTAAGCAAAGTAATGGGAGTGGAACCCTGCATCATCTGCTTAGATGTCAGCAAAGTTAACCATCTTCTGTTGTCATAGTGGAATCTGTGTGTGGTATCTAGTGGGCATCTGTGTATGTGTTTGTATGCAAATTCCACAACTCAAAACACTTTCAGAATGTTTTTTTTTTTTTTTTTTTTGCATGCATCAGTTATGAATAATGATTGTTTATCATAAATCAGCCAGATATTGTTTAAAAAAAAAAAAAAAAAAAAAAAACTTGCAGTTGTGATACAACCCAATATTATGACAGCACGGTTGTTAAGACCAAAAAAAAAGTAAAAATAGCAATGCTAAGGTCATTTTATTTCCTCTCAGAGGCGCTTTGAGAAAAAGAATGTGGCCAAAGCTACTGATCATGTCAGTGCATTTCAGCTCTCTATCTTGATTATAGATATTTTAGTATGTAGACCTGATCCACTAAGAAGTTGTTGAACTTTGGTGGAGATTGATGTTGCAGTCGTTTACCAACTGACACACAAGACACACACATACAAGTATTATTTAGGTTTATAGGGGAATAAATAACATTTAATACAGTTATTTTACATGGTAATAAGTAGCCTACAATACTCGATTGACAATACTCGAGTCCACATACTAAAAAAATGCTCCAGTTAAAGTTGTCCTGACAATGCTAGAACAACCATTTTACTTTTCCTGCCATGTTTTATCGGAAATGTAGGTTTCATAAGGAAATTTAGCTTGACGTCTTCTACAGTGAACACTACACAGGAAAGAGAATATTGTGTCTGTAGTAGGCTCACTGGAAGAATATATATATATAATTCTGAAGAAGCACTTGACTCATCAAAGCAACTTCCAGAATAACTTATTTTTGCCATCTGTGCATATGTTACAAAGGCAGGTAATAAAGAAATTAATGTAGTTATTAAATAATAGCTCAATGGTGTTTTTTGCCCCCAATCATGGCACCTTCCAGGCAGCACAGCCTAAAAGGCATTACCTTTACCCTAACCCCCTCAACCCTCATCCCAACCCTAAACTGAGGGGAGTAGTGCCTTGAAGGCAGCACTGACTGGAAGGCACTGTTGAGGGCAAAAAATACCAAAGACCTAAATAATAATTTTGTTTCAAAGTGGGACTGGATGTCAACTAATTTCACTTTTGTAGGGAATTTAACACATTGACTAAGTCTAGCTTTATATCTTCTTGAAAGCTCAGAGAAAGAGGTGGGGAGCTGATGGTAGATCACTAGCGCCCTGTTGGAGATCCCTGGTTTGCTTACTTCCATACAACCCCACCAGGACCTTCACTTACTGTAGCACTCTAACTGAGTAGGCTAATACTTGTCATATTGACATGTAGCTAAACACTGCCCCCTGCTGCACTTTTGAAAATGTGCACTCACACTGACATGAAACAGTGCTTGTTGCGAAACATATTGCCTTGTGCTTATGTGCAATGTCTAGACTTTACATGAACCATACCACACACATATGAAGAATACAGAAGATTCAACAACATGGAAGCAAGACTTTGTGCACTCTCATTATTGGACATTTTCTTTCCTTTCAAGTGAGGGAAAAGCTAGGATGATGAGGGGCAAAAGAATAATATGCATATGAGCTCTTAGTTTCTCTTAGTTCTTTTTGTGCTTTTGCTATTTGCATACCACTCCATACTACTGTGTGTGTGTGTGTGTGTGTGTGTGTGTGTGTGTGTGTGTGTGTGTGTGTGTGTGTAGTGATGCGGCTGGGGCTTGTTGCGTCTAAAAGAGGAAACCCACAAGTTTCTCTCTCTTCCTGGTGTGCATCTGTGCAAAACAAGCTGGGACCTGGGCCAAAAGTCCTTCATGCTGCTCAGAGGT
The DNA here is from genome assembly GCA_027497455.2 of Sardinella longiceps. Taxonomy (NCBI): domain Eukaryota; kingdom Metazoa; phylum Chordata; class Actinopteri; order Clupeiformes; family Clupeidae; genus Sardinella; species Sardinella longiceps. The sequence continues at coordinate 12,461,402 of JAODXP020000015.1, forward strand.
CTAGGGCTGACAGCTTTTTTTCAACACTAGCTCACTACCTGTGAGGAAACCACACGCAAACTTTCACACACTCAGTCGTGTATACACACACATGCACAGAGAGAGAACTATATACAATTTTAAGCCAGCCCCACTACAGGAATAAAGTTGCTAAATATATTTTTATTAATGGGAATGAATGAATGGTGTGAATCAATCAAAAGCCCTGTTGTCACTGCGATCATAGCGAGTTGGAGATCATAGCGAAATGAAACTGAAAGTGAGCTCCTTTGCCCAATTTAGTTAGTGTTACGCTATTTGGAGTAGGTTGTATCAAATTGTCTCATTATTTTTCTCACTAACAGCACTCAGGGAACATCGACCAACAGGACTATGGATTTATTCACACCATATTACTACTTCAAGTATCATTAATGATAAAATATAAGATGTTTTAATAAAAAATAATATTAATAAAAATGTATTGTATCTTAGTGTATCCTTGGGAAGCATCATGAAACCCTATAATCATCTGTTGCAATATAGATTATCCCACTCAAGTAGATATAGTACAGTATATTATCCCACTCAAGGAGTCCAGTGGCACATCATTACAAATGTGCCGAATGACCGATATACATTGCGCTTGATAACATAGAAACCGTCTGAGAATATCTTTATCAAACAATTTACTCAAGACACATGGTTGTCATGATAGTTGTCTGTCTGAGCCATGACCATAATGCCTACGTGATGGGGTCAAATCAGTCAGCATTAAATGAAACATTCAATTCCACTTTTAAGTAGAAACATGAAATGACATAGAAAATGAAGATAAAATTAGTAAACACATGTATTTTAATTTCATTCTACAGTTGTCATACAAAAACTTTAAGTTAGACTTAGAATCACTTGTTCATTGCAGACTTACATTTAGCCTACAGTAAGATGGGGATAAGGGGCCCAAAATAAAAACACAAAATGATCTTTACAGTACTGTATATATGACTAAGTTTGTGTCATATGGGTGATTGTATATATGTGTCTACGTGAGTGTGTGCATACTGTACGTGTACAAATGCACGTCCATATGTACCTGCGTGTGCATGCAAAGAAAAAAAAATGTTACATGTTTCTGCCTTTATCCAAAGCCTGATCTTATTCAGAACTGCAAAATGCAAAATAACACAGTGGTCTGATTCTATCTTGTTTTGCATAAGTGTGAAATTGACGTGTAGCTGTCGGGTTAATCCCTGTGATAATCAGGCGTGCTTGAACGGGCTCTGTGGTTCGACTGATGTGGCTAAGTTATTCTCTCGACTAAGATATGAATCGAAACAGTAGCAAACCAGGCGGGACGTGACAGAGCCAGCGCTGGCCCAGACCTGGCGGAAAATTAGCCAGAGAAAAATTAACTGTAGGCTGTAATCACGTAGCCGAAACTGAATGCAAGACCTGTAGAATGTGTTGTCACTGAATGTAAAATAGAAATTGATAATGGAATTGTGAACGTAAATACAAAATTGGAAAGGGCAATCAGTCTACAAACAGTTATAGCTTGCAGTAACACTAAAACATATACAGTACAGTCCAAAGAAGGCACATGCACATTGATTTTCATGACACCCTATAGCACCAATTCATAATTTTAAGAACAGATAAAATCTAAACATCAGGCTGAGGCTGAAACTGATGCACAGGCATTTAACATGAATCATTCACACACACACACACACGCACGCACGCACGCACGCACGCACGCACACACACAGACAGAGAGAGAGAGAGAGAGAGAGAGAGAGAGAGAGAGAGAGAGAGAGAGAGAGGGAATAACTAGAGAGAAGAAAAGCCACAAAGGTTCAGTGCTTCCATACCTCTCCACTTATCCCCTCTGTGCTCAGAGACGTCCTCATAGAGTCAGTATATAAACTAGTCAAATGTCCTCACAAGTAGTCAAATACACACACACACACACACACACACACACACACACACACACACACACACACACACACACACACACACACAAAGACACACACTGTACATACAGTATGTGCTGTGTACTCCTAACTCTGAACTTAATGGGACATCATCACCCAAATATGCTCTCACTCACACACACACACACAAGCCTGCTCACTTCTCCTCGTCGGCTTTGATGAGGTTGCCGTTGAAGGTGACGTAGATGTCGGTGTCGTCGCTGTAGATGGCGTTCTCCCTCTCTCGCTTGAAGAGCCGCAGCCACACCTGGTCCCCGCGGGCCAGCGGCAGCATGAGGCTTTGGCTTTGCATGATGGACCTCTCGCTGGGTTGCGCGTACACGATGGCGCGCTCCGTGTCGTTCTGCATCACGTGCAGGTAGGTCTCCTTGAAGTTCCACGTGTGCACGTTCACGTTGAAGAAGTAGATGCCGGGCACGCGGCAACGGAAGCGGCCCGAGAACATGTCGAAGTCGTCGTCCAGGTTGACGAAGGTGACGTCGAAGAGCAGCGTCTGGTAGTGCTCCTCGCTGTGCAAGGCCTTGCGCCGACCCACGGAGAAGGCAGCGTACTGGAGCCGGCATGGAGCCCCTGGGGGACCAGGCTCACCTTTGGAGCCCTCTGGGCCCTCAGATCCAGCACTGCCCACTGGGCCCTCGGGTCCCTGTTTACCTGGAGTCCCTCTTTCTCCGCGATCACCTTTATCACCTGGGAGGAGATGGAGAAAGAGAAAGAGAGCAAGAGAGAGATGAATAGAGAGTGTTCATGAGTAGCAGTGGAAAAATAAAGTGTCACAAATGTTATGATGATATAGTACAGAAATAGAAATACACACACTTGTCCACAGAAATACACACACTCATTCCTGAGCCACATCAGTTATAGCAGCCCCAGGGAAGCCAGGGACCACTCTGCTCTAATGACCTTGATTTACAGTAACTAAAGATGCCTTACATGCGGTGCACACTTCATCTAAGGAGCAAGAGTTTAAGGTCTCTAGGCAGACGATAAGAGTGTCCATTAGGAGGATAGGTGAAAGGCCTATCCAAAGTGATATGTAATTTGATGAATTAATATCTGATTTAAAACACTTTTTTTTTTATTTATTTCTGTTTATTTCTATTTGTTTATTTCTATTCATTTTTATATCTTCCTTTAAAAGATGTATCTCCTTTATCCTTTGTAATTTCATTTTCTATTTTCTGTAAAGCACATTGAACTGCTCCTATGTATGAAATGCGCTATATAAATAAACTTGCCTTGCCTTGCCTTACCATATATCCAAAATATCCATGTAAAAAAATTAAACATTTTTTTCAACTGCTTACACACACAATCTTTACATGGCACACAATTTTTGACACCTGTCACTCAGGCGTCATGCATCTCAACTGCAAAAACCTGCACTAATTCAGTTTTCAATCTAGTAAAGATGTTTCTGCAAAACACAAACACACGACTCCATATCTAACACACAGGAAGAAGCTTGTTTTCTGTTATCACACGAAATCAGTAAAAATGCTCTACTTCACAGTGTTTCACAACAACTATTGCTTTACTCAAGACTTATGGTGTAAGATAATGCTTATCTTTGAGTTGTGCTTATAACACTTTCAGTATAGTGTGTCGTTTTGAAAGGCGAGACATTTTTCCATTTTGTGTAATTTTTTATTTTTAAAGTTTTGACTGAAAGACTGAGCTTTGAAAATGTGTGGAAGTAGTTGAAAAAGAGACTGCTGCTAGCAAGAGGCACCAGGTAAACAAAGGCCTTGATCAGCAGGGAACCCAAAGACGATGTAGCTAACCTTTGAGAATGGTCATATCAATGTGGGTGCGAATCTCTGGCACACTGCCCTCTGGTGGATCCAGATGGTCACAGCAGCGCTGGCAAGGTGTGATGGTGGGGGGGACAGGCGACACCCATGGCAAGAGGAGCAGGGTTGGCAAAAGGGCCTCGAACATGACTGCACCTGGTAAGGGAACGCAACAAAAATACAGGTCAAAGGTCAAGGTTCATGTTATGGCACAGAAGACCCTGAGCCACCTACAATTTTGGATGTGGTCTTGTGATCTGGCTGTGTCGCCATCCATGCATACTTACTTGCATTAACTTAGGCCTCTCCATACTTCCTGTGAGGCTGCATGAAATGTGTGTGTGAGAAAAACAGAGAGAAACGGAGAGAGTATGTGTGTGTGTGTATACGTGTGTGTGACAGAGAGAGTGCATGAGTGCAAGTGTGCGTCTGTCTGTCTGTGTGTGTGTGTGTGTGCGTGTGTGTGTGGGCCAGACAAACTGAGGAGAATAACTCAGTGCTAAGTGAATCTAAGCGACTCTCTGCAGACTCTGCTGGACAACTTGCTTTATTTGGCCCTGTGCCCATCTGGCCTTTGGTCAGCTCTGGACTTGGACAGGACTACTTCCTCTGCATCTGTACTTACAACTCCAAGCAGCACAAGACTGTGCACTCTCTGTGTTAGGGGCAACTTACTGTAACTTACTGTAATTGATTTAGTAACAGTAACCTATATTCAGTAATGTTTTAAATGACAGCCTGTGAAGTAAGAGGTATAAGTAGTAGGTAAGAATGCGATAATAAAAAGTATCAAAGGATAAATTAAATTGGCTGCATCAGAAATCAAAGGAATATCACACCTTAAATTGCATTAAAAGTGCAAACCTATCTTGCGGTAGGGCTGTTCATTGATTATCAAAAATAGATGACATAAACCTGAAACCTGAACAAAGCCTGGTGCATAATGGCCTTATTTACTGCTTTGTAGTAGGAAGACGATGTTGGCCTTATTTAGCAGATGGGCCTAACTTTTATTTTATGTATGCAGCCTTTAAACCTGATCAAGCATCATTCCTTGACTTTGATAACCAGCCCACCTATTGACTCAATGTTTTCTTGGCCAATCAAAAACATCCACAGACCAAGAGGCTTTTGCGTGTTGGGAGGTTTTTTGATGGTTTCATTTGATTGTTTCCAGGCCAGTGAGGTCACAACCAGCACAGGCTAGAGTTTGAAAGAACGCAGAGACAGATTTTAGTAATTTGTCTGACCTCTTTGGTTGCTAAGGCTTTAGAAGCCCGGGAATGTATTTGCTGTGCCTGAACACAGCCTTGGAGGGTTTCATAAGACTCTCTCTATGCATGAATTCTTCCCCTCTCACCAATGGTGGAATTGAACATTATTTGGCGAGATTGATCAAAAATTACATTACATGTCATTAAATGACTACAGTTCATTTTTTTCTGTCCTTTTTATTTTAACAGGTTGCAGAATTGGAAAAGTAATTCATTCTCTGAGGGACTATCTAGTATATAAACATTCTGATCACTAGTAAATGTCAGTAATCAATTAGTCAGTCAGTCCACATCTCTGTTCTTTGAGGCTACAGATGCCTATGCATACAACAGATACTGATGATGCAATGCCTATGCATATAACACATAGAAAACCCTAAAACAGCATCTAATGGAGTGTGTGTGTATGTGTGTGTGTGTGTGTGTGTGTGTGTGTGTGTAGGCTGCTTACATAGCCAGAGTCATACAGTACATGCACACATGCACAGGTATTGATATGATTTTGTGAAGTCAGGCGGTGACACACTAACCTCAGTCTCTGTTGTGTTGTGAGTGCCGGCCGGCTGGAGTCGTCTGGACCATCAGAAGAGGGGAGAGAAAAGAGGAATAACGCTTCCTCCCCTCCTGTCCCCTCACTCCAGATTTCCATTCCGTGCCATCTCTCTCTCTCTCTCTCTCTCTCTCTCTCCTTTCCCTCATTCTGGCTTACTCCCCTTTTTTTCTTTCAGTCCCCCTCCCCTTTTCTTTCTTTATTTTCTTTACTCCCAGTCCCCTCCCTCTCTCCCTCCCTCCCCATTGGTTTGGTAGAGCTGCTATTATTCTCTATTTCCCCCCATTCTCATCCTCAACAGTACATTCCTCAACTCCAACACTCTACAGAGGGATAATCACTGGACTTTTTTCTTACTGGGAGAACTAGCCTTAGTCTAGAACTGATTTCGTGAGACAGGACAGTAGGACTCACGCACTGTTTACATTTTTGAGCATTAACAGAACGACCTTCCCTCGTCCAAATGCAATATTCCAGGATGGCCTCCAAACTCTGCTCTCCATCTCCCTGTGGGCTGTAATGTTATTGCACTGTCATGGATTTCCCCATGGGACTAAATCAACTCAGCGGGAGCCAATGCCAGACCAGACCTCCGCAGTGACTCTACTGTACACAACAGCACAGGACCAACATTCCCCCCACTAACCTTATTCAGACTCCAGACTGCTCTCCCAGCCCTCTCCAAGCATGCTTGTGTGTGTGTGTGTGTGTGTGTGTGTGTGTGTGTGTTGTTTTAGGAGGCTTGCCCAAGGGTCTGGCATCCTGTGTAGTTTGGATCTCGTCTTTAAATGAATCAGTCTCAGATTCAGACTGTTGTTGCCTATTCCAGACAGGCGACATGGCAAAGGCCTGAAAGATTGTGTCATAAATGGATGTCTTCCTGGAGTGGAGTGTGAAAAAAGGCATGTTTTTATTGATGTATGTTAAAAAGTTATGCAACTTGTTAAAAAGACAGACTCCAAGTAAAAAAGTTGAATTTACGTTTCGGCAGTAGGCCTGTGTCAAGTCTTTATACATACTGTATGTGACACCAAAAGGAGTATTTTATATGTCCTTTTGCAAAAAAACAAAAACAATTGAAGAGTTCAGATGCAAAACCCCCTAAACACCATTTTTGTGAAAACTGAGTTAATGATATTGTGTGAATCCTGTATAAATCTAGAATATGTAAATGAAATGTTTTTGTGAAAAAAATAAAATAAAACCTGCTCCCCGCCGTGTCTATAATATCTGTTTACAATCAAAACACTGTAAATGCCTGATAAAAAATGGCCTTTTTCTCAAAAAGTGGTCAAGTGGAGTTAGGGGGTTTTGCATCTGAACTCTTCAATTGCAAAATGTTTTTGTGCAACATGTTTGTTCCTTGGTGATTGCATTTGTATTTGTATATTTATATTACATTTAACAAATGTTGATATACATCTTTACCATGTAGCGTGCTAGTGATTACCAAATGCAGATCACCAGGTGGGCACACTGCTCAGCGAATTCCTTTTGGTGTCTCATATGTACAAGACTTTCTATCAAGTGTTTCTACACTCCATCTGTAGGTTAAATTTATGCCATGCATTTTTAAATCCACCAACGAGTCTTCACAGATGTTGGTCTGTTTGTTTGTCTATCTGCTTGTTGTTGAACAAAATAACTCAAAAAGTATTTTCACGCAATGTGGGTATGAAGACAAGGAACAGAATATAAGACTTTGGTGGTGATCGGTGATCCAAAACACCATCTTCAGTGATTCGACGTAAGGCAGTTGCCTTGGATAGATGAATAAACAGCTCCATCATTACATAGGCTTCACTATTAATTCAATTTTAGATGTGATAGCACCATGATTTCTGATGCCCCCAATCTTATCTGCAGTATTTTAGACAGAACTCAAACCTTTTTCATGTTGTTTGTGTCATTCCAGCATACTTGTGCAGTATACTCTATAACTTACCCCTTGGTACTTTTTGTTACGCCATTCTTAACTCCTCCTTACCCAGTACCTCACAGGCCTAGTCACTGAATAATCCTCCTTTCTCTTCCTCACACACACACACACACACACACACACACACACACACACACACACACACACACACACACACACACTGCCTACCACTACTGCTTCGAGAGACTTGGTGGGTAAACATTTCTATTTAAGGGTTGTCTGTATAATGTATATTAAAAATCTGTTTGTTTTTCTCTCCCTGTTTGTGATCAAATACCGCTTTTGTTCTCCCCGTCAGACCCACAGATTTGGTCATTTGAGGTCATTTTGAGATCTTGGTCAAAAGGTCCTCTTGGAATGTCGAATGCGTGTGAGAGCGGCCCACATTTCTCTCCGCGTCCTCAGAAGGCTCGTCGTGGACTGAGGAATGTCCTCTGGCTCTCTGCAATGTAGGCCGGGCCACTGGGTGCACCTAGCAGTATGGGAAAGCACCAGCTAACCACACTACATACTCACATCTTTAAAGCACATACTGTAGTTCTCTCTCTCTCTCTCTGTTTGTTTGTTTGTTTCCCTCTCGTACTTTCTCATATACACTGTTGCTTTCATTTCCTAGCATGTACTATGTGGTCAAACACATACACAGACACAAACTAATTGACACTGACAGGCTTGCACCACAAACACAAATAGTATTTTCAGTTTTCTCTGGGACCGTGTACACATCTTGTCCTATCAGAAACCTCCTTTAGGCTATGAAAGTTCTTGTCTGATAATGAAAAAGAGTTGTTGTATAATGAAAATACACATTCACGTCATTATACAAATTGATACAAAAATTATAGATAAATAAATAACCATTCTATATGTTCTGTACAAGAAATTTTCCAGCATAAACATAATATTGTATTAGTCCACCACACCCACTGAACACACAGCACAAAAAAAAAAAACTCCCACTTCCATGCCTATACCAAACATTTCTTCAACTTAAAGCTTCACATTCTGGTGTCAATTTCCTCGGCTGCATTGTGTACATTTGAAGAGACTAATGCAGTAAGGTGACCATGACAACAGACAGATGTAAAGGGTCCGTAGGGTTGAGTTAGTTCATCTGCAGCTCTACGCACATCTGGAAGACATTGTAGCCTACTCTAATGTGTTTCTGCTTCATACGCCATTGAGTGTTATGCAATGCAACCATGGTGATGGGTTTTCATTCGCTTCCTGTGGATGCCTGGACTGGTGTGGCCTTTTTCCACATGTCCGTCCGTGTCCTTTGTTGAACTCTAGTGCATCTTTCTTATTTGAAGGAAGGGAGATGGAGTACAATTTTGTAAAAAATACTTCTAATAATGACAATAATTATTTCACTAACTTATTTACTTTGAACGCATCAGGGATGCAAAAATGCAACTCCATTTGAGTGAGTTTTCTAATGCAGACCATTGCACACTAGAAAATAGAGTAGAGTAGAATAGTGGAGATTATAACGACATCTTTAAGCTTTAAACTTTTTACATTGATTTGAGGTACCCCTTTCGACAAACAATTTGCGATGTGCATTGTTAGATATTTTAAAGGCATGCAGATGATAGAAGGTTGTATTTGATGATGGAAGGTTATTGTGCTGTCTTTGTATAGCATGTGTACTGTAATGTGTCAGTATAGCATAGTGGTATTACAGTGGTGAAACTATGTAAACTTTGTTGACTTGTTCTCAGGCTCCACTTGTGCACAGTGAAGAACACAGCAGGGCTATGAGAACACATGAGAGGAAGCTCGTATGGTTGGGTTTGTGTCCAGCGCTTACCACACTTAGTTTCTGTCTCAAATTTTCTTTGGCTCCAGAGCTCAGTTTGGATGGTTATGTATTTGAGTGCACGCCACCCACACACATCATTAGGCTTAGTGTTTGTATTCAAATGAACTTCTTCAAAATTACCACTATGAAAGATTGTAATCTATTTTTGTGGCAAACCACAAACCGTATAGGCTCCCATAACAAAGGCACACACACGCACACACACTCTCACACATACAGTACACAAATGCACGTACACATAGAGAAATAGAGAGTACGAAGATACACTCTCTGCACTTATGCACATGCAGAATACATTTAGTCAAGTAGCTTAAGTCTCACAAGTCCTTATCAGCTGTTCTTAACCACTGTCTTGATTAGTTTTGCAATGTGTTGTCTTATCTGCATGTCTCAAACACACAAACACACACACGCACACAAGTTTAGCATCTGCTATAAACACGCAAGATCTGATATCACCAAGTAATTAAGAGTCCTGGATCAATGTACTCTAACCCTAAGCCTAAGCCGAACCCTAACCTTACTCCTAACCCTAAACCTAACCCATTGATCCAGGGCAACAAGTTTGACATTGATCCTGGTGACTTGGTGATATCAAATCTTCCTATAAAGCACTGTGATACAAGAATGGGATAGGCTGTTCATCTAAATGTCACTGTTTTGTCTATGTATATTGTATCTGTTTCTACAGATGAAAATGATGTGGCTATAATCTGGCTCAATTGACTGTCCCAGTCAAATAAACATTAAACTAAACTAAACTAAACTAAATCAAATAAACCATAAAGAAACATACAGAGAGAGAGAGAGAGAGAGAGAGAGAGAGAGAGAGAGAGAGAGAGAGAGAGAGAGAGAGAGAGGCTTCATTTAATGAAGTATAGATCAACAATCTTATATTTCTAAGAACATTTGAGAATTGTGAGAGGCTTTGTCCTTGTTGTTGCTGTTTTGCATAGGCCTATACGTATGTTAAGTAATGTGCATTATTTTGTTTTATCTGTAATGTTCATTCTTTTTGAATTTCCAAATTAAGAGATGCAGATGCTACCTCCATTTTTAGAAATATGCAAAAATTCAGTTGTTTTAATAATAATCAAACTGCACTTTGAATAGCCTACTATTATTAAATAAAAACAAATCAAACCAAAAGAATCCAATTGGAGTTTGAAAAAGTCAAAAAGATATAAATATATTTCTGTCAATTCATTGCAAATGGACACAGTGATGTTTTACCATGTGCAGCTCACCATGGAGTTTCAGGATCCATATTTAGTACACAAGATGATGTACATATCAATGACACACACAGCCAGAGTAGATGGAAATGTTCTTTCCAAACCGAGTGCACCCGAACCATCTGGAAACTCTATTGCCCTGCTTTGTGACATCAAGAAGAGCAGAATTCGGTCATGTTGCTGGCGTAGGCTTAAAGAAAAGGCAGTGTTTTTTTTTTTTTTTTTAACATACCCCAGCTGCGTAACCCAGTATCATGCATTTTTTCCAGTGAGGTCAGTGTTGCAATATGTTGTCTTATCACACACACTCAAACATACATACTCACTGAGAGAGGGAGACTTCATCTGCATGTCAACCCCCACACTTAACCCAGTAGAAATGCTGAAGAGGCACTCTTTAAGTTTTGCTGTGTTTGAGCTTTGTGACACAAGGGAGGTGGGGTGGTGGGTGAATTTGTGCCAAAAAAAAAAACACGCCCCAGTTTTGGTCTCAGAGTTATCAATGACGTTGGGGACTAGGAGTTCATTTCTTTGTTTTGCATACTTTTGGTGTGAATGCTGTTTTGTGGGTCAGAATGTTGATTATGCTTCCTTCATTCCTCTATTTGTGCTCTCTTGCGATCATGATATCATTGTCTTTAACTCAGAAAAACAACAGAGGGTTGTTGGCAGTGGCACTCTCACCTATAAATGTCAGACCACACATTAATACACAACATAGCCACAGATGTCCTCTCTCTCTCTCACACACACACACACACACACACACACACACACACACACACACAGCAACACCCACAGTGAAAAGACACACATAAACACCCACAAGTGCACCCCCCCAACACACACACACACACACACACACACACACACACACACACACACACACACACACACACACACACACACACACACACATACATGATGCATGCAAGCACATGCACACACAAAATGTCAAACCCTTTCCTGTGTTTCGACAGGTAGGCCTACATGCAAAGGCATAAAAAAAACCTTCCACCTTGCTTACGCTTGCAAACTAAATAACTAGTCGTAACAGTTCACAACCATGTTGAAAGACACTGGAATAAGGGCTTGGGCTACATTTCCCGTTTTACTTGTCATTCTGTCCTTATAAATATAAAATTGACCACGTCTCAATGACAATCATCTATGGGTCATTATAGGATGGAGGACTGAGAACATGACTCATAAACACTCTTACAAGGTAGTTCTCATGGGTAGTTCCTCCATACAACCTGAACGCAAACACATCAGTTTAAAGGAGTCATTTCCCTAATATGAGCAACACCATCTGTAAACTGCAGGTCAGTGTTTAATGCAATAAATAAATAAATAAATAAAAAATGAACAATAAAATGTGTTGGACCTCATCTCTGTATTAACTGCAGCTTGCTAAACCATCAGATCAAGAAAAGAAGACATACTTGTATTCCTGGTAAAGCCTTCCCCCATGCATTAAAGCTGTATTCGGCAAGTTTACATAATTCCGAGACTTAAGCAAAACAATTTAAAATCATACAACTCTCTGGTCCCTCCCCCAGCCTGTACTACGCTCCTCAACAGCCTCTCAAACCCCTCCCTTGCTGAACCGCGTTGTCAGAGGATTGCTCACAGCTGTGATTGACAGGCAGCTATCCCTTCCACCGAACCTGATTGGTGGAAGACTACAGGGAGTGCTGGATTTTTGCAGCTATGATTACAGTGTTTAGATGGAGCTAGAGAATTCAGGGTTTTTCTTAAATAGCCCTTTTCATGTACTCCAGAATAACGTGACAATTCTACGAAATTTTACTTTAAAAAAATTGCCGGCTTTAACCTCATAGATTTTTCTAAATCAATGTATTAATCTTGGGTAATAATTCAGAAATCATCACAGTGATACACTGACAACGCATGAGGGAAATCTGAAATGTTTATTGGCAAAGAAACATTTGAATAACAAAAGGCTTAGTACTTCAGTCATAATGAATGCGAGTTGTGGTTTAAGCTACCACATGAATCATAGATGAGAACAATTTAAACTTACAAAACATTTTCAGCATGCACAATTCTTATCATAATACTGTAGTCAGCAAGGGGCAGTGACATTTCTTAAAGCATACTGGACTAATTGCTCTAGATCATTTAAATTACATTTAATCATACCCTGAGAAGAAAAAAAATAACTATGTCCATTTCATAGCTATGAGCAGTAATGCTGAGACTGGTCCAGAGATGGACCAGGTTAGGGGTGGATGCGGCCCAGTCAGTCAAACCTTCTGCTATCCTATAGACACATGCAGCCATAGACACTCATCTCCCTTCAGAACGTGATTAATGCCATACAACCGGTCACCTCGTCAGCCGTTCTCCCTTACATAACCTACTATAGACACAGGACTCGAGGTCACAAATGAGAAGACCCTGAGGTCCTGTTATCGAGGACCGTAGTGAGATACTACACAGCCTTACATGTTGCTTTTCAGAGCTGTTATGAAAATGTCTATCTATGTTACATTGTTGGACACTGGTTGGCATGGCATCCTGTGATGAGATTTAGCATCTGCTATGCGTATGTGAGTTACATTAGTCCCGTATCATTTGTATCAAGCACATCAGTGATCAGTCAGCAGTGTTTACCAGCAGTCTATGCCATGATACTGAAATTCAGCAGCTAGGTTAAGTTCAGTCCTGTCCAACAGTTCAGTAGCCTTCAACAATTCAACTGTATTGTATCTCATGGCATACAGTAATACAATGACATTATAACAATATAGATATGATGTAAATATGTATAATATTTACAAAAAAAATAATGTTGCATTATTAAAACAAAACGAACACGCAAACAAACAAAAATTGATATCAGTCAAAAAAATTGATTACTGCTGTGGGATAAAATACACGTAACCCCAATCAAAAGCATAATATTATATGCATATACATGTAAGCATATGATGTCCTGATTGTGTAGCTTTTTTGTTTGTTTGTTTGTTTGTTTGTAAAGATGCTCATTTGTCAGCAGTCACAGACGTTCCTTTTCTGTGAGTCTGATCATAAGAAACTCAGACCATTAGACCATTACACCAACAACCCCCCCCCCAATCACCCACCCACCATCAATGGTCACTCAGATGTCAAAGGTCAAGGTCGCTTGGGGGAAAAAAGAACTTTATTCTAAATGCAAACTTACAGCTCCTGCTCCATTGTATTTCATTTTGAAGGCAATTGAGGGTAAGTAGTGTTGATGCTGTTCTTGAAGCATGTTTTTGAAGCTGCTAACTTTTAGCCTGGTTTGCGCACAGTTCATAAATGAAGTGTGGTCTGGCAAAGATGCCATTTATGTGGTGTGGTGATTTATCTCACCAGGGTCCCTGAAAAACTTTCAGTACTTTCTTTTTACATTGTACGTAAGTGGTTTAACTGACAACAAAACCCCCTTGAACCTTTAACTTGGCCTAAAGTGGAGGTATTCTCAGCTTGGAGGCATTCTCAGCTTGCATTAAAAAAGGTTTATCTTTGGATGGAAATGTAAAGTACATGTGTATTGCCATGTTTATGAGCATATGGAACTCAGTTAGTTAGTTAGTTATTGTCCCTTGAGGGAAATTTGTTTTCACAGTTTCCTTTCTGCATTGATGTTACATTCTGTACAGCAAGCATAGAGTATATACATAAGCATAAGACAAGGAACATATTTGTATAAGAGGATGTACTGTATATAAGCACATAGGACCAGCACAAACAACAGCATATCAGACAAGAACACATTTGTATCAGGGGATGTACATAAGTACATAGTACATGCATAAAAGACAAACACATTTGTATAGGTTGGTATAGGCACAGGGAAAGAGCATAAGTGGTGGTGGCATTGCATTTGGTAGGGGTTGGAAAACATGGGGAGGAACATACTTAGGAGACACCCATTACACACATGATTTTTGTTTAGGATGAAGATGGCTGAGGGGATGAGACTTCTACTGTAGGGTGCTTTGTTGCATCTAATGCTGCTCATTTCATAAGACCAGACCTGGGCAAACTAAGACCCGGGGGCCACATGAGGCCTGTTGAGCTATTTAATACGGCCTGTGGAGCCTTCCCTAAATAGAATAATTTCTCATTTAGCCAAGGTGACAGAGATTATAGGCCTGATTCATCAATTTTTTTTTTTATTCCTGAAATACAAATCCCCCCTTTTACATGTTAACATGTCCCCTGGAGAAAGTGGGGCTACTGTTTTGAGACTTGGCAATTTACTGGCATCAACCGGTTCACTGTTAATACCTAGCCCGTTAGTCAAAATCTAAAAGCCAATGTGGCCCTTTGGCCAGAATAATTGCCCACCCCTGCATAAGACCAACGCTCCTATCGCTCCTATCAGTCATTCTTGATTTGGAATCGGCATAGGTGGTCTCGTCTCCATCACTTGTGTTTGTGTGTGTGTGTGTGGAAGGGCAGGGGGTGTAAAAGAGTCAGTATCATGGTCATTATCTGCATTAAACAGTGCAATTATGTTTATGCAAGTGTTATAGGGGAATAAAGTTTCACTAGTAAAATAGAATTTGCTCTTCATGTACTACGATGATTCAAAGTCAGTGGGTGGGCTTAACATGTTGATAACAGAGCAGCATATTAGAGTAATAGGCAGAATTTGGGCAGAAAAAACTAGCTTATTCTGTAGGCCTCTGATCAAAGATATCCAAACTGACAAGTTTTTACTTATTCTGGACGTTTTTTTTTTTTTTTTTTTACCCGTTCTTGACTCTGACCTGAAGCTTCAAGGACTCAATCTTGACTCAGACTCACTACTCGTCCCCATCCCTACTGTGCACATGTTCTGGTGACTGCAGTGACTAAAATGTATGATACAAGTAGTATGCCCATACTGAAGGCCAGCACTGATGTAAACCCCTAGGTCAAGGCTTGTTCAACAAATTCCACTGAACTATAATCATTTTTAGAGAGCTCATTATGTAGTCTAACTTGTTGAATTGTATTTATGTTGCATTGGGAGTAAGCCTGTTCTTTTCATGTTCATATTCATAGGCCTATATTTGTTGTCATGTTCATATTTACGTGCAATTTCTAATAGAATACAATGGAGTTGCACATTTGTATTTAGAATTACTGAAAATGAGGTGTGTTTTTTTCCCCAAGCGACCTAGACCTTTGACCTCTGAGCATTATTGACTTTTGGGGGTGTTGGAGTTATCAGAAATGGGTTTGTTATGATCAGACTCACAGAAAGGAAAGTTTGTATTTAGAATTACTGAAATGTGGTTGATTTGTCTTTCAATCAACCTTGACCTTTGACCTCTGAGTGACCATTATTGACCTCTGGGGGTGTTGAATTCATCAGAAATGAGTGTCTTGTGATCAGACTCACAGAAAGGGACATTTGTATTTAGGATTACTGAAATGAGGTGTTTTATTTGCAATTGACCTTGACCTTTGACCTCAAAGTGACCATTATTGGCCTCTGGGGGTGTTCAACTTATCAGAAATTAGTTTCTTATGATCATACACACAGAAATACATAGGTCTATCACATTTCCATCCTAAAGTACACCTGTTTTTAATACCAGAAGAAGAGGTCTTTGGTATTTTTTGCCCTCAACGGTGCCTTCCAGGCAGTGCTGCCTTCAAGGCATTACACCTCTCAGTTTAGGGTTAGGATGAGGGTTAAGGGGGTTAGGGTTAGGAATAGGGCTAAGGTAGTGCCTTTTAGGCTATGCAGCCTGGAAGGTACCGTTGGGGGCAAAAAACACCATTGAGCGACAGAAGACACTAGTCCATACCAACACATGGCAACAGCAAAGGGATCCTACTCTGTATATGGAGCTCTATTTGTTATGACAGCAGCATATGGGCTACAGCAGGAGGGCCCAGAGAGGAACAATGCAAATTCATCTCTCTTATCTTATCCCATGACCCAACCCCAAACGGCAGCCAGTGTCCAAACGACACCAGTAAGTGGAGAGGTTGGAAAAGCAGTTGGCACTTAAAGGAAAAATCCGGCGTGAATCAACACTTAGTCCAACTGTTTTATAGTGCCAAGCGCTATTGATAGCCACCTCAATCATTTGATTTAATGCAAGGCAGACTGAGATAGCGAACCGGCAGCTAACGGTGACAGAATGGGGCATTTCAAAACGAAAGCAAATCGTTTAGGTTTCGTTTTTGACATGCCTCATTCAGTTATTGTTAGCTGCCGTTTCGCAAACTCGGTCTACGATGCACGAAATTCGATCAATGAGGTGGCTTTCAGTAGCGCTTAGCAGTATTAACAGCAGGGCTACGTGTTGATTCACTCCGGGTTATACCTTTAATCACACAACTCATGTTACAGTAGGTGCAGCAAGTGGTTATTACAGTAGTAGGGTGACCAGACATCACATTTCTGGAGACAGACCCCATTTCTGGTGGTCTGTTCCTAGTAAAATACAAGAAAACCCACTTTGCCCCAGTTTTTTTAAGCTAAAACATCTCTGTAAAAATAGAAATTCCCCTCACATTGAGAAAAATGTTCCTGATTTCCATCAAAGAGGTCTGGTGATGTGATATTACAGAGCCTGTCTGTGTGTTTTACAGTAATGGCAGTAACTCGGCCCTTTAATTTCAATATCACCCTTGATTGAGGCAGTCTTGGCCTTGTGGCTGTTGCCACAGAACAAGCAAGGCAAACATGGCAAGATGGTAGGCCTATTAGCTTATCAATGTCGTACAGTATATATCAATTGCCGAAGCTGATTATGACTCATGACTATGAATATAATAAGGTTACACAGTCTGTGTAGAGCACAAGTTGCGGACAACAGCAAATAACCTTTGTAAAGAATCTGTGAAAATTCAGTGAAAATGTGAAAAAGTTGTACAAATTAAGTAAATAAGAGAGAGGCTACCGGACACTAGTCAAATGTCAATATAACTATATTAATGCAATTCAGTCATTCAAGGAATAATATATTCTTTAGCACTAACTAGCTTAAGCTAACATTTTGCCTGTAATGCCGTTTCTTTCTCTGTTTTGTTCCGTTTTTTTTTTGTCCTAAATTGATTTGTTACTATAAGTATTTTGCATTTCTTTTAATGTCATATATCCACCATCACAGGGCTGGATTACCAAAGAGGCAGATCTGGGTAGGTTGCTCTCTGGTGGTGGGGGGGCGTCACTACATGTCAGTACAGGAGTAGCATCTTCCCACTCCTGAGTGGGTGTCCCAAACTCAGGGGGAGTCATGAAGCTTAAAGGTGTTTGAATGGGAATGGGAATACCTATATTTTGGAAATGCACAGTGAAAGGGAGCTCCTCTTTTCCCCTCCTCCACTCCTCCCCCTCCTTCTCCACCACATCCCCCTCCTCATTTACACCCCCTACTTCACCCCCCTCCATCCCAAATCCCGAATCTGGGCTCAAGGGCTCCCCCTGGTGATTCATGAGGCATGCAACAGAGAAATGGAACTGCTCCGTCTGCTCCAACTGCTCCAGTCGCTCGTATGAGGTAACAGAGGTCCCAGAAATGTCAGCTTCCGGAACGTTCTCTTCAGCCTCCGTTGGGTATGTGAAGTAGATTGGGCAGGACTCGATGTGCAGGTGCCCTGGTTGGAATTCGGAATAGAAGTAACCCATGTTGGAATAGCAGGAGGACTGACCACTGCCAGTAAAGGAACCACTGCTCTTGCCCTGCAGGGCCACCAAGGTGTCTGGGGCCTGGTAGGCCTCCGTGTACAGGATCGGAGCTACCTCCACTGGGGAAATACTGTCGCAAGGCTGGGGGGCAGCAAATGCCTCTGGGCCAAACATGGGGCTCAGCCACTTCTGTGGAATAAATTATAACATCATTTAAAGCACAAAGCAATGCTGACTGGTATTTAGCTTGTCTGTTATCCAAAGCAGCATTGACTTGCAATGTGAAGTTTGAGAATCGCCCCATAAACAGCGGCCAATAAACAGCTGTTGCTCTACCTCGCTAGCCTAGAACTAAACGCACTCTAGCGCTAGCAAATTGAATTTGCTCAGCGAGTACGTCTAGCGATCAGCCTGTCTATCCACTCACAACGCTCTAGGCTGCATTCAGACATCGTGGTGTTTAGCCAAACACAAAGGTCTATCTGGACAGGGAGTCATTGGGTGGGATTAGTGTTGTTTGAATCGGCTTGTTAGTTGCTCTGATTGTTTGTCTGTCTTACCCAAGGGTCTATCACTCGTGGCCAGACTATACATTCTATGTGATAGTCTGGCTTGTAAAAAAAGTTTAACTAGTTTAACTACTCAATAATACATGAAGTAAAGAGGGAAACAGGATATGGGGACAGAAAATGTAGCACAGGTGGTGATTTAGGCCGGGTGTCGTAAGTCTATGCTTTGTTTCATGCTAAATGCTGCAATGCCAGATGCAATGCTAGCAAATTTTGAAATTTTGACGAGTACGGTACAGTACATGGTCTATTTCCTAACCCTTGAATCAATCAAAACTGGCTATCTGGCATGGGACTGAATGGAACTTCAATTCATTTCTTGAATGTGACATCACTAGCTTTGTTCAAATTCACTAAAGAATTTTAGTGTTTAAGTTCAAGACTAGTAGGCTACATGAAAGAGGACACAGGCATGTTTCATGTTTATGACCACTCTATGGTCACACACAACCTCTCCTAATTCCACAAAGCCAGGTAAAAATGATGTCCCGTTCTATGACCCCTTTAGAATTGAGTACCGCTACACAACTGCAATTGTCTAGTGAAGTGTGTTCAATGCACCTCCAAAGAGTTCAATGCTTCACTTTCACTTGAAATGTCATGCTGGTTTCGTATTCTGGAAAGTCATTCATATTTAGCCCCACTGTCAGTCCAGTCAGGGTTTACTCAGGAAGAGTATGGAAGTCCGGTTCAGTTCTGCCATTTGGGTAAATGAATGTATGTCCATGTAGAAAGTTAAGATTTAGACAAAAAGCCAAAATAATATGCTTGTATGTCAGTAATTTGGCTTAGTGTTTTTTTACAAGACAAAATAAATATTAATAAATATTAAATCATTACTTTGAGATGATTCAGTATCTCAATATTTCGTTTGAGGGCAAATCCATACAAAGGACGTTTTATTAAAAAAAAAAAAAAAGCTGTGCACAGATAACCAGAAATGTAAATATAGGTCCATGATCTATTTTACGTAATAAAACAGTTTCCAAGTAATGCCTAGCGTGCTTACATTTAACAAAGACACAGCAACGGGAAATGACCTGATTTACTCATAAATAACAATAACAAATAGATTTCCTCTAACTGAATGGTCGCTAAGTAACAAACAAACAACCTCTGATCCACATTCACTTTTGTATGGCACAGCACTAATGTGGCCTGGCTGTATTTAGCCTACTGTGTAGAGTACATGTTGTCTTCTTACCACTCTTTTGAATGGATTGAAGGCCATGCTCTAAACAGCAGGCTTCCAGAGAACCGGAAACAGAGGGCAGGGGAGATGAGATGAGAGGTTTCAAAAATGGACTCAAGGTGAGCTGTGACTGTCTTTATGTCTCGCAAGCATCAGACCGTACATATGAAGCCAACCGCAAGTGTTTTTCTTGGAATGGAATACTTGTCTAAATGACTGTGCGTGTGTGTGTCTGTGTGTATGTGTATGAATGCATCCGTTACTATGTAAAGTTGGAAGGAACAGACAAACCACATATCTTTCATTTCCTAGCACGACAAGAGTACTAACTGTGGTCACACACACACACACACACACACACACACACACACACACACACAAAAAAAAACACACACATACACAGAGAGAGTGGGAGTAAGACAGAAGGACAATAAAAATAGACCAGGAGAGGTAGAGTTTCCGTTTAACCCATCACATATTCAACACTGTGTATATACTGTAGTCACGGATGCAGCCCACTCCCTCTGCACACCTTCATGCTCATGAACTCACCTGGTACGCTAGGCGCGCATGTGTGTGTGTTTCTGCATGAGCATGCAACACCAGTGTGTGTACAAGTGCATTCACAGCATCTTTGTTGGCTTGATACTTTAAAGCAATACTCCACCCTTTTATGAAATTGGGCTACTCACCCCCTTCCTTGGTGTTACATATGTGGATAAAAGCATTTTGGTCTCAGTGCATGCATTTTCCTAGTCTGACAACCTCAATTATAGCTCTTCTTTAGCTTTAGCTTAGCATAGGCACTGGAATGTAAAGAGGCCAGATAGCAACTCTCTGGCCTCTCTATTTGCATTACAGCGCCTATGCTAAGCTAAAGCTAAAGTTGGGGTTGCCGGGCTAGGAAAATGCAAGCGCTGAGACCAAAATGCTTTTACCCACATACAGGTAAGACAGTAAATAACCCATTTCATAAAAAGGTGGACTATTCCTTTAAGCAAAACCTTTACAATTCCTATGTTACCTAATTCATAATTCCTATTTAGAGAGATGAGAATTTGCACCTATGTGACTACTGTTCTATTCTTATGCATTATTATAAGTCTAGTCCTCCTAGTCTACCTTGCCATGTTCATCAAGTACATCAGAGTGTTTTGTGGAAGCACAGCAGCAGCAGCAGCCTACCTGAAAGTCTCCTCCGTGAACTGAGTGGAGTGGCTGGAAGAAGCCGGAGGGGTCTGGGACATGCTGCTTTTTCCTCAGGAAGCCGCTGCTACTGACAATAAGAGCAGAGACAGATGGGCAGTAAGGTGAGGTAGGTTCAGGTTAGTCGTATTTGATCAAAGTTCTGGGGCAAGTAGAGGAGTTAGAGCAGGCCTGGGCAAACTAAAGGGCTCCGCACACCGCTTCCGACACAGTGCGGAGCACTCTGCTTCCAACATTGTATTCCATTGTTTCCAATGCAACCCCGCACACCAGCGCCGAAGTCGTCCGCCGTCGGTTGTGAATTACGATTGAAGTCTATTTTGTCGGAGCCGTCCATTGACATCCAATGTTAATTTCACCGGCTACTGTGCTAGGTGCTAGGCAAAATTGTCGGATTCGAAAGTGCTCCGCAATGCTGTCGGAACCGGTGTGCGGCCGGCTTAAGGCCCGGGGGCCACATGTGGCCCGCTGAGCTATATAATCCAGCCCATGGAGCCTTCCCAAAGTAGAATAATTTATCTTTTAGCCAAGGAGACTTAGATTATAGACCTAAATTATCAAATTTGTTGTAGTCATGATATACAAATCCCCCCTTTTAACCCTGCATGTTAACATGTCCTCTGAAGAAAGTGAGGCTACTGGTTTGAGACTTGCCAATTTACCGGCATCAACCGGTTGACGGTTAATACCCGGCCCATTAGTGAAAATCTAAATGCCAATGTGGCTCTATGGCCAAAATAATTGCCCACCCCTGAGTTAGAGGATGTGGTGTATCATGGTCAAGCAGCCAAGGAACACATACACGCACATGCATACATGTACATGCACTCGCATACACGTACATGCACACGCATGCACGCAAGCGCGCACAAACACACACACACAGAAAGTTCAGGGGGCAGAGAGATGTGGCAGAATCAGCATGCAAACAATGAATCTGTAATGAATGCATACACACACACACACACACACACACACACACACACACACACACACGGGAGGAGGCAGAAGCATGTGACACAAGTCAGCACACACAAAAACAGCAATGAACAAACTGTAATAAACGTACACATACGCCTACATTATACGCCTACATGCACACACACCACAAACTCACACTTAGTATCATGTGTGTGTGTGCGTGAGAAAAAGAAAGAGAGAGACTCACCAATGGCTTTTTCTGCTGAAACACAAGATCATCACCACAGCCAAACCCAGTGCTCCACACACTAAGCCAATCATCATGTCTGAGAGAAGCACACCTGAGAAAGACAAACACAAATATACACCACACTGTCATTACATTTCACTAGTTATCATCTGCATACCCTGCTGGTCCTCAACAGGTGCCTCAAGAGCCACAAATGACATTAGGATTCTCGGTAACACTTTATTTGAAGGTACCATCTTAAGACTGACATGACACTGTCTTTAACTATGACATTAACTATTATATAACTTTATACACCTGTCATGACTTCTGTCATTAAGTGTCACCCGGTATTTGTCAGGGTTAGGGTTAGGGTTAAGGTTAAGGTTAGGGTATGTCAGAAGTCATGACAGGTTTATAAAGTTTATGACAGATTCTTGACAATGTCATGTCATAGTTAATGACAGTGTCATGTCAGTCTTATGACGGTACCTTCAAATAGGATTGTCCCTAGTGGAGTGATGGGGGTGATGCAACACAGCCCGACACGTAGTGGAGTCAGTGCATCACTCTAAATATAGCATATAGCCTGGGATGGGAGAAGTACCGCTGGCTCTTTGGTGTTGTGGTCAAGTTACACATTTAGCACCCTGGAAACCCAATTTTGAGTGGGGTCACAGCTACAAGGACAATTCACAAACCTTGCTTTGGGACACTTCTAGTTGCAGAGGTTCAAATAAAATAACATTTCTCAGGTCTGTTTACAGCATAAATAATGTATAAACACTTATGAGCACTGATTACATTAGTCAAAACTCTTTATGAATGCTTTATGAATGCATATATGGGTTTTTAATTCTTTGTGAATACTGGGTTCATAGAAAGTGGTAAAGGTGGCCTGTTTGTAATGTCACTGCAGACAGCTGCTTCAATGTACACAGTGTATTTCAGTATTATTTTCACCTACTCTCTCTATTGAAATGTTGATGTATTGGCTGTTCTACAATGTCATAGTTACTGTAGAGGTCACTGTAAAACCAGTCATAACAAGTGGTGTTTGAAATGTATTCAAGTATTACACTGTGAGGATTTGAGAGACATTAAACTGGCAGTAGATTTAACTTCAGGACCCATGCATGTACAGTACAGACCAAAAGTTTGGACACACTTTCCCATTAAATTATTTACTTTATTTTCATGACTGTTGCCTTCAGTGACAATCTACAAAATAAACAAACTTATGAATGAACACGTGGCATTATGTACTTAATAAAAAAAAGTGTGAGATAACTGAAAACATGTTTTATATTCTTGTTTCATCGAAGTATAGTTTTTTTGTTTTGATAACTGCTTTGTCCTCCTTTTATTTTTTGGATGAGCTTCAAGAGGTGGTCAACTGAAATGGTTTTCCAACTGTCTTGAAGAGTTATTCATTCCCAGAGATGCTAAGAACTTGTCGGCTCTTTTGCCTTCACTCTGCGGTCCAGCTCACCCCAAACCATCTTGATCGGGTTCAGGTCCAAAAGTTTGTCATAATCTCACACTTTTTTTGTTAAGCACATCATTTCATATGTGTTCATTCATAATTTTGATGCCTTTAGTGAGAATCTACAATATAAATTGTCCTGGAAATAAATGAATCGCATGGAATGAGGAGGTATGTCCAAACTTTTGGTCTGTACTATATATTCACCTGTATGTTTGGGGGCTGGTGTTTGGGATGGTGGGGGGGGATCTCCCACATCAGACGTCCAGGTGAGTACAGGACTCCACTCACTCCACGTGGCCCTGTAGGAACTTGGTTTGTTAGTGGTCTCGGGCATCACCCTCACCCGCGCCTGGTACCTTACACCCAGGTACAGGGGCACCAGGGACTCAATCTTCTCCTTATGTGTCTGGCCATTGGCAGTCTGTGAGGTTGGAGAGATTAGGGAGGAGGAGGAGGAGGAGGAGGGGGAGGTGGATGAAGGAGGACGTGGGCTTATGGAGTTGGAATATCGACATCTGATGATTTGGCCTATGGTGTTAATTTTGCAATGCTGTATTTGAATTTTGAAGTCATTTCAACTGAATTTAAATACAAAAACCCATAAAATCACATGATGATAATAATAATAACTAGAAAAGCACTCAGAGAGCGCAGAAATCCGCCAAGACAATGTGGTCACAGAAGGTGATCTTACTTGGTGATATTACACTTCTAATAAATTGAAAATTACTTGTCCCAACACACACGTTGTCCGAAAATTTAATTAAAATCCATGCAGTACTTTTTGGGTTATGTTGCACACAGACACACAGACACAGAGAAAGACAGAGAAACAGAGAGAAAAAAAAAGAGAGAGAGGTGTCTACACAATCACCTCCCATGGTTGGTCTTCACGCTTGAACTGTCGCTCAAAGATGAAATCTGCCATATATTTGGGTACATGAGTTCCAACACTCCAACTTAAGTTGCCCCGGGTTATACTTGGGATGCCAGGAGCCTGTAGTTTAACTGGAACACAGTAAGATAGGATGTTATTCAAAGGTATTTGTGTGTGTGTGTGTGTGCGTGTGTGTGTGTGTGTGTGTGTGTGTTTGAGGGAGAAAGAGATACTTACTGTGCTTTCCGAATCTATACTTGTTTAATTCTGTCACAATTTTGCCTGCACACTTAACGTCAAGTTTCGCAATGTTCACCCAAGTGTAATCCTGTATGAACAATGATTCACAGACTTTTACTTATAGAATAATGTATGCACACTAAATGAACAAATGAATTCTTCTAAAGTAGAAAGTGTAGATAGAGGAAGTGCTTGCCTTGCTCTTAAATTTAAAATGACAGCCCTTGTAGCAGGGATCTTCACTTTGAGACATCATCATACATTGGACACTTCTAATAAATAAAAAAGAAAAGAACATGTAAGTCAAGCCTAAAGTCACTCAGGTGTCAAATCTTCACACATTATTGTGGTGCTGTGGGAAGAAAGAGTATCCGGTGTTAAGTTGCCATGTGAAGGTTTGACAAAGGTACAAAACACACCCCTACAGGGAGATGACTTGTATATGGTTGCATAAATTATTATTAAGTAAATACAAAAGCAAAACAAAACAAAAAAAATCCAATTGAAGGCGGAATGATAATACAAAAAATAAATGTTTCTGTAAATTCATCCAAAACCCCAACTCATTTATAGCTCATATTATCGTTAATATTATGGTTCCAAAGACACCTTTACTTAAGTTTAATTAAAAAAAAACAAAAAACATTTTAAACGTCCAGCCTTACTCTTTGCCGGCAGATTTGCTACTGTTGCCTGTGAGGATGCATTGATGGTGCTTGGCTTTCTCTGATTGGTTTACACAGTTCCACACACAGCTGACATTCCCTAGGTAGTCATTGACACATGAGAGATCTGCCCAAGAGAAAGAAAGAGAGAAAAAGTGTTTTAGGGGGACAAATGCTGTAGTCTTCAAGTAGGGGGACAAACGAGAGAGAAGAAAATAGCAAGATGAATAATATTATTGTGAGATTTATTTTGTGATGATCACTTTGAAGGGCTAGACCACTGTGTGTAACATGGACTATTATTCAAACATATTTAAATTCGACTCGGCATACAACAGCATGCAAAATTTGCGTGCACGTGATAAAAGACAAGTTGAAAAAGTGATCTCAGTCAGTAAGTAGCAAATATAATAATAATGACACACCGTTATGTTCCACTAGTCATGCCAGTTTGCCTCTCTCCACTTTTTCATCAGTGATTAGGAGGCTTACTAGCACATAATTGTTTCACATCAAAGCTGAACTATCCTTTAGAAAAATGATTTACATTTATATGCAAAGTATCTGATAAAATCATAAATTTATAAATTAACAGCAAAGCATGTATAGATGTTTTTTTTTAGTGTGGTGGTGTGATTGATGCATGGGCCCACTTTTTTGTGCCGGTAAATAATTTTCCTGCTTTTCCATGCAAGGTATTGTGTTCTTTATCTCAGGACTTCTCCGTCCTTTTACACAAGATTCAGAATGTCAGTCTCTCACCTTCTTGCTGGGACTGAGGGCTCATCCTTGCCAAGACAAGGAGCAGGAGGAAGATGAGGAGATGAAGAGGATGAAGAGGAGAGACGGAGGTGGACCGAGTGCCTCCCATCAAAGCACTTTCTGGACGCTTACTGTGTATAAAAGAGAGAATTACATAGATTATTACACATTTGAAGACACCCCCCCCCCACCAACACACACACATCTTTAATCAGCGAATGTCCTCTTTCTGCATGATAAGAAGCTATTTGTACAATTTGTGCCATGTTTAGAACACGCAACAGCCAGTTTTCTGCCTTTATTGTTTTTTTTTTGTTTTGTTTTTTGATGTTGAGAAGCATCTTTTTCCCCCCCTGTTGCAATTTGTGGTTTAAGTGATGTGTAAGTTGCAAGACTGAAAGTTCTAAATAGGCATAAATTAAGACACATGAGTTCAATCCAATTCAGAGAGTGTGAGTTGCTGCCGCAAAATCTTTTCACACTATATCAAGTGCACAACTATTACACAGTTTCAAAGCCACATTAAAATGATAAATTACATAGCTCACCATCACCCCAACCACTGCTGCTGTGGTTTAAATGCATGTCAGATTCTCCTGATATGATCTTTGGATAGATTAACAGTTGACCACATCTAGTTTCTTGTAATTAAAGATTAAAAATGTCATATGAAACATGTCTTTGCAGTTTAGCTGTTTGCAGAAATGAACTATTTCATTGAAGACAGAGCACCAATGTGACACGCTATATAAATACAATTAAATTAGTCATTTCAGTTCTCTAGACCCTCTATACTAAATGCAAGTGCAATAAACATTTTTACGGCATACAATGGAATACTACCAGGACTGCAATAGGAGCTCGACACGTATTCTGTAGATCATTGGTTCTAAACCAGGGGTCTGTGGCACATTGCTAGAGGGTCTGTGAGAAAGTTTGCTACAAAAAAATAAACCTGTCTTGTAGGGATACTAGGCTACTAAAACACTTTCCATGTGCGTTTTAAAGCAGTAGGCCTACAGAAAACCACTTCTGCACTGTCACTGTAATTGCTACAAGCAACTAGAAAAGGCTCAGAGAGTGCAGACCTCCGCCAAGGCAATGTGGTCACAGACACAATAGAAATTCCAGATCATGTTCTGGATCACCGATCGCCACCAAAATCAAATCAGTTCTTGCTAGTCCCAATATACACATTGTCCGAAAATTTCATCCAAATCCGTGCAGTACTTTTTCAAGTTATCCTGCTGACAGACAGACAGACAGACAAACCAACGCGACCGAAAACATAACCTTCTTGGCGGAGGTAATAATAATTACATGCCTATTTAAAACTGTTGCATCTGAAGGAACAAATAACTATATAACCCCTGCTATAGATAACAGATACAGTATCATTAGGCCGTAATGTTAAAGCTGGGGTGTAGTAAACATCAACAAACATCAACAAACATATTGGCCTCCCAATCTAAACACTATACTTGTGTGGCGAACGTGTTGTTTCGTTTCTCTTGCCAATCATGAGCAGGGGTACACTTAGTGATGCGCGAAATGTTTAGCAACAACTCATTGTTCCTGTCAAAAGTAACACATCACATCACTCGTCTTTGGGTCTGCGTAGGTCAGCCACAGTCGCCATGGAGATTAAAAGGCTGATGACCTCAAACCTGTGGCTAGATAGAGTGACTCACATTCATGCACTAACAGAACTAACGTTTAGAGGAGAGGAGATGAGAGGGGCCCACACTGGGAATCCCTTCTAGAGAACGCACATTGCCACAACGTCGGCCGAAAATGTGTGTTTGGGCCGTCTTTTAGTGTCTTTGTGCAAAATTTAAGAGGTTTCAGAAGCGCAGCATCTTCGGGCGACCTCCGTTGACTGCTTTACGGCTGATGTTGATTCGGCCGGTAGAGTCGAGAGGAACTCCTGCTTGTTTTTGTGTAGCACGGCGTTGCAGGGCTCACTTAATACAGTATACAACCATATACTGTATATATATATATATATATATATGGGCAATTCCAGCGTTATGGACGTGACATTTTCGTGCATTATTGATGAACAAAAGGCCAGATAACCTCCGCAAACCTAGCAGTATTTCACAATTTTTTTCATATTCTTCTGCAAACTCCATGGCTGAATACAGGCAAACAGAAAAAATTAATATCATGATTTGCATCATAAGAATATGATCCTTTCAATTTGCGTTATGGACGTGACGAAAAACGGACAAACTTTTGAGAGAGCGTAGTTTTTGCTGTGAAGTGTGTGAAATTTCTAGAGAAATGTAAATATTACTACATTCATACCAAACAGGACACCTCAGTAAAGACAGAGAAAGACTTAATTTCAAATGTAAATGTAAAAAAAGTTGGTTTTCATTGGGAGACATGGCGTTATGGATGTGACGTTATGGACGTGACGTCTGGAAAAACCCTCCAAAACGATACAAAACAATTGTGAACGGTGGATTTTAACTTGTAACAAGAGAAATAGTAATATAACAATGAAAAATAACTGATAGTATTGCAGCTTTGTGTGTGTTATCACCCACTTATGCCCATTATAAGCCCCTCCATAGACTTACATTATAGCTGAATAGGGTAAAAATTTTAACAAACAGATATCCTTTCGAAACTTGCTCAGTTGAATATTTACATCGAGACAATACTTTTTTGTATTGGAAGTTTTCTGAAAGAATTTGTATGTCCATGTAGGTGAGACTTAAAGTTTTAAGGTGAGGTTTACTTTTTCGTGGAATTGCCCATATATATATATATATATATATATATAGCCTATGGGCAATTCCAGCGTTATGGACGTGACATTTTCATGCATTATTGATGAACAAATTGCCACATAACCTCCGCAAAACTAGCAGTATTTCACAATTTTGTTCATATTCTTATGCAAACTCCATGGCTGAATATAGACAAACACAAAAAATTTATATCATGATTTACATTATAAGAATATGAGCCATTCAATTTGCGTTATGGACGTGACGAAAAACGGACAAACTTTTGAGAGAGCGTAGTTTTTGCTGTGAAGTGTGTGAAATTTTTAGAGAAATGTAAATATTACTGCATTCATACCAATCAGGACGCCTAAGTAAAGACAGAGAAAGACTTAATTTCAAATGTAAATGTAAAAAAAGTTGGTTTTCATTGGAAGAAATGGCGTTATGGATGTGACGTTATGGACGTGACATCTGGAAAAACCCTCCAAAACGATACAAAACAATTGTGAACGGTGGATTTTAACCTGTAACGACAGAAACAGTAATACAATAATAAAAAATAACTGATAGCATTGCAGCTTTGTGTGTGTTATCACCCACTTATGCCCATTATAAGCCCCTCCATAGACTTACATTATAGCTGAATAGGGTAAAAATTTTAACAAACAGATCCTTTCGAAACTTGCTCAGTTGAATATTTACATTGAGACGATACTTTTTTGTATTGGAAGTTTTCTGATAGAATTTGTATGTCCATGTAGGAGAGACTTAAATTTTTAAGGTGAGGTTTACTTTTTCGTGGAATTGCCCATATATATATATATATATATATATATATACAGTACAGACCAAAAGTTTGGACACACCCCCTCATTCAATGCGATTCATTTATTTCCAGGACAATTTATATTGTAGATTCTCACTAAAGGCATCAAAATTATGAATGAACACATATGAAATGATGTGCTTAACAAAAAAAGTGTGAGATTATGACAAACTTTTGGACCTGAACCCGATCAAGATGGTTTGGGGTGAGCTGGACCTCAGAGTGAAGGCAAAAGAGCCGACAAGTTCTTAGCATATCTGGGAATGAATAACTCTTCAAGACAGTTGGAAAACCATTTCAGGTGACTACCTCTTGAAGCTCATCCAAAAAATAAAAAGAGGACAAAGCAGTTATCAAAACAAAAAAAGGATACTTCGATGAAACAAGAATATAAAACATGTTTTCAGTTATCTCACACTTTTTTTTATTAAGTACATAATGCCACGTGTTCATTCTTAAGCTTGTTTATTTTGTAGATTGTCACTGAAGGCAACAGTCATGAAAATAAAGTAAATAATTTAATGGGAAAGTGTGTCCAAACTTTTGGTCTGTACTATATATATATATATATATATATATATATATATATATATATATATATATATATATAACATCCATACACAAGAACTAAATCAGTAAAACCCAGCTTGTGGTAGTGTCTCATTTCTTAGGCCTACAACAAACAAATCAAATGTTATTAATACAAATGTATTAATGAACACCTGATATTAATATAGTAAGAAATACTTAATTTACTGCTGAAAAAAGTAGGGGAGTGCTGTGCTCTGCCATTCAACCACCCACCTACACCTGGATGTCAGTCCAAACTGAGATAGGTGTGTTGTGACAGGTGTGTTGTCAGGTTGATTGTATGAATTTGTTTTGTGCAAAAAGCAAGTCTATACTTAGGAGCAATATTGTTAAATCTCCCAATATAAAGACCCCAGATATGTATCACTGTCAACCATCTTGCCTCGGTTTCTGAAACCAAACCATAACCATAACCAAACCATAACCATTTAGTATAATTGTCTAAGAAGTTAGTCTTCTTTATCCTGACCAGTCTTGTTAGGGTTAACTCTAAACGCCAATTCAGACTGAAGATCCACGACGAGACGAAACGGCTTTAGAACGGAGTTGCGGCGGTGTGAATCAATCGTCGCAGGTTTTTGCAGGCAGTTGCAAGCCGTCGCAAAAGATTTAACATGTCAAATCGCAGTTTCGGAGTTTTAGAATGTCAAGATTTTTAGAACGTCGCAGCCCATCTCGTCGCGAATCTTTGGTCTGGAGGTACCTTAACACCAACCCTAGATATGTTACTCTGTCATGTCTTGGATGATACAAGGTGGGTAAATTAAAAAAAGGCAGTGTGTTCAAAAGATTTCGAAATTAAGAACACACATAAATGCATCTTTGCCTGATGTTTTTTGTGACCTTATGATTCTATCCAGTATTTGCGCAACTGCACAGTCAAGTGGGTGCATTTCAGTGCATGCGTGTACAAGTAGGTTTGTGACAATGCAAGGTGTTGTACACATACTGTATGCTTAAGTCAGCAATAAAGACCGCACAGCTGTAAATACTGTACACCCCCACATTGAGCGCGGTACTCATTGCCACTATGTATTATTGACACTGCTAATTTAGTATTGACTCCTGACTTCAACCCAAACATAGTCATCGTGTGTGGGTGTCTGAAACTGTCAAGAGTTTCGTAAGGGTGCAGAGGGGTGAGGTGAAGGACAACACAGAGGCACATCGGAGCTATTTGTTCACCTATGTTCTCGCTCTCATCTGTGGGACCGCGCTGGCGCACCCTTAGTCAATGCGAGATCCACAGACACACATAAATACACAGTGACGCAAGTGCTCGTCTTTTTTTTATGTTAAGAAATGTGTACCGTCCGTCATTTGGAATAGGACTGAGTGAACTTACGATAAAACGAAGCTTAAACAGGTCCATGCGTTGCTAGTGGGGTTTTTTTCCAATTAGTCAGCTGCATCTCAGAGCATCATCATCTGAATTCACGCATGTTCCTGTTTCTAATATCTAAGATGCTTCATGCCTGATCTCAGTCTGTCATTCAGTCCAGAACATCACACATCACACACATCAACACTCACCCCTCATGCACAAGTTAGATCAAACACCGCATTCCATTGTAACTGTCCAGGGCACTGTTGGTCAGGCAGGTGCTGTCTGTCTCTTTCTTTCTTTTCTTCATTCATTAACTATCTCTCTCTCTCTCTCTCTCTCTCGTTCCTTATGACTACCCCACTCTTCTACTCTCTCTCTCTCTCACACACACACACAAACTGCCCCGCTTTCTGTCTTTCTCTCTTTCTTCCCCACCTATCTCTCTCTGACGCTCTCCCTCTCTCTTTCTCTTTCTGCCGTGATGCTCTTCCTCCTCTGCTTCTGTCACCCCTATGATTTAAGCATCATACTCACTCACACAGGTTGTCACTGACTTCTCCTCAACGGGGCAACACAACTGCCTGGCTGCTGGTCCAAGCGTCCGGAGTCCGGGACCCGCACAAGCCCATCAGTCGCAGGAGTGTGTGTGTGTGTGTGTGTTTCCTTGACCAGTACTGGTATCATGCCTCCTCCGACTTGATCACAGCACATGATCTCATAGGGGGGCCAGCTGTAGGCAGGAAGAAGCATTGAAACAAACAAACAGTCACACTCGGTACACTGACACACACACACAAACACACACACACACACACACACACACACACAAGAAGACACAAAAACACACCCACACA
The DNA here is from genome assembly GCA_027497455.2 of Sardinella longiceps. Taxonomy (NCBI): domain Eukaryota; kingdom Metazoa; phylum Chordata; class Actinopteri; order Clupeiformes; family Clupeidae; genus Sardinella; species Sardinella longiceps. The sequence goes on from JAODXP020000015.1 coordinate 12,494,119, forward strand.
TGCGTGTACACACACACACACACACACACACACACACACACACACACACACACACACACACACACACACACACACACACGCACACACACCAGTTGAGTGTAGAGAACAATTAGCCCCCCGGCCCCCAGCAGTGAGGCGACCTGACGAGCTGCAGTATGATTAAAAAAAGAGATACGCTAAAGACCACATCCTGTTTCAGTCAAGCCCAAAAACATCAGCTTATTCTATCACATGTGGCCCGCCCTCTGTACCCAGTGACTCCAGATACACCGCTTTCACAATGACGGCAATATTTGGTTGAATATAGATGCGGTTGGCCACACCGGTGCCAGAGACTTGCTCAGTCCGAGGTCTGCACAGTGATACCGGTGGTTCACAATGTTTAATTAGTGGCTTGCTGTTTCATAAATCACATTTTCATTCTGAGATAAACAGACATGAGTTCCAAACGGCTTTTGAACTGATGTAAGATAAATATTTTTCTCTGAAACAGTCCCGCAAGAAGCCTTTCACATTTGTAGGCTGAAGATAATTGTGTTATGCAGTTGAAGCTAGCAGTTAATGCTGTAGTAGACTACAGTTATAGTGAAATAATGAATATTAGGTTTTATACACCCTACACAAATGAATATAAATAATAGAGGATTTCTCTGAATTAAAGGAGCAGTGTGTAGGACTGTGGCCACAATTGGTACTACAATCATGTTCAAAATATTGTGCTACTTTCAGCCGTCTCCATCTTCTCCATTTAAACATATATACATATCCTTGTTTTATTTTTCACTTTGTCACAATGTATTTCTGAAGCTTAATGAGACCTTGACAATGACACCAACATAAACACTACTTGAAATGACAACATAAACACTACTTGTGTGCTGCAACTTAGCTTTTCAAATACTCTTACTGGACTAAAACCTTATATCAGTTTTTAAAATGATGATTCCTTATGATTCCTTCATGTCTGGTGACATATCATGCCCTTTTTATGATTATTTGTAATACATTTATTACACACTGGTCCTTTAAATTCCAATTCCATTCCAGGTTTCTTTGAGACAAGTGCTGAATGAGCTTGTTTTGTCCACACTTTAAGATACTGGTGTGCTCAGGTCCGACACAATCATGACCTACTGGGACTACAGGACTATACAATTTTAAGGACACAAGATTCCTTTTCCTCCAGAAAAAAAATTAAAAGAAGCAACAATCTTAATATGGATTTATAGGAGGAAAGAATGAAGATTTATTTCCAGCATTTGAGAAGTCAGATATGTGAAACCGCAAATCTAAAGAAAATTACAGAAAAACTGAAACAGAAACACTTCTTTTTCTTGAAAAAGAAACTGGACAATGGACACCATTGAAAATCAAAACTGAAAGCAATTTCAGTTAGTAGTGTGCACTGATCAATATATGTACTGAGAAATATGTACTGAGCTATGAATTCTGAATAAGAGATTGGGACATCCACCTACTATAACCACCATATACATAACCAACACCAACGTCTTGCTGCATTTCAGTATAGCTGCTTGCATGTCATTATGTGTATCTGTGTGTGTGTGTGTGTGTGTGTGTGTGTGTGTGTGTGTCTGTGTATGCATTTGTGGTGGCGGGTATGTGACACAGTATTTCAAAGGTCAGACGCACTGAGGGGGCGAATGCATGCGGTGTCGGCAGCTTTGGCAAGAAGGGAAGGAGGCCCCCTGCATCAACTATGTCAGAGGTATATGTGTGAAGTATGCAGTATGTGTATGTTTGTGCCGTCTGAGCCATCCTAGGTAACTTTTTTCAGCCAGTCCCTTGCCTATTAGCCTGGTAAAAACCATCCCCTTGAGGGTCTAGGCATTTGAGTATTGAGAAATGATTGCTTCTTGGAGGTGTTCGAATTCAGAAACATTGTAGTAGCATAGTGGTGTACTCGCACGGCATCCACTTTTTGCGGATTGGCCCAGAGGAAATGCCTCCTGAAAAATCAAGCTCAATGGGACAAATCCAAGACAGAGCACTGAAGGAAGATGAGAATCTAGTGGAATTGCGTAGGAAGAGGTTTCATAAATTAAGTCTCATAATGGCAACATGGTAGCTAACATTTTCTTGTGCCCCTATTAGTGGCTGCTTGGCAAATTCAGTCTAATTCTCTTGCTCCCACACCTACAGATTACAAACAGTGGACGAAGTGGACTGGATGCATGATAGAGAATGAAACAGACAAAGAAAAACAGCGTGAGTGTGTGTGCGTGCGTGTGTGTGCCTGGCTTTGATGCCTGGAGTTATTTCAAGCCTAGATGGAGCTCATAACAGTATAATCAGCCTCAAAGGTGGTTTACACTGTGGTGTGTGGTTATGGAAGGAGCCGTCATTGCATGTCAAGATTACTCAAGCATTACTGTGCTCCCCTCAGCTCTCATAACAAACAACAACAACTGGAGAGAAGTTACGCAGAGCCTCTACAATCATAGGCTGCAGTTTGCCGACCATAGCCTCACACTGTAACACCAGAGTTGCCAGGAAGGATAGTAACATCATCTCTGACCCCTCCCACCCAGCACACCACTTGTTCACACTCTAACCATCAGGGACGAGGTACAGAAGGATTTCATGTAAAACATCACGCTTCAGAAACAGCACATACCCCCAAGCTATATGTTACTTATGGTATAATATCAAGCACTGTTTGCCCCTGTATGGTCATGCTGCACAAACCACTTTACGAACTGCCTCACTTTATTCTATGCACTCATTTCTGTACTCCCTGTGCAATGTATTAGGTCTTATGTGGTTTGTTGTGTATGTTGTTACAGTATGTGTTATTTAACAAAACCTATTCCTATCGATATTCCTATCAACTGTATTGTTCTAATATTGTTGAAATGGCTAAAAATCGAATTCTGATATCACCACTTTGTGTAAACTCATTATCAGTCAGAGCAATGAGATGTTTTCTGATTGGTTGAAAGTGTGTCCCTTATGCCCCGATAACAGTGCACCTGTGACGTTTATCTAATAAACAAAAGTTAATCACCGTTCCATATTGATGCTCTTTGGAATGATAATTACATCAACACTAAGCAGGCGCGTGGATGTACTTTCACACGAAATTAGTACCCCAACCGAACAGGTTAACTTCTTGTTTAACAGAACTGCATGTTTCTTTTATGTTTTAGACACTTGCTTTGGCAGCTATGCCGTCATGTTGTTGTTCGCTTCAACCTCGTCCATTATTCCCTCTATCGGGACGCCTTGCCACCCGTTATCCCTGACATAGACATTACATGTATAATCCTGAAACTCATTTCTTGTCTGCGTTTTGCTGGAAACAACATTAAGGGGAAAGCCGGTCCCCACAGCTTGACCGTGCTTTGAATGAATTTAATAAGCTTTGCATTAAGGGGGAGTAATGACTGTTGTAAAACTACAACAAATTACTAGACAAATTTGTTTTCACATCACCTACAGTATGTAAACATGAAGTATATACAACTACAACATATAGTCATTATTGTATAGGCTCTTTGTATATGTACAGCTGAAATATGAAAAATAAACCACGTGTTTAAAACCTCAGTTAATTTTTCTAAAGAATAATCATATTGTCATCTCTCAACAATCAAGTCATTTTCATTTGGTCTGAAATGACAATAGATCAAGAAAATGGGAGAAAGGTGAGCTGAAACATTTGTCTTCATTCTAAGCTGTCAGTTGGTCTGTCATCACCACATCTTAAAGAGTTTCCTGATAGTCTGCCACAGACAGTGCAACACAAAAATCCCCCCATTGGCCCTCATCTTAGCAGTAAGAAGTGACATTTTGACTCATCGCATTTCTTAAGAAACATCACTGTGAGCTGGCTTATGTCTCCTATTTAGGCTCAAGGGTATTTCACAGACTCTCAACGGTTAACTGAACACATATATTCCATTCTTTTGAAAGTGGTTTAGAGTTGTGAAATCCTGGGTAAAAATGTGATTTATGCTTTTTTACATGTACTTCTAGATTTTTTAAAGATAGGACTACCTTATATGCAAAAAATATTATACTCTGACACATACTCTAGATATTGACTATAACTTATTCTTAAATACTTTACAATTTAAAATCATTAGAAGGCTATGAATATTTCTGAGAATGTACCTTTGACAGTACGTTTAAGCCTATACAAAATGCTCTATAAACCCTGTAACGGTTATCATCAAACAACTTAGATTTTTTTGGACTTTTGATTATTATCTGGTTACAATGATATATGGTTATAAGGTAATAATAATAATAATAATAATAATAATAATAATAATAAACCTTAATCCCTATGTACATTAAAGAAACTCAAGTGAAAATGTAATGAGCTAAAATTTATATTTATTTGTGTTTCACTGGCAAAAGGTGGCAAGATGTGTTTTACAGCCAATTATTTGAGAGTAAAGCATTTGTGTAGTGTGTGCTTTTGTGTGTGTGTGTGTGTGTGTGTGTGTGTGTGTGTGTGTGTGTGTGTGTGTGTGTGTGTGTGTGTGTGTGTGGCCGGTTGTGTTGGGGGGTAGGGGGTGGATGGGTTGTTTGTGCATATGTGTGGCAGGACTAGGAAATGTGTGCATAGAGAAAGTGTAAAACGTAACTGCTGCGGTGAGCAAGGCGTGAACGTGCAAGGGGCTCAAGTACTACCACCCTTCTTCTCCATCTCCATCAGAGCCTTCTTTAACCGCTGGTTCACTATGTTCCTCTCTGTCCACCTCACTGGGACGGGCCAGGCGGCCAGAGACACAGACAGACACAAAGATAGACAAAACAGAGAAAGAGGGAGAAAATGAAGAACAACATGAAAATGGAGAAATCTGTTGTACTTGTGCAGTACCAAGTAATCTTCAGTATATTTTTGTGAGCAATCATCATCATCAGGCTATAAAATCGTGCATAGAACAAGACTTGCATAGCCTACAGGTATCATAAATATAGTTCACATAGACATGACATGATGGGAGTATGGAGAAGGATCATTATTATTCATCCTAATAACACAATTAAAAGATGTCACATACCCATGTCATCAGTCTTTCGGCCGTACCACTTCTTGGGGTCAGTGGGGGCAGGGGGCAGAGGGTGACTTATGTAGGAGTCTTTTACCAGGGATGACCACTCCGACGGTGCCCCTGCAACATTCAATGAGATAATGCATACGTGGATCTCCTTACAATTGTAGGCTACACATTTCAAGATAATGTGTCAGAGTCTAAACTCATAGTTATTCACAATGCAAAGGCTTGCTACAGTATTTTACAGCAGCACTCTTGAAAGTGTTGTCAATGCAATTTAACCCTAGGCTTTTGCCTGTGTCAAACAGTAAGCTGATATCACCCAGTCTCTTGTCATAATGAGAAAACCTGGCTTCCCCAATATTAAATATCTGTATAGTGTGTGTATACTTCACACAGTGAGGATTGGGTACCACCACCAGAGGTAATTAAAGAAGTCTCATTCTAAATACTGACATCAATGGGGAATAAGCCAGCATGGTTTCAGAATCTATATTAAGGTATTTAATTGCTAATACAATGGAATATGTACTTCGCACAAACAAAAATGTAGGCAACCAGAAGGAACAGACTGAGGAATAGCTGCCACTATACAAGGCTACATTGTGGCAGAAATAGTGGATGATGTTTGCTGGGGGTTGGCTACCTGGGAAGATGTTGGTGCGCAGGCAGTGGCTAAGGCTATGGTAGGTATTATGGGAGTCAGCAAAGACAGTGCTGATGTCTGCATAGTGAGGAGCCTGCAGTGGAGGCACCTGCGGACAGACCAACTTTCTCATCTGGCTCACACACACACACAGAGAGAGAGAGAGAGAGAGAGAGAGACGCAAATGTAATGCACATCAATAATTATGACACTTTAAACATGTGACGGAGGGGCACACATACACTGATTCCCTTTTGCCAAAATCTGAATTTGTTTGATTATTTTGCAGAGAAGTCTTGGTCTTGGCTAATTCTGGCATCACATAACTCACCTCTGTTTTTCTTTCATCCACTTCTTTAGAATGACTCATCCCTTCCCACAGCTTAAACAAAGGATTCGTTATGGTTAAGTCAGGCAGCGATGTGTATGCTGACAGAGCAGTCTCTTATTTTCGTAATTATATTTCGTCATTCACACACACCAAATGTGTGCGACCAAGCGAGAGCATGTACACAAAAAAATCTAGCCTGTTCAGTGGCTTGGAAACAGGTGTGCTACGTCTGCCGCGAGTGTATCCCATTTACAACAATGACATAATAACATGAAAAGGCACGTCCTCGTGAGTTTGTTTGATTAAACATTTTGTGCCATGCGCATTAAAAGTGAATGGTTTCGTTTAGAAGAGTAAAAAAACACACAAAATGAACTTGTGTTATACCTACGTTAATGAGACTTTTCACTCCGTACCGCTTCTGCTGCCACCCAAACTCTTGTGTGTAGTTTAAATGAATGATTTACCTCAACCAACCCCCTGCGTGGACGTCCCTATGGATAGGGTTGCAGTGATGTCATAATTGAGGATTGCATGGCCTTTCAGATGTTACATCTGCTACCTGATCCCTGAGAAAACATCTTCGTGCATTCGTTGTACCCAATTAAAAATTTATTTCGGATTGTTCTCAACTTTTAAGTACCTCCATGTGGGTCTAGCGCGCAAAGGTTCACACGTGTCCACTTCCACTTCCATTTCCCTATGGACCACCGAAGACATTCAGCCGTGCAATTTTCTTTATCAAGACACCAAAAATTTGGAATACTTTTATTTATTTTACATTCAGTTAACAAAAACATCAAATAGTGAACAAAAACTACGGAGTTCAACTACCATTCATCTTGTTTGTTTGTTTTTTTGTTGTTGGTTGATTTGTTTGATTTCACAACACATTGTCAAAAAACATATTAACCATGACAGCACACAACAACAACAACCACTAATAATAATAATAATAATAATAATAATAATAATAATACAAAAGTTGTCGTATTTATATATTTACACGCCCTTCCAACCCTGAGAAATGGGCTGGTATCTAGCGCCTCCTCCCCTCTCAGGCAAAAAACTCCTCAGAGGAATGTTCCGTGCCATCTTAAGTGGGAGCAAACTTCTTGGCTTGTGCCCTCACACGCTTCTCATAGTCCATTCTGTTCTGACTGAAAAGCAAAATAAACAGTTAGCATGTACATTAATAACGTGCTTGATAGACACACAAGCGGCTAAGACACTGTAATGGCAAAGGGGTAAAACAGTTTAAAGTAGTTAAAAGTTTGGCATCAGTTGTCTTGTGGCTCACCAGTATATTGTGTATGCCTCTGCCTGTGCTGGGTCTTGGATGTTGGGTTCATTCAGTAACTCCTGAATACCTAGCAAAATCTGCAAAAGTAAAAGAAAAAAACAAATCCCTGTGTGTTAAAAAAAGAATGCTTGTGTACAGGTGCAGTATGTGCGTGCATGTGTGCATGTGTGTGTGTGTGTGCGTGTGTTTGTGTGTGTGTGTGTGTGTGTGTGTGTGTGTGATGAGGCACACATGTCTTGTGTTGTTGCCTGTATACTTGGAAGCACTTGCCTGCTTGATTGTAATGGCAGGCCTCCAGTCCTTCTCCTCCTCTAGGATGGACAGACACACAGTACCAGAGGGGTAGACATTGGGGTGGAAGATTGGTGGCTCAAATTTACCTGCCGGTCGAAAGACACCATAAGAATTTTATCCAGGGTTTCCCATACATAGACCAATGTGTAGCGCAGCACCACAGAATCAACTCCAAGCACCACAGATTAATATTGAGCTCAATAACACAACAACATTCGATTCCCCAACTGACATTCCAACTGACCGTTGGAAACACTGTTATCTCTAGGCCTATAGCCTATTTCAATAACCCAAGACATGAAAATAAAGCTTTTGCCTTTGCCAAACAGCATTTCCTATATAAATCATGATAAAACATGATTATCCTAACCTCTACATTTAAAAACCATAAAAACAAAACAAAGGCTGATGATGTTATAACAATGTCTTCAGTGTGGTATAATTAATAAAATAGGCTAAAACACTTTGAAGTAAGATTTAAGCACAAGTGTTTAACCTATAGCCTTATTTCCCCCATTTTTTTTTTTTTTTTTTTCATTTCTCAATGCAAAATTCAAACCACTCTGATGCCACAATATCAGTGAACCACTGAAATGGACAAAAGTTCCAAGAGCAATGAGTGGCTTGTTAAATACTCACATTTAGGTGGCGAAGATGGGTAATCGTCCTTGAAGAGCATGCGAAGCTTGTAAAGACCTCCCTCCCACAATGTCTGCAGAGGAACACAACACACACCAGGAACACCACATTGTTTGATGTGGAACACTTATTCATTGAGTTTGCAAAAATCACATCAGTCAGTTCTATGAAGTAGGGGAGAGTGGTTATAAGTGCTCATTTCTTCAATACAACAACAAAAAACACCCTGCTTATGTTATAGACATTGTACTCAAAATAACTGAGTGCTGTTTCAGATCATGCATGGCAGCTTAACCTACTTACCCCTTTCTTCCCAGGGATGGCACACTCCCAGTTCATCAGATTCATGGTACCATCAGGGTTCTTGGTTGGCACAGCTACAAAGCCCTAAAGAGGTCAAAGACGTGTAGATGGACTATGCTTTTGTAAGTAAGCAATGAGAGTAAGGTACTCAGGATATAAACAAATAGATTAATAGCACTATTAAGAAATCGTGACATGATCATTATGCAGAGGCTGCGTGTAGTTCCATGATTCAAGGGCACATATAGGCCAACATTGAAAACGAAATGAAAGAAGGGTGAATGCTTACAAATGGATGGTCTTTTCTCCATGCTTTGCGCTCCTGCGACAATCTACTGAGGGCTATGCCAGACATGGCGTGGCATTAACACCGTCCTATGGACAGAAACGGAATTGCATGCGATTATAGATAAGAGATCTGGCAGCTATTTTATGGGACCTTGTGCCTGTCTACCTACCCCGAGTTGCCGCGTCTCCTCCCTAACAAACTTTTGTTTCTTCGGTTTGAAAAAAAGCTGTGCTAGATCACGCAACATAAAACTAACAAATTGTGTTACAACCCTAGACCCTAGACTTCTGCTGCTTCTAGTAATGATGCCGTTTACCTAGTTATTCTAGCTAGCTAAGAATAGCTAGGGTAGTTAGCTAGCTCTAAACACCCGACAGGCAAGTGGCAGCTACCTAGTTTATTAAAAAAGACAAACAAGTTGCCTTTTGTGTGTTCAGTAGAAAATAAGTCGTCAGGAGATACAATAAAGAACGTTAAACTTCATTCGTTAAGCCTGGTCTGACTTACTGTCGCTTTTAATGTAAACAACTTGGTTAGAGGGAAAACACGAATCTTCTGTCAACTACAGGACCCCAATTTGTTTTTACTTTCAGGACCCTCAGGCATTATCAGGGGTGACCTTCTTTGTGTTCCATGTTCCGCCATGATTGGTGTGTCGTGTTTTGAGAAATTATCGAAACCCACAGTAAGTCGTCTAAATAAATAATTGATTTTGCACAAGTAGCACCTCATGATTTCAGCGGTTATCAGTAAATTATAAGCAGTTATAGTTGGAGTTGTATGGTTTTAAGCTAGTTACGACCCAAACAGCCTTTTATGAATATGCTTCGGTCTATTATAGTTCATCTAATTATTATTTTTCACTCTGATAGTCCTCGGTCACAAACATTTGGACAAAAATAATTTTCTGCCGTTCAACTTTAAACTGGAAATGCCACACTTAAGATGGCCGTCATGGTGGGTAACCCACCGTCGAATTCTCTTCAAATACACCGCCCCTTTTCGCGCTGTGTTCAAAATTTAGCCAAGTAATCTGTGATAACACCTGTCAAAGTCTTATCGACTTAATCAAATAATCAACCACTACTTTGTTTTTTCGAAACGTGAAGCTCCATCAAATGTGACCAAAGACTATAAAATTGGTCAGGCTTATTTACGGACTCCTAAAATATCATTGAAACTGGATTGTACCGGTTTTTCCATTCCACCCTGACTATGTCAGCAGCTTCCAGATTCATCAGCATCTCAATCTCAACTGTTGCAATTACCTTAATGAAAGAAACAGAGTGGGATTTTTGAATTTACATAGTGAAGCCAGATCTTAGTATTATTTGATAACATTTTAATTCAAAAATATGACTTTATAGGCTAGTACATAGGCTTGGTAACATTTCATAACATTTTAATTAAAAAAGATATTAGCATATAGGCTCGGAAATAACATTAAATCAGCCAGAAGTTTATTCAAAAGTGCACGTTGTAATTTTCATCCACCTACTCAGCCTATAGGGGCGAAGTTCACTCACTTGTCAGTTTTTTTGTGATAGGAGGAAAGTACAGTAAATAAAAAGATATGGCATATTCCATTGAAATGCTGTATGTCCGGCTACTGACTAACATAGGCCTATGGACGATTAATGGCAGTGAAAGAATCAGTAGTGTGTTAACCATAAGTTTGAGGTATCTTACCAACAGTTTTGGGGAAAAGGTAATAGAATAATAACGATAAAATTACTAATCTCACTCATTACCCAATTAAGGCACCTAATCATGATACCACAATTATAATGTTTTCAACATTATATATATCATTCATGTATGCAGTGTAAGAATATAGCCTACATTTTGAAGGTTGGGGAGTTGGTGGAGAGTGGATCATACTGGATTGTGGGAGTCTCCGTTTGGCCTTGGTCAATAATAATTAATCTGAGTATTGGTTTGGAAAAGTACATTGAAATATGACTTTTCAGATGCACAGATGCACAATTTCATTGTACCAAGTAGACCCTCAAAACTTATTTTATGTTACATACAATGTGCTCTTTAATTTAAGATCTTATTGGTGGTCTCATGCTTGTTTTCCTTTCCCCTCCGAGATGACATGTTCCGGTGCTGCCCTGGCAAACCACTCTGACCAGGAGCCATCGTACAGGCACACACCTGGATGCCCGCACAAGTGCGCTGCCAGTGCAATGTGGCATGCCGTAACACCTGAGCCACATGTGACCCAAAAGGGCTTCTTCAGGTCCACCCCAGCCTCACAGAACATTCGGGCCAGCTCCTCAGGGTCCTTCTCCAACCCTGAGGCATCCATGAAATTGGGGAAGGGCATGTTGATGGTGCCTGGAATATGCCCTGGCTCTGTGTCTACATGACAGGGAAGAGAGATTTAAAAAGTGTGTAAGAGAGTGATTTGGGCTATACACGCATGGGGGTGGGGGGTACACCAAGAGATCTAATGTGTAGGGTAATGTTAGTCATTATCAGTGTTGGGGAGTAACGGAATACATGTATTCGGAATACTGTATTCAGAATACAAATTATGAGTAACTGTATTCAGTTACAGTTACAGCTAAAATGGGTGGTATTTAAAATACAGTTACTTTGTAAAAATCAAGGGATTACTCAGTGATATTTTACCGTTTCTCGTGTTTAGCTATCCCCTCTCTAATTTGGGTAATTCCTCGCATTGTCAGAAACTTAGCCAAACAAAGCGCAATAAGAGCTACTAAACATCCTCCTAACAAAGACATCAGTAACACAACTGCGTCTAGCAAATGAAATTTACCCCACTCAGTGGCAAGACAGATATGCCTGTTACACATAATCATACTATAGCCTATAGGCTAAGCAAGTAGGCCTAGGACTAAATAATATAGCTGGCACAATTAGAAACAAAATTAGCTAAATAACATTTATGCATTCTGTCCATAGACTGAAAACGTGTGTTTATAGAAATCTCTTTTATAGAAACCTTTTATCTCTCACCTGCAAGTTGACTCAGGGAGCGTCACAAAAATTGTAAAAGCAATGTTAAATGTTTGGGAAAATGCTTTTTCGTTTTGCTAGGTCCTGTTACAACAAACTTTAAGCTCATCTAATTAATAAGAAAAAAAAAGTATTATGTTTACTGATCTCAAAATCTGAGGCCAGCTAGTGGCCGAGGCCATACTGCATATGTTGCCTATTAGGAAAACTCCTAATGCTCCTTGCTTACATTACCAAACCCTAATATTGTCTCATCTACTGCAAATGTATGTATTGGAGACTGGGGCTGAACCACCAATTTGTTGATAAAAACAAACAAGAATTTGCAAGGTGTGATTGCTACATTCATGTAGCTGTAAAAAGGCATAACATTAAAAGTAATCCAAAGTATTCAGAATACGTTACTCATATTGAGTAACGTAACGGAATACGTTACAAAATACATTTTGGGGCATCTATTCTGTAATCTGTAACGGAATACATTTTAAAAGTAACCCTCCCAACACTGGTCATTATACTGACATTCAGTCCAATTCAGTTTGGCAGCAGTAGTAACAACTAGATTTGCAATTCCAAGGAATTACACAGTGCATGCAAACGTTTAAAAAAGTACACTTAGAAAGTGATAGTAGAAAAAAAGTAGAAAAGTAGAGTAAAGAGGAAACTTGTTTAGGCAATCAAAGTTACTAGTCAAGTAGCAAAGAAAATGTTGCTACCTTGATCATGTTGTTGAATAGTTGAAAAAAAAGAAAATGGTGCTGGTTGCTGTATTGGTTGTTATGTTGATTGCAAGGGTACTTTTGGTTGTTGTTAGGCCGTTGCTTAGGCGGATATGGTGGTTACTATGCTGGTTGTTACATTGATCATGTTGGTTGCTATGTCTAGTGCTTGGTCATCAGTGTGGAAGCGGTTCCTAGGACATTGCAGGGCTTCTTGAGGTTGTTGCTAGGCTGTTGCCAGGTAAGTTATGGTGGTTGCTACGTTGATCATGTTGGTTGCAATGTTCATTGCTAGGTCATTGTGGAAGTGCTTCCTGGAAGGTGGCATTGGTGCTTAAGGTTGTTGTTCGGCAGTTGCTAGGGTGGACATGTAGGTTGCTATGCTGGTTGCTACGTTGATCATGTTGGTTGCCATGTTCATTGCTATATCATTATTGATGGAGTGGTTCTAAAGACATTGCAAGGCTGCTGGAGGCAGTTGCTAGGCTGTTGCTAGGGCGGATATGGTGGTTGCTATGCTGTTTGCCATGTTTAGCATGTTGGTTGCTATGTCAATTTGCCCATGTAGGGGTGTCTGAGGTTGTTACTAGGCCATTGCGAGGGCGGATATGTTGGTTGCTACATTGATCTTGTTGGTTGCTATGTATATTGCTAGGTCATCATGGGAGTTGTTAGCAGTGGCTATTGTTAATGTTGATGAATGGGTGATTATTGAATAGTTGAAAAAAAAAAGATAGTTGATGACAGTTCGAATGAACATGGCCCGTATCAGTAGTTAAATTAGTGATAAAAGGTGGACGCAGCCTTTGGCTGCGTCAAATGGTTCGTTGTTGATGATTACATAAAAAGTTGCTTTGTGTAAATTTGTTTAAAAATGTTGAAATAGGAAATAGTTGAAATAGGAAAAGATGTGGAAAAAAAGTTGCAAAAAATGTTGAATATAATACAGAGAATTGAAGAGAAAAAAAGGAAAATATGTAGGCTAGGCCTGAAAGGTTGCCAAAAAGTTGAAGAGATAATACAGAGAATTGAAGAGAAAAAGGCAAAGATGTACAGTAAAAAGTTGGCAAAAAGTTGAAGGGAAATAGGCAAAAATGTAAAATGTCGATGAAAAAGTGAATAGATAATTGAAGAGAATTGAAGACAAAAAGGTGAAGACGTAAATAGTTGCCAAAAGTTGAACAGATAATACAGAGAATCAAAGAAAAAAATGGCAAAGATGAAAAAGTTGTTAAAAGTTGAATAGATGATACAGAGAATTGAAAAGAAAAAGACAGTAGAAGAGGGAAAAGGCAAAGAGGCTCGCTTCGCGAGCCCTTTGCCTCAGCAAATGGAAGTGAAATAAGCTTAAATAGCCCATTAGGTTAATAGAAATGAACTGGAAAGGTTAATACAGCAGATAACAGAATGTTCGTGGAAATAGAATCCTAGAAGTTCCACTAGTCTGCTGAAAGTTCTCTGGAATGTTTACAGTAGTCAAGAAAGCAACAATAGAATGTTTACAGTAGTTAAGGTAGCAACAATAGGAAGTAGAATTCTGTTGTGGAACTCTGAAAATTCCATAATTTGTGAAAAAAAGCACTTTTTTCGCTCGTTTATCGCAGATAGTAGAAAAAGTAAAAATAGTAGAAAAGTGAAATGTCATAGCATAACAACACAAATCGAGACCTACGAGATGAAGTTTGAATGAAGTTTCTAGGTGAAACGGTTATTGAGAAAAAGCGAGCATTGAAGAATAATAATAATAACTAGATTTGCAATTCCAAGGAATTACACAGTGCATGCAAACGTTTAAAAAAGTACACTTAGAAAGTGATCGTAGAAAAAAAGTAGAAAAGTAGAGTAAAGAGGAAACTTGTTTAGGCAATCAAAGTTACTAGTCAAGTAGCAAAGAAAATGTTGCTACCTTGATCATGTTGTTGAATAGTTGAAAAAAAAGAAAATGGTGCTGGTTGCTGTATTGGTTGTTATGTTGATTGCAAGGGTACTTTTGGTTGTTGTTAGGCCGTTGCTAGGGCGGATATGGTGGTTACTATGCTGGTTGTTACATTGATCATGTTGGTTGCTATGTCTAGTGCTTGGTCATCAGTGTGGAAGCGGTTCCTAGGACATTGCAGGGCTTCTTGAGGTTGTTGCTAGGCTGTTGCCAGGTAAGTTATGGTGGTTGCTACGTTGATCATGTTGGTTGCAATGTTCATTGCTAGGTCATTGTGGAAGTGCTTCCTGGAAGGTGGCATTGGTGCTTAAGGTTGTTGTTCGGCAGTTGCTAGGGTGGACATGTAGGTTGCTATGCTGGTTGCTACGTTGATCATGTTGGTTGCCATGTTCATTGCTATATCATTATTGATGGAGTGGTTCTAAAGACATTGCAAGGCTGCTGGAGGCAGTTGCTAGGCTGTTGCTAGGGCGGATATGGTGGTTGCTATGCTGTTTGCCATGTTTAGCATGTTGGTTGCTATGTCAATTGCCATAGGGGTGTCTGAGGTTGTTACTAGGCCATTGCGAGGGCGGATATGTTGGTTGCTACATTGATCTTGTTGGTTGATATATTGCTAGGTCATCATGGGAGTTGTTAGCAGTGGCTATTGTTAATGTTGATGAATGGGTGATTATTGAATAGTTGAAAAAAAAAAGATAGTTGATGACAGTTCGAATGAACATGGCCCGTATCAGTAGTTAAATTAGTGATAAAAGGTGGACGCAGCCTTTGGCTGCGTCAAATGGTTCGTTGTTGATGATTACATAAAAAGTTGCTTTGTGTAAATTTGTTTAAAAATGTTGAAATAGGAAATAGTTGAAATAGGAAAAGATGTGGAAAAAAAGTTGCAAAAAATGTTGAATATAATACAGAGAATTGAAGAGAAAAAAAGGAAAATATGTAGGCTAGGCCTGAAAGGTTGCCAAAAAGTTGAAGAGATAATACAGAGAATTGAAGAGAAAAAGGCAAAGATGTACAGTAAAAAGTTGGCAAAAAGTTGAAGGGAAATAGGCAAAAATGTCAAATGTCGATGAAAAAGTGAATAGATAATTGAAGAGAATTGAAGACAAAAAGGTGAAGACGTAAATAGTTGCCAAAAGTTGAACAGATAATACAGAGAATCAAAGAAAAAAATGGCAAAGATGAAAAAGTTGTTAAAAGTTGAATAGATGATACAGAGAATTGAAAAGAAAAAGACAGTAGAAGAGGGAAAAGGCAAAGAGGCTCGCTTCGCGAGCTCATTTGCCTCAGCAAATGGAAGTGAAATAAGCTTAAATAGCCCATTAGGTTAATAGAAATGAACTGGAAAGGTTAATACAGCAGATAACAGAATGTTCGTGGAAATAGAATCCTAGAAGTTCCACTAGTCTGCTGAAAGTTCTCTGGAATGTTTACAGTAGTCAAGAAAGCAACAATAGAATGTTTACAGTAGTTAAGGTAGCAACAATAGGAAGTAGAATTCTGTTGTGGAACTCTGAAAATTCCATAATTTGTGAAAAAAAGCACTTTTTTCGCTCGTTTATCGCAGATAGTAGAAAAAGTAAAAATAGTAGAAAAGTGAAATGTCATAGCATAACAACACAAATCGAGACCTACGAGATGAAGTTTGAATGAAGTTTCTAGGTGAAACGGTTATTGAGAAAAAGCGAGCATTGAAGAATAATAATAATAACTAGATTTGCAATTCCAAGGAATTACACAGTGCATGCAAACGTTTAAAAAAGTACACTTAGAAAGTGATAGTAGAAAAAAAGTAGAAAAGTAGAGTAAAGAGGAAACTTGTTTAGGCAATCAAAGTTACTAGTCAAGTAGCAAAGAAAATGTTGCTACCTTGATCATGTTGTTGAATAGTTGAAAAAAAAAGAAAATGGTGCTGGTTGCTGTATTGGTTGTTATGTTGATTGCAAGGGTACTTTTGGTTGTTGTTAGGCCGTTGCTAGGGCGGATATGGTGGTTACTATGCTGGTTGTTACATTGATCATGTTGGTTGCTATGTCTAGTGCTTGGTCATCAGTGTGGAAGCGGTTCCTAGGACATTGCAGGGCTTCTTGAGGTTGTTGCTAGGCTGTTGCCAGGTAAGTTATGGTGGTTGCTACGTTGATCATGTTGGTTGCAATGTTCATTGCTAGGTCATTGTGGAAGTGCTTCCTGGAAGGTGGCATTGGTGCTTAAGGTTGTTGTTCGGCAGTTGCTAGGGTGGACATGTAGGTTGCTATGCTGGTTGCTACGTTGATCATGTTGGTTGCCATGTTCATTGCTATATCATTATTGATGGAGTGGTTCTAAAGACATTGCAAGGCTGCTGGAGGCAGTTGCTAGGCTGTTGCTAGGGCGGATATGGTGGTTGCTATGCTGTTTGCCATGTTTAGCATGTTGGTTGCTATGTCAATTGCCATAGGGGTGTCTGAGGTTGTTACTAGGCCATTGCGAGGGCGGATATGTTGGTTGCTACATTGATCTTGTTGGTTGATATATTGCTAGGTCATCATGGGAGTTGTTAGCAGTGGCTATTGTTAATGTTGATGAATGGGTGATTATTGAATAGTTGAAAAAAAAAAAGATAGTTGATGACAGTTCGAATGAACATGGCCCGTATCAGTAGTTAAATTAGTGATAAAAGGTGGACGCAGCCTTTGGCTGCGTCAAATGGTTCGTTGTTGATGATTACATAAAAAGTTGCTTTGTGTAAATTTGTTTAAAAATGTTGAAATAGGAAATAGTTGAAATAGGAAAAGATGTGGAAAAAAAGTTGCAAAAAATGTTGAATATAATACAGAGAATTGAAGAGAAAAAAAGGAAAATATGTAGGCTAGGCCTGAAAGGTTGCCAAAAAGTTGAAGAGATAATACAGAGAATTGAAGAGAAAAAGGCAAAGATGTACAGTAAAAAGTTGGCAAAAAGTTGAAGGGAAATAGGCAAAAATGTCAAATGTCGATGAAAAAGTGAATAGATAATTGAAGAGAATTGAAGACAAAAAGGTGAAGACGTAAATAGTTGCCAAAAGTTGAACAGATAATACAGAGAATCAAAGAAAAAAATGGCAAAGATGAAAAAGTTGTTAAAAGTTGAATAGATGATACAGAGAATTGAAAAGAAAAAGACAGTAGAAGAGGGAAAAGGCAAAGAGGCTCGCTTCGCGAGCTCATTTGCCTCAGCAAATGGAAGTGAAATAAGCTTAAATAGCCCATTAGGTTAATAGAAATGAACTGGAAAGGTTAATACAGCAGATAACAGAATGTTCGTGGAAATAGAATCCTAGAAGTTCCACTAGTCTGCTGAAAGTTCTCTGGAATGTTTACAGTAGTCAAGAAAGCAACAATAGAATGTTTACAGTAGTTAAGGTAGCAACAATAGGAAGTAGAATTCTGTTGTGGAACTCTGAAAATTCCATAATTTGTGAAAAAAAGCACTTTTTTCGCTCGTTTATCGCAGATAGTAGAAAAAGTAAAAATAGTAGAAAAGTGAAATGTCATAGCATAACAACACAAATCGAGACCTACGAGATGAAGTTTGAATGAAGTTTCTAGGTGAAACGGTTATTGAGAAAAAGCGAGCATTGAAGAATAATAATAATAATAAAAGAAGAAGAAGCCAACGGAGAACAGTACAGTGCATCGCTTGCATGCACTGTAATAAAAGAAGAAGCCAACGGAGAACAGTACAGTGCATCGCTTTGCATGCACTGTAATTACACAGTGCATGCAAACGTTTAAAAAAGTACACTTAGAAAGTGATCGTAGAAAAAAAGTAGAAAAGTAGAGTAAAGAGGAAACTTGTTTAGGCAATCAAAGTTACTAGTCAAGTAGCAAAGAAAATGTTGCTACCTTGATCATGTTGTTGAATAGTTGAAAAAAAAGAAAATGGTGCTGGTTGCTGTATTGGTTGTTATGTTGATTGCAAGGGTACTTTTGGTTGTTGTTAGGCCATTGCTAGGGCGGATATGGTGGTTACTATGCTGGTTGTTACATTGATCATGTTGGTTGCTATGTCTAGTGCTTGGTCATCAGTGTGGAAGCGGTTCCTAGGACATTGCAGGGCTTCTTGAGGTTGTTGCTAGGCTGTTGCCAGGTAAGTTATGGTGGTTGCTACGTTGATCATGTTGGTTGCAATGTTCATTGCTAGGTCATTGTGGAAGTGCTTCCTGGAAGGTGGCATTGGTGCTTAAGGTTGTTGTTCGGCAGTTGCTAGGGTGGACATGTAGGTTGCTATGCTGGTTGCTACGTTGATCATGTTGGTTGCCATGTTCATTGCTATATCATTATTGATGGAGTGGTTCTAAAGACATTGCAAGGCTGCTGGAGGCAGTTGCTAGGCTGTTGCTAGGGCGGATATGGTGGTTGCTATGCTGTTTGCCATGTTTAGCATGTTGGTTGCTATGTCAATTGCCATAGGGGTGTCTGAGGTTGTTACTAGGCCATTGCGAGGGCGGATATGTTGGTTGCTACATTGATCTTGTTGGTTGATATATTGCTAGGTCATCATGGGAGTTGTTAGCAGTGGCTATTGTTAATGTTGATGAATGGGTGATTATTGAATAGTTGAAAAAAAAAAGATAGTTGATGACAGTTCGAATGAACATGGCCCGTATCAGTAGTTAAATTAGTGATAAAAGGTGGACGCAGCCTTTGGCTGCGTCAAATGGTTCGTTGTTGATGATTACATAAAAAGTTGCTTTGTGTAAATTTGTTTAAAAATGTTGAAATAGGAAATAGTTGAAATAGGAAAAGATGTGGAAAAAAAGTTGCAAAAAATGTTGAATATAATACAGAGAATTGAAGAGAAAAAAAGGAAAATATGTAGGCTAGGCCTGAAAGGTTGCCAAAAAGTTGAAGAGATAATACAGAGAATTGAAGAGAAAAAGGCAAAGATGTACAGTAAAAAGTTGGCAAAAAGTTGAAGGGAAATAGGCAAAAATGTCAAATGTCGATGAAAAAGTGAATAGATAATTGAAGAGAATTGAAGACAAAAAGGTGAAGACGTAAATAGTTGCCAAAAGTTGAACAGATAATACAGAGAATCAAAGAAAAAAATGGCAAAGATGAAAAAGTTGTTAAAAGTTGAATAGATGATACAGAGAATTGAAAAGAAAAAGACAGTAGAAGAGGGAAAAGGCAAAGAGGCTCGCTTCGCGAGCCATTTGCCTCAGCAAATGGAAGTGAAATAAGCTTAAATAGCCCATTAGGTTAATAGAAATGAACTGGAAAGGTTAATACAGCAGATAACAGAATGTTCGTGGAAATAGAATCCTAGAAGTTCCACTAGTCTGCTGAAAGTTCTCTGGAATGTTTACAGTAGTCAAGAAAGCAACAATAGAATGTTTACAGTAGTTAAGGTAGCAACAATAGGAAGTAGAATTCTGTTGTGGAACTCTGAAAATTCCATAATTTGTGAAAAAAAGCACTTTTTTCGCTCGTTTATCGCAGATAGTAGAAAAAGTAAAAATAGTAGAAAAGTGAAATGTCATAGCATAACAACACAAATCGAGACCTACGAGATGAAGTTTGAATGAAGTTTCTAGGTGAAACGGTTATTGAGAAAAAGCGAGCATTGAAGAATAATAATAATAACTAGATTTGCAATTCCAAGGAATTACACAGTGCATGCAAACGTTTAAAAAAGTACACTTAGAAAGTGATCGTAGAAAAAAAGTAGAAAAGTAGAGTAAAGAGGAAACTTGTTTAGGCAATCAAAGTTACTAGTCAAGTAGCAAAGAAAATGTTGCTACCTTGATCATGTTGTTGAATAGTTGAAAAAAAAGAAAATGGTGCTGGTTGCTGTATTGGTTGTTATGTTGATTGCAAGGGTACTTTTGGTTGTTGTTAGGCCGTTGCTAGGGCGGATATGGTGGTTACTATGCTGGTTGTTACATTGATCATGTTGGTTGCTATGTCTAGTGCTTGGTCATCAGTGTGGAAGCGGTTCCTAGGACATTGCAGGGCTTCTTGAGGTTGTTGCTAGGCTGTTGCCAGGTAAGTTATGGTGGTTGCTACGTTGATCATGTTGGTTGCAATGTTCATTGCTAGGTCATTGTGGAAGTGCTTCCTGGAAGGTGGCATTGGTGCTTAAGGTTGTTGTTCGGCAGTTGCTAGGGTGGACATGTAGGTTGCTATGCTGGTTGCTACGTTGATCATGTTGGTTGCCATGTTCATTGCTATATCATTATTGATGGAGTGGTTCTAAAGACATTGCAAGGCTGCTGGAGGCAGTTGCTAGGCTGTTGCTAGGGCGGATATGGTGGTTGCTATGCTGTTTGCCATGTTTAGCATGTTGGTTGCTATGTCAATTGCCATAGGGGTGTCTGAGGTTGTTACTAGGCCATTGCGAGGGCGGATATGTTGGTTGCTACATTGATCTTGTTGGTTGATATATTGCTAGGTCATCATGGGAGTTGTTAGCAGTGGCTATTGTTAATGTTGATGAATGGGTGATTATTGAATAGTTGAAAAAAAAAAAGATAGTTGATGACAGTTCGAATGAACATGGCCCGTATCAGTAGTTAAATTAGTGATAAAAGGTGGACGCAGCCTTTGGCTGCGTCAAATGGTTCGTTGTTGATGATTACATAAAAAGTTGCTTTGTGTAAATTTGTTTAAAAATGTTGAAATAGGAAATAGTTGAAATAGGAAAAGATGAGGAAAAAAAGTTGCAAAAAATGTTGAATATAATACAGAGAATTGAAGAGAAAAAAAGGAAAATATGTAGGCTAGGCCTGAAAGGTTGCCAAAAAGTTGAAGAGATAATACAGAGAATTGAAGAGAAAAAGGCAAAGATGTACAGTAAAAAGTTGGCAAAAAGTTGAAGGGAAATAGGCAAAAATGTAAAATGTCGATGAAAAAGTGAATAGATAATTGAAGAGAATTGAAGACAAAAAGGTGAAGACGTAAATAGTTGCCAAAAGTTGAACAGATAATACAGAGAATCAAAGAAAAAAATGGCAAAGATGAAAAAGTTGTTAAAAGTTGAATAGATGATACAGAGAATTGAAAAGAAAAAGACAGTAGAAGAGGGAAAAGGCAAAGAGGCTCGCTTCGCGAGCTCATTTGCCTCAGCAAATGGAAGTGAAATAAGCTTAAATAGCCCATTAGGTTAATAGAAATGAACTGGAAAGGTTAATACAGCAGATAACAGAATGTTCGTGGAAATAGAATCCTAGAAGTTCCACTAGTCTGCTGAAAGTTCTCTGGAATGTTTACAGTAGTCAAGAAAGCAACAATAGAATGTTTACAGTAGTTAAGGTAGCAACAATAGGAAGTAGAATTCTGTTGTGGAACTCTGAAAATTCCATAATTTGTGAAAAAAAAGCACTTTTTTCGCTCGTTTATCGCAGATAGTAGAAAAAGTAAAAATAGTAGAAAAGTGAAATGTCATAGCATAACAACACAAATCGAGACCTACGAGATGAAGTTTGAATGAAGTTTCTAGGTGAAACGGTTATTGAGAAAAAGCGAGCATTGAAGAATAATAATAATAACTAGATTTGTAATTCCATGGAAATTACATAGTGCATGCAAAAAGTTTAAAAAAGTAAAAGTTTTGGGAAAAAAAAAGTTTTATCTAAATAAAAGTTTTGTGCAAAAATGTCTGAACTAAAACATGATATGGTTGCTAGGCCATCAATGTTGAAGTTGTTTCTAAGAAGTTGCAAGGTTGCTTAAGGTTGTTGCTAGGGCGTTGCTAAGGCGGACATGGCAGTTGCTTCGCTGATCATGTTGGTTGCAATGTTGATTGCCACGTCATCAATGTTGAAGTTGTTTCTAAGAAGTTGCAAGGTTGCTTAACTTAGTTGCTAGGGCGTTGCTAAGACGGACATGGCGGTTGCTATGCCGGTTGCTACATTGGTCATGTTGGTTGCAATGTTGATTGCCACGTCATCAATGTTGAAGTTGTTTCTAGGAAGTTGCAAGGTTGCTTAAGTTAGTTGCTAGGGCGTTGCTAAGGCGGACATGGCGGTTGCTATGTCGGTTGCTACATTGGTCATGTTGGTTGCAATGTTGATTGCCACATCAATGGTAGTTGCTAGGCCGTTGCTAGGGCGGATATAGCGGTTGCCATGTTGGTTGCCAGGTCATCAATGTGGAAGTTGTTGCATAGGATGATGGTTGCCAAAGGAAAAAGTTGCTTAAAGTTGAATTGTATGATAGTTGGATGAATGTTGCTTGTTAAAATAGTTAAATAAGTTGAAAAAGTTGGACGCAGCCTTTGGCTGCGTCAACGTGTACATTGTGGATAAGTACATAAAAAGTTGCTTATTGTAAAGTTGCTTAAAAATGTTGAAATAGTTGATTTAATACAGCTGATAATAGTTTCTAGTTGACATAGAATTCTCATGGATCCTAAAGTTCCGACTGCCAGCAGGACCAGTGGAATGTTTACACTACAGTGGCTAAGGTTACAACAATGGGAAATAGAATGCTGAAAGTTCCACCATTCATTTCAATGGGACTTTTGACGCTCGTTTATCGCCGATAACGCAAAAACCGTAAACGGTAGAAAAAAGTTTCGATTTAGCAGAAGTCTCCTTTAGTAGACCTACGCAACAGTAGTTGAATGAAGTTGCTAAGTTGAACAGTTGAAGCTGAGTTAATCGCACAAAAACGTTGTGGAAGAAAAATAATAATAAGAAGCCAGGAGATAACAATATAGTGCATTGCTTTGCATGCACTATAATAATAAAAAAGAAGAAGAAGCCAACGGAGAACAGTACAGTGCATCGCTTTGCATGCACTGTAAAAAGAAGAAGAAGCCAACGGAGAACAGTACAGTGCATCGCTTTGCATGCACTGTAATAAGATAACTGGTTGTAAATTAATCACTTCTCCTGATAACCTATTAACCTGCAGCTACTGTTTAAAGAAAAAGATGATTACACAATCTACATGGAGTGTTGTAGGCCTATAGGTGGCATGACATGCACAATTTCACCTGTTACAAATGCTACCTAGAAGGGTAACATGAATTAGTGCTATCAATTGAACACAACTGAATGTAGCCTACTTGCTCTTGGCTCTGGTTCAATGCCCCGAAATCTTCCACTAGCCCTTGCGTCAACGACCTGGAACTGGTTAGTTGTTAAGTTTTCTAAAATGTCCTCGTAGGTCTTCACCCAAGAACTGTTGATAGTTGCACTAAACTTTGCCTGTTCCGGTTTGGCATACTCAGAAGAAACGGGGTGACCCTCGTTCAGCCAGTTTTTCATTCCTCCGTTCAGGACGGACACCGATTCATGGCCGAATAGCCTGAACATCCACCAAACACGAGGTGCTGCAAACCCCCCGAAGTCGCTGGTGTCATAAACGACTACATGTGTGTCATTACTAATTCCTAAATTACCCACGTATTGAGCAAACTCGGTCTCGGATGGTAGCATGTGATCGAAGGTGGAAGTTTTATCGCAGCACTCATCGATGTCGAAAAAAGAGGCGCCGGGTATATGCCTCTGATTAAATTCTTCTATAACATTGCGATTAAGTTTAGGGAGATACCAAGAGGAGTCAAGAATACGGAGCCTTGGTCCAACTTGGTTATTTTTAATTGCTTCAGCAAGCCACTTTGCAGCAACTAAGGTACGAGCTTGACCTGCCATTTCTCCTTCTACCCGACAGTAACTGGTTTGGGTTTTTATTTATATAACAATGCCCTCTTGTGGAAGCTTGGGTACACTGCAAGTAAAGTAAGAAGTCAAGCAGCAAGGCACCGTCACAAAATTGCCTTTTATCTTTTAATCTACTTTTGGCTGAAACCATTAAACATTCCTTGATGTGGATGGAGTATGAATCTTGTAATGCCAGGATTACGAAATGCATCAGGCAAAACTAAAAGTCTATTATTTAAAATGTAGGTTAAGTCTGAATCGTCTTCTATTATCCCAACTCCTCAAACATGAATTAGTTATGATAGGCTACCAGTTATGAAGTAGGCTATTAGCCTATGTCATCCTAACATTTTTTTTTTTTTGCTATTGACTTCTATTATGTTTTTAGGCTAAAATAACATTAGGCCTACTTTGCAGGCCATCTGCAAAATCAAATGTAGCCTAATTTGTGTTAACAGACTGTTTTTTCTGACACTAACATGACCTGAAGTTCACCAAAGTAGATTATAACATTAAGGGATTGTTACAGTGAGTAGGGCTCAATCATCTGATCTGTGTGTCATAGTCCCAATTCCTGTAACAGCTCACGTTCAGTGAGCCATTATGACTGGAATTTTCCCGAAAAAATGGTCTGGTCCTCATGCGTGACTGTGGGTGAAAGAAGCAGTTTCTTTGTGTATTGTGTCTTGACTACATAGTAACTTACCTCAGAGATCCATCTGTGGGTTGATGTCCTGGACTGAGCATCACGCGGTCTGGGGACCAGTGGCATGGCGTCCATCCAGAAGTGTATGTGGGTGTCATGGGGATGCATTTACCCTGTCAATGTGTGTCCTGTGCGGTTGTTAGGTAATGGGTGTGGAGGAGACTCATGATAATCCTCGGCTAAACTGTTGCCTTCTGTTTTAGCAGAGTGTAGTGAATATACTGATTTACATGATGTACTTGTTGTGTTCATAGGGCCCACAACAGAAGGGGTGGTTGCTGTAGGCGGCACACAGATAGGCCTAATTATCTTATAAGAACATCTATTATCAGGCTATACTAAATGTCAGGCTAATTATGTTTATCAGTTATCAATGCAGATAGCTGAATTAATTTAAAACAGCATTTCACAAAGTAAAGGGACAAATGAATATTTTATTAATAATCTTTATTCAATGGAATTTTAAGAGGCAAAATCAAGAATGTGTTGTTTAGAAAATGAGCACCAGCTGCTACTGGAAAGAATTCTGCATTTTTTTTTTTTTTTCAGATAAATAATTCAACCACATCAGGTTACAATAACCACATAGGTAGGCTTACATGATGATCCAGCCACAAATCAGAAAACATATGGGATACAATGAAAATAAAAACAGCATTGTGAGCATGAGCACAAGCAATCAAATTAGTTATGAGTGCATAACTAAAAGCAAAATATAGAAAGACACTGAAACTAGTCACTATTAAAACAGATGTCAACTTAAAATGCCTCCCAAACATCCTTTGACAATCAAATATCAAATGGCAGAAACCTCAACATAATGCTTTACAATTTGGTCATATTATTTTTGATCCTGTGTTCAAAAATATTTGTCTGGAAATAGAGTAATTCGCAAATATATTTGTTGATTTCCATCCCCATCTGTCATCTAGTCACATGTGCGTTCTCATCACTAAGTAATGGAAGCCTACATACTGAATACTTTTTTATGGTAAATCAAAATACATAACTTTTATAAGACCACATTCAACAAACAGATTACTTGTATATTCATAGAAGAGTACTTATGTGCAAAATCATTCTGGTAATGATTCATGTATGTATGGAAAAAGTACCTTATTATTTCGCCATGCACTAGCTCTCTCTGTTTCTTAGACTGAGAATGATGTTTAAGGCATGTATTTTTTGGCTTTCATTCGAGGTATGATATGCATATCTCTGACATCGTTGTGTTGAAGGAGCCAACATAAGTAGCGTTCTGTGCCCATGCCCCATCCACTGGTGCGCAAGGGCATGACTTGTCTCATGTTGATGTACCATTTGTATGACTCTTCTGGAACAGCATGGTACCTTAAGGCCTCTTGTACCATCTCTGGGTTGGGATGACGCTCTCCCAGGCCTATAGTCTCACCCAGTCCCAGAAGGAGATCAGCAGCCTTGGCTTTGGTTCGGCCTGAGCCTTCCACGTATGCCTGATAGAATGGTACTCCAAGGTGATCCATTTCTGTCAGCCAGACGGCACCACCGTATTTCTCAATCAAGACCCGTTCACCTTTCCGAGTGAGCTTTCTTCCAAACTGGGGCTGGCCTTCTTGAACCCACTCCAGACAATCTGGGGATGGCATCATGGGGATGGCTTGTTCCAAGGTCACCCTGGGGAGATGTTTCCCACTTTGCAGCTTCTGTAGCAGGTCCTGTGCATGAGCCAGTGTGCCTGCTGTGCTGACAATGATCTGAGAGTGTTTCTTCAGCATTTGTTGTGTCATGTGAGCCACAAAGCCCTCAGCCACAGATATGGCTGCGTCCATGTCACCCAGGAGTTCACATTCAACGTGATAGAACTGGTTCAAGTGTGTGGCATCAGGATCTTCGCCCCTGAAACTTGGTGATACGTAGTAGGCTCCAGGCAGACCCTCCTGGAACCGCAGGAAATATTCAAGGACAAACTGCATGGAGTCAGCCAAGTACACATCTTGTCCCAACATGTTGACAAACACAGGTTCTGAGTCAGACCCAAGACCCATTGGTGAAGAGATTGTATCAGTGGTGATGGGGGTCAAAGCATATGCATAGTGACAAATGTTGTGAAAATACTCCACAGTGCTGTGGAAGAGGGTGCTCTGGATCTGGAAGAGATTTCTATACCACCGATTGGTTATTGCTAATGTGGCGTGGCTTTGAGGATCCTCCCATGACCTTGGGGCTTTGTTCTGGGTAATTTGGGTGTAGACCTTTTGAAGCTCCTCTGATGGTGCGGGTGGGCCATTGGCTGAGGTGACAAATCCAGGGTAGGTTTGAGAGAACTGTGGTGGCACAGCAAAGGCTTTTTGACTAGGTGAAGCCACTAAGGGAATCAACTTTGCATGGGCATAATCAATTTCAAAGCCCTCAAAAATGAGAGCCACCCCATGGGCCCTCATACCTTCCTGCAAGAGCTGTGCAACTTTTCGGGCAGCAAGGATGAGGGCTGTGTAATCTGCCTCTTCTAGGCTAAAGATGTCACTGGAGAGTGGCTTGCGTGGTACAAGAACTGTAAGTCCAGGTGTGTTGGGGAACGGAGTCAGGAAGGCTACATGACTGTTGTCTTCCCAAACTCGCCACTGTTTCTCTTCTCCACGTACAATTCGAGAGAAAAGATTTTTATGGGATGGGTCTCCCAGGAAGTCATAGCTGGACGGAGCATTAGGTGTTGGAAGCTTGGCTCGTATCTTGGCTTGGACATCATCAAGCTCAGAATCTTCACAACGTGGACCACTCTTGGAGCTGCAGTAGCCCGGATCATTGAGGTTGAACTCTTCCTCCCCAGCAAGATGTGGTCTCCAGCTTGGTTCCAGGCCATGCAGAGGCAGTACTTTAATTTGGACTGACTGGTCTTGTCTAGGATGCACCACAAGGGCACAACGGTGAACGGCAAGTCGTTCACAAAGCATATTTGCAACTCTACGGGCCCCCAATAGCATTGTCATGAAGTCAGGGACAGGAAGCTGAAAAATGCTACAAGGACCACTAAGAGATTTCCAGGTGAGCACTGTGGCCCCAGGAGTCCATGGCTCAGGTTGTAAGTAAGCCACCAGTTCATCGGTCTCCCAGATTACGTTGGAGAATGTCGTTGCTGGTCTAAAAACTTCTGCACGAATTGTGTTGTTGACCATTGATGCCACAAACATGACAGCTGCATTCGTTTCAATCACAGCCTCTCCTTTGTGATCTACTGCAATAATTCCAGCCTGGCAACCTTTCAGGTTCTCAGAGATCACTTCTTGACAGGCCTGTCGGAGAGTGTAGCCTTTGTGATTGTAGAGACTGGCAACTCTTTGAGCAACAGTCTGTCTGAGAAAAACATCTCCATCACCTGAACATGTCACTGCCACTTTCTCATCAGCATACACTCCTGCCCCCATCACAGCTGTATCGCCTACTCTGCCTTTCCATTTGCCCACAAGTCCCCCAGTTGAGGTTGCTGCTGCCAGATTCCCCCACCTATCCAGAGCAATTGCTCCCACAGTTTGTGGGTGATTGTTTTTGGTGGACTGGGTGCTGTTGAGTTTGGCCTCAAGCTCTCTACGGCGCACATCAGTGTGGAAGTACTCGCCTCCCACTGGCTTGCTTTTTTCTTCTAATCCTTGAAGAAACTCTTCAGCACCCTCCCCAACTATAAGAGAGTGGGCGCTTTTCTCCATGACTTGTCTGGCTGCTTTCACTGGGTTTTTCACCGTACGCAAGCAGGCCACTGATCCAGAGTTGCTCCCATGACCATCCACGATGGAAGCCTCTAGCTCATGTTGACCATCTTTGTTGTATACAGAACCTTTGCCTGCATTGAAGAGAAAGCAGTCCTCTAGTGCTACCACACTCCTCTCTACTGCGTCTAAGCTGCTTCCACCACTCCTCAGTACATGAGCCCCAAGGCTTAAGGCAGTTTCCAGGGCAAACTCAAGGACATCTACCACTTTCTGGTTCAATGACACATCCTCACCAGCTCCACCATGAATCAACAGTGTGAAGTCTGGTTTCATCTCTGAGGACTTTGGTGTTTTGTTGCACACATAAGTACCCTTGCAAATTTGAGAATCTATGTTTCCATTCATTTGGAGCTCATCTTTACCCTGCATAATAGACTCCAGTGCCCCCATCTGCAAAGCAATGGCATATCTCATAGCTAGGAGCATGACTAATTTCAGCGTCACCTGTAGATTTGCGTGCAGTTTGTCCAGTGTACTCGCAAAACTGCCTTTTCCATTCAAGACGATGCGCACCCTATCTTTTCTTCCAAGGTAGGTGACAGCCAGCTGGTCACGAGCATACACATTTCCAACGGCACATTCCACACCTTCCATAAGGTCTTTTCCTGTGAGGTACACAGATGGACATCCAAAAGGATCCAGAAACTTCTTCAGAGGATTGTTTGGAGACATGGAATGGCGTAAAGCTGCCAGGTGGGGCCCCACACCTTGACCACTCTTTGTGGCTTTGATGAGATTTTTGTGCTCCAAAAGGGCCAAGTGGAACATGCCAATGAGTTCTTTGGTATACCGAGGATTTCCATCTGGGCCGATGCAGGTAGCCAGAGAGCTAACTAACTGTCTAGATCTGGTTGTAAGGGAGTATGTGGGATCGCAGCGACCATGTTTGAAATGGCGCATGTGTGTGGGCGTGACCATAATGTGTTTTGCAGCTGATTCTCCAAGAGTTTGTCTCAAGGCTAATTGCAGGGAAAAGTTAACCCAAGCATCATAAACTCCTCGTTGGCTTCTCAGGACAGTGAACACATCAGGATAAGAAGGCATTTCAAAAGTGAGAATAGGGTGCGTTTCAAGGGTAGATGTGTTAGCAGGCTGAATTGGCATGTCTATGCCCTTCAATTGAAACATTAAGGCTTTGGGTTTTGTCAAACTGGCGTCAGGAGGAAGAGAGTTATTCTCTATCTGGGCATTAATGAAGTTTCTATTCTGTGACTCTGACAGATAAAAGACACTTTCAGCCACAAGTCCTGCCACCATCCCATCCACAGCACTATGTTCAAAGACCAAGCCTGCTGCACTGTCTTTGAATACCACCATGTTAACCACCTGTAAGAAAGAAAAAAGTTTTCATTTACCCCAGATACAGTATGACTTCCACTTGATAAAGTTTTTAATTTCACCTGTCTTGACAAAATCTGATTATGATTGCATGCATGTGATACAACCTACAATTTAATTCAATATCACATCAAGTATCATTGAAGTAATGTGTTGTAATTACACATCTAAACTGAATCCAAATAGGACTTTAATCAGTTAGCGAATCCACAGGACATCCTCCATGTAACAAGATAATTACTTTATTTTGAGCCAGACTGAAGTAATTTATGGTCCTATTTTTTCCTCACTCCCTGTTTCTATGTCCATGTCTCTGTTACAAGATGTTCTAAAGAAAAAAGACCCCACTGACCTTGTCATAATGTCTTAAGCAGTTCCAACCTCTGCCCCCAAGACGGACAGCGTTGAGGGTGCTTGCCACATCAGATGGTGCCGGTCCATCCTCCAAAGAGACTGCCAAGATGGCACTCTCCATGAGCTCCAGGGATGCTGCAGTGGGCCCTCCCCTCTTCCTGATCTTCTCCCTCACATCATGCCAGTCTCTACGGGGCAACGAGGAGAGGGCACAGATAGCTGAGGCGTCATGCTCCGTGCCAGCATCAGGTTGGTTACTGATATGCTCTATTTGTTTGTATATGTCCACCAGAGGCAAAGCCATGAAAGTTCCCCCAGGACTGGGCCTGTGCAGGATCTGTATGGGAAAGGCCCCTGCTCGGCAGATAAGGATGGCATGAAGACTGTCTGGGTAGAGCTGCAATGGAAAAGACACAGTCAGTTTTAAACTGTATTAAATCCCCTTTGTACTACAAATGAAGAGTTTGGTTCCAAAACGCTATAAATCCATTTTCGAAAAAAAAAAAAAAAAAAAGTCCTGCTTTTTAATTGCGTATTTTCAATTATTGACCAAACTTCAATTATGTTGATTTTCTTTTGTTATAATAAATCAAGTTAAAGTATCCCAAAAGTAGTTACACCCATATCTAAAAAATAAAATGTAACAAAATGATTTCTGAAAACGACACAGAATTTTGGAACCAAACTCTTCAAATATAGAAACAAATAAGTATATAAATGTGAGGTCTTTGGTTAACATTACTAGCTGTGCACACAGCCAAGAGAAACATGATGCTGGAAGATGATTAGCTACATTAGGAAGTTGCTGTTGTGTCTGCATGAATTATATACCGTTGGTGACACCATCCCATCATAATAATTTAGGTGCTTCAAGTGTTTGTTTATCTTTCTTTTGCTTCATTTGTAAAATTGTATTTGGCCAATAAGTCTGTTAGAATGTATGATACATTAGTAATGTAAGCCAGTCAATTTCTCTGCAACTTGACTATTTTTTTCTCGGTTCACACTGTACATCCTTCTGCTTTGTTGTGCCTGAATATAAAGAGGTCAAAAATTGCCTTGACAAACAATTGTGGGACATGGAGTTTAATTGCCGTTAACACCCACGCTTTTGGTGGCACTGTAGACAACTGACACTGAAACTTCACATTCACAAACTAAATTTTTTGTGACATTGCCCAGAAATCCATGAATAGCCTTCTCTGATTTTTTTCAAACCCTCTTAAAACTACCTATTTGAGCCCAATAGTTCAATCAGATTACCCCACCCACTGTGCTTCTGATCATGTGTTGATTGACTGAAATAGTGCATTGCTTGATCAGCGCCACTGTGTCTCACATTTACAGTGCCAGGGCTGTGTACACAACACAACAGCTCTTTTGAGCACACAGACTGATCAAATGATCATAAGAAGCATTGAAGAGTGTAAGAGATTAGGGTGCCCAACTGGTCCCTCAAGTAACCTATCTAGTGGAATGGCAGTGATGTCACCGACACTGACTGAGAAACGTTTAACCCCACATTACCAGCCCTTCTCACACTGTATAAAAGTGTTTGCTAAATAACAGCAAAGTTTACCTTTATTTTCCTTTTACGTGAATATAGTATATCAGCATATTACTGAAAACTCTAGAAAATAATGTTTAAATTGATTATTAATGCATATAGGTACTGAATACTTCTGTACATTTTTAAAGAAAGCTGGCCATCATTTTCAGTGTTACATCCAATTCTGTCTTCTTCTGTGTGAATCTATTAACTGTATCTACCCTCTCCGTGCGTGCTGACATACAAATCATTACCTCTGGCAGGTCACAGTCAAGCTCACACCTTATCAATGTTGTGTTGTTGTCACTGATGCCTGCTCTGTTCTGTAACCCATTGGGGAGGGGTTCTTGCTGTACTGTAGCTCTTCCTCCCTCAAGCTTTCCATGTATGCACATGGATAAGCATGGACTTCTCCAAAACAGAGCCATACCGCCAGATAAAGAATTGTATTCATGGTCTCTTATTCTTTGACTAATGTGGTCCTGACAGTAATAATAATATCGGACCACACAATTAAATCTTTTTTAGTTAGTTAGTTTTGTAAAATCTCACCTTAATCTCACTTGAATTAGGCCTATTGATTTTATTTTTCACTATAATATATATTATATTGTATACTTATTGTGAATAAGTTTCTATCCCCCCCTCCCACCAAAACGCACCTTAATCTCATCCTGTTTCTTCCCAGGAAGTCTGCTGGCAGAAAACACCTCTGACTGCTGTGTGCGCTCCATTGGCACGTCTCCCTCAACCAGCCATGGTTCGCTGTGGAGTTTAGCCATGGCCCACACCAGTGCAGCCGCCCTCCCCAGGTGTGTGTCATCTTTCCAGGCCTTCGTGTGTGGAAGCACTGTGGGGATGGCCGTGGAGGTGGGCAGCGCATCACGACAGGACAGCAGGCGGCTTTTGAACTGCTCTGTCACCCAGTTCTCGCGGCCTGAACCAGCTTCAGACAGCTTTCTCTGGGCATCGTGTAGGATCTCCCTCTGCTGGGAAAGGGCTGTTTTGTACTGCATGTACAGATCAGGGTTCAGGGTGAGTTGCAGGACCCGGCCGGCTTCCTGCAAGGTAATGTCAAGGTCTGGAATGGGGTAGTCAAGCAATGCCATCCTGTGGAGAGGAGGACTCGACACCAAAGTTACCTGGAAAGATAGATAGAGCATCAACAATAGGACCGGTATACGGTAATAACATTGGGCTTCACAAGCTTTTCTTATGAAGAAATGTGTTTATAAAACCCAGACTTTAGGAAAAAATGTAAGACAACTTTGAGGAAGATAGTAGATTTACAAAAAAAAAAAAAAAAATCATTGCTTTATTAGAGTATTTTATGACATGTTTATATGCTTCTGCTTCTGCTTCTGCTGCTGCTGTGCCAACGTGAAAAACAAACTCAGCTTTTCTCACATGG
Organism: Sardinella longiceps; assembly: GCA_027497455.2. Classification (NCBI taxonomy): domain Eukaryota; kingdom Metazoa; phylum Chordata; class Actinopteri; order Clupeiformes; family Clupeidae; genus Sardinella; species Sardinella longiceps. The sequence continues at coordinate 12,527,332 of JAODXP020000015.1, forward strand.
TAGTCCAACCTATGGCTTATTTAGTTTGAGAAGAAACTTACATAATGTTTGTCTACCTACTGTATAGACTGAACCAGTGCCAAATTGAGTTGAACCACAAACACGTTATGTAACATCCAAATTGTCCAAAACAAATTAAGCCAGCAAGAGTATAGCTTCAATAGCAAGCCCTAAAGGGTCCTCCGAAAAAGGTGGACAACAAAACAATGAAAGTGGACACAGAGTTACAGTTTTTGCAAATCAATGACAGTTTTTGTAAATCAACGATATTATTCAATCAGCCAGACCCATAATAATCCCATTAAGAGTGGCCTCTCGTGCTGCACGGGTTTCTCTACTTTATTGTTGTGGCTTTAATTCAATCACTTCATTACTGTCCCCCAGAAGACAAGTCTGTCAGGGCACACAACAGATTCATTGTGGCACAACGGGAGCTGTGCTGCTGAAATGCCCTCTAGTTCTGTACCAGGAATTCTCTGTAGTGAAATATCTCAAAGGTTAATAGTCGTTACGATAAACCATTATAAACCCTAATGCATGTGACTTGTGAGACCTGTGGAGTCTGTCCTGATTGTTTCACCGTCTCTCTCCCCCCATCCTATGATAACTATAGAATCATTGTTTGCATTTTGTTGTTATGGGAACATGTCTCATGGTGCGTGACTGAGGGCTATAATTTGATTTGAGCTGATTGGTTGAGGCCTCTCATAATACTTGCTCTTCTCAAGCATTCTCACCACCAGGCCAATCTCAAGTTCAATCTAGGTGACAACTCGCCAGGTAGTAAACAATTTTGTGTACCCTAGTGACACTGACATTTTTTATTTCATTTTAAATTCACTCTCAAATCTTATCATTACTTTCACCAAGTTAACAGCAAACTTTGTTCACACACTAATGCCATAGTTCAGGCAAAAAGACACATTCTTGCCAAATTTAGGCCTCAGACTTGGATTTATATTTGTACATAAAACTAACTCCAAACTACAAACTCTCAAAATGCGAACATTAAAAACAACATAAAGTACAAATATCAACAATAATTTCTATAATTCTGTGTTGTCACAATCTCAACATAAGCCTTATTTCTGTACATTAAAAAACAAGATGGCTTTACAAATTAAAAAGGTCTCCTTTAAAAATGCATATTCATATAAAGGATCCAAATAATGACAATGGTGTGAGAAGTGTCAAGTTAAAGACAAATGGTAACAAAAGCTGTATGTCTTCAAACTTCAACCATAGCACACTGTACCATCAAGGTCCAGCACCAGCAATCACACTATGTAATAGCAAAGTTTCAGTCTAAAAGAAACAATATGCTTACGAGCACACTAAAATGGTTTTGTGAAACACTTCACAAAGTCTCGTAAAATCCATTGATACATTGTGCGTGAAGTTGGAAAGTTATCTAAACACTGGATAAGATACACCCATTGCTTGAAGATGTATTTCATCATAATTCTGAATAAAAGAATCGACGGATAAGAATATAATCAAGTATCGTCTTACCTCAGTCCTTTGCTTGCTCAAAAATATATGCCAACAGCACAACAGAGAGATCTCTGCGCAACAAGTTTTGTTGCATGCAACACAAGGAGATGGTAGTAATAGGTACCAAGTGACTTCAATTAAGGAATTCAATTTCCTGTCTTGGGAGTAGTTGGGTGTGCTCTAAAGATTTTTCCTCGTCACTCAAACTGAAGCAGAGTATTTGAAATGACCTTGCTTGTAATATATGAGGCGATGACTAGTTCACGTTAATAAAAGTGAAACTCAAACACATACGCAAGTTCCTTTTCACCTTTTGGAATTTGGAGTGGCTGGAAGGTTTCTGCTGGGGGTTTTTGGTACTTTTGATGAAAGGTGCTCTCAGGTCTGTGACAATAGCTGTTAAAAACAATAGATGAACTGGATATAGGAACAAGTTCCTCTTTTCTGTCTAAATGGGAACTTTGACTGCTTGGTCTTCTTTTTATTGCAATTTATATACCAATAACAAAACGGGGTTGTCAAATAACACTGGACTATAATTAGATTCTGATGTCAAACACCATTCAGTTAGCAATACTGAGATCACAGAGAGGTCTCAAAGACCAAAAAGGAAAAGAGTTCTGTGAGCGAGAAGGAAACTGGTGCTTTAGGCCTATGCAGACACAAGGGGGTGGACTAGTTCCTTTTTCATCTTGGGAATTACAAGATGGCTTTGGAGGCTTCTGCTGTGGGCTATGGTACTTTTAAAGGAAGGTGCTGTAAGTGACGTTCGTTGTTTAGAATAAAAGATGGGAAGGGAAGGGTATTTCAGGGAAGAGAGGCATGATGTCAAACAATAAAGATAGCTGACATAAGCTTGAAGACTGTCATTTTTTTGCCTTATTTTCATCACCTTGTCCCAGGTTTTAAATGTAATATGTCCATGCAACCATGAAGGATTAATCATGTGTCACAAAGGCACCATCCAATGCACACACACACACACACACACACACACACACACACACACACAAAGAATAGCCTCAAATAAGATTGTAATTTCATCAAAACAACAAATAGTGAGTTACTGTGGATGCTGTGGGTGACCAGCAGTGTTCTACAGGCAAAATTAACTGATTAATTAAGTGATTAATCCAAAACATTAACGCAGATTAATCCTGATGGATATGTTCCCTTTCATGGCATGTATTATGTTAAATTTTAGATAGAAATGGCCTCATCAAGTCAAACTAACAAAGATTAGCTAGCTCTGACTGTCAACTACTGTTTGGGGAATCCTTGGAGTAGGGGACAGTGGACTAGCAAGCCAACTATTTAGTATCAGGGCCTACAGGGAATAAGGGTCCAATATACCAGCATCAAATCTACTGAGGAATGAGTTGCGAAAAGTGATTAATCATGATTAATCCTGCAAAATTTTGTGTTAATCAGATAATTTTCTTTGACAGCACGGTTTCTACATATAGCCTAGCTAAGACAAGGAACCATTCTGAAAAAAGATGTAGAAGAAATTCTGGGGGAAATCTTGGGAAAAGTCTGTTAACATTCTTAGGTGAATTCCATATTTGGATTCTGAGTATTTTGTTTACCAAACAGAATTTTGAGCATCTCAGCCATTTTTTTAGCCTTCTCTTTTTTGTCTTTTATTTCATCTGACTAAAATATCTATGCATAAATGGCACACATGGTTATATTCTGGAAAACACCAACAATAATGTGAGAGTGAGGCATCACCTGCTCTTGACGAGCTCTTTCCACTGACAAAACAAATAATACATGTCATGAATATATTAAACAAAAAAATTAGTGCTGGCAAAATGAACCCTTTAACTCAAGTGATTAATCAAACAAGAATTAACTCAAAATAAAGAAAAAAACTCAGATTATTCCTGATGGATATGGTTCAACTTTCATGGCATGTATTATGCTCAATTTCAGATAGAAAATGGCTTTGCTATCAAGTTAAACCTGACAAAGATTATGGCCTAGCTCCTGAATGTCCAACAACAGTAGAGGGTTGAGGTTTGCGGAATCTGGGGTAGGGGATAGGTGTGAATTGCCACATTTGAACAGAACAACATCTGATATCTAGCATCAGGTAAGGGAAAAATAAGGGTCCAACATACTGTACCATAGCGTCCAAATTCTTACTGGAGGAAATGAGTTACGATTAAAAGTGATTCGTCAAAATTTTGTGATTAACCAGATTTTCTTAAAATGGTTTGACACTAGACTACAAAAAACAAATATTTTAACTGTGCAACACACTACTTAGAGCCAGTAGGGCGTAACTGCATCTTGAAATAAAATATAGGCTATATATTATTGGAGGGGGGGTCTACATACATACACTGTATATTAGGCATACAGTCTGCTGTCATACTGGACTATGTTCTATGATTTAAACAAGGTGTTTAGTTTTACAGTAGCTAATATTGTTATTATGATAATTATAACAGATCATCTTTGCCAGGTAGTAGGCCTACATGGGACAGGGATGGGGACAGTTGGTCTCCAGTTCATTTCAAGAAGGCTGCTGTCACTTGCTGTCACTGTTAAAAATGAGAGACCTCGACTGCATCATTTTACAAACTCATTATTCATATAATATAATTCATTATAATTAATTAGGCCAATATATAATTAATTCTGACATCATCTTTTAGGAAAAATCTTTTTTAGACACCGGATGTGACCTCTGTCAGCACGCCGTCGTTTTCCGGTCTGTGTCGTCTTTTGACCCCGGTAGGAGTGAAAGCCTATTTTTTGTGGAAGAGCAACTGTGCAAGGACATTTTCTCTAAGTTGTGTCTTGGGCGTACGTATTCAGATTAACATAATGTTATCAACTGAACTGTTATTACGTAAATGTGGAGGTTGATGTATATATGAATTTAAACTTGAAGTCGTTGATGATGCTACGAATGTAGCTAATGTTACCTGCTAATGTGTTAGCCAGCTAGCTAACGTCAACGCTCGTTTGCTATCGAATATGGCCAGACTAAACAAACCAAATTTTGCCGTCTTTTCTATTACTATTTCTAACAACATCGTAGCAGGGTAAACTAACGTTAGCCAACAATAATTGTCAAGCAGTCCCAATCTGTGTCAGTACGGGGAATCAGAACGCAACTCAAGATACTCCTTGCCAGCCAATATGTTCTGTCAAGCACAGGGGGAAATCATTATGGACAGGCTAGTATACATTTATCCACAAGATGAAGATAACGGACCATCATTATACTTTCTGACAAACATCAGTTAACGTTGATATGTTGATATCGTCGCCCTATGTCCTATGGGGAGCATTCCTTTCCCTGTTACTCATGACGTTGACGTTACATTATTTTCCTCAAGCAGTTTGCACGTTAGAGTCAAGTTATTACGACAACATTTGTTTGCTCTCTGGGATGATTCGCGATTGTGAGAGAACTACAGGTCCAAATAGAATTCTTTATGGCATGGTGAAGAAAAACTTGACTGCTTGACTGTCACCATAGACTGTCACTCACGACCTTCTGGACGGAACTGTTTTGTATAACGTCTGGCTTGCTTTCACCTAACGTTACACATGCTGATGGCATCAGCAATGTTGAGCTCCTGACGAAACTGTGAAGTCACCAATTTCTCAGCACTGATAGCTAGGTTACAGCTATCTCAAAGCCTGTTGCAATACTTGGGCTGCTGATAGTTGCGTTAACGTTATGTCATATTTCTATCTACACCCAGCCTTCTTTTCAACCTATTAGATTTTCATTATTAACCAATTGTTTCCTGTGCTTTGCTCTTCTGGTACATTTTTTTGGTGGGGCACCATCATGTGTCCTTATGATACTACAAACAAATTCTGTCACTGAAACAAAAAGAAATGGAATTCCAAAGTTTTATAATATTCATGTAGAAAATTAATTGTTAATGATAGCCATTGTTTGTTCACTGTCTTAGACACTTTATAGGCCTAGTAGTTGTCATGGTGGTATGTAGTAATCCAGCATGAGGAATGGATGACCCAGTAACTTAAAGGTGTAAACTTTGATTGGACATTGGCCAAATTGATCAAAATTTAACACTGATTTCCACATGCCTGATACTTGTGCTTCTTAAGATGTTTCTCTGACTCATCTCTTAATTATGAGCCCCTTACACTTTCTAACTTCTTCTCTCCTCCTCTGTGCATCAGGTGCCTGCTGTGTGTGTGTATGTGTCTGTGGGCCCTGCCATAGCAGTGTCCCTGATGGGCGGCTGGTCTCGCAGTGCCGTGCTGGAGCTGTACAGAGCGCTGCTGCGCGCAGGGCGCCACCTGCAGTACACCGACCGCAACTACTACCGCCGCGCCGTGGCCCGCGAGTTCCGCCGCTGCCAAGCGCTGTCCGCCCCACAGGAGAAGGAGGACGCGCTCAAGCGGGGCCAGTTCTTCCTCAACAGTCGACTAGGGGGGCTGGTGTAAAGAGGGAGGAGGGGGCCAGTGAGTGACTGCTGCTGGCCAGGTAAGCACAGTCTGTTTACCCTCTATTCCTTCTCTCGCATCCCCTTCTCAGATAGCAGAGGTCACAACTGTCATCAGCATTATGTTTTCCAAGTAGAGCTCGTAGCTGATAGCATTGATCTGTAGGTGGAGTTATAGAGCTATGTAAGGGATAACGGCCGCCGAGGTGTCCCGATATAAGAAAAATAATGGACTTGGCGTAGGCGAAGCCTCGAAGGCCGTTATCCCGCTTATCACCTGGTTGCAACTAAAACGTATAGACGGTAAACAAGTGTTTAAAACATAAAAGAAACATGTGGCTCCGTTTAGAAAGAAGTTATCCTGTTCGGTTGGGGTACTATTTTCATATGAAAGAAGATCCGCAAGGCTGCATTCTAATGAGCATCGATATGGAACGCTGGTTAATGGGTTTTTTTTACCCAACAATGCCTCAGGTGTCCTGTTATTAAGAATTAACGGACACCCTGACAGCCAATCAGAAAACAGTATTCCATTCCACCGGGTGATAATCATTGTTGGCGCCTAATCTCCTATTTCCGTTCATTTGTTTAGCCATGGGATGCCTGAACTTTGGATTATCTTTAGAACTGGTGCAAGAGCCAAGATATGGCCTAACTGATGCTGAATATTATCCATTCCTAAAGAAAGAACAGACTGTGGATTTTTTATCGCAGTTGATGTAATGCTGACAACTGGTTCTACTACTGCTTGCCCTTGTCTATTATATTTTGTAATGCTTGAAAGGGCTTTAGGTAAAATAGTTAGTTCATGGCTTTTTTTTGTTGACATGCTTAGATGTCAGATGCATTATTCCTGTTAAACAAACCTGATATAGGCTTATTACCCTTAAAATGCTAAGATTACTTTCTTGTTGTTGTACAAAGACATTTATCAGTTTTTTTTTTCCCTCTGGAGAATGTGATCCATTTCTCCTCAGGCATGTCTGAGTCACCAGCGCAGCACCTCTGCTGATTGTGTGATGTGTCTTGTGATGTTGTTAGAACACAGAGCGCTACATTCCCCGGCACGCTGTGACCCGTAGGAAGAAGTTTTCTCTTGCCAGACTAATTGTTAGTCAACTCTGACCGACTGATTTCAGTCTAAGAAGCTTAAAGTGCAGTGTGTTGCGAATCTGTGAAATGTAGACGTGGTATTAATGAACTTTCTTCTTTGCCTTAGGGTTAGGGTTTCATCTGGTTGACCGGCTTAGCAATAATGTCATCTATTGATGACAAATCTCTAACACTGACTTAATCTTTCTCTTAATCTTTTCTCGTCTTCTCTCTCTCTCTCTCTCTCTCTCTCTCTCTCTCTCTCTCTCTCTCTCTCTCTCTCTCTCTCTCTCTCTCTCTCTCTCTCTCTCTCTCTCTCTCTCTCTCTCTCTCTCTCTCTCTCTACCACTGGCTCGTCCACAGAAGAGCGGGGTGAATAAGGTATGGCAGGAGTGAACGGCGATCGGAAAGGCAAGAAAGACGACAATGGCCTGGGTACTGCCATCGACTTTGTCCTCTCCAATGCCAAGCTGGTGCTCGGGGTGGGGGGTGCAGCCATGCTGGGCATTGCTACTCTGGCAGTCAAACGAGTGAGTGCCAACCCATCCGACCTTACTGGCACCCGTACCCACAACATTACATTAGCAAACAAAAGCAATGACATTCTTAAATGCCATGCATCACACATATGCAGCCAGCAGTAGATTTTGTAGATTGTCATTAGATTCTCAGAAACTCACAACATTTTGCATGAAATCACAAAATACGATTTCTAATTCTGGCAAATGTAACAGACAGTTGATAAAACTTCAGAGTACCACCCCTACACTGTCTGTGTGTCCTTATTTGATTTGGAAAAGCTGCGCTCTGAACTGTGTGTGGTGCTTGTGGTGCAGATGTATGACCGGGCCATCAGTGCCCCCTCCAGCCCCACCAAGATGGAGCCGTCAGGGAAGCGCAGCTGGGAAGAGCCGAGCTGGCTGGGGTCCTCTCCACGCACACTCAACCGCGACATGAAAGTCACCGTCAGCCGCTCGCTGCAGACTTTGCCCTCTGCTGCCAACTCCTTCGAGCCAGGTGAGCAGCCAGGTGAGCCGCCAGGCAAAGCAGGGGAGGCCATGGATGAACAGCCAGGCAGGGAAACCAGAAGAGCGCTTTAGTTATTGATTAGTGAAATAGGTGGAACTGCTGGGGATTAAGGAGGTAAACTAAGGTAAAAGAAACCAAAGGCCAAATCCCAGTTTTCCCGGTAGAAATAAAAGTCTGCATAATCCCACCCTGCTAAAGCCAGATGCAGCACAGAAGAAAGAAATGGGTGTCCACAAACTGAAGTCTCCTCAAAAGACTGATTTTAGTGTGTGGACACCTATTCACTTGTTTTAAATCCCAGCCTTGAGCCCTCAAAGACTTCATGACTGGCCAGCCCATTCATATTCAGAATATGGTCATAATCTGAATGATATCATAATATTTATAAAGCAGTCGTTCTCAAAGTGTGGTCCGGGGACCACTGGTGGTCCGCGAACAAGCTCAAGTGGTCCGCGAGTTGATTACCATAAAAATATGTGAATTTAGCGGTCAAATATTAGTTGTTCACTGAATATAAGAGGCAGACCTTTAATTCACTGTGTATTAAAACATTTGAAGTGCCTACTCTATAAATTACTTGGTTAACGGGTAGCAACATGTTACTTGGCAAGGAGGCGCGAGGGCAGGTGGTCCCTGAAAAACATTTTTTGGGCAAAGTGGTCCTCGGTCTGAAAAAGTTTGAGAAACACTGATATAAAGGCAGTCATTGAGATTCAGGGTTGACACTGAGATTCAGTCACTGGCTGTTAAACCTCTTGAAGTTCCAGAGTGAAATTGCCACTGCGTAATTATATCATTAATATGTGTTTTGTATTGACCTGAATAGATGGCTTAATGGCTGACTGCCATGTGTAGCATTTGTGGCCATTCTTACAGTATTTAAACTCGGAGACTCTTAGAGTTTACTTGTGCAAAGACGCAATGCTCCCCTCCTCACCTCACCAAAGGATTGCCTGTGTGTTCATTTAGGGGAAAAAACTGCCAACTTTGTGGTAGAACAGGTTTCTCCAACTTGACGATTGTCATCAAGCACAAGAGGTGGTCGGTGACAATCAGGAGGCAACCAAAAATATTAAGTTTTAATCAGGCGTAAGTGCCTTTTGACTACCAGAGATGGTTGGTTTTAAAGAAACAAAATGAAAAATACAAAACAGATTACAATATAAGAAGGGAAAAGCGAAAAGAGATCAGTGTTGGCTACAACAGTGAGTGTCTACTCTCTTTTGTCTGTTTTGTGACCATTCAACTACTTTGAGCTACCAGAATTGAGACTCTGCTCCTGCACCTTGCCCATTGCCTGTGTGAAATGCCTAGGATATTAGAGCCTACTTACCTTTCCCTGGTTGAAAAAGGTTTCTGATGCGTGGCAGGCGATCCCCCCTTTGCAAAAGAAGTGGTCAAGGTCACTCAGGAGGCAAAGAAAAACTTGGGGTCTAATCAGGCAAATTTGCCTTTTGACTTTAACCACAGATAGTTGGTTTTATTTGCAGATACATTTTCAAATTTACAAAACGATTACAATGCTACAATTTCAATTAGACAATTAGAATACAAAAAAGTAAAAGAAAACCCTATTGCTTTTGGTTAAAAAGACAATAATACAAAAACAAACGGAAAAAAGTGTATTCACTCGTCTCCGCAACGTAAAATCTCCCCAAAGATCAAAAAGGAAAAAGCCCCAATCCAAGGTGCCCACAAACTATTTATACTTACGCAGTGCTACCTCATATGGCTATGTATCTTTGACCACCCCTCCACAATTCTCTTCTCTCACTATTACTTCACAAATTAAAGAGCACAACATGCACGCAGACACAGACTTCCTCAAACGTTCCCACAACAGTGGCCTTCTATCCAGATAACAATTCATGTCAGTTGTGCTCAGCTTGAGATTTAGATCACACAGAGAAATTACACTTTAGGAATAGGCTATAATGATAACGATCTCATTTCATATGAAATCTTTGGAAACATAAAGACGGCGGATTACAAAAAAAACCTAAATCAGTACAAGGTTATATATGACGCTTTCCGCTCATAGGATTACGGTATCACATTGATTAGAGTTACACTCAGAATTGTTTCATGTTAGTACAAGAAAAATCAACATGCTTTATGTATTACTTGATGAACTATAATTATTCTGTAGGGCATCCTTCCTCTGTATAGTTCAGACACTTTATGAGTCATATGAGGCTATTCATTACTTCTGCAAACTGATTACGCGGAAGATCACACTGTCTGGCTTGCGTAATCTGGTCTTGAGAGTCGTTGCCTATTCCATTGATTGGTACTCTGTTTTCATAGGTACCAATGTGTGGTTTCTTCTCTTGGTCTACGCTTTCATACCTCTATCGTTGCCTATTGACTGCACACTATTTATACCAAGACCAGAATTTTCTCACCATCATCTTCAACTGGATACTAAATTAATCGTAGCACACACATATCACTTACACAAAACCATAAGAACAAACGTGCATTCAGGCATGCTCTCCCTCTTTCATCTACCTCAGCTGCCTGATTCTAACAACCAAAATCAGCATATTGATTATGTGGATTACAAACAGCTTCAGCTTGATTGGTGGACTTTAAACCTATGTTAAGTGGGAATCAGGTTGATCTAATAACTGAAATTTTCAACACTTGTCACTGACAGGGGGATGGCTGGACTACCTCTATGGTGGGTGAGGTGGTTGGTTACTGTACTGTAGAAATAGCTCCTTGTTTTGTCTCGTAGCATCCCCACTACTATAACAAGCAACCTGAAAAGCCCTAGTGCCACAAACCTGTGGTAGTATGTTTATTTGTTTCTTATAGCTTAGCCATTATGGTGTCCTTGTGTGATGTGCACTTTGTTCAGGCTTTGTAGTGTTAGTGAAATGGCACAAGCTTTGGATTTGGTAGAGATTTTAGGGCTTCATTCAACAGTGTTGACAGGGTTCCCACAGGTCAAGGAATTTCTGGAATATTATGGAATTTCAATATGGAATTTCAATTTTACTGGAATGAGTTTACACTCTGATTGGCTGATTGACTATTATAAATGACCTTTTCTGCTCAGGGCCCATTCAGTATATGGGACATTTCTTGTACGGAAGGTTACAGAAATTCTGCTTCTTTGACAGGGAAAGTCATGGGAAAGTCACCACTAGCGATATTCCAGTAGACCGGAATATTCCAGTATGTTAGTAGTTCTAATGAGACTAAGACCAGCCTTAGTGCCCACCTTACTAATGCCTAGACTTGTTTAGCGTTGATGTAGTCTTGTGCTTTCTCTTGCATGTGACATTGATGCGCCCATGTAACTGCACAGAACTAATGACATCCCATGAGAAGTGTGTGTGTGTGTGTGTGTGTGTGTGTGTGTGTGTGTGTGTGTGTGTGTGTGTGTGTGTGTGTGTGTGTGTGTGTGTGCGTGGTTGTAAGTATATTTTGACTGCTAATTGCACAACAAGCTGTTGTCATGACCTAGAATAGTACTGTAGTCTCTTCTTTCTCAACTCTACCCCAGAAGTGCTGAAGAAGTGTAAACGTGTTGACTCTTCCATCAATTGGTACTCTGTTTTTATAGTTACCAATGTGTGTGGTTTCCTCTGCACAACAACCTATTGTCATGACCTAGAATAGTAGTCTCTTCTTCTTTTAATGTGTTGATTATTCATTTGATTGGTACTCTGTTTTCATAGTTACTAATGTGTGTGGTTTCCTCTGTTCGTCCAATCTTTAATACCTCTATGTCTCCTCCCCCTCTGCCTCCCTGGCGCTCCACAGACCTGATGCGGCGTGCTGCGGGTCGCAGTGCCCATGGGCAGGCAGACCTGGCGCGGGCGCGCATGCGCCTCTCGTTGCAGGAGCACCTGTGGGCATTCTTCCGTGAGCGCGTGGCCATCCCCTCCGAGGAGCAAGCCGTGGCCCGCCGCGCCGCACTGGACATCTGCTCTGAGCTCCGCGTCTTCCTCCACGCCAAGCTCCCCGACATGCCGCTCCGCGAGATGTACCTGAGCGGCAGTCTCTACGACGACTTACAGGTGAGCAGTAGAGGATTGGAGTCCTGATGAAATGGGGAAGTGTTAGACGTAGGCTACTAACATGACTGTGGGGGGAAAAGCTGCGAGTTTAAAGCCTGTGAGGTTATAAAGATGAAACTGCGATTTGACATTTAAATTTTTGTACGGCATGTAAAGCTAAAATTTACAACATTCTTTCTATTGCTGAACTCCCCTGTAAGCCTTCACTGTCTAGTGACTGAAGTTGAATTGCTCATAACGTAGTGCTCCAACATGCCTTGACATATAGAGGTGGATTAAAGTAGGTTAAGCTACCACTTAGACACTGTCTCTTCATTGACCTTCACGTAACGTGATGAGCATGATGGATCTGAGTAAGTGTGCATCCTTCAAGCCATCACTGCCTACTAGCTAAAGTATGAACATGCTCTAAAAATGTGACGCAAATATAACACCCCCACCCGTGTCCACTTCCCTGCGATGTAAACAAGTTTAGACTGCCCTATTCACTTGATGAGAGCCTGGCCAGTTGATGCTTGATGAGTATTTGAGCGTGGGCTGGGTGGACCCTAGGGTTGGGTATCGAGAACCAATTCCAATTCAAAACTGGTTCAAAATGATCAATTCCATCGATATTGTACGTCTCCAAGCATTATCAATTCTCTTATCAATTCTTTAGTTTCTTTGCCCGCACGTCGCGGTGCATTAGCGCCACGTGCTAACTGCAATTTTCATAGCAAGCAGTGATTCACATAGCCTACCATATTGAGGAGACAGAGACATGTAGCTGGTTCTCAAGCCTGTAAAGACTGCCTTTTTTTGGCATGAACTAGGCTACGCAGGAATCGATAAAGAGTATTGATAAGGAATTGGATTGATTGGCAGAATTGACAATGGCATTGATATTGATAAAACCTTATCAATACCCATCCCTAGTGGACACTGAGATCCAGTTATTGTCTCACAATCCTACCACAAGTAGTACCAGAAGAAGTACCAGAGTGAAATTGACACTGAAATGTCCATAATCATATAATTATGAATGTGTTTTGCCTCGGCCTGAATAGGGGGATGGACATGGGGATAGCTGGACTATCTCTATGGTGGGTGAGGTGTTGACTCTTTACTGGTTACTGTAGAACTAGCTCCTTGTTTAGTCAAGTAGCATCCTCACCATTAGCATCACCATAACCTGAATAGTCCTAGTACCACATACCTGTGTTTTAGCACCTGTGGTAGTATGTTTATTATAGCTTAACCGTTATGGTGTCCTTGGAGATTTTAGGGCTTCCTGTAAATGTGCTGACAAGGTTCCCACAGGTCAAGGAATTTCCATTAAGGGAAGCCAAAAAGAAAAAAAAGATGCATCACCACCACATTGGTTTTATTTCTCAGCGTTTCTAAATTTAGTCATGTTTGGTGTCAGTTCTACATTCAACTGTTTTTCTCTGCAGCCCAAACCTTGTCCGTACTAACTGAGGTACGCTCTCGCTCTTGCTGCTCGCTATCTCTCGCTTTTTTCTCTCTCTCTCTCTCTCTCTCTCTCTCTCTCTCTCTCTCTCTCTCTCTCTCTCTCTCTCTCTCTCTCTCTCTCTCTCTCCCTCTCTCTTTTTCAGGTGGTGACTGCGGACCACGCCCAGCTGATGGTGCCCATGATCCTGGAGAAGAACCTGTGGTCATCTGTGCCTGGCGAGGACACCATCATGAACATGCCGGGCTTCTGGCTGGTGCGGCGGGAGAACCTGGAGTACTTCCCCCGCGGGAGCAGCTACTGGGACCGCTGCATGGTGGGCGGCTACCTGTCCCCCAAGAGCGTGCTGGAGGTGTTCGAGAAGCTGGTGGCCGGCACCATCAACTGGCCCGCCATCGGAAGCGTGCTGGACTACGTCATCCGCCCCGTGGTCCCGTCGGAGACGCTGACGCTGGAGGTCCAGTACGAGACGGACCGCCGCCTCTACGTGGACTTCCTGCCGCTGCTGGTGATGGAGGACGGGGCGTCGCTCATCGCCAAGCCACACCGGCTGGCGGCCGAGCGGCACGAGAACCTCTGGCGCCAGAGCTTCCGCGTGGCCGAGACGGCAAAACTGCGTGCGCTGGACCAGGAGGACGGTGGCTGCCGCTGCGTCTGCCTCAAAGTGGCCAAGGCCGTGTGCAAGCTCAACCCGGCACTGGGCCGGCTCTCGGCCAGTCAGCTGACCAACACCCTGCTGCTGTTGAGCGAGCGCGAGGGCGACTGGACACAAGAGGCGCTGGCCGATCGCTTCATCAGCCTGCTGCGCGCGCTGGTGGGGCACTTGGAGGCCGGCCGCCTGCCCTGCTCCCTCAACCCCCGGGTGGACCTCTTCTGCGAGCTCACGCCCCAGGAAGTGGACGAGCTGGGCTACACGCTCTACTGCGCCCTCTCTGACCCCGAGAGCCTACTGAGGACACTATGAGATACGAGAAGGCCACCCTCAACCCGCCATGAAACACACACACACACACACACACCTCCCCAGCCATAGCATGGCGCCAGAGATGTTGCATGCAATGCATCTGTTGCCATGGAAACAGCTTGTGATGGTGCCAGCCTTAAACTGGGAAACACATTTTCACTGCGGGTTGTGGTACAGCTCCCTCAAAAGCAGCCTTCTTTAGTGACCACGAGGCACCATCTGTGAACTGCCCACATCTGTGTCCATTGGAGCGGCCACAGCGCCCTCTTGTGTATCCTAAAGGTAATGCAATAGAATCATACCATCATGCAAGAGTCATTCATACAAAGAGAATAAAAATGCAACCTCAGCCAACTGAGAAAGTAGCAGAGAAAACTTTTTTTTTTTTTTTTTTCTGGTCCACAGAAAACGGCCTTCTGAGGTTCATTGAATCTCGTGGACTTCTCTCTTTTTCTTTTCTACAGGCATCACCATCTATTTTTTTTTAACAATGATGAAAAGATCTGCAGTACGAGCAGCCGCAGCTATACCATGCAATGACACACTTTGGGGCAGGGACGTGTTGCCTAATACGTCTTGACTTCCTTGTCTCCTCATATCAGTAACACACACACACACACACACACACACGTACAGACAGACAAATACACACTGTGAGAAGTGAGTGTGTAGTGCACTGTTTTTTGTCCTGTGTTGTCAGAGCTACTGGAAATGTTAAACGCTATGTATAAGAGATCTTTGAATATTTAATCTATGACGACTTCCTTACTGATTGATTGATTGATTGAGTGAGTGATCGGTTGGTTGATGTGAGTTCTCTGCATTGGGTGTTATGCTTGGAAGATGGGGGATCTTGTGTTCTTGCAGTCAGAGTGGTCTAGAGCAGACCACACCAGCCCATGCTTTTGGTATGTCTTAAGTTCAGCATGGGCTTAGAAGACATCCTGACATCGACATGCTTTTTTTTAACAAAAAAAAAAGAAAGAAAGAAAGAAAAAAATTGAAAAAGATGGTCTGTGCGTTGTCTGTTTCTTTCAATGGAGCAGCAATATGAGATGACAATAGAAGCTCCATTGCTAAAAGTGAGGTTAGCACTTGTCCCCCATGACTGGGAGCTTCCCCTCGTCTCCACAGGCGTTTGATTAGTCAAATTCCTCTGGGTGACCCGGGAGGCTGGGGAAGTCAGGAGGAGAGGAGAGGAGAGGACTTGCTTGTTTACGCGCTCTGAGACGGCCCGTTGTTCACGTCCAGAAGGGAACTAGTGTTGAGGAGTGTGAATGAGCTTTTGGGTCAGGCTCCAGTTCAGCAGCCTGAACTCTATGTTGGCCAAAACCTTCCCAGCTGTTGATTTTTTTTTTTCCGATTTCTTTTATTTTCTCAAAACATTTTTCTCCTCCCTCTTCTTTTAAAAGTCATGACTGAGTGTGTCTCTAAATGAATAAACTGATGTTGATTACACCAGGCTCTTGACATTCTTGAGGGCAGAGGCGGCTCCTGTAGCGCACTGCAGATGTTTTTATTCTTTTTTTCTTTCTCTTTTTTCTTTTTATTTTCTTTTTATTTTTTTTGCAAATGTGCAGAATTGCCCAGTTATTTTAAATATCAGCCACTTCTTGAGATTATAACACGACGCAGATCCCAAGTTGACTTTCCTTTTGCCTGCAACAGGACAAAAGATTTGCGGCCACACAACCCAGCTTTTTCTCCTTTATTACATCAAAACCAAACTTGAAAATTGAGTGACTGGTCTCAAGATCCACTAATGGCTTAACAGCAAGTCTTTATTTTTTTGGTGACCGTCTGTCTAATCGAATTTGGGGAGAATGTGAGATGACAATGTGACACTGGCGCGCTCCCCTGGGTCGGCTGCTCAGAATGCCTTGTGAGTTGGATGTGAATCATTACAATCATGTGATTTACAAGACATGGGGGAGGGAGGGCGTCTGTCTTTAGCTTCCTGTTGCATTCTGTAAAGGTCACTGTGGAGCCAAAACAAACAAGAATCTCTTCTGTACCTTCGTCCTGTGATAGGCCTCTCTTCTTTTTATTATTATCATTATTACTATGATTTGTGGTTTAGCATGTCGAAGTCATGATGTGCTTTGACACTAAAGATCCTACTGTTTAGGTATTTGTCTTCCTGCTCCATTCTTGCATGGGAAATAATAACTAACAGACACGAGAGGCTCTGATTGGTCACGCTCGTAAGGGTCACAAGACTAGCTGCTTTGTTCCTCTCTAGCTATTAGCCTTTGTTCATTTGGAGAGGGTTTGTGTTCAGTGTGGTGAAGCCCTCCTGTTACAGCTCTCTTAATATGCTTTAGTACAAAACTACTCAGTTGCCTTCCATTCATGAACTCATCTGCCCAAAAGCATTTTTTTTCTCAACACCTGGAAAGGTTACAGGGTTTTATTATTATTATTATTATTATTTTATTTAATTTCTTTTTTTTTCAATTGAAATCGTCGAAATGGACCTTTCATGGCGATGCTTGAGGAACGGGTTTCTGTGAAGGTGAAGTTGCACAGAGGGGTGGTAGTTAGGTTTTTGGATTGATTAATTGAATATAAATCACTCCTAAGACAAGGGTTGCCTTAGTGCAGGGTGCTGGGATGTTTCTCTTCATTTCCTCCAGTAGTCAGCCATTTCAGACCAGGTGTGTGGGGTCTGCTCTTTGCCACAGGGGAAACAAACAAACAAAAACAACAACAGTAATGTAGATGAACAAGATGTGTCAGGAGTTTTAGTATTTTTGTATTTATTGTATTCTTGTAACCAAAAACAGGACTCAGAATAAGAACAGTCCTCTCGTAAGAAAACTCTTATGTCTTTATAATGTGTTCTAGAGTCTAAACTTGTGTACTACATACACTGGAACAAATCATCTGTAGTGGGGCTGGTCTGGTGATAGAAAGGTGTCCATTATGTGTATGTGTGCTTACTTACAGGAAGCCTTTTGTCCCTTGCAGGCTACAGTATATTGCAGTATTGTGTCCAGGTTACTCAATTTTAAAAGTGCAGGAGGTACTGTAGTTGTTGTCAAACACAAATGAAAATGCTTCTGGATTCATGGAGTAATTTCATCTACATGATGAGCAGTGTTCTCTAAGACGACTAGCATTTTTAATATTTAACTTTAACTTACGTTCCAACCCTCTTTTATTCTGTTCTTTGCCTTCCTGGACCAAAGTCTAATCAAGTACATCAGGTCAACATACAAAGATTTTATTTAGCATACTTTATACATGTGTCAATACTCCCTCAGTGCAGAAGCATTTCCAATTTGATGACACAACAAAAACTGCCAACTGTACCTTTGACCAACATTCATTTTTCTTTTCCATCTGGCCCAAAACAAGGCATCTACCTCTGCCCTGTGCATCTTGGCGTGGCCATGGACTTGCATGCAATGTCTCTGTTTTCTTACTTTCTGATGTTTTTGGTAGTTTTATTTGTACATCCATTTTTTGTTTTGTTGTTTTTCTAATTTCTGAATGGAATGAAACACCAAGCACTTTGTACATGGAAATAAATGGGATGGCAGATAGCAGAAACCTGAGAAGCATGTGGCTTTGATCTACACCGGTCTGCTTGTACAGATTTTATAATTATGCCTCATGGGGTCATAAAGGCATCAAATCTAATTTAATTTAAAATGAGAAAATCACATTAATTTAAAGGAGCTGTGTGTAAGATATATTTTCCAAATAATCCTAAAATGGCTTTGATAAGTCACTAGACATGAAGGAATCCTGTTCATTTTAAACACTGATATCACTGACAGTTGCAGTCCAGCCAGAATATTTGCATATGAAAGGCTAAGTTGCAGCCCACAAATAGTGTTTACGTTGTCATTTCAAGTGGTGTTTGTGTTTCATTGTCAAGGCCTCATTATTCTTCTGAAATACATCATGACAAAGTGAGAAATAAGACAAGGATATGTAAAGGAGATACTTTCGAAAGATGGAGAGAGCAAAATATTTTGGAAATTATTGTAGTACCATTTTTGGCCACTATCCTGCACACTGCTCTTTTTAACAAAACCCTTAAATTGGCTTACTAGGTACATCTCTGTCACAGCTGTCATACAAACACAACAATAGTAGGCAAGAAATTATTTATTAAAGCTCAACGCAAATTCTTCACACAGTTACACATCTGGTAATATAGCAGTAAGAAAACTAGCCTACTGTTCATCTGCATTTGATCAGTGCTCTTTGGTCAATTCACCACTTCATTCAGACACACTCAGCAACTGGCACAGGAAACACACAAACCATCCCCCCTGATTTTAATCCTTTCAGTGACTAATTGGTTTATATACAAAAATTAAACAATATCTTTATGAAAACAAGCTTATTAAAAACTCACGGTTACCCTGTGGCTTGCAATCAGCATTACACAACTGTAAATCCAAGGAGCACTATGCTTCATTTTGAAAGCATGAATAAACCTTTCCCAAACAGCTGGTAATTTAAAAAGACAGATTGCCAATGTGGTCCCCTCTAGTCTGCAGTACTCGTGTGTGTGTGTGTGTGTGTGTGTGTGTGTGTGTGTGTGTGTGTGTGTGTGTGTGTGTGTGTGTGTGTGTGTGTGTGTGTGTGTGTGTGTGTGTGTGTGTGTGTGTGTGTGTGTGTGTGTGTGTGTGTGTGTGCACCCCAAGACTCCTCTAGTCTCACTTTCGTCTGTGTTTTTTAATTGGTCATCTAGCTCCGTGTTACTTGGCAGGAGCAAAGCCCACGCGGTCGTTGTCCCGATCAAACACGCTGTAGTAACGGCCGATGAACACATCGCCGAGAATCCACAGAGGGCCAGCAGGGGGCGGCACATCCATGGCCATGAAGCCAGACAGGCAGATCTTAGCACCCATCTGACTCTCCTGAGACGGGAGTAGAGAAGTGGAAGAGAATTAACATCTAGTGGTTGGGTCATCCTTTAGTGAAACCATTTCCGATTAACGTGGTAACAGTTGTAGAGAAGTCTAGTGGTTGGGTCGTCCCTTCATGAAACCATGGTAACATGGTAACAGTTTTAGAAAAGCAACAAGCTCTTGAGTCTGATGGTAATCAGGTAAAGGTACCCAACTACACCCGTGCTAAAACCAGCATTACCATTTATTGCTTACATAAATATTTGATAATTATATATCAATATGCTTTCTACAGAGCTGAACGATCTTGTAAGAGGATAGTGATTTACTTGTAGCCTAAATTACTTTGTAATTCAATGTGTTTATAAAAGAGTACAAGTCTATGCAATACACCTTAATAAAAATCTAGTCCTTATTACCTGAAGGACATAATCTTCTCCAGTTAGATTGAAGAGTTTTCCTCCCAGGTTAAAAGAGATGACCGGTAGGGTTGGGATCTTGCCACACTCAATCCAGTACTGGGGAAAAAAATAATAATGTTCATGCCTAAAACACATAACTGCTAGATGCCTATACTTATTCACTTTAACAAAGCAATCCAGTGAGATTCAATCCATAGTCCATTTGCAGTCACAAACTGCTGTCAGTATAATAGCCTACAGACCAACATAGTACTAATAGCACACAGCACAGGCGGATACAATTAACTGAATGGGGCAGAGAAAAATTACACTAGAAGAGTGTTTCTGTGCTCCATTCAGGTAGGGTTATCAGCTGGTTATTCAGTCCATGTTGTAAACAGCAAGGCTATTGATTGATTCACACTAGCCATCTCCTTCATATCAACGTTGGGTGCACAGGTACAGGGTTGTGTGAACAGAAACTTGTGGTCCACTCACTAACCCAATTAAGAATCTTTGCTTTTAGCTCAAATAATATGCATACTTGGTTACAAGAAAATCTCAAAAAGTCCTTTTGAGGGCCGATGACCCCCCTCTCCGTACCTCTCCCATCAGCAGGGGCAGTGCTCCAATGGCCCTATGCAGCGCCCGCACCTCCTGCGTAGGCCCCACCATCAGGGACGTTCCCGTGTCAACAATTGCCTGGCAACCATCCTTACACAGTGTGAGTTTATTGCCAACCTCAACCCTGATGGAAATATCCATACGCCCATGTTAGATGCATTATTTAGAATAACACACACACACACACACACACACACACACACACACACGGTACAGTACAAGAGCCAGGCAATCATTTGACACATCAGAGCAAAGGCTCAGACTAGATATAGCAGTTATGCCATGCAAACACTAATTTTTAGGTGTGTGTGTGTGTGTGTGTGTGTGAGTGTGTGAGAGTGTGTGTGAGAGAGAGAATCCAGCTTTGGTGATTGTGAGCACTCACGCGTCCATCTTAATCTGCCAGTAGGCCTTGCGTGTGATGTTGACATAGTGGAGCTCTCCCTCATAGTACTGCTTGTCTGTGCCACCCAGCATCAGCTCCCCTCCAACAGGTCCCTGAGGATTCCTACAGGGTCAACACAGAACAGGCGATGAACAAAGTACTTCCTTACTACATCAGAATAGATATTTCACTTTGAATATAAGTGTTAAAACAGCCGAGTCATTTGGGTCATTAGTGCTAAACGACAACACAGCCAAAGTTTGAAGAGGAACATCTCAGTTAACCACATGCTACTTCCTTCTTAACACAGGGCCATTTCAAAAAGTTAAGCCATTTCAAACTTCCTGCTGACTTTAGGCTAAGGAGTATGCAACTGCTTATCTGTAGTCCCTCATCAATATGCTTTTGAAATCAAGGCAAACCAAAACGGTTAGGTTTGTTACAGTAGGTCTCCAATATAGGGATGTCAAATTCATAAGAAGTGTGCCGATGAACTTTGGTCACTCATGTGAATTGTTCACCTTTCAAGGATAAGTGTAAAAGCAAGGTCTGGTCAGCAAGGTCAAGGCTGGTGTGAGTGACCGAATATGCACTGGTCTGGTCATTTAGGTTTTTTTCCCCAAGTGCAAGATCATTGTTAAGTATAATGAAATAAAAAACCCCACCGAGCTTTTGATCGGAAATTTGATATCATTTGTGAGCACTCCACATCCTCATTTGACATAACTCATCAGCTCTCTAGCATTACTCAGTCCTCAGCTCCAAAGCAACAGCTCTGCTGCTTATTTCTACAGATGAGCAGAAAGCCCAAGAGTAATCAGCACTCCAGTTCACTTTTGCACTCGGCTCCAAAGCAACAGGTCTGGGGTCCATTTCCCAAAAGCATAGGTGCTTACCAAGTGAGCACTTTTGTTGGTTGCAATGTAATTTCCCCATCACCAACTCACTAAGGTATGTATTCACCCAAGTGCTTAAGTCCAAAAAAGTGCTTAGCTCCATGCATTTCAGCCTGTGCCAACTGCTTTTCTGGACTTAAGCACCTGGGAGAATACCACCCTAATTTGTTAACTTGTCAGCAGCTACCCTTTTGGGAAATGGACGCCAATTTCTGCAGTCAGCAAGACAACTGCAAACTTGTAATATCAGAAACTGTGGGACTGATTGCAATATAGGGCCAACTGTGCAGGTTTCAATCGTGTAGCAATCATGCTTTATAATCACAACCTTTTAATAGGAGACACTTGAGTGCAGACTTTGTGTACATTTTTGAGAAATAAGCCTTGTCTGCATAAGTCTGCCAAATGTAATCAAGGGTCAGGAACATCATTACACACTGGATTTTTCCTTTGGCCATCCTTTGATCAAACACACACACACACACACACTTTATACAGCAAGTATGTACTACTCCTAACTCTATGGAACTTCATGGGGCATCTCTCACACATTCAGGTCATCAAAGCAGGTCATGTTTAAGTCATTTATAAACATGAAGGAAATACTGAGGTTTGGGGTTTGAAAGTGGCGGTGAAATGCTTATCGATCAACCTTAGAGTTTGCCCTTCAGTTTCCTTCCTTTTGAAACACACACACACACACACACACACACACACACACACACCCACAAAAACACACACACACACACACCTGTTCAAGTAGAAGGAGAAGACATTCTGAGGGATGAGCTTTTTGGCCATGATGAGGTCAAACACAGGGGTGACCTTCTCCACAGAGATGGTGGGATAGCCCATACCAAAGACACCATCAAAGCGGGCCACAGCAAACGTAATGCCAGGCTGCTGCACCGCCTCTCCAAACTGCTGACCAGGCACATCCAGACCTGCCAACTGGGACACACAATTAGGACACAACATTAGAATTCATGCAAATGCTTAATGAATGCTGACCCTCAAGTGTAATACTAAATTGCTAAAAAAAAAAGAATTATCAAAAGTGGAGGGAGTATGGGAGGACCATGATTCAGAAACAATACACCAAAGATAATCTAACATTTTAGAAGCTCGTCACACTGGTCACAAACCTAGTGAGTGTTCTACTTGCCATGCAACACCCTTAAATGTGTTGCATATGGGTCAAGTCAACTTCCACAAGGTCAAAAGAGACTCAGTAAATGGAGTGAGATATGGCAGGGCCTCACTCGGCTTTCTAAAAAAATCCACATCTCTCGAAAAACATGCAGGCTATTCTGAGGCTACATGTAAAGCTGGCAATACATCATTGACCAAAATATCTTGCACTGGTTTCATTTTGTGTGTGTGTGTGTGTGTGTGTGTGTGTGTGTGTGCGTGTGTGTAGCTGGTCACTCACATTGACCACATCCTCACTGATGAATCCTGAGAGGCTGCCTCGGCCATATCTGATAGCAAACTTGGTGCCATTCTTCACATACGTGCTGGACTTCTTGGAGTTGTAGCGGTGGTGCAGCCCTTAAGGAAGTTATGGAAGTTAGCTTAAGCATATGTGTATGTGTCACTACTGTGTGTTCACATGTTAGGGTCACAAGACAGTCCATCATGTATATATATATATATATATAAGCTACATACTGAGGCTTCAAGTCACAGGGAGCTAACGTTAATCTCATCTGCAGGGAGCCAATGGAACTACAAGTCTGAAGCTAAACGGACTGAACACAGATCCTCCTGATTCCACTCATTTTAATGAACTAATGTCACTCTCCTAGTGACTGCTGATTGATTGATTTGACTGATTTCTATCAGGTGTGCTGATGCGGTCCTGAGACAAAAACAAACAGCCATAGAGACTGGATCAAACCACTTTTCAAGGGTGTCTCAAAGCATTTACTTACAGCAGGCGATATCCAGGAAGGAACAGTGTACAGAGGGAACCCAAAGGTTTGACGAGCCAGTGTCAAAAAGCACTTTGAATGATTGTGGAGGGGTCCCAATGCTTATCTCTCCAAAGTATTGAGCCTGAAGAAAGGAGGGAGGAAGAGTGTCAGTTTGTTTTAGAGCCCAAGGCATTCACACTTTTTTTTTTTTTTATCAGCACCAGTTAAGATTGGTCAGGTCTCCATTTTGAACCAAATACAAAACGCATACCAGGCAAACCCCACTTTGGGTACAGCACGTTCTGTACACAACGGCATATAGATAGGACAGTGCCCATTGCATTTCAATCACACCTACAGATGACAAATAAACGCAGAATTCTTACATCCATAAAGTTCGTGAGCTTCTCAGCGGGCGGGGGAGCGGACGTAGGTGCCGCTGTTGGTGGGGGTGCCTGTTGCGCCAGATCACGGTTGGCTTTACCCAGTGCCAAAAGTTGCTCCACCGTCATTCCGTTGTCACTCATCGTGCGCCTCGCGGTGCGCATCTTGTGTAAAGGAACCCTATATTATAAAAACAAAATAAGCTTAAAAGGCCAATAATGGTTTCATTTAGCTGGTGTGCTTAGCCGAAATTGCACACCACTTCCTGGATGAGTACCTACGCTAATTAACATTGAAACATAAGATAAACACAAAAACTATGTTCAAAGAGGCCATAGGATGCAGTATCCCGGTGTATGAAGCCTTAGCAAAATAAATAGCAAATAAAATGTACAAGACATGCAAAGTCAGTTAACGTTATCCATGTCCGTAAATTAAACGCGACAATATTGCAACAAACAATGAGTTAATGACGCATCGCATAACTACACCAAATGAATCGGCCATACCCACGCTCATTTCAAGCCATTATGGTTATACATTCAACATGATGCTTCTACTAACTTTGCGGACCTGACATAATGTAACGGGACATAATTTTTAAGATTTTATCTTACCTGATAATGGCATGACTGTACGCCACAACCAACAACACGAAGAAAAGTTCTTGCGATCGAAACATTTCGGCGTTTAGCTCCAGACGGGCGGGCTCCACTTTGGGTAAGACTTGAACGTCTCGGCCTCGCGTGCTCAACCCAGTGTTATAACCTTATCAACACCCCCTGTCTCGCATTTAGCAGGTTAGAGCCCTAAAAATGACATTCGTGTACTTTCGGATAAACTCGATTTTCTTCGCTCTCCTCTGTCTTGATTGGTTAGAGCTCTCCATCACGGCACTCTGATTTGCAACGTAAAATGTCAATCATTCAGAATTAGGCAGACAGTTATTGGTCACGAGTTGTACAGCACGGTCTTCTGGAAACCATGTGGGCTTCAAAATTAAATATGCTTATATTTTCGGTTTGAAAGCCAAGCTGTCAAAGAATAGGAAGTAAATAATAAATGAAAAAAGAAAACATGGTTTAATTTTCAATATTTTTAAAAAATGTATTTGAGGTTTTAGTAAATATTAAGAACTTAATGTTGTTTGTTTGGTGTTCATAATGGATCTATTTTGTAGTCCTACTTCAAACTCTGATCTGAACAGGTAAAAAAAAAAAAACAAAAAAAAAAACATGCTGTTTATGGGAGTGAATCTGGGTTTATGAGTTCATAAAGTGGCTCTCATTTACAGTGGCAGAAACTCTGATGGAGAGGAAGTGGAAAGGACAAAGGCACATCACATGTGTTTAACTGTTGAAATTTTTTGTTGCACACAGTATGCAACACATCACAATGCAGGAAAAGTGTGAGACAGATCACGATATTCATGGTGCATGATGATAGTGTGAGAGTGCGCGCGCGCACACACACACACACACACACACACACACACACACACACACACACACACACACACACACTGTGTTTTTACTTTCTAACTTCTGCATTTGTTAAGCAAGTACTGGTCAATTTTCCTGCTTGTGTCATTTATTTTTGGTACACATGTGATGGGCATGTCTTGAATAGGATTGAGATAAAATAAAATAATAATAAAAAACCTAAAACCATTTTCTCTTTATAGCTTGTATTAATTGGAATGTTTACTTTGATTCTTCTGAAATGCAAGAATATACCTGCTGCACTACAGGACAGCTAAGGACATGGAGAAGACCTTTGTGAGAATATTACTATACAGACTTCAGTCACCAGATGGCACTGTTTAACCAGAGTGTGAAATGTGTGTGTTTTATAGGGGAGCCAAGGACTCCAGTTCTTCACTGGCACATTTCTCTAGTGGAGCTGACAACAACACACATAAACAAACCATTGTGCATGCAAACTAATCTACTTTATTAATTCAGTTAAAGACTGCAAAAGGTTTCCAGTACTGACAGAATGAAGGCCCTCCCTGGCCAAAACAACAGGTTGCCATCTCTGCGACAGCGCCTTCTGGAGCCTCTTCTTCCAGGGCCTTAGTCTCCCTGTGGTGTCTCTGACAGGTTATCAGTGGCACTGACAGGCTTCAGGTCAGGCTTAGGCCCTGAACGAGACATCTTTATAGGGGCAAAGCCCACGCGGTCCTGGTCACGGTCGAACACAGTGTAGAAGCGGTGCAAGAAAGCTTCACCCAGAATCCACTCCTCCCCGTGACGGCTGTGGTCATGAGCGTGGAAGCGCGTCACACACAGGTGGCCCTTGTGCTTGTGTTTTCCCTGCAGCTGGTTCATGGGCTTCTTTCTGGGGTAGAACTTTCCCTGCAGCTGTGGAGGGAGAATACTGTGAGTTCATGCCAGAACTAAATCTGTTCGCTGCCTTTGGGCTAAGGGCCGGTTCTAGGCATAGACAAACTAGGCAATCATCTAGGGCACCAAACAATAGGGAGGCATCACAATACACATTATTACTTTTTTTCTTCCGTTTTTCACTTGTATTTCTAGAAATGAGGGGGCAAAATTCAAACCTTGCCTACGGCAGCAGAAAGGCTAGAAGCAGCCCTGTGTGGGCTGTTAAACAGCTCCAGTCCACAGGATGGCTAAACTTATTTAATTACGTACTCTCTCACAATTATTCTCATTGCACCCATAGGCCATTAAGGCAATTAAAGACATTTACTAAAGTTGTTGGTGCTTTTACTGTAACAGCCAACAAGTAAATGATCACTGAAGTAATCAATATTATGCACATACTGTATCTAGACACACACTTTTGTAAACTTATGGGTGTGGGGCATCTGTGAGAACGTGTTAAAAACAGTGACTTGAGGATGGATAGATTACCCTTTTGATGTAGTCGAATGGAGAGAGAACAAACTCCTTCCCTCCAAGGTTAAAGGTCATTTTTGGCAGAAGTGATACTCCTAGACATGGCACAGCATGCTAGAAAAAGAGAATGTAGACGTTATAGAAGGTTATAGAAGGCAGTTATCATAGAGGGCAGTAGCACATTCCTGAGTACTCCCCGGCTAATTCTGATCAGGGATAAGTAAGGATTCTGATCATGGTGGAAATAGGGACAGAGGGTGGGAGGTGCATGATTGAGCATCAATGAGTATGAATTTTAAGGATGACCAGAGAGCCTTCATACCATGCCATGTTGACCAACAGGCTTTGCCCCGATGGCTGCGTGAAGAGCGTTGATGTCATCGGCTGGACCCATGATCCCCTTCGCACAGGTGTGTAGCGCTGCCTTGCACCCATCTGCGCACAGGTTGAGGTCTTCCCCAAAGGCAATACTTTCCAAGACACAGAGAAACAGATTGTCATTTTACATTCATTCTCTTTTATAGTATGGACTGATGGATATTATTAATGAAATGTCTCACTGAATCATGAATATAGATATTACAGATGACATGACTGTCACCTGAAAAAGGTAAGCACTGTACTAACAGCATTCTTCCGATAGTTTGACCCAAGCACCATTTAAGACAAAGGGACAAAATGTTTCTAGTGCTACAGTAGGCCTACATCAAGCATTTCAAGTAGCACTGACTGGGTATAGCTGAGGCAAGCTGCCCTCTGTGTGCTCACCCATCAACCTCTATCTGCCAGTTGGACTTGTCAGCTACAGGCACGTAGTGCAGGTCTCCTTCGTAATGAT
The DNA here is from genome assembly GCA_027497455.2 of Sardinella longiceps. Taxonomy (NCBI): domain Eukaryota; kingdom Metazoa; phylum Chordata; class Actinopteri; order Clupeiformes; family Clupeidae; genus Sardinella; species Sardinella longiceps. The sequence goes on from JAODXP020000015.1 coordinate 12,555,016, forward strand.
GCTCATTCGTTCCTCCTAGCATCAGCTCACCCACGCCAGTTAGGCTATTAACATAAACACACACACACACACACACACACACACACACACACACACACACACACACACACACACATACACACACACACACACACATACACACACACACACACACACACACACACACACACATGCATTCATTTCAAGTCACACATACTTTGAATGATGTGATTGAAAATAAATGAAATATGTATTTCTGATGGCCATGACTAAATGATGCCATGATAGGTAGAGTTGAAGTGGCATTATTGTACAATCATCTGCAGTTTGACCTGTTGAAGTAATGTGATATGATGTTCAGTTTGACCTGTTGAAGTAATGTGATATGATGTTCAGAGGCAGCAGCTTAAGGTCCATGATGTGGTCAAACACTGGCAGCATCCCAAAGTGAGAGACGGAAGGGTAGGCCAGGCCTAAGACTCCATCAGCATAGGGAGCTATCAATGAGGGCTCATCTACAACCTCTGCAAAATGTTGGTCTGGAACCTTCACGCCTGCAAGCTGTATAGGACAGACCATAATATTGTGATTACGTATAGTATTTACTGTAGATGTGTGTGTGGTGTTGTGTGGTGTGGTGTGTGTGTGTGTGTGTGTGTGTGTGTGTGTGTGTGTGTGTGTGTGTGTGTGTGTGTGTGTGTGTGTGTGTGTGTGTGTGTTTACAGGCATACAGTATATTTGTGATTTAAAAGTGTAAAGGTTTGAGTATGCATGTGATTGTATGTCTATGGGCATATTTACTCACATGAACCACGTCCTGGCTGACTATGGCGTTGACGGTGGTGTTGCCCATGTGGACAGAGATCTCACTACCATTGCTCACATACGTACTGGACTGGGAGGAGTCGTATTTCCTTGGGGTTCCTGCAGAAATATCAAGAGGTGAGATACTGGATCTTTACTGTACTGGATCTTTAATTTAAGAATTATTACAGTGTGTGTGTGTGTACTGTATGTACAGTATGTCTAGTGTGTGTGTGTGTGTGTGTGTGTGTGTGTGTGTGTGTGTATGTGTGTGTCTTAAATTTATTATAACATTTAGGAGAGAAAGGTCTTTCTCTGTGTGTGTGTGTGTGTGTGTGTGTGTGTGTGTGTGTGTGTGTGTGTGTGTGTGTGTGTGTGTGCGTGTGCGTGCAGACTCACGGCAGGCATGTGCTTTGTGAGTGCAGTGGGCTGATGGGATGAATAATCCAGCTGAGGCTGTGCTGAGTTTCACCTTAAACACCTGCTGCGGCGTGCCAATGCTGATCAGCCCATACAAATGCTACATGAGAGATTAAAGGAACAACTAAGTTTACATAAAAACACATTTTAATTTCTCTTATATCTGTCTTTAACTGTCCTGATACATTGAGGTATTTAAAGTGATTTCCTTCCCTTGAGAGTTTTAATTCCTTCCTGCTTCTTCCTGTACTATAGTTGAAGTTCACTAGTGTGTGTCACTCTGTAGACGTTCACTATTAGATATTAATATTTACATTTATATAATGTTTTTTTTCACACCCAAAGCTCTTACAGTGGAAGGGAGACATCCCTCACCATCACCAGCACATACTGTAGCAGCCATTAAGCCCCAATGGCCCCATTATACCTGTCTAGCGTGCCAGTAGCCTGGAAATGTGAGTTGAAATCTTGGCTGCCATCCTAAGTCTTGATGTAATTGATAGTTAGCAAAATGTAAGGTGCTTTGGATAAAATGTAAATGTAAAATGAAATGGAGAGTGAGGGAATGACTGAAAGAGTCAGTGATAACAGGGGAAGATGATAAAGAGTCCAGGTAGGGACTTTACCCAGGACACCAGGGAAACCCCTGAAAATGCCAGTGTCGTGGGATCTGTAAGAATCCGCCCCTGTCTGTGCCAGGCCCTTATTATCATCCTAACTCCTCACTTTGGACCCCATCACTGCACTGGGAAACTGGGATTGATCTTGGGCCTGAGGGAAGAGTTTGTACTACTGGCAGCAACTCCCAACCCTTTTCTCCCGTCCTACAGCTGAGCCACTCACACCAACGTAGCTGTAGCAGTCAGCTGAGGCAGGATCCCATTGCTCTGGTGACTGGCTTGTATGTTCAGAATGTTAAGTATGCTGTGGTCACGGTTCAGTTCAGACCTCGTCTCTTTTAGAACCGCTGACTTGCATGTAAGGAAATAACCATCTTTGTCAATGACTTTTATCCGTCTTGTTTATCTTGGAGATGGTGGAGTTTTTAAACCTAACTTCTTGCCAGTACTTTTCTACTTCCTTGCCTATTGTTATTATTCATTCTGTATGGAATTCCTTCATATTCTAGATTGTTTCTGTTTATCAAAATGTGTCCACTTTCTCAGAGCACAAAGGTGCACTTTACTGGCAGTCCAAGGTCTCATCCTTTTCCTGGTTCATGCCATTTCTGACTGAAACTAGTGTCAGGTTTTGGTCCCTGACTAATCAGTAAAAGAGTGGGCCTGTGGAATGCTTAGAAATGACCAAAGAGTTCTTCTATACTCTTTGACATTAGTCTTCCTTCCATATCCAAGACTGAAACTGCTTTGAGAAAGGCGCCTATACTAATTGACAGACTCACTGTACTGCAACAGTGTCTTAACAGTCAGCATTGAGTGTTGTGAATGTAATCATTAAAAGAAGACATGGATGGGAAAATGCAGAGGGTATTTGCTTCAGTGATAAAGAATACTGGAAGACAGAATGACAATGACGTTGTCAGCTTGTGACGATAGACAGTTGCCAGGTGCTGAGGCATAACTTGAAGCTCTAAAGCATCTCTATCTCTGATGACAATCAAACTTTACTTGACTTAGTTGCTTCCATGACTCTCTGCAACAGCCTGAAACTCTGTGAATTTTATCGAAAGAGCTTTCATCAAAACCAGTCAGTCTGGTTTTGGCAAAGTCCAAGATATCCGATAACTTTTGACAGATGACATAACAAGACCCAAATTCTATAAATAGCTGTATCCTAAACTGGTCTACAACGTCACTTTGCAAAATACAAAATGCTTGCGGGGAAAAAAAAACACAGGGTGTTTAAAAGCTGACCTCCTTGTGGTGCAGAATTTGTGTCTTAAATGGTGAAGAGGGTGGATTATCTGGGTGCATTTCTCCAGGCTCTGTTAAGTTAGAGACACCAGCGCCTGCCTCATCCTCCTCCCTCTCCAGCTCCTCCAGTAGGCTCTCCTCATCCAGGCCCTGCTCCTGGAGATCCACGTCACTCTTCACCTCCACGCTCAGCACCTCACGCCTCAGGGGGACCCTGCAACACATCACATAATGCGGGCTGATGTTGTTAGGTGTTCACAAAGAGCTAACATGATAGGATAGGATGGGAATTGATTCATCCTGTAGGAAATTCAATATCAGTATCCCATAGCAGCATCTATAATATCATGCAGATATTATACATACAGTACATACAGTATGCATATAAAATAGTAATTTTAGTATATAATTATATAATTGCTAACTATAGTGGATAGAAAACATATAATAAAAAATAAAACACCAGACATTACAGATTACAGATAAATCATACAGGAGAAATGCTTAGATTTCCTATCAGCAAAGTATTAAACAGAAACTGAAGGTCAGTGGTAGTTAGCCTGTCTTGAGGAAAATGTTAAAGTCAAGAAGTCAATGTCTAATAACAAATCTGCCTTGTACCCTCTCTTTAAGTTGAGATCAAGTCACCCCCTACACTCTAAACCTCAAACCATCAAAGACTTCACAAGCATGGATCTGCTTTATGATTGGATGATTTATGGTAGGCTAAGTCATTGAGGGTTTAGGGGTTATTAGAGTCTTTGGGATTAAGCCTTTGATTTTGAAGTCATTATCTTACCTGATGACTGCTGCAGCATGCAGAATAAGCAGGGAGATGATCACTAGATGATGGTGAGCCATGGTCCGTTGGAAGGCTGCATCCAGGTTTCTTCTGACTTGAGGAACCGTGTTCAGTTATATGTTCAGGAGAACATAGGGTGGGCTCTCCCCCAGTTCCTTTCACCAATCAGGAAGGGTAGCCCAGTAAGGTCTTTGGTTTGATTGGCTAATAATCTCACATAGGCCTATTATCACAAGACAAGCGAATTTAAATTATCTTAATTTGAAAGAGATATATCCAATCAAATGATATGGCTTCAACAGTTTGCCTCCTGTGTACTTTGCCTAATTTGATTTGAAAATTAAGTGTAGGAAAATTATCTGCTTTTCATGGGAAATGATAAAGTCATTATCTCATAAGTCATTAGTATTTTCATATTTTAAATATGGGTGACAATACACAGATCATGATCGAGATGGTGTTTTTTGCCCTCAACGGTGCCTTCCAGGCAATGCTGCCTTCTAGGCATTATCCCCACCTCAATGTAAAGCAGGGGTGGCCAACCAGTCGGAGACCAAGAGCCACTCTGTTACAGCAAAGAGCCACATCGGCACTCAGTCACATGAACCTGTTACTACTACTACATTACCCATACTGGTTGAGGTTAGCATGGAGTGAGCTGTAGTGACGCTGAAGATTTGAAGCCTTGAAATGCACTGATGACGACTGACATATGGGCAGAATGGCTTGCCATTACGTTCAATGAAAAAATATAAAATTTTCCACTCTGTTAGGAACGTTCTGTTTTCATCTTTATATTTTCTTTTTGCAGCGCATTTTATCCCTGCCATTTTAAGATCTGACTGAAGATCGACCCCCTGACCCCCTGCCATGATCTTGCAATACCATTATATGCAAGCGACACACACTTAACAAAATCACTGTGTTAAACATAAGGGAAGCGAACACACAAACACAACCTTGGACATGAGCATAAGAGCCGCATGACTCCAGGCAAAGAGCCGCATGCGGCTTCCGAGCCACAGGTTGGCCACCCCTGATGTAAAGTAAGCTATACAGTAGATTCTTTTTCAGAAGATAAATAGGGTAATTAATAATCATTACAGAGTCCTACAGATTTGAGTGAAAGAAGTAAAGAACTGCAACAGTAAGATTTTGGACCTGCCCTCTCCATTTTGTGGAGTGGTAGAAATTCCACTATAATTGCCCATCTTAACAATGGGTGTCATTAGCCTAAGTAGCTGTCATGAACATACATGTAAGGAAGATGTTGCACATTGTGTACTTCAAGGGTGTGTCTGAAAAAAAAGGTTGTGCGTCAAACTCTTTCAAGAGTGGAACAAGTTTTTAAAATGTTGCAAAATTGCAGTCAAAAAAAAAAAAAAAATCCTATGTGAAACAGTGTATACTGTCCCCTCTGAGTGTAGTTTTTACTGTAAAACTAAAGCTAGCTACATAAAAAATGTCATAGTCACTACTAGGACACACTATGATGTCTGATAGCAAAAAACCTGGCAATGTCATTGTGTAACAAGTCTTTATTTTTATTTTGAGGTGGTTTCCTACCCCCCACCCACAACTACACAGTGCATATCCTGGATGGCTGTTGGGAATAAAACAAACAAACAAACAAAAAAAAAAACATTTATCCACCCTTCATGATATGTCATTCAAATTAATTTGGAGATGGTAAAAAATTCTCTGATAAAATTCCAAAGAGCCAAAAGAAGTTGCCAAGTCCCTTTAAGTGGGACTGGTAAACTGTCAGAATTGCATATTTGTGTGCCTTGTCATATTCATGCTCAACATGAATTTTCCTGGTGTGAAAATCCCCTAGATACGACAATGATGGCAAGAAGAAGTAGAGCCGCCTAGAACAATAAGGAAGACAGCTAGATTTGATTGGCTGTTTCAGTTAAGCACCGCCTCCAGTATATGGAACACCTTTGTCTTCTTACATCTGCAGTTCTAAATACAGACAGCATCCAGTTCAGGTGTCTGAGCAACTCTTCTGCGACAGAAACACCAGAACAACACTGACCTGCTCTCTTTGCATAAGTGAGGATGTAATATTGAATGGATGAATGCAACACAAGAGAGAACATGGTAAGTGGGGCAAGTCTCTATCTCTTTTCAAATTCTTTCATGTTTCTCTCTCTGGTGTCTGAAAGAGGACAGCCTGAACTTGATGGCCTAATGCTACCCCGAAAGTCTAAATCTCCAAAGCTGAATAATTAGTTTCACACAATGTGAATCCACTGACATGCATTTGTACTTGTGCACTTGGATTGGACTTAGGCCTATTCTTTAAAGAAGAACAACCTGTCGAATGCCTAAATGGGGTCTTAAATTAAAAGATGCCAGCACTACATGCCAACGATTTCTCCTTTTTGTTTGGGTGAAGTGACTGTAGCTTGCTTCTACAAACTCAGGTAGAAATTGCATAACTTCCAGACACAGGTAAGACAACAGTATTGTCATGAAAGTCACTCGACAGGCTGTACCAGAGGATAGTGCTCAACATCAATTGGAGATAAGACCTGCAAAGGACAAATCCTGCGTCAGAAGAGGTTGAGTGAGCTCATAATGGGTGGAAAAATGACATGCAATGTAACTGTCAATTTGGAGTCACTGACCTGCATAATACAAACGTATGGGTGATGAGCAGGAAAAGGAACTGTTTATATTAATGCCATGAATGAGTTTACCCTGATGCACACATTCTTTTGTTTTCACACAGAAGGTTGATGCATTCCAGAAAGTGTCAAAGCCTGTTAAGCCTCCTGCAGTTCCTCCCAAAAGTCCCTCTCTATATCGGACACCTAGAAACCCTGACTCTCCCAGCAGTCCTACCGTCAGTCCAACGGTAAGCCCAATGTGAAGTGTAGCTTTTTTCTTGGAAGATGAAGAATCTACAGTGTTAGAAATAACCATGATTGGCTCTCTGTGTGTTTGTCTGTGTGTGTGTGTGTGTGTGTGTGTGTGTGTGTGTGTGTGTGTGTGTGTGTGTGTGTGTGTTCAACAGCCCTTTCCACGGTCACCAACATTACCCCGGACACCTCTCACACCACATTATATGGCTCCACAGCAGAACAATTCTCTTGATTCACCCAGTACTGATGATGTAAGTGTTGTGATGAGCTTATGGATCTTCTTAAAGATCACATCTTCTATTTAGTTATCATCAAGATGTCGGCAGAGTTACTAAAGCTGGTGTTGTGTTTGTGGTACTGCTAAAGTACAATACACACCAGATCACTCACTGTGCGTCATGTAAGGAATAACCAATGAGGTGTGCTGAAATAATGAACAAGGGCGAAGGCTAAACTTACCACGGCCATAGGCTAGCGCAATGCAGCGAACTTGTTCCTAATTCACCTAAATGCACTGCATGCATTTTTTCAGGGTTGCAGTGTAACGAAACTTCCAGTCCCCCCTCGTCCTGTCCTCTGTGCCCCTCCTGTTCCCCCCAAAACGAAGAGCAGCGTCTACCTGCACCCAAATGTTCTGACCTCAACGGACAACAGCGATGGTGGACAGGCTCCATCTCCTGTTGCATTCTCCAGCACAGAGAGTGAGTTAAGGCCCAGGACCCCGACTGCACTGAGGCCTCCACCTTCACCATCTGAAGAGAGGAGATCTCCTGCACCACACAGCACTCAGGCAAACTACTATGAGGTAAGAGGAGAAACCATTGAGCATGAGCACCACAAAAATAATGTCCGCCTGTTCCACAGAAACAACCACAGATAACTGTGAGAGAATTTCAGAACTTACTGTACCTATGAATTCCGGTATATAGTGTTCATCTAGATTCACTGATGGTTGAATTTTTTTCTCCAGAATTCTGTGGGGGTGGAACGTCCCGTGTCTCCTCGTCCTGTCCGTCCCCCTCCTGTGCCCCCCAAAACAAAGAGCAGCGTCTACCTGACCCCGAGTAGCACCAGCGCTGGTGGACAGGCTCCATCTCCTGTGACATTCTCCAGCACAGAGAGCGAGTTAAGGCCCAGGCCTCCACCTTCACCATCTCCTGCACAACACAGCACTCAGCCAAACAGCTATGAGGTAAGAGGAGAAACCAATCAGAACCAAGAAAATGTGTGAATATTAACAGTTCTGATACTTCAACTCTTACAGAGTCAGCTGTTAAAATGAGATTCTATGCAGTGGATGCTTACAGTATAGACTGAACTGTTAATTGTGTCCTGCGTGTTGTTAGTTTCTACCATGAGAAGAAGGAAAAACACTCAGATCAAGAGGAGTGAAAAGGGGCACATTGGATGTTAACTCCTAGTCTAACCAGAAATTATTTATTGAGGTTCTTAATCAAACATGAATTAGGACTTTGAATAATGAAAAATTCCATTATTCACATGAAATAATGTTATACTGGTAGTAATGGTAATACTGGTAAAACTGCTGACTCCTTTACAAAAGAGGGATGACATTCAAGCTGCAACACAATACAAGTACTTACAAAAGAGGGATAACATTCAAGCTGCAACACAATACAAGTAAAATGCCTATTGTGAGTGCCATTTGCTAATAGGAGAACAAGTGCAAGTGACCACCACTGTTTACTTTTAGGAAGTTGTTGCTGTGGAGAACAGCCCAAGGCCCCGGTCACCACAGCCTCCTACTCCTGCTCCCAGGACCAGGCAGAGCAGACACATGTACCAGACCACTCAGGACATTTCTACAGGCAGCACTGGGAGCACACAGAACACTCCTTCAGCCACTCACCACACCCCTGAGGATACACCTTCACCTGTGCAGGTGCCAAGAATACATGTGACATCCCAACAGGTATGTCCACCAGTGCAAGACAAAGCCCACTCCAAAACTTAAATAGCTGGTAGATAGCTCTGAGATCTTTTTTTTAAACTTAAACAAAGTTCTTTTCTAATCATAACATTTGTATCAGAAAAAAATCAATAGAATCAATAGCGTGCCATATGTTGTGACCCATGGACTGGATTTCAGAAAGTAAAGTGCAACAGAACATCAGAAATGGTATATATAGGTGTGTGTGGCATGGTTTACTTCAATTTGAGAAATTGAGTAGGCCTACATTTTGAAAGACTGAGGGTGGATCATGTGACTATAAATGTGAATGGCCAAATTGACAAAAATAAGGACATGGCTTTATTTGTTCTAACAGCCTGACGAATATGACACACCATCATCAGCCAATCAGATAAGCACTGGCCCGACTGTCCCTCCTCCTGTCCCCCCAAAAACTAAGACCAGGGACAGACCTGAACTCACAACAACAACTGAACAATATGACAGACCCACACCTCCAAAGGTAACTGCATGTGGAGATCACTGTAAATATCAGAACAGGGTTTTCCATACATATACCAATGTGTGGTGCAAAATCAACTCCAAGCACCACAGACTAAGCTAAATTGAGATAGATTGAACTAAATAATTTCAAAGGCTTCTTCTAGAAATTATTTCAGCAGATGTCTCTGAAGAACAATACTGTAGATAAGGATACAGGTGCATATTTAATAGAGCAGTTCAGAAAGTGTAAATAGATCACTAATCATCTTTATCCTATTCTATAATTATTATATTTGTGCTAATGGTCTCAGTGATAAACCTTGCTTAGTAAACCTATAAAATATGGTTGAGCTGCTAGCTGCGAGCTGAGAATGAGGCCTTCAGACTCTTCTTTTATCAGCTTTACCTCCATTTTAAATTACCAAGGATCACCTTTAAGGAATATCAGTGGTCATTGTAAGTTTCTGTTTTGTGCAAAGCAGTGCTAGCATATGGTAATAGCAGTGCTAACTGTGTAATATACTGTACACTGTGATTCATCCATCATACTAATCTTTTTTAATGTTTTAGCCCGCACCCATCATGCTCATCTTTTTAATGTGTTTTAGCCCGCATCCATCATACTAATCTTTTTTAATGTTTTAGCCCGCACCCAGACCTGCCTCTCATCCTCATCAGTATTATCAAACACCCACAAGCTCACGTGAAGACGCCAATAATGTCAACACTACAGAGGTACAGTTTCTAACTGCTTCCACTGGACCACTTACAGTAGGTCTATAATACATTGGGCATTGGATTGAATGAATGCCTTACTGTCAATGGAGCACATCCGCACAGTTTGTAAAGGTGCTCTCCTGTTTAATATTTTTCAGGATAGAGACTATCAGACCCCCCGCTCTACCTACCCTGCTTCTGAGGCATACAAGTATGCAGACAGGTTCAGCTACTTGGGGGCCCCCAGTCCAGTCCCCAGAGATGGCAACAGCTACAGGCCAAATCCATCAGGATCTTCACAGCAGGTAAGGGATTTCAAGTCAAAGGTCTGGGTCTTAATTACCTCCGCCAAGGAGGTTATGATTTCGCCGGCGTGTGTGTGTCTGTGTGTCTGTCTGTGTACAACATAACTCGAAAAAGTACTGCACAGATTTGGATGAAATTTTCAGACAACGTGTGTATGGGGACAAGTAAGAACTGATAAGAACTCGATCGTTGATCTAGAACGCCATCTGGAATTTATATTGTGTCTGTGACCACATTTCCTTGGTGAAGGTCTGCGATCTCTGAGTGCTTTTCTAGTTTTTACACTATTTTACACTTTTAACACACTTTTAATGACCAATTACCACTTCTTAAAAGTGTTCAAATATCCAAAATATGCACAGTGCTATTCTAGGTGCAGGGTAGAAAACTACATCAAACCTTGACTGCATGGCATTGCTGACTTTATTGCCATCAACACCAATTAACACATTCTGCCGTGTCAATAAGGCTTGGGGAATAGTCTGAACTATAGGTAGCTAATCCATTAGTTTTACACCAAAACTAGTGTTACAAGTTGTTAGTTGTTGTTGATGACAAGCTGTGACCAATAGTGTCGAAAGCAAATAGCTACTACTGTCAAGAAGGAAATGGCCTCCTAAAAGACTGGAATGACACAGCATTTTGTCACTGTCAGCATGATAGAAATGTACACTTGCAATGCATACATTTCTCACCATTCTCAAATGTTTTGTATTTCAGACACCTGAGCTGAAACCTGAGCTTTCTCCAGCATATGAATCGATCATTTATGAGTCAATCGATTCAGTTGCCTCTCAGGCAATGGGACAGGTGAGACTTTGTCACCAGCAAACGCAATTTAGACTTCACACCCTATCATAGGTGTTGACATGCAGGGGGAAACTGGCATTTACTAAGAATAGATCAAGCCTCCAGCACAGAGTGACTCATTTTACTTGCTTGAGCAGACTGACAACACAAACATTCAGGTACACAGTAAACACAACAACTGTCTGACATCATTATGACGTCTTCATGTCATTCTGAGGGCAGAGTCATAAAAGGAAGTACATTGTTTATGTGTGCAGCAAAAAATACATTTCCTACAACTGGTTCTAGGTATAAATAATAGCAATTATAATCTATAATGTGGGAGCATGTACTGTAAGTCTAAATAACACTGTGATCATGTCTGCTTTTACACCCTACTAGCTGACAGCACCCAGTGGAAGTCGTGTGTCTCCCCATTCCTCCCGCCCTCCACCACCCTCCTTCTCACCCCCACCACCTCCACCATTTTCTCCTCTCAACTCTCCCCTCTGTGTTCCGCCTATGGGCCTGGGCCCATACACCAGCAGGGCCTATCTGCAGGTGCTTCCAGGGGACTCAGGCTATCAGGTAGGATAAACCACTCAGGCAACCACAAAATACATTACAAATGGACATACATAATATTAGGCTTTAAATCAGATACCTATTGTCCAACAACAGTAGAGTAATACTGTAAATGTGTCATTCCATGTCACTTCAATAGAGGTCACCAATATGCCTCCCTTGTTTGTATGTTTTTTTTTAAGTCATGTATCCAATATTTAACTGTTATGGCCAGTCTCTGTAAATTTGAATGTGTTACTGACTGACCTAATGTCCGCTGTTAATAATTCAGGATTACAGTCCCTCTGGGACATTGCGAAGATCGCAATCAGAGACGCTTCTTGATAAGAAAGAGGGGGGACTTCCGGTAAGAGTCTGAAAATATTTGGTGCCAATTGACATACTGTAAGAATGACCAATTTAATCTCCAGGGAAACTGGCAAAATCTGGCAATCTCATCATATGTGTTCCCTTTCTTTGCAGCAAGAGCAATGGAGAAAGACAATGGAATGTAAGTTATCCTGTGAATGGGCCGTTTCAAATAGTAGAAAGGAAATGGTCCGCACTCTGTTGTAGCACCAAAAAGTTTAATTAATTTAAAAATGAATCAATCACCTGCCTTAGTCGGCAAGGTATGCTAAAGGGATGGTCCGCAAAAGTATATTTGAGAGATTATAGCTTTTACATTTTATTGTATATTGATGAAGTGCAATATTGAAAAGTCCCCATGATCTCCAATATTGGCTTGTGCTATCTGTGTTTCAGTGTTAGAGCCTACAAATACCTCACGCTATAGGCCCATGACTGCAGAGGAAAAGACCCGGTAAGGAAAATTTCAGTATTAATTTCAAATCTATCATTTTTCCAATTTTGGTGTTGTGAGGAAAATTTAGACTCTGCCTTTAACCCAATCATGAATTAGTGAAATACACACAGCTCATAGTGAGGTGAGATACACATTAATGGCAGTGAGGGGTTAGGTGCCTTACTCAAGGGCACATCAAGAGTGGTCCATTGGTCAGGAATCGAACGAGTGCAACGCAACCCTTTGGTTCCAAACCCGAAGCCCTAAACAGTAGGCCACAGATGCCCCCAGTTCATTACCTAAACACTTCAATAATTCAATTCAATTCAATTCAACTCTATTCACTTCAATACAGTTGATTCTGCGGTACTACTGTATATGTGAGAATGTCCATGAATGTGAGGATGTCAGTTTGAGTGAGGATGAACTGTAAAGCCGCCCGCACACCCGTGCACTTTCGAATCCGACAATTTCGCCTAGCACCGTAGCACACTAGCATGTGAAATTAACAATGGATGTCAATGGGCGGCTCCCGACAAAATAAACTTGATTTGCTGGTGTGTGGGGTTGCATTGAAAACAATGGAATAGAATGTTGGAAGAGGAGTGCTCAGCACTGTGTCGGAGCCGGTGTGCGGCGACCTTAATCCTGTTCTGTCTGTACATTGTTGGTGTACCTTAGTATGTTCTAAGCATGCCTTTGTGGTGCTGTGTGCATTCTTGCAGGTGGATAAACCAGACAGCCCAGAGAGTACGCAAGGCTCTGACGTACTTCCAGTCCATGCTGCCTGGCCGCAGAGACATGCTCCGCTGGCATATCTCAGAGCTCAAGGACATTGCAGACAAACTAGAGAAGAAGAAAAAGCGCCACCGGATGATGGGCACTGGAGCGGGCACCACAGGTGCTGTGGGAGGGGTGGCGGCAGTGGTGGGCATCGCCTTGGCACCTCTCACCATGGGCGCCTCCCTGGTTGCCACCGCCGTCGGGGCCGGAATGGCAGTTGCCGCTGGCGGCATGGGTGCCAGTTCGGCAGTGAAGAAGAAAAAGTCTAAAAGTGCGGACCAAAAGCGGGTGGAGGAGATCATGAGGATATACCGAGACCAGGTGATCGACTTAGAGGACAGTTTGTCGATAGTGCGAATCGGCATGGAGGAGCTCAGGCGGCACGATCTCGCCGGTGCCAGTGAAGAGGCGGTGTGGATGGCACGTGTGGCAGAAGCGGCGTTCCACTGTGCCAAGACTGACCGTGCCAAGCCAACACTCTTGAGCGCTGAGGACATCCTCAAGGACTTTGATGCCGTCTCAGAAGTCTACTACTCCAGCAGTGACAGTGACAAACAGAAAGAGAAGAAAGGCTCTGAGAACAAATTTACCACAAGGGTCAGTACAGCAGCCCAGCAGCTGCAGGATGGTCTGAATGACATGAACTGTGCCTGGGAAACATTCTCATTGGCCACAGCCAGTGTTTGACATGGGGAATTCATTTGTGCGTATCAACCTCTGCTGGCCATAGTACAGTACTGCATGTGTCTGTATGGTTTGGGGAAACATCTTCCAATGTGACCATTGTCAGATTCTAACTGGCTACAGTCAGGAGTACAGAAAGATTTATACTGGTAGCTAAATTTTATTTCAATAAAACCACAGAATGAGATTAACTGGACAAGCATGCTGTATGTGGGTGCTGCACCAGTTCTGTCTTGGTGCCTTGCAAGAACCAACTGCATTTTTTCCACAGCTTTAAGTGCAGAAAATTAATAGCAAAATGTGGGTATCATTGTCATGGAAAAATCAAGGTGGATAAGGTGCTTCTCCTTTCCTGTTCCCATGGATGTTATAAGATGCAGCTTGTATGCTGCATGACCATGAGATCTCTTCAAAACAGGAGGACTGTGGAAGGGTGGACATATGAAAACCTTTGTAAAAAAATACTTTCACCTTTAAAATAAATACTGAATTTTATATCATCTCCGTCCATCTAACTGGTGACTGCCATGTAGAAAAACTGCCTACCTGAGATGGCAAAAGTTCCTTTGGCTGCCAGTAGTTGTGATGAAATGATTAACAAATGTATTTGTTTTGATGCTTCTACTTAATGTTCTCAATTCCATTTTCTTGAATGTGTGAGTCTTTCAGTGTTTTAAAGCAAAAGGTGAGGGGGGGGGGAGTAAGGGTAGTGATGGGGTGTCTGGGGTCTGGAGTCTTTAAGGAAGCATACCAGTCAAAACCAAGACCATAAAAACAAGGCAGATTTCATAATGATTTAGTATCACCCCAGTTCATAGGCCACTGAATTGGCACACTGTTCTCTCTTTTTTTTAACTTCTTGATAGGGATTTCCTACTCATAGCATGTAATTCCAGACCCACATCTCAAAATCTAAGTCTGGCATAAAAAGGGCCTTATACACTAATGGTTGCCTGTCAAAATGCCTCTGCATTCAGTAGGATGCAATTATAATCACAGACGTATAATATTAATAGATTGATAATATTTTTTAATTAAAAAAACAATTGTGAGTACTACCATACAAAAGAAATCTGATTAAATAAAGAAAAACAAATGTCTCGATTAGGGCTGTAACGATACACCCAACTCACGATTCGGTTCGTATCTCGATTTTTGACCTACGGTTCGATACACCCCAAGATTTTTTGAATATATCTTTTTGATAATTGTTTATGGCTAGAATAGGTTGCAAGAGACTAATCATATATTTTTTAAAGTTTAAAAATAATAATGAAGCATGGAAGCATCATCGCATCATATCATGTGGTTGTTTTCTGGACTGAAGGATTACAGAACTTTGAAAGGGCGTATCACGATACTGCCCTCTTGTATCACGATACAGTATCGTGACTCTGTGTATCACGATTTCTCGATTTGATAAAATATCGTTACAGCCCTAGTCTCGATCATAAATTACGAGTCCTTCTGATCTCATTGTGGGTCGAGACCCAGTAAAGATAGAGTAGGCTATTTACAGTACTTTCAAGGGACGAAACTGAGAAAGCAAAAAAATGGTCTCAAAACCATTTATGCATCAGCGTTTTTTATACTTCTAATTGTTATAGACATGAAAATTTCTTCACTGGGAAAGTCCAGTCTGTGAGTTTTGGAGTTTGTAGTTTCTATAGTTTTCAATTCAATTCAATTCAATTTTATTTGTACAGTGGTCAAATACAGTGCATTATCTCGCTGTGCTTTACAGACAGTACAGGAAGCATCCATGAGTGACAGGGGCAAGGAAAAACTCCCTTGACTTTACTAATAATTCGTTTTTAGGAAGAAACCTTGGGCAGATCCACGCCTCATGGACTCGGCCTACCTGCCTGGGGCCTAATAAAGTATCCGTAGAATCAGTAGTCTGATGCATAGATTAACCATGGTTTACACAGAACAGCATGAGTACTGAATGTAGTCTGAGTTAATATACACATACTGTAGTTTGTGTGACAGTCAATAGGGTAGAAGGGTCTAGTTTGCAACAATGAGGATGTAGAGAGTCATGAGACTTTCTTGTATTTCTTCTTAGCTTGACTTTGCCTTCCTATGTAGCTAGGTAAAAACCTTCTAGGTAAAAACCTTTCTATTATCCCAAAACCTGGAAGCCCAGTAAAACCTTCTAGGTAAAAAACTTTCTATTATCCCAAAACCTGGGAGCCCAGTATTGAAACTGTGATTAGTTGTTATTGGAAAAGTGACATTTATATTTGCTTAAAATACAACCATATTTGCCAACATATCTTACATCAAATTTAAGCTAGGGACTGCTTGGCAGAGACAGTGCCTAAACTGGCGTTTGTCAGCAGTGTTTCATTACTTCCACTGGGAGGAGACATTTATCCTAGCCTACTGTTCAGCACCATTCACTTTTTTATTGTTATTTTTGGTAGCAAGCATCAGATCAGTGTTTGACATACGTGCCTTACCCACATAAAGATTCTAGACTTCAAAGTAACTAACTGACTAACTACAAATTATGAATGTCAAAGAAAATCCGTTGTCGAAGAGGGACTATGTAGCTCTGCGCGGATGTGTACATAAAAGTTCGGGTGTAAGGCGGTCATATAAAAGCAGACTATCGTCACCCTGAGAGGCGTTTCTCACTCTCTTCCCTCCGTGTTTGTTTTATTTTGAGGAAGCACGAGCGATCGCGCTCTTTAGCCACAATGGCCGCGTAATTGTTTGCAGCAGACGAACAGCAGCAAACACAACAGTGCATCAACCCAGTGCACTGATTTCTAACAATATTTCTACAAAAATGGCGTAAGTAGCCTACTGTTTTTTTATCCAAACAAAACCGTCCTGTCATTTGGACTTGGGTCTTCTAAAGGACTGGAATGTGTTTAAATAGTTACTGTTACGATGTTTCCATTCTGTGTCAACTAAAAACAATGTAGCAATAATGAGAAAGTTACAATGTTAATGGCGCTTCCTGTTTCTTAGGATGGGTTGCCAGACAGTCGAACTCACACATGCATGAGAGAATGACCTTAAATATAATCACATCCCCTTGACGTGTGCGAGTAATAGCCTAGTATTTTAGTGTGTTATATTTTTAGCCGTTTGATGAGAAGGATACGCGTTTTTATGCCTTTTAATGCATACCAGACTACTCTTAAAGTTTCCGTCTGGCTTTGTCAAAATGGCGACTTCAGTCTTCGAACAAAGAATCTGGCTGCAGCCAGTCAACAAAATGGCGACAAACTATGTTGTCTTTTTAGAAAGGTGACCACACATGACTATTTTGCAGTTTTGCTATTTAACGTTCAATACATTTATTTCTGATGTAGTTTCTTCCTGAGTGCCTTATTTTATTTATAAAAAATCGCTGCAGTTGAGGTTTTTTGGGTGATATTCCCTGCGATCTGTGAACGTAGCCTTCTGCCATTTCAGGAGACTAAATCCTGAGTGGGTGGAGTGTCCGCCTCCATATATGGATGCCGGAAGTTTAGTGTCAGGCCAATTATTATGGTGTAGGCCTACATTTTAAGGTTTAATACTGATGGTCAGATTGTAATCTTATAATGTGTTGTGGCAATATGAAGTACTTACCACTACCCATTCCTATGTTACAGGTCCTTTGTGACATTCCCCAAAACTGCTGTAGCAGACAGCATAGAGGAAACTTTCGACTTCCACCAGATCCGAGACCTTTTGATTCTTCGTGTGACCCACAGCCATGTCACTAATGAGCTCACAGTTTGGCCCAGACGATATGGAGGCCCTGTTCTGGGGGCCTTCGATTCTGACGGCTGACCCACTCAGGCCCCTTCTGGACCCCGATGAAATGATGGCCTCCCCTTCAGAGGCACCATCTTCGCCCCTCTCTTCTCTTTCTTCACCTTCCTCTCAGTTCTCGTCCCTGTCCCCTCCATCCTCCCCCACTCCACTGTCGCCTGACGATAAGGTGGGCGGGGACGTACTGTCCCTGCCCTGGGTGGCTGCAAACCCGTTGAACCAGGCCCACATGAACCCAGGAGATGTGAAAGGTGAGGTGATAATCGTTTTATAATGTCATGTTACATTTACATTTATGCATTTAATTGAATATTGAATTGAATATCTTAATGCTTTTCCAGCATAATTAATTTAATGTAATATTCTTGGTTTACAGAGGATGCTTTCTCTGGAATGGACTGGATGGCTGAGACAATGGACCTGAGTGATTTCGATTTGGACTCCTTCATTAGCTCCTGTGACCCCGAAAACACCCCAAGCTCACCTGATGACCTCGTCTCTTCTTTAGACACTTTTGACTCGCTCCCTGAACCGGCCATTGATGCCCCTGCTCCCCCTCTTGATGCCAGCACACCCACTGCTCTGGTCCCAGAAGTGCAGACAGAGTTGGAAATCAAGACGGAGCCCCCTTCTCCGGTTCCATCGCCATCTGTGCTTCCCCCTGCCTCCCCAGTCTCAACCCTGGAATTGGGCAGCGAGGTAGACGTGTCAGAGGTAGTGAAGCCCATCCCCAAGGAGACACCCCAGGTGACCAGGATTGTGTTGTCCCTCTCCCCAACTCGTATTGTCCTGTTACTCGCGCCCCCGAAACAGGAAGTGGGCATCATCCAGGCCCCATCCTGCGCTGTTGAGCTCCCGAACACCACTAGCAGTGGCACACCTGTGATCCCGAAAGCTTTCCAGGCCACTTCCTGCCGAACTCAGCCCTACCCTACTGCGAGTCGCACCACGAGGTCCAAGCTCAGCCAAGAGGTGGCGGTGGTTCCTGCAGCCTCCGGAGGGTCGAAGGCCCGATCCAGAGTCCACGAGAAGAAGCAGCGGAAGATGGAGCAAAACAAAACGGCGGCAACGCGTTACCGCCTGAAGAAGCGGGCAGAACAAGAGACCCTTCTCGAAGAGTATGCGCGGCTTGAAGAGAGGAACCAGGAGCTGGTTGAAAAAGCAGATTCCATCGCTAAGGAGATCCAGTATCTGAAGGAGCTCATGGAAGAGGTGCGGGTTGCCAAGCAACGGAAGGTCCTAGCCGATTGAAATGGTAGCAAGTTTTAGTATGGTGTGAACTGTTGGTGCCAAATGGCAATGTCAGAGGAAACTAAAGACTGGTAACAGAAAGGTTTCGTAGTATTGATGATGAGGACAATGGGAGATCCCATGATAGACTAATGTGTCCTATTCTAACGTATAAGATTACACATTATTGTAGACTTTGTGAAGATGTGCATCCCTTTCCCTAATGCATGTCAACTCAGTGATATGTATGCTTTCAGTAATATTTTCCATTATGTAATTAATCTTATCAAAGTAATCTCTGGTTCCTAATCTTACAAATGTTTAGTGTATAGTATTCTTACCTATAGTATTGCATTTACACAACTATATGTATGCAGACCCTATTTTTGTCATGTCATGTTACTGAAATCACCTGTTAAATAAACAGATTCTTCTGTCTCAGTATAACGTCTCAAATGACAATTTAGTGGAATTCCAACACACACATGCATACAAGCAGAGATTTCTGCAGAAGAAGAGTAATTTACACAGCTCTTTATGATTTAAAGCACAAAAACTCAGATCTTTGTCTAGTATGGCTAAAGCCCTCTAGTATCTGACCTAACTCCTAAATCCAATCAAAAAATGCTAACCACGGTGACCAGCAACCAACATGATTAACATAGCTACCACCTCAAGTACTCAGGCAACTGGTAACAAACATTGGAGCCATTGTCATTAACCACTGCTAGAGCAATTTAAAGTCCACAGAGCCAAACCATCTCTGACATTTAACATAAGTAGACGATGATAAACTTTTTAAGGAACTGTTAGATGGTGTCACTGCAGGAGCAATAATCAATGCCACAACATGAATGAAACTTTTTTCTTTAGTCAATTCTGAGTGGTTTAATAGATATCTGCATCCAACCAAGTGTAAACAAACAACTACCAGCCACAGACTGTCTTCAAATGTACCTTTTTGGCCAACCGTTAGTCCTACATTAATATCTTCATTATTCAGTGGTGTGTACTTTGAAAGCATGTGAAATATCAAGCCTACCGTTAGCTCTGAAGCATGTAATACAATGCTTTCTAACAGAAGCTTAAACAAATAAATCACATTATAAACATGTAAGAGCTTCTCTTCAAAACCACCTCTGCTCATCAATGTTGACAATACAATTCTTCAGGATTGCAAAAATGAAATTCTTCACAGTTGCAACCACAGTTGTTTTCTAAAAGGATTTCATTTAGGACACCTCTGAAGTTATTTGCGGTTCCATATCGAGGCTCTTTAGAATAGTAACAACAGTAAGCAGCCTTGTGGATCTACTTTCATATGAAAATACTACCCCAACAGAACAGGTTCTTTTTTAAAA
This sequence comes from Sardinella longiceps, assembly GCA_027497455.2. Classification (NCBI taxonomy): domain Eukaryota; kingdom Metazoa; phylum Chordata; class Actinopteri; order Clupeiformes; family Clupeidae; genus Sardinella; species Sardinella longiceps. The sequence goes on from JAODXP020000015.1 coordinate 12,575,200, forward strand.
AAATGGAACTGCATGTTTCTTTTCTATTTTAAACACGTACTTATTGTCTACACCCATGAGCTGCACTCGTGTGGATAAAAGCAGGATAAAAGCCTTAGGTGTCCTGACATAAGAAAATAGTAGACTCGCGTTCCACGTCATGCTGTTTTTCGCTCCCATCTCGTTCATTATTTCCCTATATCTGGACACCTTGGTAGCAGTTATCCCCAACATAACCAACAGCTAAGCAACCTATAGGAACCTCCATTCTTTCATTGTCAGATATCTTTTTACAAAAATGGCATATTGCAAAAAAAACTTTTCTGGGCAATTGCATGCAATTTGTAATTCCTGGGTTGCAAGTTCACATTGAAAACATTCCACATTTAGGCACATATTTTGGCAGTGTATGCCATACACAGAAATGAAGTCCTGTTTCACAAGACTTAACAGATATACATGTAAATTCATTCTGATGTTGTGTTTTAAAGGCAATGTTAATAGTTAACAGAATGTCATCTAAAACCAACATACAACGGCTATCACACAAACCATAAAGAATTAAAGAATTGTCAGTGACATTTAGGGAAAGGGGTCAACAATTCTTAAATCAAAGTTACACAGGATAAAGCCTGTGGACAACAATGTCATTCAAATGTGCAAATTTTGCTAGACACATTCCTGAATATTGTAAGCAAAACAAAGTCAGATTCAGAAAATGATGGTGTGGCTACTCAAAAAAAACAAAAAAACATCAAAGACATCTCAAGTACTAGGATCTTGGGGGAAAACAAACACAAAACAGATCCTTTTGACTTAGAAGAGTGGGATTTGGAAATGCGATCCTCGCCTACAGTACATGCATACTGATTACCTGATAGCAGCAGCATGGAGAAATATCTTAAATATGTCCATCCACATCTTACCAGTTAGTAGGTGACCAAAAGGCAGAGTCATGCCCTTGACTTCGACAGGAATAAGCTTAGTTTGAAGTACAAGAAAATGAATGTATTACGGTTGAATTCCCTATAAGCCTCATTGGCATGAATCAGCTAATTGTGATGTGTGGCTTATGCCCATCCTTTAGCCTGTCAATGGTACTTTACAGGCCCATAAAGGTGTAATTTTATGCTCTGTCTCCTTTTCATGTTTGTTGTTTTATGCCAATATGGGCAAAAAACATTGGCTTTTTTTTAAAAGCATAACTGCCATGTCTAACTAAAGACTTCCAAACAGTGTGCCCTTGACCTATTTTCTTTTTTGAACTACTATATAAGCTTGTTTACAATTTCCATTGTTGATGAGGATATACAGCTCCTCTTATATCTGTTATACAGCTGGGCTTTGTAGACCCAATTCCAACAGTAACTACAACCATGCAGTTAAAAAGCATGTGTGCAATCACGTAAAGTGCAAAGCAGAATTTGTTTTCATACAAAAGTGCAAAGAAGCAATGACAGAAATTCTATAGTGGCAGTTCAAATACCACAAGATATCCATCAAAATAATGTATAAAGTGTACAATTTTGTGGGAGAAAAAAAGGGTAAATATCACTCTAAACAGATTGCATGAATGGATTTGTGCCCGCTTACAAGTGAGTGAATGAAATGATATAAATGGACAATGATATACATGGAAAAAACATGATATAATACATCCATTCCTATATACTGTATAGGAAGAAGAAAGACCAATACGCTCCAAAGGTGTACAAACGAAATATGGACAGTTAAGTGCCTTTAGTCAATACTGCCATTCCAAAAAGTTGGTTGATAAGTCCCATCACAATGTGCATCTTCGTTTTCACTGGACATTACATGTTCCACACCCTGAGGCGTCTGCCAAAGAATCTGCATCATCATCATCATCTCCTACAATAGGAAAAAAAATGTTTTGGAAAAAAAAAAACTTTTAGCAGACACTTTCACAATTGACTAAACATTTCAAATCTATTATAGTCCAAAAATTAAAAATAGAGGTATTGATGGCAAAATAATGCATTCTAAATATGGTCATATCTGGTGCGAGTTGGTAGGTATGATTTTGCCTACAAGGATAATAGGTGACAAGTTGTGTAGTCATCTTACATCTTACATCTATGCCCTCACAGACATACAGTAACTGACTCAGGCCCAGTTTCATTGGCCACAGGTTTGGGGATGTCCCGCTGTTAATATCTGAAGTGTCTGGGGGCTATTGTGTTATTAGCCAACAGAGATGTATAGTAACGAAGTAGAACTACTTAAATAGCCTACTTAAGTACTAAAATATAATATCTGTACTTTACTGGAGTATTGTTTTTTTCTCCTACTTCCACTTTTACTTCACTACATAATTTTTTGATGAATTAAATACTTTTACTACCAATACGTTTTTCATGTGGTGAATCGTTGCACGTTACTTTTATAAAAAATATTACAAATCGTACCACATCATGGTATCAATGCATGACCAGTAGATAGCTCTGTCACCAGGTTTTGATTATCCTTGTTGGGCAATTCAAGCGATCAAGCAGTACTGTATATAAAGAGACCTCATGCTTCCCTTCCACCTTTCGCAATGCTGCATGCATTCAATTAGCGCGTGACAGTCTACTGCTCCATTTCCATGGAAGATGATTCAGAAACACCAAGTTCTTCATGGTGACGACCCATGGCCCTACTTGTTTTCCTTCGTTTGCCAAAAACACAATTCAATGAAGTGCCTACTCTGCTTCCCTTCAGCCAAATAGATTGTCCCCTAAACTTTAAATGTTGAACTTTTGACAGCTTTCTTTAATATAAACAGTAGGCGTACTTCTACTTTTACTTTCAGTACTTGAACAGTAATTTTTTAAATATTTCTACTTGCAATACTTAAGTACAAAACATTGTTAATACATTACTACTTCCACTTAAGTATGATCTGTAAAGAACACTTCAACTTCTACTTAAGTCACTTTTTTGAGATGGTACTTTCACTTCTACTCCACTCCTCTACTCCAGTACTTTATACAACTTTGTTAGCCAATGTTTGTAGCATTACAATGTGATGGAAAAGCAAAAAAAAAACGGTGTTCATAGATCACAATATAGTAGAGCAGATCAACACTTACCCTCCCTGTACAGGTAAGGCTCTCTGGCATTTTGTGCAACAATCTCCTCCACTTTGTTGAGCAGGTCAGGGACTTGTCTGTGGCCCTCTGGGCTCTTGTTGTTCAGGACATGGTAATAATTACCACAAGTCTCCAGAAGCCTGACCAGCTCCTTTCCACTTCTCTGGATGTGCTCCTCAATGGAGTAGCCCAGGCCTTTCAGCCAGTCCCCGCATGTAAAGAGCACCATGGTGTACTGGGACCACTCCTTACCAAAGATCTTCTCCATGTGGTCTTCCAGAGCAAATCTCTTCTGAGAACAGATGGAAGACACGGTGGGAATCACAAGGAGCAAAGCGTGCGGCCCAGGGCTGAGGAGCTCGCTGGCCCTCTGTGCCTCGCGCTTTGCCTGCTGGGACGTTTTCTTCACGGACCACCAGTCCCACCCCGGAGTGTCCACCAGGATGATCCGCCGCCCGGAGACCTGAGATTGCCTCATTAGGCTGATCTCTGTCTGCTTGCCCACATCGAAGCCCTGGAAACCCAGGATGGTGTTTCCTGTATTACTCTTCCCAACACCCTTCCAGCCCAGGAGGATGATCCTGAGCTCTGAAATGCATGAAACCCAGAGAACAGTGGAGAGGTGTTATGGAGTCAACTATGGAGTCAATGGTGTCGGGTAAACATGCACTCCCGACAGAGTTGTATTTATGCATTTAACATGCATTTCAATGCTATATTTTCAAATAGTAAAATAGCGTTAAAGGTTTCATGCAAGCTATGCTGCATTGACATTTAAAGCTATAACTTACATTTGAAATTTAGTTTACATCCAGGTGTGAGGAGTTAGGAATAATAGATCCACAATTGAGAATGAATGGCCAAAAGCCTTCAGGAAATGGGATCAGAAAATCATCTAAAGGCCCTCAATGTTTTGAGTAAAGTTTGATGAAAAGACTAAAGAGCATAACCCTCCCAACCTCTAGGACGTGATAAATCTTGGACGTTCCACGATTCCCTCGCTCTTCTTTCTTCCACTACCAGTTCATTCCACATGAAGTTGTTCCCAGTTCTGTAGCCATGCAGGAGGCCCCAGGAACTGTCCACTTCCAGGAACCATCCTTGGTTCTGCTCCACCACCTCTTCTACTTTTGTCAGCAGTTCCTGAACCTGAGTCCTCCTGTTTAGCTGAGTGTTGTCCAAGCCATGATACCTACAGTATGTTAAGGCATTATTTGTTTAAAAAAAAAAAACTTGAAAGATTTAACATAGCTTAAATAGCGGTTACACTTTATTTGAAGGTACCGTCATAAGACTGACATGATACTGTCATTAACTATGTTGTTATGAATCTGTCATAACCTTTATACACCTGTCATGACTTCTGTCATTAAGTGTCACCCGGTATTTGTCATGGTTAGGGTTAAGGTTGGGGTAAGGGTATGTCAGAAGTCATGACAGGTTTGTAGAGTTTATGACAGATTCTTGGCAGCGTCATGTCATAGTTAATGACAGTGTCATGTCAGTCTTATGACGGTACCTTCAAATAAAGTGTTACCTAAATAGCTTTAGGGTCCCAACATTACCTGTTACCACACCTCTCCACAAGGTCCTGGAGGGGCTTTCCTCCCTCAATAATGTGGCTTTCCAAGTATCCATCAGCACCAAGTGTATCAACACCTGTAAATAACACAATGGTGTACCTCCAAACACCTGTGGAGAGAGGTAACCCATCACAACTTGATTTCACATGTTCCACATACAACAAAAAAGACAGAAGTGGAAGCAAAGATGGTAACATGAACAGTGATGGAAATATTTGAAGTAAATTAACTTTGTCAACAGCATGTGATTTTGACCCCATGAGACATTCAAGGTAACTATAGGCGTACGCACCTCTTCCAATCGCCCTGAGATGAGTCTCCAGTGTTTGCCTATGGTTCTCAGTGAAGGGTTGGGATATGGACACCACCAAGAGAATGACATGAGGCCCAGGAGAGCAGAGCAGCACACCTGCTCTCAGGTTGGGGTCAGCAGACTCCCGATACCTGTCCATTTCTCCATCTTCAATCAAGTCTAACCGAGGGGAATCCACCACAGTGACCATACGCTCAAATACTTTTCCTTGGAATGCTCCACTCTCTGATGTCACTTCCTCTGTTGGGAAAACATGCTTTCCCAGAATGCTGTTTCCTGTGGAACTTTTCCCTGTATGCTGGGTGCCAATCAGCAGGATGCGTCGGGCAGGCAAGGCATCTTCAGAAAAGAAAGACACAACACCTGTGTTGGAGCCTACCCCTCATGCATTTCAAATACTACATTCAAATATACTTAAGTGGGGCAATGTAGCCTACAGTGAATCATGCTGCAGCAGTGGGAAAGCCTGAACTGTCATGAGGAATTCATGATATATTCATGACATACACATTGATAACTTACCAATGCGTGTGCCAGTGGAGTGGCCAGCCATCTTGTTTCCTCCACAGTCTCCTTTTACTGTTATCTTTCCCCCTCCCACTCCTCGGGTCTTTTCTTCTGTTCAGTTTTCTCCTCCTAGCTGGCTTGAAAACGTTTGAAATCTACTGTTCAGTTACAATGCGTCATGATGCTCCTTTCACACAGCCCATGCACTCTCTCAAAGTTAGGCTACGTTTCCTTCCTTTAGTTTCCCTTTCGCAAGTTCGACCCCTTCTCTCCCCCCGGCTCGGTTTTTATCTGGCCAGGTGTCCTCTCTTCAAGCCTAAATTTATGGAGAATCACCTACATCAGACACTGTTTGATAGATAGCCAAAAAGAACTTGCTTTGTGTTCGTGCTGGGAGAGATCACCAAAATGGTCATTTCGCAATCATTTTAATCAAAACAGTTTTCAGGAAACGCCCCTGATTCATATCAACAGCACTGTTTTCCAATAGAAAGGGAGGAAGGGACAAAGAAGAAGACAGTCTTGTATTTGCACATATGCTTATGTAGGCTATGCCAGATATTGCATGCTGATAGCAGCTGTCCGGTTTATTCTAGTGGCATTTATATGGCGTAGAATCGGCACAGAATGGGACGGGAGTTGCGCATTTTGTCTGCATAGAATAACGCAGCGAAACTGACCTTCTGCCGTTGAGTGGGAGTGTCTCAAAACGACCTTATGCCGTAGAGTCGGAGCACTGAGCACATTTGAACTGTCGTAATTACATTTCCATGTGAGGAGGTCCCTTCAGTTTGAGAGAAGCTGGCTGCAGCAGTCGGGCAGGAGTGCGTTGCTGGGGTCCATTATTTTTGTTGACGGCTTATTGTTTTAACCTCGCAGTCATGGATGCATCAGACGAGTTTATGAAATACCGGTCGCCCCTGGTGTCACGATATGCCAGCAAGGAAATGGCTTATAATTTCAGTGACAGGAAGAAATTCACCACCTGGAGGAAGCTCTGGATCTACCTAGCCAAAGCTGAAAAGGTTTGAGCTTTTCGGATCTCAGCTTACATTTGCGCCATGTGCCTATTTGCAGCATAAATTGTAACTGTAACGTTACTTAAATTTTTGTTTTGGGTAGACCTAATAAAATTAGCCTAATTTGCATTCTCTGGTGAAAGTGTCCAAAGTTTTCGACCTTGAACAAATCATCTCAAGTTCCCATCTTCTAAAAATAGTTTCAAGGAGGTCCCTTTTAAAATGAGTAGCCTATCTTTATCGTTATGGCGTAACATTTAAGGAACACATCGAGCTAGTATAACGTTAGTTAACGTTATAGCACTTGCCCTCAGTTTCCCCACTTCATTTTCCATAGGGATATTTACGTTAGATTCACATGCATCAAGTTGCATTGCTGGAGCAGACATTGCCTCGTGTTGGATGACTGTTCTTCGAAATCTTTACACCAAAAAGCTTGCTCATTATTTTAACGACATTGGTGTTTGATTGGCTGATCGTAATTGGTAGGCCTAATTGGTTGAACATGATTGTTAACGTCTGCCTAGGTGAAAAGGACAAAGTTCAGCAACTCCTCTCTTAGGAATCAGGCAAAATTAACGTTAATTTCAATGCAACTGAAGGTTGTCAGTATCCGAACAAACCAGTAACCACATGGTCCACTCATCAACACTGAAGACATAAGGCTAATTGGTGTCGGTCCATCAGTCACATGCGCATCCTCATGCCTTTTCGCGGATAGGCCTAATTGGCTACATAGTGTCCAGTTTAAGTGGGTCATGTTATCAAAGCCATCTTTTCGGTATAACAAAACAACCACAACACTGTTTTTGTGTGAGAGTATGTAATTGTGCGTGTGAGAGAAAGAGAGCGTGAGTGTGCGTGTACTGTATTTTAAAATAGTGAGGCTAAATGTCAGCGTAACTGGAGAGTGACCCCAGAGACGTGACCTTTAATCTCCGGAGATATGTGCTGTGGCATGATGATGAAACCACCCTTGTTAGAAATAGGCCTAAATAAATAATGTCCCATTCCAATTGATTGAAACCTAGAGAATAGAGTATACGCCAGTCCAAAGTATCATCTTAGTTGCTGAGGATTGCTTACTTGGAGTTGTAACTTACATCGTGGCCTTAAGCATGGATTTCCTATAGCCTTCATCTACGGTATGTCTGAGGCAGGTCTTGAAGACTAAGTAGTAAACCCCCTCCCTTCATAGCCTATCTGAAGACTTCTGGTGAAAGGTTTGGGTCCTTTTATTTACTTAGTCTATATATTAGTCTTGCTGTCTGCTCATGTCATGTGCTTGCTTATCATTGGAAGATATTCATCTTAAAAGAACAGGGCATGATTACAACTGTCCTTCTTCCTTGATTACCAGAAGTAGCAGACTATGGCAAATAAAAGCAACATAAACCAGATGAGAAAAATATCACTCACCCAATGTCATAAAACTCACTGTCTGGTATCTTCCGAATTTTCCGTTGGAAATTCAAGTTAAAAGGATATAAATATCTGATTGAAATTAAAGTTCAAATGAAGATTTGGCTAAACGCCCCTTCGTCTTCGCAAAATAGAATGACTGAATTCACCAATGTGATTGCTCTATGTAGAATTAATTCTTTGTCCTTGGAAAGATGGGGCTTAATGGTCATAGAAAAGTAAAGACAAGAAAAGAAAAGTAAAGTAAAGAGGCAAGCCTGAGAAGCAGAGAAAGTTGATTAAGGAATTTCAAATAAAGAACTGTTGCTGAATATCTTACTTTAAGGGTGAACATTTATATCTAAACTGTTACATTCAATGTCCAAAATATAACAAGAAAAGTAGCTTATAACAAGACCCAAGGCATCTTGTGTTACATTCAAGGTCCAAAATATAACAAGAAAACAATTGTTGCTATAATCGTGCTGCAGGAATAGGCTACATTAACAAGGGACACTTGTGGTTCTGAGTACGTACTTGATCACTTGACTGCCATATGATGAGGAGAATATACTAACATACACATGAATCTAATAACATATGCGTCATGAAGAAGTAGTTGTGTGTCCATAATTGGACAGAGCCTGTGAATCAGGAGAGGAAAAGAGAGCCAGAGAGAGATGGAGAGTGAAAGGAGAACAGAGAGAAAGAGGATGGGGGACACCAAAGCATGTAGAGGGACTTCCTCCATATTCTCTAGACTTTACAGATTTCACAGAACTTTCCCCCCGTAGCTGAGTCTAGTCTCACATGCACCAGGATTCTAGATATCTATGTGTAGGAAAAGACGAGGCAGTCAAGTGTGGGCCTGATTACACAGTTGTCTCTCTTGTGTTAGTTTGAATCCATTATGCAATTTTGTTTTGTGGCCTGGAATTTTGTCTAGCACAGGCTACAACTTGTCAGAGGGCTGGGTGATGCATTGTGCCTTCTACGGGGGCTGAAACACCATCTCCGACAGCATTGCGGAGCACTTTAGAATTCAACTATTTTCATTCACCTCCATACATCGGTGGCGGCGTTCGGCACTGGTGTGTGGGGATATATTGAAAACAATGAAATGGAATGTTGCACAGTGCTCTGCATTTTGTCGGAGTTGGTGTGCGGCCACCTTTACGGTAGCCAGTCAAGCTTATGTCAGCCTCATTCATTTAAAAGAGCTGTTAGTGATTAGGGATAATGATATCTGTTAATATCTGATCCAAATACCAACAAAACACCATAAAGTGAGCTAGCCAATCAGCTCCTCAAATCCTCCTCTCATTTCCGACACCCAACCCTTCTCTCATATCCCACACCCCACCCCTTTCAGGGACTGGCTGGAATGACTAGTTCAATCATAGTTCAATGACTGCAAGTGAAGTTTACAAACTGCTACAAGACACAATTTTAAACGGCCTTGAAGAGGAGAGTTGTACCCACCCCATACTCAAAAAGACATTTCTGAAACTTCATTCCTCCTCCTTTTTCCTCTTTTCTCCTCACATTTTTTTGTCATCACCCACCCAATCCCCATCCAAATACTCCAGTACTCCTGTGCCCTAATTTTTTGTTTTCATAACTTCTTGTTTCTCTCTCCCTCTCCCTCCCTCTCCCTCCCTCTCTCTCTCTCTCTCTCTCTCTCTCTCTCCTCTCCCTATGTTGCTACAGGCTCTGGGTTTGCCCATCACAGATGCCCAGGTGGCTGAGATGGAGAGCCATGCAGAAGACATCGACTTTGCCATGGCAGCTGAGGAGGAGAAGAGGCTCCGTCACGATGTCATGGCCCACGTACACACCTTCGCCCACTGCTGCCCGGCCGCTGCTCCCATCATTCACCTCGGTGCCACCTCTTGTTACGTTGGAGACAACACGGTGAGCACACAGCCACGTTTTAACCGCCACAGAATAGATCTGTTGGAAAAACAGTGACTATAGATCTGTAATTTTTGTATAGAAATGTATAGAAAATGTGAGGCAGAAGGGCCAAAATGTACTTTATTGTTGCTGGTGGCTTCGGTCCTGTATGAGAGTAAGATATTTAAATAATACTTCCTGTAAGTAATTTTAAATAATCCTTCCTGTCACATCCATAACATGAATTGCCCTTTAAATTACAGGACAGAGCAAAAGAGCAAATGTAAACGATTGAACGAATGAATGAATGAATGAATGAAAAAAAAAAGATCTGCTTCATGTGTTTTTTTCTGATCTCATTTCAGGATCTCATCATGCTCAGGGATGGCTTTGACATTCTCTTGCCTAAAGTAAGTACATCTACCATTAGCTGATTGTGATACAGTTACTCAATGTGAACCAAATCTCATCTTCCTTCTCAATTTGCCAGCTGGCTCGTGTTATTGATCGACTGGCCAACTTTGCAGAGAAGAATGCCAATCTGCCCACCCTGGGCTTTACCCATTACCAGTACGTACGCTACTTACTGATTTAAATTGGACTTATTTACTCATGTTTGTGTCTTTCTATGTTATTTAACTCACTCTCTTGTCCTCTTGCCTTGTCTTTCTGTGCATGTGCTATTTCCTTCTTCTCTTGTTTCTCTGCTTTTGATATCCTCCTCTATCCTCTCGTCCTCCTCCAGGCCTGCTCAGCTGACCACCGTGGGGAAGCGGGCTTGCCTCTGGCTTCAGGATCTCACCATGGACATGCGGAACCTTCAGCGCGCTCGCGATGACATTCGTTTCCGGGGGGTCAAAGGAACCACGGGCACGCAGGCCAGCTTCCTTCAGCTCTTCCAAGGGGAACATGACAAGGTGAGGGCTTTTCTTGATTGTATTTGTTCTTGCACATACACTATATTATTTAACTTTTTGATTTGCCTGTGAAAAAGGCCATGTATGAAGTTCCTATTGTATCTTATATTTTATTTTCAGGTAGAGGAACTAGACAGACTGGTCACAGAAATGGCTGGCTTTAAAAAGTAAGTACTTGCAAGAGAAAGCTGCTGAGTACCGGTAAAGTATATGTGTAGTACAACATTTTATATAACAAACTGCAACCTCAAAATAATTTTATTATTTAATATTAGGCCTGCACATTGTTCTCCGTCCTTGCTCTCTCTCTCTCTCTCTCTCTTTCTCTCTCTCTCTCTCTCTCTCTCTCTCTCATGTAATTTGGTTAATGTTAATGTCCTGTTCTGCATTTGAGCTTGCACACAAATCTGAATTTGCTGTGTAGGTCTGTGTAGAGTCGAGTGAATAACTCCAGACCTGCTTTTAACCTTTACTGAGGTCTGGGTTTATTCAGTCTAGAAAAATTGAATAAGGTAGTCCTATGGAAAACCTTGCCAGCCTTATATAAATGTATTCCTGAATCCACAATATTACGGTATTATGACCTTCGTCATCAAGAATGTATAACCAATAAATAATCTGTGTGTCTGTGTGCAGAGCCTACCTGGTTACTGGGCAGACTTACAGCCGTAAGGTGGATATTGACTCTCTTGTTGTGCTGGCCAGTCTTGGAGCTACTATTCACAAGGTGAGCTATTCCCATCAGTCTTGGCCCAGGGACTTGCAGTTTATATGTTAACCACAAGATGGCAGTAAGAAGCTTGATTTGTGTTACATGCAGGGAATATTGGCAATGTTCGTTTGGGGCCAGAAACCGGAATACGGCCAAATTGCCGGAATATTCCCTGCATGTAACTGTGGTCATTGTCATTGACAGTGTGGAAAACAGACATTTTAGTTCAATACCCACCAATGGGACACAGAAATAAAAGGAAAAATCTAAAAGTTGTTAAAAAAATGTAAAATAATTATCTAAAAAATTATATAAAATAATATATATATATATATATATATATATATATATATATATATATATATATTGACAAGGATATTTATTGTGACTGTACTGGGAGTGATAATGCTACAAGCCTTTCAAGTGGATCAACAATTATAGCTCCGGAGGAAGTTTAAACATAGAGCCTTCTAACAGCAATAGATGTCGCATGGAATGAAAGAATTTTGAACAGCATAGACCGAATGCGAACACAATGGCGAACAAGCACTTAACTTTGAGTCACCGGTACCTCAGATCTTACTTTCGACTTTGAATAATCTAAGTTTCTATTTATTCAGTGTAAAGTGCTTGTTCACTTCTGCGTTCGCGTTCGGTCTATGCTGTTCCAAATTAGTTTGTTCTACTCGCTAACTAGTGCATTTAGCAGGTTCGTTCAACAGGGCTATGCATGAAATCACTCCGGAGCACCGCTTCAATGTTTGTAAATATGAGTAGCCTGTGCTGATGATACTTTTCGGCCTCCATAGATCTGCACTGACATTCGTCTGCTGGCAAACTTGAAGGAGATTGAGGAGCCTTTTGAAAAGGAGCAAATCGGTGAGAATAATTGATGTGATGTCAGGTCATGCCACTTTAAAATGAGCGGCCTGTGCTTAAACAACTGGTGCTGAGTCTTCCATTTGACTGTCTGTCTGTCTCTCTGTTTTACTCGCGGTCTCTCTCTCTCCCAGGCTCTAGTGCAATGCCCTACAAGAGGAACCCAATGCGCGCTGAGCGTTGCTGTAGTTTGGCCCGCCACCTGATGGCGCTAGTGTCTGACCCTCTGCAGACCTGTGCTGTTCAGTGGCTGGAGAGAACGCTGGATGACAGTGCCAACAGGTACATACAAACACACACACACACATACACACACAAGCAGTTATGCACAAATAACCATTTTCATTCTTTCATGTCCTAAAATTCCCTTCTGTTTGGCAGACGAATCTCGCTGCCTGAGTCTTTCCTCACTGCAGACATCATCCTCAGTACCCTGCAGAACATCACTGAGGGCCTGGTGGTCTATCCTAAGGTACTGTACTGGCATGATTATTACTAGTTATAATGTGTTCTTGTAAGAATGCTAAGTGCTGTGGTTGAAATTGACCATTCTTCTTTTCTGTGTGTTCAGGTGATTGAGAGACACATCCGTCATGAACTGCCCTTCATGGCCACAGAGAACATCATTATGGCCATGGTGAAGGCAGGCGGAAACAGACAGGTACTAATGAACACACACACACACACACACACACACACACACACACACACACACACACACACACACACCATAAATATGTCCCCATCGCCTCTTTATTACAACATAACCTTTTGCCATACCAAGCTGCATGTTTTGGGGTCCAAGTTATTAATGTAAGTCTTCTCTCTTTTCCTGTCACACACACTCACACACACACACACACACATGCACACACAGGACTGCCATGAGAAGATCCGGGTGTTGTCGCAGCAGGCTGCAGCAGTGGTCAAACAGGAAGGGGGTGATAATGACCTGTTGGCCCGGGTCAAAGCTGACTCCTATTTTGCTCCAATACTCGGCCAACTGGATGCCCTGCTGGACCCCAAGACCTTCATCGGCCGAGCACCCCAACAGGTGTGGACACACACATACACAAAGAAAAATGCCTGCATGCTCATCTAGACACATAAATGCCAATATGTTTCTTTGCCCCACCTTTTCAGGTTACCAGATTCCTGGCAGAAGAAGTGCGCCCCATTCTTGAACCATACAAGAACAAGATGGATGTAAAGATTGAACTAGAGCTTTGAAGACAAACACACACACACACACACACACACACACACACACACATACACTCATGTAAACCAATAAACCTCAACCATTAAATGCTGAAACCATCCACCCTTTTGTTTGTCTTTGAGTCATTGCCAAACTCCTGCTTGAGGATCCTCTAGCTTATCAGCCATTGCACTGGTTGTACATTTTATGATGCGATTGCTAGTTGTTTTGAAATTGATAGAGAAAGGATGAGTCATTAATCTATTACCACGTTTACGTCTTCATTTACTACATCTGCTAATTACCATGGCTGGTTAATCACCTTGACAAGTCTTTCAATATTTTCTGAGGTGGTGAGTACCCCTTTTTAATACAGATCGTTGAGAATTTTATATAACAAATTGAATATTGATATTGAAGTTATTGATCATTGATCGAACATACAGTACATGTATTTTATTTTCTCTATAAGATGTAATCTAGTAACTGTCTGTCTGAGTGTAGTAAAGTAGTTTGCCTTTTCAGTATGACTTTGTTAAACTTTTATCAAGCACAAAGTTCACTCAGAGTGAAGGGGAAGTTGCCAAACCTTGAATAGATCCCCAAAGAAGTTTTTCTCACCAACTTTACTAAATTGGATTAAGAATAAGCAGTCCATCTTTTAGCATGATGAATGCATTGGAACTTCTTTTTTGACCAAACAAAGAAATTGGTCACAAATCTGAAAGTTTTTGCCTCCCTTCTGACTCAGAGACCAAAGTGCACTTAGATAAGGGGCTTGTCTCTCTAGGCATTAAGGTTTGTTACTCTGAGCAAGGAGGGGCTGAAGTGGAGACCAAGACTGGTGTAGTTTGTGTTCACTACTAGACTTTCAAATGACCTGCTGTGTTACATTCCAAGGTTGACTCATGGATTGGTGTACGTTGCATTGGTATGTAATGATTTTTCCCCTTTGCTCTTAACAAAGCTGCTGCTGAAAAGTTAAAAAGTTACTGTTGCTTACACAATATTTGGTGGATTCAAGGCTTAAGAACTTTGATGTTTCACAGCCTTGTTGCTTAGATAATACCTACATATTTCATTATTACATCACGTCTATATTTGCCTCTGAAACAAAGGATGAACTGAGCCATTTTTGAAGCATTTTGAATTTGAGGACTGAATGTGATACTTGAGTTTTTAATCCCTCTCATGTAAACAACATGCAGATGATCTGATTGTCTATAATGTGGGCATTGGCATTACTTCCTGTCCTCTTGGCACTAGGAGGCACAGCTGGTATCTGGGCTGTGTGAGTATACCTTTTATCCTTTAACCTATTCATTTGTCTATCCTTGTTATGTTCATCGCCCATGAAACGGGGTTGAACACAGTTTTTCTCCCCCATACTCTTTTCTTACTTGATGTGTCACATTCTGAAAGACATCAACTATGAAACCCATAAGAAACACTACTCAAAGTCTAATCCTATGTTTGTTTGGATTTCCAAGGTATGGAGTTTCAATATCCAATGAAACTGTTAATCTCACTCTAGGATTCCCATACATCAGGTATGCAAAGCACTGTGACACCAACTCTTAGCAACTTTTGGGGACACCTAGCTTGGTAAAAGACCAGCTCCTCATTTTACATTTTCGTTTTGGAGAGAGGGTCTGGACATTTGGGTATTGACATTTGTGTATCTCAACTCAATGTGTGCTGTGTATGTTTCACTAATTCCAACTGGGTTAAATGCAGAAACCAAGTTTCCCTGATGGCATCAAAAGAGTACAGTACATACCCATATATAGTTAGAACTAGCCTACATATCTATGTTTGGCAATGAAGGTCACCATACACCTGTGTGTGTGTGTGTGTGTGTGTGTGTGTGTGTGTGTGTGTGTGTGTGTGTGTGTGTGTTAAAAGGAAGGAAACTGAAGAGTAAACTCTAAGGTTGATATAGATAAGGATTTCACCGCCACTTTCAAACCCCAAACCTCAGTATTTCCTTCATGTTTATAAATGACTTTAACATGACCTACTTTGATGACATGAATTTATGAAAAAAGAAAGCACCCATTTGTTCTTTTGTTTAGTTTATATAAAAAGGTCAAATGTCTAAAAGCCATTTTGAATGGATTCATTACCTCCGCCAAGGAGGTTATGTTGTCGCTGGCTTGTGTGTCTGTGTGTGTCCGTCTGTCTGTCTGTCTGTCTGTCTGTCTGTCTGTGTACAACATAACTCGAAAAGTACTGCACGGATTTGGATGAAATTTTTGGACAACGTGTGTATTGGCACAAGTAAGAACTGATTCGATTTTGGTGGCGATCGGTGATCCAGAACATCATCTGTGACCACATTGTCTTGGTGAAGTTTTATAGATGCATTCACTAGATGATTTTTCAGAATACACTTCAGCAATGTCCTTGGTTGACTGATGAACTTCAGTAGATCACAGTGTTACAGGCTACCCATTAGGATTGTAGAAAAGCCCACAAAGACTAAAAACATGTGGTTGCTGAACAAAGCATAATCAAGAACAAACTTGACTGCACATACTGTACTGTAGCAGTACATCCTGGCTGAGAGTGTTAACCATGAGATTGTCATTCCAACAGTGTGTGTGGTGCCTACTACCCCCAGAGTTGCTGGTTTTCACAGATCTGCAATGTGAGCAGTTTTCTGAGTGAGTGTCAGTTCAAGTCCACACGAAAATCTTCTGTGGACCACATTTAACACATGGCTAAAATGAAATGATTCACAACAGCCAAGCCAAGACGTTTTTTGTTTTTTTTTTGGAGCTTATCTGTGGACTGGTGGTTTTCACAATCAAATCTTTTGTCTTGTTTGTGTCCTATGTCTGTGTCTGTGGTCTCTCTCTCTCTCTGTCCAGTCATATGGATCGTGGTGATCCGCTATCAGCAGGGGCGTGACCTGGGTGACCAGTGTCCCCGTGTTAACCTTGCTGCCCTGGTACTCGGCCTCATAGCTGCTATAGGGATATCTGTCCTGGGCAATTTTCAGGTATGAATACTTTCTTACACATTCTCTTTTCTAGCAGTCTCTCTCTCATTTTTGTGAACATGCTGATACTGAACAAGGTTTCAAGGTCCAATATCTGTACCCATAAGTTTTCTCTCTCTCTCTCTCTCTCTCTCTCTCTCTCTCTCTCTCTCTCTCTCTCTCTCTCTCTCTCTCCCACCCCCCACAGCAATCTGTGTCTTTGGAAATACACCTGTTTGGCGCTTTCTTGGCCTTCAATGTTGGCCTGGTCTACTTCTGGGTTCAGCTATGGCTCACATATAAAGCTGAACCATCTCAGGATCGCCGTTGGCTGGGACCACTACGTGCCATCCTCTGCAGCCTTGGCACCGTTCTCCTCATTGTCAGTATCCTTAAATGGGGTTGTGGCTCAAAGGTCAAATGTAAAAGGTCATCAGCTTAGAGTCAGGGGATGTAAATAGCCATTTTCGATCCATATTGATCAGAGACTATAAAGTTGCTCTGATGAATTTTGGCTTAAAAGAAGTAGCACAATCATTTCCTGGCTACTTTGCGGAAGTGAAAGCAAGATCTATTCACACTGTATTAAATAATGCATGCTTCCCCAATTCATAACCGTTAGTCGTGTGTTGTATCTGTGTTTCATAATCCTGTTGTCAGTTGACTGACCCAACACTGCTGTAGCCCCACAAGATCAGCTGGCCTATTCTTTCACTCCTTAACTGACCCATTTCAGTGGTTGTGCTACACTTCACAGGCTTCAAGTCTGCAGCGGCCGTGTGCGAATGGGCCCTTGTCATGAACTTCTTCCTCCTGTTCAGCCTCTTTGCTGCTGACTTCCGGCTCATCGAATGCCACCAGCTCACTGTGTACAAGCGGATGGCGGCTAAAAGCAGTAGCACATGCACCATCGGCACAAGCCCCAACACATAGCCCATATGGCTGCAACTGTGTCTTAGCACCTCTTACTGATCAAGGCTCCACTGGGTTACGACTGCTGGCTCCAGAGTTAACGAAGACTTAATTAGGCAGTGCTAATGGATGTCACGATATTGCACTTAATTGGGGTGTGCTGCAAGTGCATGGTTGTTCTTGTGTGTGTTTTTATATGAACACCAACAATGTCTTCAACCTTATTTTCACTCCATGAAGCCCATGCAGTTGGCAGAACTGCATGGACTAAAAGTTGACATAGCTTTATTTTTTGTTTACTGGTTGTTAAATTATTTATTTAGACCTAATAAATATTTTTGATTAATTAATTCATATTCTCTTTGTGTGTATGTCTTGATAAAATTGGTGCATTTTATGTTAAACCCTAAACAGTGCATCTGGCTACATAGATTGACATGGCAAAAGTTAACTTTTTTGGCCAAAGTTTGAGAATGTTGTAAGATGCATGAAAAACGGTGAAATAGGTAACTGTGCCTTTAACTTACGTATGATTGTTTTGTACACGCCCAAATGTTACTGTGGGAAGAACGAACGATAAGCAAAATGCATTTTGTGAGTGAATAACAGAATAGCTTACCTCTGATAGCCTATGAGTATTTTACTTAAGCAATGTGTTATTTTCTAAACTTAGAAGATTTGATGAGCAATGTCTCATTTTTGCAATTTTGACCTATACTTGACCTACTATTAAAACTTTTCTGACGTGACTAAACCTAAACGGTGACATTTGACGTTTACAATGTGGACCTGGGCATTGCTTCCTGTTTTCTTGGCTGTGGGAGGCATCGTAGGAACATGGACCGTGTAAGAAAGCTTTTTCTTTCTGTCTGTCTCGCAAGCAATTAAGTTCTTTTTCAATTAGCAAGCTATGCTTTCAAACTTTCGACCACCATGGGGAAAGGAGTTTAATTAGGGCCTAATTGTTTTATCTTATATAGATAGCCTACTTTTCTGTTTAATTTTTTGCATCAATAATTCGAGTTCAAGTCAATCTTAGATTTTTCTCTTGCATAGACTGATGGGAATTATGGTGCATTAATACATTTAAAACAAATGAAGTCATATGAACGAGTCATTTCGTGATGTTAAAGGGACACTGGTAACTTTTCACCACTGTGTGAACATTCCTTTTTTTATCAGACCATTTGTTTTGGTACCATCTTCAAATTTGTTTGGATAACATGTAGTCATATGATGCAAGTTTGATTCCCATCCACCATCTGATCATAATTAAACATTGTGTGTGTGTGTGTGTGTGTGTGTGTGTGTGTGTGTGTGTGTGTGTGTGTGTGTATAAGATTGAGAGAGAGAGAGTAGTTTAGGCTCTTGAAGGATGTGAGCAACAGACAAAAAAGCATAAAGTCTTTTTTTTTTTTTTTTACTGTGACCTTAATAATTGTGCTTTTATTTCAGATATGCCATATCAGTTTCAAATAACTCTGTGAACGTGACTGCAAAATTCCCATACATCAGGTGAGGGCAGCATTGGAAATGGCTCTCCTGGCCCTGTGTGATTCAGCACCAGTTGGCAAGGACTATACTGAACAGTCTACACTACCATACTGAATGGAACTGACTATACTGAACAGTCTATACTACCATACTGAATGGAACTGACAGTAGCATTTTCAGCATTGTGTCAAGCAGTGATGAGCCACTTGAGTCACATTTATATCCTACAACACTTATTCTGGATAGCTTTGGTTGACCAGTGCAGTACAGTACTTCTGCCTTGTACAGTAGCACATGATGAATACATGGATATATTGTTAACTAGAAAAGCGCTCAGGGAGCGCAGACATCCGCCAAGGCAAAACACGAAAATAAATTCCAGATCATGTTCTGGATCACTGATCGGCAACAAAATCGAATCAGTTCTTGCTTTTCTCAATGTACACATTGTCCGAAAATTTCATCTAAATCTGTGCAGTACTTTTCGAGTTATCCTGCTGACAGACAGACAAACAAACAGACAGACAAACCAATGCGACCGAAAACATAACCTCCTTGGCGGAGGTAAAGAACAATCAATTCAACATGACCGAGTCCGCAGCTGTGAATATGAATAGGTTACTGTTTTACATTATGTAAGTAGGCCAGTATTTGAGGCAGTGTTTGGATGTCATTCATGTGTGTCTAATTATATCAATTATGAAACTTTTTAGGCAATATCTCTTGACTTGTGTAGGTTAAAAGTGTAGGTCCTTTTTTTTTTTTTTTTTTTTTTTAATGCATTTTTTATTTAAGTAGTATCAAGGTGAAGTTTGGAAATAATGGAGTGTGGTTTTGTCAACAGTGAGTGTGCCACCTATCAGCCTCAGAGTGCGGTATTCTGTTTCATCTGCAATGTTTGGACCCTACTCAGTGAGTATTCCCACAGTGCACACGTTCAAAATATGCTCATACTTTGCTCTGCTCATAGTCAGTTGGATATTAGTACACTGCATAGAATTTGTCAAAGTATGTAGGTATTTGGTCTGTGCTGTTGTAACTGTAAATACTAAGTACTATTGGTCTGATCTTCTGTCATAGTGGACTTTCAGTGTCAGTGATAAATTGTGCTGCATATTCATGGTAATTTTTAGGTTGCATCAGTCTAACCAGAGACTAGAAAAATCAGGAACAGAGTTTATTTACAATGATGCGGATCAAGGGAGAGACATGTTTCACATAAAGATTCACCAGCTGCTCGAACTAGACAAGGAAATAGCCTGACTAGTAGTCTGTAGTGGCCTACAGTTCCAGGTTGACGGAGGATGATGATCATCCCAGTTGACGTGGACTGCATGTCACAGTCATAGAAAGACAATTCAGACAGACCTACACTAGGTCAAACATAAAGACATAAACTGCATGGCAATGAAAATAATTAATTCTAATTCCAATTCTCTCAATGTGGATTGTTGATTAATATATTGATGATTATGTGAGGAAGCAGTGATATTGATCTGTGTTGACTGTTTAGATATTGTGGTGTTAATTCTTACGATTATTTTGTGATGTATGTGTGTCCTTCTCTCTAAGTAATCTGGGTGGTGGTGATGAGGTTTCAACAGGTGCGTGAACTGGGTGACCTGTGTCGCCGTGCCAACCTGGCTGCCCTTGTGCTCGGCTTAATTGCTGCTGCCGGGGTGTCCATCCTCGGCAGCTTTCCGGTATGTTCTCTCCTTTTTCTTGCTCTTTATTTATTTATTTATTTGTTACTCACTTATGTCATTTATTACATTACAAAAGCTATCCATTTATCTATCCACTTTTCCTTTGTGAATTTAAGGTTGGCATAATCATAATATATTGCCTTTTTGGTCCTTTTTGTCTACACCATGCTGCATGGTGATTTTGTATAAAATTATTGATTGACAGGTTGTCTTCATGGACTCTGTGTGTGTGTGTGTGTGTGTGTGTGTGTGTGTGTGTGTGTGTGTGTGTGTGTACAGTATGTGTGCGTTCGTTCCAACATGTTGCTTAGATACCCTGTTCTCTGTGTTAGTTGAAGGTAGCTTTGGTGGTGCATCTCTTCGGTGCGTACCTGGCCTTTTTTGTGGGTCTGGCCTACTTCTGGGTTCAGCTGTGGCTCACATATAAGGCTGAACCATCTCATGACCGTCGGTGCGCAGGACCATTGCGCGCTAGTCTCTGCAGCCTGTGCACCTTGTTCCTAATAGGCAGTATCCTTACACCATGTCCCAAAAGGGGTCCCAGTTACTTCGCCTCAGTCCTACTTATCCCCTCCACCTACTTCTTTCCTTGGCTTGTTGTACATTTTTTGTACCAAATTCTAGGAAAAAGAAATAGAAAATTTGATGCAAATGCAACTGAATAGTGAACGGCAGGTATCGCTATCTAAATGGGCCACATTCATTCACTCTCATACAGTTAAAGGAGATACAACATAGACCGAGCAGTGAATTTACTTTCAGTTTCATTTCATTGTGCCCCATTCTGTTGGCATTAATCTTTTATCTCTTTTTTTTTAATTCGGTCTATGTAGCATCAAACTTTCTTGTTCTTTTTCTTAAAGACAGTATTAGGCACCTGGACCAACAGGGCTATTGACTGATTCACACTGTATTTCTCCATTTGCTATTGTGTCTGTGTTGTATATTCTTCTTCTTTTTCCTATTTGTATCCCTTCCAAGGAGGTTATGTCCCTTAACCCACATTCTCAGTGTTCATTCTGAAACCTGCCGGCTTCCGGTCCCTGTCTGCTATAAGTGAGTGGGCCATGGTGATGGTCTTCTTCATTCTCTTTGGCTCTTTCGCTCTGGAATTCCGTCACATTGAGCACTTCCAGGTAACAGTGCAAAGGCAGCATGGTGCCATGGGAAACAGTGATGGGACCCTGAACAGAAACCTCATGGTGTAGCAAGCAACTGTACTGTAGATGGTTGCCATGTCACTAGACATCTTTTTTTTATGGAAGCTGATGTCCTGCAATGTTAACCAACAAAACACTCCTGCAGGCTGTATGTGTTATATTTTAGGTCCAGCACAGACAATCCAACTTTGTGATATATGTTACTGGTCAGTACAAAAGCAACTTTGTTTAGGTCTAGGAGTCAATCCAACTTGGGATATGTTACTGGTCAGTAAACTAAGTAAACAGTAAACAAAGGTGTAAATATCAATTAGTTTTAGAGAATGAAAGGGAAGTCAGTATCATCATTTTGTCATATTTCAAAAGGATATCTACTCATAGATGCTAGTTTGGCCATAATTGTTTAGAGAGTTCTGTTGTACAGTATCTGTATCTGTCTGTGCCATATTGTATATATTTTTTATTACATAGAAATTGAATAGCCATGATATGTTGGATTTCTTTGTCCTCTATTTTTCATGTTTCATGCATTAGCTAAATATTGCATTCTGTTTAACATCAAATATTACACTATATGCAGTACTGTGTATATGCACTCTTGTTTTAATTTTTTTAATTATATCCTTTTTCTTACCTTTTTATTGTCTTCAATATTGTTTCAATTGCAGTTATTTTGTTGCTATACAGATCTGTAGAGGTATGAGGGATTAAGCCTAACCATATCCAATGAATGACATGGAAATCTGTGGTCATTAGTTCTCTTTGAGAGAATGCAGTCTATTATCGCAAATTCATCAAAAAACATCTAGTAAGAAATTGAATGATGATTAATTAGTGTAACTACATCATCTTGCCACTAGATGTCAGATGGGAGTCATTACAGTGATGTAGGGTTCAGGTAACAACACTGCTACTAAACTGTTACAAATTATCATGCATATGATGCCCATAACAGTTTCATATGATTATTTTTTTTACAGTCAAAGGTTGAGTGTTAAAGTATGTTTATAGAGTTTATACTTGGTATGTCAATACTTTTATGTAATAATTGAATAATGAATGCCTCCACAACTTTACATCTGACTCAGCCTCTGTGTAATGGTCTTGCTAGCTAGTTATTAAATATTTTCCTTTTTTTTTTTTTTTGCATTTTGCAACTACCACAGTTTATAGGAGGCCTTTAAAACCCCCAAACAAACATTTGCCTATTCTTTATCAAATGTATGGCTTCCATGTTTTGAAAGTAATTGCGTTCTGTTTTTATTGCCTTTTTACAAACGTCCCAACTTTTTCAGAAAATTGTACAACAATGATGAAAACAGCATTTTTTTCCCCAATCAGTAAAAATGCACTGTTCCAAGTTGTTATGCATAGCAGTTGCATGTTTTAGTAAGAAAAGGTTATTACATTAATAACCCTTCATTTATAAATGATTAAAATCTAATTTTTTAATTAAAAATATGCATGTATAATATATTCATGCAACACTTTTTAAGAAGTGTCATACCCACTTGTATACCTACCTGGAAATTCTTCATCTACAGTATCATTGAATTAGCACAAAGGGTAATTAAGGTAAAAACATGTCCTTAGTTTACACAAAACTAAAAGGGTTCATGTTGTGACAGAAATGTGTGAGATGTGAGAGTGTAAGATGTACAGATTAGCAGAGAGAGTCAAACAAGCTCACCTGTGTGCTGCAATCTTCTCTGCCATCAATCCTGTCCTTATGGTCTGTTTTGGGTCAGCAATGGGACAGTTTGGGAGCTTATGTAGCAAATCCTAGTCTCATAGTCTCTCACCCGCACCATCTGTCTGACTGTCTTTAA
This sequence comes from Sardinella longiceps, assembly GCA_027497455.2. Classification (NCBI taxonomy): domain Eukaryota; kingdom Metazoa; phylum Chordata; class Actinopteri; order Clupeiformes; family Clupeidae; genus Sardinella; species Sardinella longiceps. Next base: position 12,598,786 of record JAODXP020000015.1, read on the forward strand.
AATACAAGATCTTTTGTTATGACTAAAGAGGTTAGATATTGAGAGACATTGAGGGAAAGACAAAAAATAACCCACTTCTCTGGATCCAATATGGCTCTGTTAGTGTTTATGTGACAGGTTGTATTTCTCCTGCTCTCTCTGAGCACGGGTGTATTTCTGGGTGTTATTTCATCTTCTCTTTCCTCCATACCATCTGTAAAACCCTCAACCCCTGCCCTGCTACACACACACACACACACACACACACACACACTCCCCCTTCCTCTCCCTTTGTTTTTCTTTCTCTTTTACAAGCCTCTTGATTCAAGTAAAGCTTCAAGTCGCTCTGTATTCAATCTGCAGTTTCCACTGACAGACGGTGGGCGGCGTGGCCCCTCTCACGCTCTCAGCGCCCAGTTTGCCTCCCTCGTTCTCTCTCCCCCTCTAGCTCCTGTCCTCGTGTGACCTCTCCCCTCCTCTCACCAGTTGAGCTGAGGATACATCCCGCTGCAGTGGTGTGTGAAAGATGGGAAAGGGTGGGTGGTGGTGGTGGGGGCGGCGGCAGCGGGGGTCTTATATAACACCGATTTAGCTTAGCTTTAGAGAAGCTTTGCCCATTCATCATGGTGTTGCAGTTTGAGGGACTGCATGTTTATCACATACTTACAGTTGTTGTGTATGTCTATGCATACTGTAGGCTACACTAACACATCACTCCTCTGTTTCTTCACGTTGCAGGAATGTTTTTTTGTCGGATGTAGTGTTGCTGATTAACCCTTAATCCTAGTGGCCAATGGGGGGCATAGTCTCATAGTCCCCTTGTGTTCATCTGTCTGTTTGTCTGTCTCTCATTCTGTTTAGTGTGTGTATGAGGGCAGGAGATAGAGAGGTCAGTGTATACAGTACACACAGTCGTGCTTCAGAGACAGGCTGTCTCCCTGAGTGTGCGGGTAGCCATAATGTTCACATCGTGTACCTTCTCTGGCTCAAGGAAATATTCTAATGAAGGGGGAAGGCGGAGCCACAGCAGGAGAGACTCGATTAGATAGGTGGACCGGAAAGCTGCCTTTATGACATCATCCTCTCCTCAACAGAGGAACCAGAAGGAGGCGTGCTCAGCTTGTCAAGCAGGGGCCTGGAAAACCCTGTATCTATAGCAACTCCTGAAGCTCTCCAAGCCTCTGACTGCTGAAAAAAGAGGAGAAAACATCATTGAGGTTGTGCTGTTACATTGGAGGATTTCACTTTAACTCTCAGGTGCTGGCAACTCTACCCAAATCAAAGTGGTACAAGCTTGGTATATGTTCCAGAATATACTTTAGTGTACCTTATTCCCCTTCATTAAAAATGCTTACATTTTTGGTGCCAAAAATATCAGTCTGTATGATATTTTTGGCCTTGGAGATGGAAGGGCCATATCATACATAAATTTATGCACCTCTGCAGTTGAGGAGGGTCTACATATGTGCAGTATTTATGCCTGACACAAAGTACTTTAAATGTACAAGTAAATCTTGTACATTCAACCTCCAACTCAGAAGAGAAGACAAAGATTTTGGCACCATTATAACTTCATATTTATTGTATATTCATAAATGTAACAGTAAAATAGACCATGTAACAATACAACAAAAATATCTTCCTTTCAAAGTAAGAATGAGAAGCTTACAATTTTGCACCTCATAGTGACAGTTCTACTGTAAGACACTGACCAGATTCCCAGAGAATTTTGCCCTGTTTTTTGCGTGAAAGATTGTAGTGTATCCCAAAAGTGTGTGTGTGTGTGTGTCTAGACACAATATTAGTCACACCATGCATAAACCTCTGGTCTGTGTTTTATGTAAACTCAAAACAAACTGTAAGTCGATGACACCTGTGTATTAACCTCAGTTTATTACTTGAATTCATGATTTCATGAAGTAGAATGAAAAAAAAAACAAACAAAAAAAAACATTCCCTTATGTAGCCTTTGTTCAATTTACCTCATATTGAAGAAATTGTGCAAAATCAATTCCTCGTTTACTTGGTAATCATGGTTTCTGTGTGTATAAAGATTAAGACTGCACATCTCCATGACATTTATGCAGTATTATGGTACCACATCAGTGTAGGGTGTATTGCAAAGGCCTTTTCTGGTCAAGGCAGTCAAAAGAGGATAAGAACAAATGTCAAATGAAGCTCATTTACTCTTTATTATTCATAGTGTATTAGCTTCCAGGATTGAAAGTACATGGGCTTGTTGGATATTTATCTCTACCACAATTAATGGTTAACTGCTTATAACATTTTCACTTCACTTCCCCTTCAAAACTGTAATGGATTCACCTGACTTTTCGTCTGTAGCCCTCAAACTTAGTTGTGCATCAGCATATTCTGTCATGTTGTCAGTAATCTTTAGCACCCCTGAAGAATGAGACTGGGTCATGTAATCCAGGCAAATAGGGCCAGTTCTCTCCCTCACCTCAACTGAGTGGGATTACAGTGGAAAGTAACCCAATCCCATGTAATGGACCTCACTGACTAAAGTGAAGCTCTCAGTTAGAGACTCAGATCAGATGTCTGTTTCATTTCAACTTGAGAAATGTTTTTGCTGTGATAAGAACTTGGCTGTGGAAGAACTTCACCACCGCCAGAAAGATGTCTCAACATATCAGCCCACAAAACAAATCACAAGTCAACGTTGCTTATACTTATACTTGACTATCAAAATAAGTCAAAACTGGACAGAAAGTATCAACAGTTTTGTGACCCAGTTGTGTTCAGATTTACATCTGAACTGTTTCCTACAGTTTCATTTTGACAGAGTTCTTTGACTAATTATAGCAATATTGCTATAGCAACATTGCTACATGTATATTATTGTGTAATGCGTTTATAGCTATGTCTACACTTGAGTTTGAACTGAAAGACACTGAAGTATGGTGCATTTGACTGAATGATGACCTAGGCCTCTGAGAATGGCAGCATTATGTGTAGCAAAGTGCCTATTATGCTTATCATCATGTTTTATCTGATATAATGAGGCACAATCACACATGCAGACAATATTATTTTTATGGCAGGTCCTGGATGCAGCTGAAAATGTGGAACAGAAAGCAAAAGAAACGACAACACAGACTCAAAGAAGTTGTCTAGACAATAGTCATTTATTTAAAAAAAAAAAAAAAATGTTATGGTCTTGTATACCTGAGTCATCCTTAAAACCCCTAAGATTTTGCGTGTTTTCCCAATGGGTTCAAATACATGTCTGCATCTATAAGTGTCTCTTTCTCAAGCTCCATCATAGCTTTTGATTTAGTATTGTGATCGGCTTCAAATGTTAACAACTGCTTTTATTCACTCTCTCACTAACTGCAGCTGACACTGGGCCAGAACAGGCCCACACTCAGGCCAGACGCTGTGATCCTAGAGGCAGGATCCCCGTGTCTCTCGTTCATACCTTTGGCTGAAGGGAAAAGTGCTATGCATAGTCTGTCAATCTCCACTGTCAAACTCCACTGCTGCCTTCCTCTAAGGTTTGACCAATAAGGAGGCATTTCTTTCCTTTCAAAGTCACTTTGACCCTATGACCTCATGGAGCTGGAGTGTGAAACACCCATGGGTGCAAACAAGCATATACACACGGAATACAGAACATGAGAAAGAAAAGGCATGTTTTAGACGTGAGCATGTACTGTACTTCAGTGGCCGACTCTTACAGGACTGTTATATACACCTCAGGCTATCTGCCTATGATTCCTCCACTTGTAGTACAGCAACCAAGGAGAGACCTGAGCAGTGCAATCAGCTCTTTATTTATTCACTTTTAAAAAGGAATCCTTCTCAACTATTTCACATTCATTTCTCATACTTTTCTGAAGTATTCAGGATTATCTTTCTCAGATGGGCCAGAGCATTTCCTCAGCGTGATTCACTCTTCAACCATGCAATGAAGGCCTAACGAATGTGTTATATTGTAATGATTGCCTGTTGGCGTAATCCCTCACAGATAGAGCTATACTTGCATAGGTATTTTCCAGTGAAGAAAATCTAAACATTTGACACTCGATCGTGAGATAGGAGGAGGAGGAGGAACAAATGAGCCAAAGATGGAAGTTAGTGATCACATCATATTCATTCAGTGTCAATCCTCAGAACAATCTTTTTATGCTGACAGTTGAATCATTTTACACTTTCTCTGCTTCCTACGAACAACTCTCAGCCACCTCTAGCAACAGATCTATCGGTTGATTTCTTATACTTGTGTCAGCGATAGAAGCTTTCCAGAACTACTTCTTAAAATATTTTAATCATGACTCTTGCGCACTGTAAAACTGTCTGCCCACACAACGGTCTTCACCAAGACTTGTTATTTTATCTAGCTGTGTAAATATTCTGAATGTTAGACATATTGCAGAGGAATGAACCAAGAACTGACTACAAATTAGGTATTTCAAGTTTGATGTGTTGTTGTTTCCAATCACATTTTGCCCCACGCCAAGGTGAGATGCTCAATTCATGATGCTTAATATTACATTGTCTTCAAAGTCATGTTACTGCAAGTGGTATCAAATCCAAACAGACCTATGAAAGTGTATAAATACACACAAGCATGACAGCCATACAGAAAAGGAGAATGTTTTCGACCTTAAAGAACATGAAGCAGGCAGCAGATCCTGTCGAGTGTGCTCACTTTAAGCTGTGAGTGTGCAAGCTTTATATTGAGTAAATAACCTTCTTGTGTATGTGTCCATATATATCCAACATCAAGATGCATTATATATAAAATAAAATATATATAAAAATTGAGGATATACTGTTTACATTCTGTGGGATTATCATCAGAAAAAAAAATACAGGATTGCACCTTACAGTCTTACTGCTCTGACTTCACTGTGAGGTTTTTTTTCCTTTTCAAATGAAAGTTCTTGAGATCATCAAATCATTTTTGTAGGACAATTATCTGCAATGTCTTGCTTATGTACGGTATAGTCCACAATATCAAATAAAAAGGTTGATAAAAAGAGATCTAAATTTCAATCATAATTAACCAGACATCTGCCATTCACCCATTCACAATATGACTGACAGTGTGCATATGACACAGTGGACGACAGAAGAAACAGAGTTATGGTGCTGTTTTTTTTCTTCTTCTTCTTCTTCTTCTTTGACTCAATCAATGCCACATGGCCATTCCTAGATACCTCTCTGAGTCCATCTCAGACTGAAGCTTTTGAAAGCAAGCTTCTTTGAGGCCAAACTCCACGGACGGACAATTTTGACTCAGCAGGTTGTCTTTGACATGCATGCATTTATCAATCTGTAAATGTGAGGTATGCTTGAAGTCATCGCCTTGTTCAGCTATATGGACATAGTGTACATGTTAAATACCATTACTGTGTGATCATTCGAAAATGTTTTTTTTTTTTGAGTGTGAATAATGTACATTCACTTTGGGAGCTTGTGTTCATATGAACAAAACACTAACAAACACGGCACTGCACCACGCAATTGGACACTCACAGATAATGGATGGCAAATGCTTCGAGTTAACGCGCTTAGAGTGTTAACAAAAACAATAGCTTTCTTATTTTCTGAACACAAACAAACAAAAAAGATGAGGTTGTCAGAACATTGTCTTAAAGTCTATAAACTATCACTATGATTGAGGTATGAGTAGGTTTCTGAATGATCATTTGTTCCTTTTTTCAGTTTTTTTTTTTTTTTTTTAAATCGAACACAAACATGTTCTCCTTTCACTGACAATGACAGACTCATAATAGGTTACACTGGACGGACAAAGTCATGGAAAGATAAAACCAGAACATATAAAGCAAATAGGGAGCTGTATCCATTACTGACTTGGTAAGCAATGGTCACAGTTGCCACAAAGCACTTTTTTTTTTATCACAGCCAAAGGTACAATTCAAATGAAAAGTAAAACAAAGACAATCGACAAAGGGTACAAAAACTGATGTCTACGCCGCATGAACTTAGTTCCAACATTTTATGCACTCACATCAAATGTTCGTTTTTTTTTCTCTGCCCACCACAAAAGGAGCAACTTCTTTACAAAGGGGCAACACTGGAGGGCATTGTCAATGTCTGATGTCTACTCTACATTCCTTGTGTGTGTGTGTGTGTGTGTGTGTGTGTGTGTGTGTGTGTGTGTGTGTGCGCACACATGGTGGCCATGTCCACAGTCAATATGCTGTTGGTCACGTTGGGACAGAATCTTAAAAAAAAAAAAAATCCTAACATGACATCATAATGAATGAGATTTGGCGAATGAGCAGGACTTCAATGTGTGCTGCACAAGTGGATTGTGGGTGATTGTTCTCAGCACTTGATTGTTTTTTTTTTTTAGTCACATTTCAGGCCATTCTGAGATTCCAACAAAGAATATGTGTGGGGGGAGGTGGGTTCAACAGTGACGTCCTTGATGATGTCTGGGGAACACAAACGAATGATCAAACGTTTCCGAGGGCCTCTGACTACGGTGCGGCCTCATCCCAAAGGCAGGTGGAATGGGACAAAAGACATTCAGAGTGCTCTGCTAACAAGTCCATTGGGGATCATGGGAGACATACGGTACAGACAGAACATGCTCAGAGGGAGGGGCAGCAAGTACCAGCTACGAGTCATGGGAGTTTGCCTAGTGTCCTGAAATGTTCCCCGAGAGCAAAATGGCTATTTCCTGTGATTCTGAGTGCGGCCTGTGGGCACGGCTGGTGCTGGACCTGCTTGGTGTGGGATGGCAGCTGCAGAGCTCGACTGTGCTGGTGCGATTGATTGATTGCCTGAGGGAGGGTCAGCTGAGGCTAACCCATGCTGGTGGAGGCTGGGTGGTGCGCCTGACTACGCCTGAGTCAAGATGATGCTCCTAGCCTGGAGACTCGTACTGTACAGTAAGTGCATTTTGGTCAGCTTTGGGGTGGGGTGGGGGGGCTCGGGGTGAGGGTCCGAGGTGGGTGCTTGCTAGTGGTTGCTGAAGGGGCTTGACCCAACTGTATGCACATGCTCAGTACAGCTACAGAGGATCCTGGGGATCAAACCATCCTGAGGTTCAAGCCCAGAAGTGAACAGACAGTTCATTTCAATCCCTCTTTTTCTGTCTCATTTTTGGACCAGAGCATCTGAAAATCGCCACACACACACAAAATAAAAGGCTATCTGTCTGTCGCCCAGTCCAATCACATTGGATCTGAACGTGTCACCACCTGGTGGCAGAGGCTTTTGTTGTTGTTTGTTTGTGTTGTTGTTGAGTGTTGCTGTTGTAAACGGTTGTCAGAATTTCCTGATGGCAGCGCTATTGTTTTAGTCTTTGAGAAGCGGGATCAGAAATGATGTTGGTCCCGAGCAAGAAAAAAAAATATACACACACACAATTTTCCAAAAACATATCAGTTCCCCATGGGGTATTGGCAACTACAGTGTGAAAGGGGTGTGTTAGATGCATCTTTTCTTGCATGTAGTTATAGTTAAGTACAGGCAGGTCATTTGGCAAGGATTGTGAAGGGGAGTGTTGGTTGTATGTGTGTTTTTTCTGTGTGTTTCTCTCTGTGTGTGTGTGTGTGTGTGTGTGTGTACACATGTGCGGGCGTGTAACAATGGCAGCCATGCAGACCCTATAGCTGAGGTAGAATGTGTTAGCCGGGGGCCCACAGTGAGGTAGGTCAACATCATCCTACTTTCTCTGCGAACCCCAGAAGAGTGAGGTTACTATGTGTGTGTGTGTGTGTGTGTGTGTGTGTGTATCTGAGTACTGTACGTAGTGTGTGTGTGTGTGACAGTAATATTCCATGTCGTAGAGCTTCAGGCATGTGGTACTACCTTCTTTCATGTCTTTCTCTGTGGGCATACAGTGGATCTATCCACTGTCACTGACATCATTCCCTCGATCCAAACCCACACAATCACAAACAGATGGAAAAATACCATTCTAACTAGCTTGTGATTTTTTTCTTGTTTCCATTCCAATTTTCCAATCCCATTCCCAATGTCATTCCCTGGCCATAGCGCCATTCTGGATGGATGAAGAGTGCTACCAGTGGGCGCCTCCTCTCCTGGGTCCAACCTGGGCTGGTCCACTGAGTCGGCCGCCAGTGTCTCTCGGCCCGCTGGGTGGCACGGGGAGGGCACCCGGCTGCGTCGTCGGCTCCGAGGTGCCACAGTAGGTGGTGACTGAGGTGTCTAGGTTGTGTGGTGCATCGAATAGAAGAGATCAGTCAGGCCTCTTCACGAAGAGACCTTATTAGGAGATGAGGTCGAGGACACAGCAAACTGGTTTGAACTGGTGAGTGTGTGTCAGCGACTGACATGATGGTGTACAAGTCTGCAGGTAGAGCGGTGTGGAGACAGGTAGTTACAAATGTATTTCTACATGTAAAGAGGTATGAGGGACGGTGGTGCACATTGACATGGGTATTTATGAGGATAGACGGCAACTACAGGTAGACTTGGTATGTGTGTGTGTGTGTGTGTGTGTTTAAGTTTGCGTGTGTGTCTGTGTGTATCTGTGTGTGAGTGTATAAGTATACAGATGTAAGCACATTAATGCACTTGCGCTCAGATACGCCGATGAGGTATTATAGAATAACGATGAGCTGTCTTGCATGATATGTCTGCGCAGAGACCGAGTGGATAACTCGCGTACACAGATGAGCGAGGTACATTTAAAGAGTGCAAAAAAAAACGTTGAAATGTTGACTTGATCAGACACTAAACTCCGAGAAAAAGCCGAGAGGGCGTCCATAAGCCCTTACACTGCTGCATGTACAGTATATGTATTGTACATTCCTGTAGCGAAAAGTAGCTTCCTGTACACAAGGGCTTGAATTTGAGAAAAGAAAAAAAAATAGATTTCACAGATTGGCCCATGTGCTGAGGTCTATGTGTGTGGTTTTGTGTTTCTTTCTTTTCTTTTCTTTTTTTTTTTTGCACCTTTTAAATCACCAGAGTAAGGTAATGGTGGGAGGTATGTTGGCAAAACTGGGAGGTAGGTTTGAGGATGCTAGCTTCTCTGGAAACTCATGGAAATCTCGGCTTTCCCAAAAGGGGTCACGGACTACAAATAAAAGAGAGAGGGATAGAGAGAGGGAGAGAGAGAAAGAGAAAGAGAGAGGTCTGGGAGGTGACACTTCAGAGCTGTCCAAGTTATAGCAAGTGCAGTGCAGCGCAGCCAAAGGCTTAAGCTAGCAAAGACACCATGTTTGATGTTACCAATCTCTTTTGGCAATACGGAAAGAGCCAACAGAGTGAGTGTTTTAAAAAAAACAAAAAACAAAAAAAAGTACCCCCAACTCCATTGAACTGTGACCCAATCCCCCAACCAACCCGCCCCATCCGTCTGTCTGTCCTCTTTGTCAATCCTTCCCCCCTCCCCCCCAACTCTTGGTCACACATCCTGGTCCTCAAAGACCTCCAGGAAGAGCGGAGGGAAGAGTTCGTTGGGGCACTCCACCTTCATGTGGAGGAAGCGGCTGGCGTGACACGCCCCGATCATGCGGAGGTCCGTCACCTTCATCAGCAGCTTGGCCCAGTAGTGGGCCATGTCGTGCTTGCGGTGGTTGATGTAGTGCTCAAACGCCAGCAGGTACATCTCCTGGCACTTCTCGATCTTCTCCACGCTTGTCAGGCCCGTACGGTCTGGAGTTGGGGAGGGGGTGAGATGGGGTGAAGATTCACGTTAAAGTAATTGTACGTTAAGTTAAAAGGGTACTGTAATTGCATGAAGAGAGTCTATAAAATGTATCCGGGTATAAACCTGAGCTAAGAGAGCCTCCCACAAGCTTATAAACACGGTAAGACTGGAGAGTGAATCACCAAGATAGCCCTGTAAATTTGTCTGGCAGGCTTGTAAATGTTTCAGACAGGTTAATAGGGCCCTGTCAGTGAGGGATGCCAAGGTGCTCATTACCACTGTCTTCAACTACAACAGGAAACTCAATGGTTCCATCAGCTCACAGAGCAGCCAACTCACCACCAAATCTGGTAGTCAGCCAAGAGTTTTGCTCCCAGTTCACTCAGACAACAAAAGACATTTATGTTGGTCTTTTCCACCATCATGGATGTGACAATTGACAAACAAAATGTCAGCACACTAATATCATTTACTTATTTTATAGAAGGTTTTAGGTTGTCTCTACGTCTGACTACAACCAAAGCCTCAAAGAATCATTTACATCATAAAATACTTGCCATTTTACCTATGTGAGCTGAGCACTTGAGCACTTGAGCTCCTGCTTGCGGTGTTACAGCAAATCGGCAAACTGACTAGACTTTGAATTGGCTTTACAGTAGCTAGACTCAGTGAACCAATAGCTTTGCCGCTAGCTTGGCCACTTTGTAGAGTTTTTCCACCAATCAGTGGATTTAAAGATTTTTATGTGTAAAACCGGTCATGGTGTTCATTTGTATGGCACGTCTTATATCGGGGAAAATGCAAGCTGCTTTATGTCTCGCACAGAGAAGGGGATTAGGGGGCCGCGGGACGAGAAGAGGCGAGAACTGCTGCTGCGCCTTCAAATGGGTGAATATCACAGGTTATAGTCTGCATATTATGCATCGGAGATTGTCAAGAAGACAAAAAGTTAGCGTTAAGACGTCTGGTGAGTGAGCATGAGTGTCTCAGGTGTGTCTCTCGCATGTCTCATGCTAGGCACATGACATGCAGTTGAAGAACGCTTGTGTTAGGTAAGTGAAAAAAATCAACTAGTTTTGTGGTTTAGGCCTACATGCTGTATTTATAAAATACTAATGTCAAATAAAAATAATAGTAATTTGAAAAGTTTGGTAGAACTAACTGCTCCTATGATGTGACTGGATCTGAAGGATAAGTGGGAGTTTTATAGCGCGTATCGCACGATTCTGTCTTCTCACACGGCGAGACAAGCTTGTGGCTTTGAGTGTCGGAATTTCGATTTTGAAACACATATCTATACAGCCCTACCAGTTAATTGGACTAAAAGCAATGTTCGTACGACTAATCAAGGATTTGGGTTGCCGTCAGATAAGATCTGAGGTGCGTTCATAGTCGGCAAATAGGGTTGATCAGTCTCTGTCCCTGGATATAAATTGCATTTGCTGCGCTAAGGCCTATCTAAATTGAAAGGCTAAGAATATTGCTTCAAAAAACCTACGGCATGTGGGTGAAATGATCTTACTGATCTTACTTGACAGCCATGTCAGATGGCCCCCACACCCCTCTCACCTGAGCTCATGAGCAGGACGGCCTGTAGCAGGGCCACCTCCGAGTCGTCCAGATTGAACTGCGCTAGGCTCTTGCCAAGGTCAAAGATGGCGTCCGACACCACGCCCAGGCCGCCGTTCTTCAGCTGCTCACGCTTGACGGCCATCTCGCCGCTCAGTGTCAGCGTCTCGCTCTCGGGGTCGTAGCGCACGGCCGCCCGCAGGGACATGATCTCCATACAGCAGCCTTTCAGCAGAATGATTTGGTCCTCGCAGGGGAGCTGCGGGGGGCCCAAAAAAACAGTTACACACACACACACACACACACACACACTGTACTGTATATACATTCTCTTGCACACACACACAACTGATATTGAGACCTGATCCCAAGAGAAAAGGAATGATCAAATTATTATCAAAAAGAAGAACTAATAATCAAATACTACGCCCACTCATAGGACAACACAGCAGATGTTAAGGGAGTTCTGATTCTGACAAGACAGCTGGCAGATGGAGGAGCAAGGAGTTACACACACAAACCCAGGCACACATACTCACACTCACACACACACGTAAACAGGTGGCACTGTTATGTTATCGTCAAGATGGAGGAACAAGAAATAACACACACAAACCCAGGCACGAGCATACACATGCGCACACACACAGACACACACACACACACACACACACACACACACAAACAAAGGTTTGAATCCCGGCTGCCACTTTGGTGTCTTTGAACAAGGCCCTTAACCCTAAGCTGTTCAAGGGGAGACTTTCCCTGAATAACTGATAGTTGACAAATGTAAGAGGATGAAAGCATCTCCTGAATGCATAAATGTAATATCATAAATTAACAGCACGCACATGAAAACAGTGGCACTGGGATATTATGGTCAAGACAAGGAGTAACAAGGAACAAGGAGGTGAAACACGTACACACACACACACACACACACACACACACACACACACACACACACACACACACACACACGCCGTTGGAGTGTGATTAGGCAGTGGTGCAGAAGACTGCTGTAGTGGTCTGAAGCTCTGACTGAGCTCTGAAGCACTCAGCCATAAGGCATCAGACTTTGTTCTCCTGACTGCAGCTCGTACTGCTCTGTGAATTGGCTTCTGGCCGGTGTCCACACACACGCACGCATACACACACACACACACACACACACACACACACACACACACACTGCATCATTCATGAGCTAGCAGGAGGAATCAGAGTGACATTACTCCAACCTGCACACATCATCCTTTCACACACTCACACACACATACACACACACACACACACACACTCACACTCACACACACACACAAACACACTATAGTGATTAATCTGACGTGTTTGCAAGAAGAGAAACTGTGACCAAGGAAAAACAAACAAATACATACACACACACACGTTACACAGATATTACACCCACTTTTCTCACCAGTGGTTCTAAACAGAGTGAAGCAACAGATCAATCAGTCCGATCAATTAGTCTTAAGGCATTTCAATAATCTCTCTGTTCACAGAACAATAGTCCCACTAATTACTCCTGCATATCGTGCCTCTTTAAATACTGGCTTCTATATTGATTCATCTCACAACTGTAATAAGAAATTAATGAGTCGTGGAGTTTTTTTAAAAAAAATATACATTTATGACAAAACTATGTACACTGAGAAATACATGAATGAAAAAATAAAAAAATAATAATTTGAAACAAACAAAATAAATAAATGCATGAAATATGAAGTATATTTCACTGAAACATATAATTGGCTGCACAGAGCTGAAAGCTCCTGACGCTGTATTTTTGCTGCTTGCTAGATGAAAATGAGTCAATTTATTTAGAATGTGCCTGGAGACTGCAAATAATGATTCTGTGATTCTGACTCAGTTATTCTGGACACACTAATGCCCACACATTCTTTTCCACTCCAGCACACATTCACCCACACAAACAGAGAGAGAGAGAGAGAGAGAGAGAGAAACCGGCATCTGAAGAAATAGGAAATAATTGCGTGCCATCTAAAGCCTCCTGTTGTCCAGCCTTTCTCGTGTGTCCATGCAGAGAGAGAGAGAGCTGCTATTTCTCGCCATTAGTGCTGCTGCCTCCTGCGTCACGCTGGATGCTAGACTGTGTGATTGCTCTAAGCGTGGCCAAAACCAGCACTGGCTGGGGCTCCATTCAGACTCAAGTATATGAACAACAACACATCCTCATCTCTAAAAGCACTCTGAGAGCTGATGATAAGAGGGGACCAGGAACATCTTTACATCCATCCATCTCCAGATGAACAAAAGCCTTTGTGCGCCTCTTTTTGGAGATTCCACACTTCTGCATCATTCCCAATGCTATGAACCAATAAGACTGGAAAGTTCTTATTTATTTTGTCCTAATTCTTGTTCTCTGTTTTTTTTTTGTGATTTGTCCATATTACCACTTGTGTTTGACTACAATGTTATTTTTTACATATGCGCGAATGCTCCATACATGCTCTTAGGACTAGTGATTAAATAACCAACCAACCACCAGGCGCTTTAATGGACAAAATATCAGCTCACAATTAGTGGGTGGATGCCCCTATTAGTGCATCCTGAGACTGGTGGCGACTCACCTCTGAGAACATGGGCAGCTTTTTGGCAAAGTCCACCACTCGCGTGATGGCGGGGGTGATGATCTTGGTAAACTCACTGAAGGCCTCCAGGTCCACTTTATCCCCTTCTGATGTGGTGGTCACTGGAGACTGGCCAATGTCGTCAGGCTGGAGGGGGAAGAGAGAGAGATAGTTGAATATATCTCAAATACATTTCAAATCGCTGGTCGCTATTCTGGCAGTTGAACCTTGCAGATTAATATTGAGCTATCTTCAAAACTGTAGATGGACAACCCAGGATAAATACATATAGCTATCAGTAAACAACTAGCTTATGACTACAATGTTATTTCTTGTGGACCCTTATCATAATGTGTTGCCAATAGGTGCTGCTGCTTACCAATGCATAAAATCAACAGCTTTAGATCTCAGCTGCATAGCCTGGGCAGGCTCTGACCTTTAACCTTTAAGCAGCGCACCTCATCTAGAGTTGACCTGGGATCTCAGCAGCTGCACCTGACTCCTCCAGAGCCTGTGCTCCCTGAGCAATGAGCACAGCTCCTTCAGTGGAGATCCAACCGCCCCCCCCCCTCCCCCATCCCCCACACAGCCATGTTCATCCACTTCATTTCACATTTGACTCTAAACTCGCTTATGGACACAACACTTTCATGCACATGGTTATTGGAACCATTGACCAGAAAGAGAAACTCTGTACTCTGTAATTCCATGTGAACAGCCACTGTAGTTACTATGACTGTGTTTACATGGACATTAATATTCCAACTATTGATCATTATTTTGCATATGACAATATTGTGATTATGCTGTTTACATGAGTTGCTAATAGAATATTTTGTTCATATTCGCCGTTTATGTGGAACCAAAGATATCTGATGAACATGGTTTGACCAACCGTCTCTGATGGAACACTGCATACTCTGATTAACAGACTAGAGACGGTTCATCAAAGTTCTAAAGAATCTTTATCAACTATCGTTTCAAGCAAAGATTCTAGAGCTACTTGGTGGTCCGTGTTGTGCTTGTCATTCGCTTCCACCTGATCCAATGTTACCCTATATCGGGAGTCGGGACACCTCAGAGCCCTGACTTAAAGTTCCTTCTGCGATTCTTCGTATTTGCGAAGATTTTTAAATGTGAATAATGCTATTAAGGTGTTTACATGTGCAGAACGCACCTCAATAATCAGAATGTGATCGGTATATTCCACCTACCTTATTCCGATTATTGCTTATTTGGAATATGACCTTATTCGGGTTAAGGTAATCAAAATATTGCGTTTACATGTACATGGCACCATCATATTCAGAATATGGTCATAATCCGAATAATTTGGGAATATTAATGTCCATGTGAACGCAGTCTATGTTACTGTAGCTAAGGGACACTCAGAGGTCTTTGTCTCTCTCCATCCTCCTCCTCCTCACCAGGAACTTCCTCTTCTGCTTCCAGTGCGAGCCCTGGGCGTTGGTGTCACGATGGGCCTCCGTCACCATCTGGATGAGCTTCCACTCGGAGCTCGTGGGCTCCGGCCGGTTCTGCAGCGTCCGCACCAGCTCCTCCTTCTTCCGCCGCTCGCGGTTCTCCTCGATCAGACGCCGCTTGGCCACCCGCTTGGAATCGTCCAGCACCACTGATGGAGGAGGGGTAGGAAGACAGGAGGAGGGTGAAGGAGGGAGAAAGAGAAATGAGAGAGAGAGAGAGAGAGAGAGAGAGAGAGAGAGAGAGAGAGAGAAGAAAAAAAATAGAGAAAAAGGAGAGACGGAGAGGGAGACAGATGTTTAAGCAAGTGTAATTACTTGCATTCACCATGACACTTTGTGTTTGGATTGCGCCTATTATGTGTCATTATAAGAGAAGAGGTAGACAGACAATAGAAGTCTGGACAGATGCGGTGCCAGTAATTGGTTTGCCTAGTTAGCTTTTCTGAAGCTTTGCTTTCAACTCTCCTTATTCAAAGTGGATGGCTGATGGTCCTTGGGTCAGCCTTTTGTTTTACTCTCATTGCACATGCGGAGTGGGACTTTAATGTAAGAATCAATCTTGTGCACCAGAGGATGAACACCTACTGTGCAAATGACTCACATGCAGAAATAAACAAACCAAAACAGTGTCTGCTACTTTCAGCGGCATCTGCACTTCATTTGGGAGGGACAGAATCTCTTACTCTAAGACTAATCAAGCAAACTATAACAAAAGCAGAAAAAGGGGAAATTTCTGTGTGTGGTGTGTGTTTGTGTTTGTGTGTGTGTGTGTGTGTGTGTGTGTGTGTGTGTGTGTGTGTGTGTGTGTGTGAAATTTTCACTCACAGTCCATGGCCATGCCCACAGAGATGCATTTCTTGAAGCGGCACAGCTGGCACTGGTTGCGGGTGATCTTGTCGATGATGCAGCTGCTGTCATACTTGCAGGAGTACGCCGGGTGGAGGTTCTTCTGGATGGTGCGCCGGAAGAATCCCTGCAGCAGGTAACATAGGTAACAAAAACTGAGTGTGTGTGTTTGTGTGTGTGTGTGTGTGTGTGTGTGTGTGTGTGTGTGTGTGTGTGTGTGTGTGTGTGTGTGTGTGTGTGGATTGGTGTGGGTTGTGCGTGTGTGAGTGAGTGAATGGGTAACCTAATATGCTAAACTAATCCACACAAACCATGAATCAATATTTCTGTACATGTGCAGCAAGTAGGCAGGACATCAGAGTTAATTAGTGAAAGGTGTGCTTGAAGCCGATCAATAATACTGTCACGTAATCCATGCGACTAAAAGATGAGAGATGGCTAAAAGGCTACACTGGACATATCTGCTGCAATAATTAGCTTCCCTGATACTCAGTGGAACTGGCTACATCAGGCATGGCAGTGCAGCAAACATTCTAAAAAAAGATAGACCGTTCATTTCAATTTATTTTTGACGTGACTTCATTTGACTCAGTCCACACGTAACTCCATTGTAGCCCTAGGCTAAGAATGTTTTACACTCTGAATAAAATAAAGTGTAGAGTACAATTACATTTTTCATCTATTTTTAATCTCATTTAATCCATGTTATTGAAGCATACTCAAGCTTCAGATGGTGATGTATGGCATGTTAATGTGCAGGTGCAACTTTTGCATTAATGCAAATATGTTTACAAGAGCACACTTGACATTTTAGAAATGACCCACGTTCAACAAGCCAGCTACAGTATATTTCTGCTACAACTCTTGCTACAACCCAAGGGAACGGTAAAGGGCTGCCCATCCACCACCAAAACTAGGGTTACGTGTGTGTGTGTGTGTGTGTGTGTGTGTGTGTGTGTGTGTGTGTGTGTGTGTGTGTGTGAGAGAGAGAGAGAGAGGAAGAGAGAGCATCTGACAATGTGTCTCTGTCAAACACCACTCTGTTATTGCTCATGTTGTGTGTGTGTGTGTTCATGTTTATGTGTAACGAGTGTGTTGGTGAGTGTGTCCACACCTTGCAGCCCTCGCAGGTGATGCAGCGGTAATGGTAGCCCGTGGCTTTGTCCCCACACACCACACACGGCTCATCCTTCTCCAGGTAGCTGGGAATGTACCCTGGAACAGAGACGCTCAGCACTAGAGAAGGGGGAGGAGGAAGCATGGTTATCTCAGAAACACACACACACACACACACACACAAGCACACACACACACACACACACACAAACACAAACACAAAAACACACACACATACTGTACATGTATTTTTGCATGTTCTTACCAGACATACTCTTGACTGAACATTGGCTGTTCTTTCTTTTTCTCTTCACACCATTAGACCACCTTCACAGGGAGAGAAAAAAAGGATGTCAACAGTTGAGTGATGTGCCTCTAACTCTTTCAGTCCATCAGCAGTCAGAAGTAGCATTTACTTCCTGTTTTTTTTTTTGTTTTTTTTACCAAGCTTTAACACTGATGCATGCAAAGGATTCTTGTCTATACATACTGTAAGATGCAGACACACAGACACACACACATTGTCACTGTCCAAAAGAGTGTTCTTTTCATTGTCCGAATTATTTGTAAGTGAATAGGCATATCCACATGATATGTCTATATGATATGCCATATGAATAGGCATATCCATATGATATGTCTATTGGCTATGAAACCTCCAGTGCTGTATTTCATGTCATGGTAGCTGGCCGAGTGACGCAGCATATGCAGCCCAAACTGCTGTTTTACACATTTACAAGAAATAACAACAATCTTTAGTGCAAACAGTCTAACCAACTAACACAGCTAATTAAGCTCTAACCCTATGTAACAAACACACAACTACATCATTTCCGCTCAGGATGGCCCCACAACACACACACACACACACACACACACACACACACACACACACACACACACACACACACACACACACACACACACATCCAACACAAGCTACTGTAAAGAAGTAAGGCTATTATTCAGCACACTGACCTGTTGATGCAGTGAGGAGGTAGAATGTGCATGTTAAATCTCCCTGTGCTCTGCACTGTCAGAGGGGCTGAACACTGAATAGGAAGTGACAGTCTACAACCTGTGCTTTTCTTCTAGGCTAACACTCAGACATAGGCCTACAGCACACGGGCACACCCACATACAGACAACCCATGCACACCTAACACACACACACACACACACACACACACACACACGCTTCTTCTTCTCAACCCGCCCCTCCTCCTCTCCTTCATTCAGTCCGCCCCTCTTCCCCCACTCCATCTCTCTTCTTTCGTCTATCTTTCAGCACGTGTCATCTCTACGGCCCTGACAGGTAGGGGGAGGGAACAGGGCAGCAGTGCTATTCAATCAGTCAGACAGACACACAGAATGTGACAAAGCAGCTTGTCGCATCATTATTTTATAAATACTGTTAGGCTATCCAGTGGGGGGATCGTTTACAGCACTACCTGATTGGTCGTTGTTGCCTAAAACTATGACTAAATGCAATGAATAATAATAAAAGAATAAAAAGTGAAGCTTGTATAAATTTGCAGGTACAAGCACACATGCTGCATCTGTTACTGGTGGAGTCTTCTAGCCCTCCCCCTCAATTTCTGCATTCAACACTTCAAGGTACCCCTTTGGCCTTCCAACAACAACAAAAAAAGAACGAGCGCTGAGAGGCAATTAAAATGTAAAATTTCCAGATGGTCCAGCCTCTCAAAAATTACTATTGAGTTACTATTGTGACTTTGTTTTGACAAGAACGCCATTCTTTTCAGTT
>JAODXP020000015.1:12622781-12655710 GCA_027497455.2 Sardinella longiceps
ATGGAAAAAAAAGGATCCTGAATAAACCTGGCGTCAGCAGGGGCGGGTTGCAGGAAGTCTTCATCATAACTCATCAACACTCTATAAAAGAGTAGCAGCCGTACTTTCATGTACTGCCCCCCCCCCCCACACACACACACACAGCCCTAAGCAGAGAGAGGCGGACGCTCTCCATATGGTACATGGAGATCTAAGAGCGGCAGCAGGATCGAGCACATATAGCATTATGCGGTCGTGCCAGAATACAAAGTCGACGAACAACCTAAAGAACTATCTTTAGATAATAAGAGTGTGTGTGTGTGTATGTGTTTGTGTGTGTGTGTGTGCGTGCACATGTGCACCCTTGTGTTTATGAATTGCATCTATATAAATGAGAAAGATAAATGTGTATATGTGTGTGTGTGTGTGTGTGTGTGTGTGAGAGAGAGACAGGGTAGAGAGCTGAGCAAGGCAAATCAAAGGTTAAAAGTCCTAACCAACCATGTACCGCAGACATGGGCAGATTACAAACCTTATTATATAGTATTCAATCCACTTTTCTGTGGAGGATTTCCTACATGTCACAATGATGGACACTTTGGTTTGTAAAAACAAACTACATCAAGGATGTATCTAAACTATATCAACAAAGACACTACATAACACTAAGCAACATGTGGCAATGTATTACAAAAATTACAAAAGCTTTTCATTGCTGAGAAAGACGAGAGCTTTTTGCTCAGTCAATTCTCCTTGAATAAACAATGAATGAAAAAGCAAATCCATTTGGAGCTGTGGAGGGAAGAAAAACTACAGTCTGGCTAGCGTGTGAGTGAGTGAGGGAGTGAGGCTCCGCCTACAAGCAACATTCAAGCTCACAGTCTTGACAAGCCCCCAAAGACACCCGAAACAACAGAGTGTGTGTGTGTGTGTGTGTGTGTGTGTGTGTGTGTGTGTGTGTGTGTGTGTGTGAGAGAGAGAGCGTGTGTGTGTGTGTGTGTGTGTGTGTGTGTGTGTGTGTGTGTGTGTGTGTATCTCACCAGGGGCAGACCTAATAGCCTTGATCCAATTCCAGGGCTCATTCATAACAGAGTAAACGATCTGTAATCCCTGCTGCTGCACTGGTGATACACAAACAGACTTCTGATGGGTGGAAAACACCACCAGTGTTTCAGGCCAAACATCCCAAAGCACAAACTTGGCCATCACGACCAGCATTGAGCCATCTACCATCCTACCAGAATGCCATCCCCTCACACACATACACACAATACACACACAGACACACACACACACACACACACACACATCAAACCGAATAATTTGTCATTCAACACCACTGCACGGAAAAGTCCTTTTGAGCTTAATTGCCGTCCAGCAGCATTGAAAATGTGCGGTTTTCAGTGTGTGTGCGTACGTGTGTGTGTAGAGCTGTGCAAGGGAGATGCGGCGCTCAACTTTACCACTACACAGCTGTCCAAATCTGGTCCTTTTCCCCTCCAAAGGTCATCAGTCAAGCACCATGACTGGGGGGATGTGTGTGTTTGCATATGTGTTTCTGTAAAGTGTGAGTGATGGAGGTGGTTGTGGAATGGTGTTTTGGGGATGGGGGGGGCGGTTGTCCGAGGCGTGGTGTGGGTGTGGGTGTGGTGTGGTGTGGTGTGGTGGGGGCCTCTCTGGCGCCGGGCAAAGATTGTTTTGGCAGAGGTTCTAACTGTAACTTGTGAGCGCCTGTGTGGTCCGGCTGCTGATTATAAGGCTGGGATCCGACTGGACCCAAGTAAGTCAGTCAGTCAGGCTCTATGATAGCATGGCGGATGCAAGCAGCCACAGAGATCTCGCCGCAGAACACTGGGATCAATACATGGCTTTCATGAGGCCTTAATGGGAAGCGCTAGGCTAGTGTAGGTTACCTGTAGAAATAGAGGGAACAGGACAACTAAATACACATGCTGACAGACATGGATACAGAAACAAACCCTCAATCAAATACACACACCCACACACAATGAACTTACACACACACTCACACTCACACACACATGCATGCACACACTGTCACAAGATATATAACATTACAGGAGAGCGGCTTGGATGAGAGTGAAAGAGTGAATATAGATTTTTTTTTTCCAGATTGTTTAAAACAACAGAAATTATCACACAATTTGGCCAAACTGTCACGCCTCTGCAGATTTGAACAACATCAGCCCAATGCCTGCCTCACACTTTATGCAAGTCTATATACTGGTACAGTGATTTGTATGAAGCTACACACATTTGATTATCAATCTCAGTACTGTAATCAATTTAAATACTGTGTTGAATGCACATATAGTTTTGATTTAGCCTAAGGTGTGTCATTTTACAAACAATATCAGAGCTATGCAAACTGGGTGTGGTATTTGGATAATTGTGTGAAATACTTGAAAAAAGTATGTAAACATGAGGAAAAGGCATAAAACAACTCCTGGAGAGAGAGAGAGAGAGAGAGAGAGAGAGAGAGAGAGAGAGAGAGAGAGAGAGAGAGGAGAGAGAAAGAGGAGAAAAGAGGAGAGGAGAGGAGACACTGGCGGGGTCTGTAGTGGGTCGGACCTAGGCTCGTCCCTGGCTGCGTGCCCCGCGGAAGAAAACGAGTAGCTCATTTATTTTCCCACTGCTTGTTTTCATTTCATATCCTTCCCCCCTCAGACCCCCAGCTCTGCCGGCCCTGCGCTTCACTTGGCTTCCCCACCCCGGCCCATCCTGTACACGGGGACAAAGACACAGTCCAGACTGGGCCGCAAGGAAGAGTTCCTGCCAAGTAAGGACAGTCTGTTTGCACACACATGTATATATATGTGTGTGTGTGTGTGTGTGTGTGGGAGTATGTGTGCGCATGAGAAACGGAAAGAGAAAGAGAAAAAAGAGAAGGAAGAAGAAGGCCTTACGGAAGAGAGGGAGGGCACATATACCAAGTGTCCTTTATGTCTTTGCTGCTGTGTGAGTGTGTGTGTGTGTGTGTGTGTGTGTGTGTGTGTGTGTGTGTGTGTGTGTGTGTGTGTGTGTGTGTGTGTTGTGTACATATCTCTGAAAAGGGGAACACTCTGTCTCCATGCTGGTTTCTAATTACATCTTGCAAAATGTTTATGTACCCAAGTCCAGCACATGCTCCCATGGGGGCTGTCTTCCCTTCCTCTGCCACACACACACATGAAGAAAAGAGCCACTTATACTGTCTTATATGCACAACACATGATCACTGGGAAATGTAGTCATTTAGTAACCCCACCTCAGACCCACTTATACTGTCTTATATGCACAACACATGATCACTGGGAAATGTAGTCATTTAGTAACCCCACCTCAGACCCACTTATACTGTCTTATATGCACAACACATGATTGCTGGGAAATGTAGTCATTTAGTAACCCCACCCCAGACCCACTTATACTGTCTTATATGTACAACACATGATCGCTGGGAAATGTAGTCATTTAGTAACCCCACCCCAGACCCACTGTATGGAGTGTGGACAGAATGCATAATCAGTGAGCAATATGGACGTCTATCCACCCCATACATATACAGTAAAAGCAAACGGCATATTTGACACCAGCATGATTGAAAGGGAAGAGGTAATTGCCTCTGTGTGTGTGTGTGTGTGTGTGTGTGTGTGTGTGTGTGTGTGTGTGTGTGTGTGTGTATGAACTTTTGAACCTAGTCTATCAAACAAAAGTAAAAACACGCTGGGGCAATTTGGTTGGCATGTTCCATCATCTATCAATAACTACGTAGACAAGGGTAAGCAATGCAATCATCTTTGCATTATTAGTCTATTGCCTAACACACAATGAATGGCGCCCAAGACAAAAAAAATAATAAAAAATTGCTTGTTTGGCGCACAATCGCAAGATGAAACATTCCTAAGAACATAAGAACATCAGGGAGGGGGAAATCTAGTGGGAGTACAGTCTTTAGCAAGATGAGATCAGGATACATTTGTATAGCTCTGATGGAGTCCAGCATGTTTGGTGAGAACCTGGTCAGGACTACCAGAGGGAATTCACGGGTATTAACGTATTAGCAAACACGTGTACCTCAAAATTATGGGAAAAAAAGCAGCACGTAAAAACTTTGAAGACCAAACAATGTGATGATATAGGTCTGCACAAATGGCAGGAGCTTCCATAAAGATGACACTATTGTATTAATGTATGGATATCAAAACACTTGCGAGCATGCTACTCCATCTCCAAAGGCTTGGTCAAACAGTGATCCAAGACACACACACACACACACACACAGACACACACACACACACACACACACACACACACACACACACACACACACACACACCACACAAGCAAACACACACATTAATCACATATCTAAAATGGGTGTAGTCTTCTGCATACTTCATTACACTTTTATCACCAAAAGAAAAGCTCTCATGGCGCGTTTAAAGCTAACATGTGTGTTTAAAGCTGCTCCTATTGACAGACTTTCATTAGGCGTGTCGGTGTGCCACAAGACACAGTCAGGGTTCAGTTACCACAATGGAAAAGACTCTGAATAAGGACTAGTGGTAGTAGCAGCCCACATTGAGAAAAGCTATTGGTCAAAAAATGCCTTGATGAACTAGTGAATCTAATAAAGCAGTTTTAAGACTCTCCAACATGTGACGGCTGGAGAAACTCGAGCTACTGTGAGCTCTAAAAGCAAAGCGCCTGCCTGCCTGCCTGTGTAAGCTGGGCTGGACATTTTGGCATTGGGAAGCTGGTTTCCATAAACACCCAGCTGTGGGAGTCTGGCCTCTGAGTGAGTGGTGTGTGTGTGTGTGTGTGTGTGTGTGTGTGTGTGTGTGTGTGTGTGTGTGTGTGTGTGTGTGCTGCTCGATCCGTACCACATCACGCCACACATCATGCACACATGCTTCACATACATCTGATCTGTGCTTGGCAAGCGCTTGTGCGGAGGTGTGGGTGGTTGTGCAACATACAGTATCACACACACACACACACACACACACACACACACACACACACACACACACATGCACAATGGCATGAAGGGAAAAATCTCAGTAAGTGCACAGGCACTGGAAAAACAGGGACGGTGAAGCAGTCAAGGCTGGAGTGGGGAACTCACAGACACATGGGCATACAGACACACACCTGCCTGCAAGAGACTGATCTGGAGAAAGGGAAGAAAACAGAGAGAGAGAGAGTGAGAGAGAGAGAGAGATGCAAGGTCAGACAGAACAAAAGAGTGAAAGACAAAGAGGTAGAGAGCAAAAGTGAGAGAAATCTGAAGGAGAAAGAGGGCAATGAGAGAAAGAGAGGAATATCTGAAAAAAGAAAGAGCCTTCTGACTGAGAAAGAGAGAGAGAGAGAGATAGAGAAATCTGAGCAAGTAGCAAGAGTAGCAGCCATGCCAACAGGATGCCGTTGTCCAGCCCCCTCCCCCCATACCCAACCCCACCCACCCCATCCAACCTAACACACACACACACACACACACACACACACACGCACGCACACACACACCACATGGCACAATTTATGAAGTGTCAGGAATGCTTGCTGCCTGCGATCAGCATGCCAGCTCAGCTGTACTCTCTGCTCCGCCTGGCCCAACCCTAACGCCCCCACCCCAACCTGCCTGTCTGCCTGTCTGTCCTGCCCGCCGACTCGTTTGCCTTCTGTCTACAACATGTCCACACCCCGCCCCCCCCACCAAATCACTCACGGCACGCCCCCCCACCCTGCTGTTCCCGCGGTTACCACACAAACGAAAAACTCCAGGCCTCGGACGAGTTGCGTCTGCAAGCCGGCCAGTCCTTGGCTCTCGGCCACTGTGCCAATCCAAACACCTTCCCCAGCACACTTCCTCCTCCAAAAAGAGCCCAGCTGGCCACCAGACAGGGAGGGGGCGGGGAGAGAGTCCGAGGCGCATGCCGATTGGTTCTTGAGTAAGAATAGGGCTGCAGCCCTTTGTCGATAAGTGGTTGGCATAGTGTTAATGGCTTGTGAATTAGTTAAGATGGTGTTGATGCTAATAATCTTTGTTACTTATTTACGCTTTCAGCATGGCATTTTACCATGTCAGAATGGACACCACTAGTCTGTTTATGTGTGTGTGTGTGTGTGTGTGTGTGTGTGTGTGTGTGTGTGTGTGTGTGTGTGTGTGTGTGTGTGTGTGTGAATAAAACAAATATGAGCAATCCTGATGCTTACTGATACTTGCTCATGACTCATGGCCTAATTTGCAATATCCCAACTCCAGTATAGGATCATGATAAACTGTAGGAGGATCATATTAAGGAGGACTATCTTGCACAATGCCAGGGCACAGAGCTTGCAGTAGCATGCCCTCTGGCATCTATCACATGATTAAATGAAGCAGCACCACAACAGTAAGAATAACAAGAGTATGAAGTGCCTCTGATTTCCACAGAAAATAAATTTAATTACAAAGGCTCAGGAAACTTAAAGGTCCCCTTGTAGACATAGTCATGTAATCCTCACCATAAATCTAGGCTGCTCACGTAAGCAGCAACAAGATCAAAGTGATCTTGGGAGACTGATGCCAGATCAGATCCATAGGCACTTAAAAGTCAGCCTTTATCGCTGGGGATTTCTCACAATTCAAAACACTCCATCTCTCGGGGTATGACTGAAATATTCAAGGGCAGCTGCAATTGGAGTTTCCCTCCTCCATATCTCCCAGCACAGTGGAAGACACACAGGCATGAGTGCTAACTGCTCTTCAGCCCAATCTCAACCTCCAGACGTACGGTAGCCCGATGCTGGGTGATCACAGCAGCTCTATTGCCATCAGGACTCATTAAAATGTTCCTGGTGAGGGCTTCAGAAGCTAAAACTTCACAAACCTGTATGTGTGTGTGTGTGTGCGCGCGCGTGTGTGTGTGTGTGTGTGTGTGTGTGTGTGTGTGTGTGTGTGTGTGTGTGTGTGTGTGTGTGTGTGTGTGTGTGTGTGTGTTTGCGTGTGTGTCTGTGTGTGTGTGTGTGCACAGACTTGACCTGACAGGCCTGACAGCTGTGGTAAATTCAAAGTCCTGTCAGGAGGAGCATTGCTCCCAGGTGGCCAGATAAGAGCGGCGGCTGCTGAAGAGAGAGAGAGAGAGAGAGAGAGAGAGAGAGAGAGAGAGAGAGAGAGAGAGAGAGAGAGAGAGAGAGAGAGAAATGGTGGCAAAGATGGAGATGAGACAGATGAGACAGAGATGAGACGCAGCAGCTTCATCTGGCAACATGGAGCTGCCACACGTCAGAGGTGGTGAGAAAGACGAGCAGAGGATAGGTAATTGACAGACAAGAGAGAGAGAGAGAGGATGTGGATGGTAACCATCTTAAAAAAAACGAACAAAAAAACAGCTCTTAGTTTCTTACTTATGCTTCTGCTCTGGCAACTCCAACACTGATGTTAACTGACCTACATCCTGGGGGCCCCAGCTATTGCTGAACTTGTCTTGAAGCCACAAACTAGATGAAGTCAGCGCTTTACGTAGGAAAAAAAAAAACACTTCTTTGTAACGGTGCTCTGGTTTCTGAAATACCCTGCCCAAATGTCCGTGACTGTGAGTGTGACTGATGTCCAGTTTTAAATAGTGCATTCTGTGTTGATGGTGAATTGCGAGTACTTGGCCCCCCGACGTTAATGGTGAATTGTGAGCACTTGACCCCTAAAGTGAAGCCTGCTGACTGCATTTATAGTAGTGTCTGTCTCTATTCTCTTGTGCTAGCCTATATTATGCAAAGTAGGTCTATGGCTCCTGTAGGATTCAAAGTGCTCTGACCTTTCTCTGACACGTGAGGACTATTTACTGGCAGCGGCAGGTTTGTGAAGACCACAGAACCCATGCAACAGAGATGCTGAGGGTCAGATGTGGAGTGTTTGACTTCAGAGGAGTGTTCTGTGGTTGTATCTCTCTCTTCACTGTCACCCCCACGCACACACACACAGACACACACACACTTCCTCAACCCAAAAGCCAGCCGCTTGAGAAAGCATCTGCTGACCAATCTGTCATGCCTATCTCCCGCTTCAGCGCAAATGTGTGTGTGTGTGTGTGTGTGTGTGTGGGGGGGGGGGGTGCCTAATCCTCCACTAACGCAATAACACAACCAGACCATCGCCATTAGCAAGCTGTTCTCCTATCAAGGGAAAGTGAAGAAGTCCAGTCGCCACGAGGCTTGTCTCATGGCCATGGTCATGCATGCCTCACTGTATTCTACCTTAGCCTGACATAGCCCGCCCATAATACGTTATGCAATGTAATGTCTGTTATGCAAATGTAATGTTAACATTGGCATCACCTACCAATCAATACCACCAACACTGAGAATACTTTAACTGTAAGTGTAAGCAAACTGGCAATGCATAGTCATAGGGTACTTCCCTGTCATAGGGTACTACATATAGGGTACTTCTCTGTCTTTTATGGTATGGGCAATCTTGGTGCTGAACTGAAAGAGACATGCCTGTTCAGCATTTGAAAAAGAAACCTGTTGCTTACAAAAGCTACAAAGCTGTTTTAGACTTTTAACTTTCCTGGGATCAGACAGCCCGTGATAACATCTGACATGCCACTGTGTGTGTGTGTGTGTGTGTGTGTGTGTGTGTGTGTGTGTCTCTATAGCTTACTGAACCTGTCATTCCAGAAGTAACCTGTAGTAGCAGCTGCATCAGCTCTCAGTTGGTCATGGACCGGAGAGGATCAGTCAGGTGTGTCTGTTATAAAGTATGTGTGTATTCTGGGTGGGAGTCTGTGTGTGTGTGTGTGTGTGTGTGTGTGTGTGTGTGTGTGTGTGTGTGTGTGTGTGTGTGTGTGTGTGTGTGTGTGTAAGTGTCTGACCCAGTGCCCTCTTGGCATCTAACAGTGATGAAGCCTTTGGCTAGAATACAAAAACCAAAGGACTCTCTCACCTTTCTTAGCATAACATACAAACTCCCCCCCCCTCTCTCACACACACGTACACACACACACACACACACACACACACACTCGTACACATACACTCACACACACACACGTACACACACACACACGCACACGCACACACACACACATGCTGACTCGAGCACACACACAACACAAATATATTGCAATGAAACACACTGCCATCATCAGGAGGCTATTGTGTTCTATTCTGGACAGGCATTTCATGTGACTCCAGTATGCAGGTGCTGTATGCAGGAGGAGTGCCATGCTTGGCAGGCTGAAGGTGCAACAGACCCACAGCTCAGTTCAGTTTAGCGGCTTGCTTCCAAACCAAACACCCCAGTATCTTATCAGCCATCAGACGGCTTAATGACTGTAAACCCTGTTACACCACAGAGAGTCTTCTCTTACACTGAACAGATCCACCGACATCTCGCTGACACGACAGGTCCAACTCGTCTGTGGGAGTGAATCATCCAACTTGGTCACAATTTAGCAATTCTTCTAAGGAGGCACCTGAGGCAAACTTAGGCTATGCCATGTTTGTTTTCAAGTTAAACAGCATGGCAAGGACTTCTGAAGAAACCACCATCGTCAACGGATACTGTTACACTCTACAAACACCAATAGCAGTTGAAACTGACAACCTTCAAAGATGCCTTAACAAGACATACAACCATAAAAAGACCCAACTGCAGCACTCACAACAGTCATTCTCCATTGTCTGTGTGCCATGATGAGATGTCTTAGAGTGTGTGTGTGTGTGTGTGTGTGTGTGTGTGTGTGTGTGTGTGTGTGTGTGTGTGCGTGCATGTAGTGAGTGGGAGTTCAGCATTCACGATGGAATCACACAGACATCTCTCCTCGTTGCTGATCAGGAAGATTTTCCCACCACCAAGCCCAAGGCTCCGCCACAGCACACTGAGCAATCGCCATAGCAACATCCACAAAAGAGGAAATGCTGGAGTGACAGGCATGAAACAGCAGCACAAGGCCTCTGCCTTCAGCCTGAAAGGGCAAGAAGGCGCAAAGGAGAGAGAAGAAGAGAGAAAAAAAAGAGAGAGAGAGATAGGGAGAGAGAGAGAGATAGGGAGAAAAAAGAGAGGGTGAAGAGGGGACTAGAGATCATCATAATCAAGAGACAAGAGACAGATCAACAGAGATAAGTCACTGTTGCATGTTCTGCTCTCATGCTTTTGCAATGTCTAATGTGCACAGCACTGCCATCTTGACAACTTTTAATTTTAGCTCCACTTGCAAGAGAATGTAGTCTAATTTAAAACAAACCTGTGAAATGTGCAAGTGTAATGTGCGAGACTAATCAGCCAGTTGCAAATCTAAGAAATAAACAGTCTTCAATGGGAGAAAATGAGGCAGGCAAGACAGGTGCTGTTTCCGAAAATCCCTACTACTTGCCTGCTACGTACTGCTTGTATACTGATCTCTGCAGCAAGTAGTGTGTAGCGTGCAGTCCATTACCGATATCACAGGAGTAGTATGGGGCTCAATTCACCTTCATACATGTAGAGCACCTGCAGTCAATTATTAAATGAGGTTCTATTCATGTGGTCAGTAGGCCTTTTCTGTTGCTTGCATACTGTACCATGCTGCATACTGGGCAGTAGTGTATGGGGCTCAGCCAGTCAGATAGAACACCTGCCGCTAACTAATTAATTGTGGGAAGCAGTAGGCCTATGGCGAATTCAACAGTGTAACGTTTTGTAACGTAACATAACAGTTCCCATTCATCCCTATGGGTGACGTAGCAAGCAGTTATGTAACGTCACGTCGTCTTGAAAACGCCACTAGTGTGTGTTGCACTGTGCGCTGGGGCACAAGCAGTATGTAGCACATGTAGCATGGCAGTATGCCATTACGGACACGGCCATGGTCTTGATCTGCCAGCATTTATACTGAAAGACATAATACAGGATTAGCCTACACAAGAGGACAGGAAAAAGGGAGAGTGTGGGAGAGTCTTCAGGTTTGTTTCAGGTATTTATCGTCCCACCCGAAACAATCCCTAATCCATTAGTAAAACTATGACACGGCTACAGGGACTAACCCATCTGGGGACTCACTGCAGCACTTGCAGTAAAATATGTAGGGGCTTCCATGATGAAAGCACTGAACATCATTCCAGTACAGTTATTTAAAGCCCCTATTAATTAGCAATGCCCCCTCCCATTAGTAGAGCACTATAAGCTCCTATAAATGGCAGTCTACTCTATGATAAATGCTATTATGAAAGCTTGCTTCTGTCAAAGTGCTGGCAAGTCATGACCACATAAAAAAAAAAAAAAAAAAGCTCAAAAAATGAACAAACAAACAAAAAAAAAACCAATCTGACCCAGCCCAACAGCCCCCAAGAGTTTTTCCTGGATGAGTGATGTCACCTGACAGGCAGTTAAGCCATAAAAAATCCTCCATCTAAAGAGACGTACACAATCAGTGAAGGGTCACAAATGCTATCATGCTTATAAAAGTGAATGTTGCGGGTGGTCCCTTCCCTTTCTGCTACAGGGGCAGCAGCAGGTGTCCTAGTTCTGTTGCTGCTGACGCAGTGTCCTGAACCAGGGGCAGATTTACAGTAGTTGTGTGAGGTCAACTCCGGAGCGGTTAAATAAGCATAGGCTTGTGGGGTGAGACGAGGCTAAGACCTGCAGTGCACATGAGTTACAGCTTAGCGCCCCTCGCCGCGGCCATACCCTTCTGCCCTCAAAGTACGAAGAAGATCTGGAATGGGAGAAGAGTATATAGACACCCACCCACCCAGCCCCCCCACCCCACCCATCTAACTCCTTCACTGGCTGCCTATAGGGATTCCTGAGAGGGAATACAGCAAAAGTGCTGATCCAGCTGTCACAGGAAGCAGGGACACTGGGGGCCTCTGTGCTTCGGGCTGCATGCCAACCCATGACCTGTGCCTCACTCTCAGCCTGCTCTACTCGTAAGCTACCTAGCAAGAGTCCGTCACAGGGGGCCCGGCGTTTCAGGTCGGTGTCTGCGACACAAATCTAATCTGTCAAACCTATCCAACTCAGCTGCTGTGAAAAAGCTTGAAGACTAGACAGAGAGTTTGCTTTTTCAGCTTGTGCTCAACATGACATTGTGAAAAGGCTTGTAGGCTCTGTAGGCTCGTTGGTTTAGAGCATGTTTAACATACAAGGTTAGGTTAGGTAGGCTAGTTTACTTTGCTTCATGCTAATTTAACATGGCCAAGGAGTATAAATAATATCCTACACATTCCTCCATAAACAAAGTATAGCAGCCTCTTTGTGCGCCTCCCTGCCCCAACCAGCACTGGCATGCAGATGTGGTACCTATTGTGATAGAAACGCCAAGGACCTACAGTACTACTGAAACTGAGGAAAGTAGGGTAGATAAGAGTAATGTAGAGTAGGTACTTTGTAGCTTTGTGAAGTGCCATATGCCTACTGAAAACCTTACAATCTTTATTGTTTTTTAAATTTTTGTTACAAAAATCTCAGACTAAATTTTACACCTTAAATACTAAATGAAAACACACTAAACTAGTCTAAAAAATTACAATCATGCCCACTGAATCAATAATTTACTTGTAGTCACCAAAGTACTAGAAAAATTCTTGCTACATAGATCAGGTTATGCAAAATTCAAAATTAAATGGTAAATGGTTAATTCAATTCCACTCCAATTCTAAAATTCTGAATTTTTTCACACACCTGACTGAGATTCAACTGATGAGCCCTACATGTACGTGAATTGATGGATGGAATGAAATCAGTACAGGGTAAACCATGCAATAACCCTCCTTCAGGACTCTGCTATGTGTCTGATGGGGGGGGGGGGTGTCGAAGCAAGAGTATCTTTGCCTGCATCATTTCACTTAAACACAGGAAGTGAAAAGCGACTGCATTGTCTTGACAACAAGCTTTTGCCCCCCCCCCCCACACACACACACACACAGCCCTTCAGTTTACATTGCAAGGCACTTTGTCCCCACTCATGTTAAAGAGAGCATCCACTGCAGCCAGCAATCCAAAGGATTCAAACTATAACGTAATTTAGTAGAGTAATTATGCTTAATATGATTTACTAAAAGAGCACCTTTGTCGACCTTGTGTTGGCTCCGTGCTGAGGTACACACGCCTCTGTTTGACTTACACACAAGGCAACAACTGATAGGCTAATTCCATTAATCAGTGGAGATGTCTACAGACACGGCAAAAGAAATACTTGTGCTAAGTCCATTTAATGCCATGTATTTACTTTACTATTCTGGGACTAAAAAAGAAGGGTGTGCATCTAATTTGGCTGGATGGGTAGAGGCCTGAAGGCTTCCTCTATGTCTTTGTGTTAAATCACAGAGAACCCGAACAAGCTCTCTGAGAGATAAGGTGGAGAGGAGAGGAGAATCCTCAACATACAGGAACATGCTAGTCCAGAACGTCCTTGCTTTTGCAGAACTCTTTGTGTGTCAGAGTGTGGTTGAAATGGTTGGTGGCTTTGTCACAGTACCTTCTGCAACACAGCAGGGCTTGGGAGTACCGTATGTGTGTGTGTACGCGCGTGTGGTGTGTGTGTGTGGTGTGGCGCACATATGTAACAGCGGCGTGTGGTGGAACGGAATGTTCTCCCTTAGGGGCGGGAGTCAGAGACACCCAACGCATGGCTTGACTGTGGCTGGGTCAAAGGTCAAGAAAAAAAAAAAAATGAGTGTGTGTGTGTGTGTGTAGTGATCACAGCTGTAGAAAGAGCACTATGACTCCATGTCTGTGTGTGTGTTTATGTGTGTGTGCATGTAATTGACCTCCCGGTGCAGCTCCCGTCATGCAAAGAATTCGTCCAAAGCACAGCGAGTTCTCCCTGAGACAGAACTGCCAGTCAGTCAGTCGGTTTGGACGCGTTCCAACAGAGACGACTGGCACACGGGGAAAGGCAGGCTGTTTCTGTCAACTTTTTTATATTATAGGTGCAAGAGTACAACCCCCCCACCCCCCTCCTGTGCCCTCCTATGACCCATCCTCCCCTTCATGTTGCACAACACTGATAGCCACATCACTCTGTCCTTATAGCTGATGACAGCGGCATGATAGAGGGAGTGGGAAAATGCACAGAGAGAGGGGTAGAGGAAGGGGGGGTGGGAAAGGAAAAGAGGCAAGTCCTGCCCTTGAAATTGGATTTCATTTTGAACGGCCATTGACCTCCTGAGTGGTGGGTGGCTTTCCCTCGCTGTGGTCGAGACAGAAAGGGGGCAATGTAGGCTACAAGTGAGCAGAGTATCATGATGGACACAGCCCCTCCCTTGTTAGAGCTTATACATGGAGACTATCCCAACTCATTACCACCATAGCAGACATGTGATCCATGCCACATGGGAGATGAGTATCCTGAGATATATACACCAAGACTGTAGAGACAGCACAAACTGAACAACCAAGCTTTGCGTTTGATCACATAATACATGTGTATTTAATGTAATTGTAGTAACACACATACTTACACACACACACAAAATCACACACACATGCATGTCCACATGCAGAGCCACATAAATGCCAGCCATTCTTGTATTGTTTTCCTCAAGCCAAATGACCCAGAAACAAGCTGAAGGGTAGGCTCAAGAGTTGTTATTCATTAATCTGTGTGTACAGCACGGCGTGTGTGTGTGAGGGAGGGGGGGGTGATATATGTGCGCAATGCATACGTGTGTGTGTGTGTGTGTGGCCTTGTGTTAAGTGCCAAGCTAAGACTGTGTGTCCTCATACGTGCAAATCATTATCAGCCCATGGACACCAGAGTGTGGGGAGCAACAATACCGTTATCACCTCGCTGGAAAAAGTCCCCAGTTAGCAGGGATATCACATAATGCACACACACACACACACACACACACACACACACACACACACAGTACACAGAGGCATGGTCTCAGTTCCATGTGTCCCTGTTTCTCTACATACCGTAGCTACTAGTAACAACCGAGAAGACAGAATATTCATGTAAGCAAAATCCAAACACATACCATGCCTGTCATTCTAGGTCTAGAGAAAGCTTAGGGTTCACGATCGTTTTGTTTGTTTTCTGGTATCCATAATAAATGAATGTCATGATCCATGGCCACTAAAGAGAGCCTATGGAACAGTGCATATGCTCATTCTAGAGTGAATAAAGAGAGATTCATTTCTCCCATCTACTACGTATAAACGGAAATGTAGAATTATGTTGGCCTTAAACAGAAGACATTATTGTGAAAACACTTCCTGCACTTCATGGCACATGTTCATGCTTTACACAAAGCATCCAGCAGAACAGGCCGTCCATACGCTCGGTCTACATCAGCCTTTCTGCTTCAGACTCAAAACAATGCGCGGCTTAGCATCCGCAGAAAAAGACATAAATTTCAATTCTGCACAATCGCTCCCCCCAGACGTGCCACATGAGGTCTGACAATGTGACCACACAGCCATGCCACGCAGAGTGGTGCCACCGTCACTTTACTCACTTAAAGCCGCCGCACATGTGGGGATGCCTGAATGCAAGCAAGCGGCATGGAATCAGAGAAAAAAAATGTATCTCGAAGACGCAAACCCACAAAAGCCTGGGTTGCTCATAACAGCTAATGGGAAAAGTGTAAACATATGACCTGATGGTCGTGACCTTGGATGGGAGCAAATATGTCCTTGTGCATTGTGGATTTTGGCCTTGAAAAAATGACTGGGGTAAAGCAAAGGTTCAAAAAGAACCGTCTGTTTTTACAGTTTATTGCTATTTAAAGTAAAGCTTTAGTTTATCATGATATATCATGATAGAGTAGGCCTATATACCAACATATATGTACAAATATAATTTAACTGCATTGAATTGAATTCAATTCGATAGATCAGAATTGGGTTGATACATTTTGTGCATTTTGTCCTTCAACATAAATAGACTTTTGTTGTGGCCTTATTTGGGTTGCACTTTTAGAAAGTATGCTTTACTGATATGATGCAATCTTAGCTGTACAGTCCTTACAATAAATACAAAATGAATTAGATTGAGGAGTAATATATTTGTGACACTACTAGACTGAAAAGAATTATCTTTTGTAACCTGTCTACTGGTACTGTTCTATTATCCTCTTGCATTGTGTTGCCAGCATAAGCACAGTGGAATGCCTTCATTGAAGTGTGTGTGTGTGTGTGTGTGTGTGTGTGTGTGTGTGTGTGTGTGTGTGTATATATATATATATACATATATATGGGCAATTCCAGCGTTATGGACGTGACATTTTCATGCATTATTGATGAACAAATTGCCACATAACCTCCGCAAAACTAGCAGTATTTCACAATTTTGTTCATATTCTTATGCAAACTCCATGGCTGAATATAGACAAACACAAAAAATTTATATCATGATTTACATTATAAGAATATGAGCCATTCAATTTGCGTTATGGACGTGACGAAAAACGGACAAACTTTTGAGAGAGCGTAGTTTTTGCTGTGAAGTGTGTGAAATTTTTAGAGAAATGTAAATATTACTGCATTCATACCAATCAGGACACCTAAGTAAAGACAGAGAAAGACTTAATTTCAAATGTAAATGTAAAAAACGTTGGTTTTCATTGGAAGAAATGGCGTTATGGATGTGACGTTATGGACGTGACATCTGGAAAAACCCTCCAAAACGATACAAAACAATTGTGAACGGTGGATTTTAACCTGTAACGACAGAAATAGTAATACAACAATAAAAAATAACTGATAGCATTGCAGCTTTGTGTGTGTTATCACCCACTTATGCCCATTATAAGCCCCTCCATAGACTTACATTATAGCTGAATAGGGTAAAAATTTTAACAAACAGATATCCTTTCGAAACTTGCTCAGTTGAATATTTACATTGAGACGATACTTTTTTGTATTGGAAGTTTTCTGAAAGAATTTGTATGTCCATGTAGGAGAGACTTAAATTTTAAGGTGAGGTTTACTTTTCGTGGAATTGCCCATATATATATATATGTGTGTGTGTGTGTGTGTGTGTGTGTGTGTGTGTGTGTGTGAGAGTCTGGGTACAGCTATATAGAATTGCCAAACACAGCCATGCGGATCATATAGGAGCCAGAAGTGAAGCTGCCACCTGGCAGTGTTCAGAGTGCTGATCCCAAAGCTATGAGGGCAAAGGGGTTCAAAATAGGCTGTGCCAAGAACTGGCGCTATATGGTCTATGAATTTCATACATGGCCTCATGCAGTTGCCCGTAAGATGATAAAGGAGTCACATGGTCCCATGACCATGTGCATTATTTGGCAAACCTTTCAGGTCAAACATATATGGGTACTGACAAACAGGAGCTATGGGTTGGGAGAGATGACCTGACAGCAAAAAGCACTCAGAAGCTACATGATACACCATTACAATGAACAAATAAATATATGAATGTTTTTCTGCCAGTGCAATTTCTGCTAATTCTGCATAACTTACTGCCAATTTACTCATATTATTCTTCTCCAACAGCAACAATCAGTTGTTATTAGAGAAGACTTTTGACTTGCATCCTTTTGACAATATTTTGGGTAATTTTGTTCTCCCTCAATTCAGGCGCACAAGCTCTTTATTTCTCTAGACATCAGTAATTTCAGATGGAACTAATTAGCCTACTTATAGAGTACATTTCCTGAGAGAGCTGTTGATGTTGTGGCGGGTAACAGATATTGGCAGGTAAGTCAATACTGTATATGGGAATCATACCAGCTGGGTTTCCATTCAGCTTACTCTTACTCCTATTTCATATTTGCACCACAATCTTTGACATTAACTAGCATGTTCAATATATGGGTGATTCTGCTGAAATAGTGTCATTTCTGTCCCCTACGGTCCAGGCAAAGTAACCCATTTTGGTGAGAAAAATAGAGATAAAAGAAAAAAAAAATTTTTCATCTTAGATCATTTCTATGAGGTGTCCAAAACAACAAACTAAAGTCCTAATATGGAATGTGTTAAATCCTCATCAATCCAAGATGTGCTTCAATAAGGCCAGACAACAATACACCTTTAATCCAATCAAAATAAAACTTTATACAATTAAAGTAGCCTACCCATCGAAAGAATTTGTTGTATGATTTTTTATTTAAAAATACTAAATGAGCTACACTTCAACTTCATTGAATATGCCCAAAATACACCCAAATAGCCTTCGCATATTTTACATAAATTAATTCATTTTCCAAAGCATGAATTTTTCATAATAAATAAATATTTTTTAATTTAAAATACTCATTCCTGTTACCCTAGCATATTTTCCTCTTGAAAATGGGAGTATTCAACAAACTATTAAAATCAGCTGAAAATTCATCAATCAACTTTCTTTCCTGTTACCCAAAGTATTTTTGATCAATAAAACAAACATTAGCATGTGGTCAATTAAGTTAAGAGTAGACAGTTTGCATTTTATATGGTGTTTTCTTTTTTTTTTTTTTTTTTTTGCCAAATTTTCATTGCTGTGACTTTGATTCCTGAGGATTACTGTAACAGAACTGAAAACAGCTCAAAGGCCCTTGAGACTGACCAAAACAAGTTTTTAATACTTCAACATGTGTGTTGTTGTTAGATTCTTAGTACAAAAAGGTCAGAGATGATGTTTATTTTTGAGGTTTTACAACTAGCAAATGACACTCTTTCAGCAGAATGACCCATTTAGCATGTAAATTAACTACAGGGTTAAAGTGGTCACTTTGAAAACTCCTCTGTAGAAACAAATAGGCCTAAACATCGTATCCAGAGAGGGGGTTAGCCTAAAACAAGAAAAAAAATGCAACTCACCCCCATGTGTAATAATCTTAAACAATTATTTGGGAAACTGTAACTTACTTTAATCAAAGTAGTCTGTATGATACAGTATTGTTTGATGTATATTGTAGCATTGAGTGCTATAGCAAGATACTGTCTGGTGTAAAATGTAGATATGCAGATATGCCATATTACAAAGCTGGTCACCTAAACCATTTTCTTTGACATGTGGGCCTACTAGTAGTATTATCAATGGAACATGCCATCAGCAGCAAGTTTAGAGATATACCCCAAACCTAAACACTCCCCAGACTAGACACAAACACGACCTTAAAAGAAAGAAAAACATTCAGTGATTGTGTCTGGTGAGACTAGACTCTAGCTTTAGAGACAGGCCTGACAGCATGGACAGCATCTTGAACACAGGCCAAGAGCAGTCAGGGCCTTGGACAAACTTGACCCCTCTGTGTGGATATTTAAAGCCCCCCTATTCATATAGCTCAGTGAATATTTAAACAATGTTCCCATATGAAGCATAGGGTAAATGCTCTCCGCACTGAAATCCAAACACAGTGGCAAATGTATAACTTAGAGTCTGATATGAAACAGGTAATATTTAATCTCAAGTCTATACAACTCTGCTCTCACATGGCATCTGGGCAGTTCTCTCTGGCTTCAAACTAAGTGTTCAAATCCTGGATCCTTGATTGGTACAGTATAACAAATATTTGAACACAGTCTACATCTTTGGGAAGGCTGGTTGGTTGGGAAAGCATCCTTTCCCACTGTTTTTCCTTTGACTTCATCAGAGCATTTGTAAATGTAAATGTCAAGTGTCATCCTTAATTTCCTCTTTCCTTTGAAGCTGTACCTCTCAGTATTTAAACCAGCCTAATAGTCCAAAAAATGTGTTTGTGCTGGTGAGTCACTTTCTGCAAAATATTTACAGGATATTTTGAATCCCTACAATCATCAAATGCTAAGTATAGCCTAGTGCTAGCTTACAAAAGTGTCACATACCAGGGTGTGAAGAGACAAGCTGCATGCTATAACAGTTTAAATATAAACATAAATATAATTCAAAATCAACCAATAAGAGTGTTGTGCACATAACAGCTATAACACACAGGATACAACATTCTTGCATCAGTGATGACCTAGGATGACAAGTTGGGGTTGCCCAAATTGAAATAATGGACAAGACGTTAGGAGCTTAATTAAAAGGTCAGCAACCCTATGCTTCCACAACTGGTGACCCATTTTGGGGGCTCTGGACTTGACCCCAGGCAGCGGTTTGAAAAAGACAAGGCCCCCAGGTCAGTCTGGCTGACTACGCTAAGTGCAGTCATGTTACTAATAAGAATAAGAATGGCAAACATCACCAAACCTCCCCTCCTCCACCTCTTTCTAATTAAGTAATCTGACATGCTTGTTTAACTAAACACAATAAAAACTACAAGCACTCAGAGAGTGCAAACCTCTGCCAAGGCCATCGTGATCCGGATCACCACCAAAATGTAATCACTTGTTCCTTGTGCCATTTCCAAAATAATTTCATCAAAATCCGTTCATAACTTTTTGACTTATCCTGCTGACAAACAGACAAACAGACAAACAAACAAACAAACAGACAAACAGACAAACCAACGCGACCAAAAACATAACCTCCTTGGCGGAGGTAACAAATATTGTATGCACATATCTTCAACAACATTATCATTGCAATTCTATTAAAATAATATCTGATTTTAAAACTAAATAAATATTAACCAAACAACTACACAGTAAGTCAGATACAGGCAACAAGCTAAATGCATTTCCCTTTGCTCTGAGATACTACGGCTCAGGCTGTCATTGAGCCTGATTCAGTATGCTAGCATAAGCTAATCCAACAGACTACCCACTAAAGCAGAAGTGTGGTCCGGGGACCACAAGTGGTCCGCGAATTGATTACCATAAATATATGTGAATTTAGCCTGTGTCATTATTTGAAGGCCAAAGATTAGTTGTTCACTGAATATAAGAGTTTTTTTTTAAAGCATTTGAAGTGCCTACTCTATAAATGACTTGGTTAAAGGATAGCAGCATGTGACTTGGCGAGGGGGCGCGAGGGCAGGTTGTTCCTTGAAAAACATTTTTTTGGCCACAGTGGTCCTCGGTCTGAAAAAGTTTGAGAAACACTGCACTAAAGCCAGTACTACACTTCTGCACATATGCACTCGGTGTGCACTGAGCTTGTGAGGAGAACAGCATCATCAGTGTACGGTCTCCTTAACACTCTCATGTCTGGGCCTCCTGATAATAAGACAGGCCTATATGACATCCTGCTGTGTCAGATCATTCATATTCACATAAACTTTGACCTAATGTACTGTATTACCTAATGGGTTGTAATAACACTTCCAACGTCTCTAGTAAGGCTATTATGAAATACTGTGGACCTGATCCCAAATCAGAACAATAGCCTATAGAGTGGCTCAGTTGTTCTGGTAAACATAGCGTGTTAAACAAATTACAACATGATAAGCAACAGCCAAGGCCTAGCCTACATCTAGCAATCACTTGCCACAGGCAATGACATGCCCCAGCGCTAGACCCTTTGTATTAGGAGAGAACCTATTGTTGTTGCCATTCAGAAGTCTAAACTTATCAGTGATAAGAAGCAAAATCTTTAAACCTCAGTATTACTGCATAGACATTTTAAATATTAAAATGAAATTTTAAAAATCTTTTTGGAAGAAAAACACAGTCATGTATTGAGAGACAGCACTGCAATATCCCAGTCTAAAACTGTCTTTGCTCTGACAACAAAACAATTCAATTTCCTTCCGAGACTATTGCCTGTGAGATCATTAATGAAAACATAACTGGGTTCTAGACACACTGTCTTTCCCAGTTTAATTTGGCCTATTTGTTAAAAGCTTGTGTTTGCTGACTTTACTTTTTCTCTCCCATTTCTCTCTAATCAAAAGCTTGCTTTCGTTCCCACAGTTCTTGGCTATATGATCGTAGCTACCAGACTGAACTGTTGTGGCCATTCCCATGAATGTCAGGGTAAATGTGTACCATAACCCAGATGCCTGCAGCCTCTACATCAGATCTGGCGCTAGCCTGGCGCACATCCAGTAGCAATCTGACATCTTGGAGAACTGTAGCTGCTGCTTTTGGAACAGTCTCTGTTGTTGTATGGCAATGATCTCATCTGTTTTCTGCTCCTGTGAAAAAAATCTCCATGTAGCATATAGCTTAATCGGCTAAGCATTAGCCTATCTTAATCTTCACATGACATTACTCTTGTTTGTTCTCATTCCATTTCAGATTCAACAGACTTCATCCATCTTACAAGCGTTACATGTGATTACTACGAGCAGAAAGAAAGTGCACTATCCTCGATTTCAATCCAACCCACTTTTTGTCAAATGCTGCAAATCAGTTCCCAAGCTGTTTGTTCAGTGTGTGTGCTCAGTGGGGTGTTTGTACACAGTCTTGTCTCTAAAGACACAGTGGCTCAGACTAAGCTATTAAACACACAACATGTTTAAGTTTTTTTTTTTAAATGGAGGATTGTACATTGATTTGTACATCATCAACAGTAGCCTAATTTAGCTCATATGTCACCAACCTTCCAGTAAATAACACTCTCCCTTTAATAAATCAGACTCTCCCTTTAAATGTGCTGGCCACTGTCCTCATAGCTCCCTGAGCCAGGCTTATAGTGATAGGTCTACATGAACTGAGCTCTATAGAAGCAGAGAGAAGCTAAACAACACATTTCCCTTTCCTGAGCCGGAAGCCAATCCATTAACCCGGCCATTAGCGAGTTTCACCCCTGTGAGAGGGGACATGGGTTCTTACCACGCCCGCTTATTCAACAAATGAACAAACCAAGGAAAATGAAATAAATCCTAGTCCAGGAGCAACTGATAGGTGGGTCAGGTCAACCTACTCCAAACCAGAGATTAAAGAGTGCATTGCTTGATAATACTGTATTTGCTTCACTCTAAGCAGAAAACAGTGCTTAGCTACACTTAAACACTTTGGTTTTTTACCCCCTGACAGACACAGCTATGGAAATGCATGTCAATAATTTCACTGAAACATCTGTCTTATTTAAATTACTGACACACTTGCACATTAACAGATGTCACAACTAAGCCCATTGAGAGTCAAGCATGTGATAAAAATACAGACTAGGCCTAACTGAATAGAGTATAGCTTACTCCAATGATTTCAACATGCTAGGAAGAAACAGTTGATTAAGTTCACATCACTGTTGAAATTAAATTACAGGCTCTACTTCAATGCCTGTCGACAACAAAAGAGATGCCAAAGATAGACTAACTCCAGCAGATAGGCTATCCAAAGTAGTAGCCTAAGTGGCAGAGAAAAATATTGAGCAAATAAACTTTAGATAAACAGAAATGAACAGAACAATTCCCGGCAGCAGATAAATCCTGTTGAAATTCCTTGAAATGGCCTCGAGCAGCTTACAGTAGCCTAATACTTTTAGTGACACTGGATGAACAAATGACACATCATCAGAACTAGGCCTACCACTTGGCAGAGACTCCATTTAACCCACTCAAGCAGAAACAATGAGTGCTCAAATCAGACAAGAAAAAGGGGGAAGAAAATCAAAAGAATGCAGTAAAAATAATTACATCCCCAGGTAATGCTGTACTGTTGCGTAGAGAGGCTGTAGAGCACGTTAGTAGAGCACCGAGGTATGGAGTGAGTTTTACACAGCCATTAACCCTACACTTCAGCTTGTAAGTTTTGCTCCACTGATTTTACGGGTGGGTGACTACAGGGAGAATACTTTGCAGTTACATCGGAATAAATGGGATTGTACACACATTAAACGTTGATAAATGTTGTCTACCAGAAGCCTTAAAAACACTTCTGACAAACTATGCCTCACTCAACATCATAGTAAAACAACTGTTAACACTTTAGGCCTAGACGACAGCTTAAAACACTTTACCAGAGATTTAACGACACTCAAGCAAAACACTACCATGAACATAATTTAGCATTTGTGTGTGTTTTTATGTCAAACACAGGAAAACACAGACTTATTACCAAATCAACTGTCAAAGGACCTGTTACACATGAAAATCAGCCTTGCCTGTGAATGAAACTACAGTAAGTGTGGCATGTTCCCATCAAAGAACTGAGACCACCTGTCTCTTCAAGCCAGGAACTGCACTTGACACGTCACATTGCAACAAGCACATAAAACTAGCAGGGGAGTTGATGTACATCTGGGTGATTCAAGCCACCATATTGAACAGGTGTTGTTTTTATCCTCAAAGAGCTCTCTCATTGGACCTATGCCTTTTGGAGAAAGCTCTATTGGCAGTCAAGTGGACAAGCAGCCATCTGCAACCAGCACACGTATGCTCTGTTCCAAACACACCACAGACCACCTGACATCAGGATCTAACAAGGTTTCAAACGACCCCTCATTCTTATTCTATGTGAAGAAACACAACAATTCAGACCGATCTCTGCAAACTGTTCATGTACTGAAAGGATAAAACATAACCAGAAAATGAGTGCAAGTGGTTGCAAACCTATTCCACCACAAAGCCCCAGAATACCTCGTTCAGTCCTACAATATACACACTACACTAATTCTTACACAACCTTGCTTGTCTTTGCAGAAGAGCAAAAAGAAACACACACGCTGAATGACCAATCTAATGTAAAATAACAACCCTGTAAGTAGTCCAAAGAACAGGGCAAAATGTATTTGTCAAGAACATTTGGTGCCAAAAGCCAACTGGTGTTATTGATTGATTTTCTTTTCCTTTTCTTTTGCTATTATGGTTACTCCTGTTACAGACTGGACCACTGAGAGACGTCATCTCCATGTTTGTCCTGAGGCCCTATATCCTATACATGGGAGGGGATTGCTGATCTCAGGATGTAAGATCTTAATCAGTTCATAACAGTGCTTCCATAAGGTTTTGTTCTGCATTGCATCTGGTGTGTGTATCTGTAACCAACCATTTAATTTAGCTTTCCTTTGAGGCAAAATCCAGCCTTGTCAATTTAAGGTAATACCTGACATGTTGGCTACTTGTATAATTTGGGGTGAGCTTGGGGGGGTTTCGATATGAACAAAACAGAGTTTACTCCAGCTTGTACTTCGGTGGGTCTGCCCCTGATAGCTCACGACGCACGATGACGTACAGTGGATTCAAATCAGGACATCAGCTGCACAACTGGGTTATGTAACTATCCACCCCCAACCCCCACCCAACACACACACACACACGGAGAGAACGATAGACTGTGCATACGTGTGTGTGTGTGTGTGTGTGTGTGTGTGTGTGTGTGTGTCGTCCTCCTGGTAACCACCCAACAGCTATCACACCTCTGAAGCCAAGCCAGGACATAGACGAGTCGCCGGCAAGCGCCATGTGAGGTCACACATGCGCTAAAGAACAAGTTACACCGGTAGACTACCGCTTGGTGAAATTAACGCGAGTTCTCCGTGAAATCAAGTGAGGACGTCAGTGGGAGTGTGCCTTTTAGACCCGTGTCCTTTTTCATCATGCCACTTTCACACAAACGACTTCGTTTCTTGCGAGCACGGTTTGTCCTTATACTATGCTGGGCAGCCTATAGCTAGCAATGAGCAATGTTTAGACCCGACTAAATTAATTAACATGACAAATATTTAACCCGTCCAAGGTCAATTCCCATGGAAGCAGTCACATTTAGAAAATTGCGCCTG
Source organism: Sardinella longiceps (assembly GCA_027497455.2). Classification (NCBI taxonomy): domain Eukaryota; kingdom Metazoa; phylum Chordata; class Actinopteri; order Clupeiformes; family Clupeidae; genus Sardinella; species Sardinella longiceps. The sequence goes on from JAODXP020000015.1 coordinate 12,648,209, forward strand.
CTGTCATTTCAGCCTAGAATCTAAAGTTCGATCACCGAACTGTCATTTAACGTCAGATAGCCTTCCCAAACAGCCAACAGCTTGACCCCTTTGAAAATATCTCATCCTAGAGAAGGGTGGGCTTAGTAAATTGCGTAGCTTAACCTCAACTGACTCGCGAGTTTTAAGTTCGGATAACACTAACATTACCATTTAATTACTATGCCTTTCTCCACGTGTCCAGGAGGCATTGTAAGTTAGGCTACCTAAAGTCTGCTCTAATTCATTTCATGTATTTTATCGGTACAGCTTAGCATTAATGTAATATCTATATCACATCTTATACCCTACAACCCAAGGCCTGATTCAACATCTAACAACATAGCATAAACCATTGGTTTATTTCTTCGTGGACTTTGCATTATATCGTTATGTTAATGTTCGACGGACCACGTATTGATTTCACAAAACTGTCGTTCTGATGTGGCGAAGGTTAGGTGAAGAGTTAACGTTATGGTTTTACGGCTTAGCGGTACATGCTTCAAACAGTCAGACACTAACAGCAAGTTTGTGGACATTCGTAGGAAAATCAGTAATTAATAAAATATATTAACTTACCTTAGCCCAATAATAAATGATTCTTCTCAACAAACCGAACCGGGCGCATGGGAGTCCTGGCAAGTGGTTCTCGCTGCTCCCTTTTGATTAAGCTACAGTAAGTAGGCTACAGCCTATGTTCTGCCAACGTAGCCTATACTAAAACACCTCTTAAAAGATGCCGCAGATGTAAAAGTCATGCATGAATTGCGATATTTCGCAAAAGACGTCTTCTGAGTTTTCTGATTTGAGGAGTCTGAGAAAAAAATGTGCTTCACTTCATGTAGAACTGCTTGCCGCTCCGACAGGGAAATGCAACAACATTTCTATAGTTGCTCCTCCCCCTTACAGTATGGGCGCTCAGATAGAGTATGATCAGATAGCATGTACAGCAGTTCACGATATTTCTCTGCTTTATATTCACTGATGAGCTTTTTGACAGTTTCAACTGCAGAATCCACTGCACGAAGAACTCATCCGCTCTGATCACATTATGGCTTAGTTTTGACAGGAATGATTTGATCAAAGACTATTAGCCCTACTAACAAATGCTAATTAACATTGGCCATGGCCTTGTTCCAGGCTCTCCCATTCTGTGCTCTTTGAATGAATGTGTGGGCAAAGAGTAGCCAAGGCCTTGAAGGGCTTCTGTCCCCTTTGGTGTACTGTATGGTATATTTGTATTCTCTTTGGAAGTAACCTATGCATATAAAAAAAATCTGATATCTTTTCCAATAAACACATTAACCCTTTGTAGGTCACAACAACAACAACAACAAAATATGATTATGAATCAATGATTTTTTTTCTCAATTGACCCCCTCATTCTTAATTTTTTTAAGAAACCATGGAAACATATAAAAAATAGATATACAGTCAATGTATATGCAAATTGCTGGCTAACATATTACAAAGTACTCTGTTGCTTTTTCAGCAAAATTATCTACTTTTGTAATAGGCTCCTATTTAACACCATAGCAATCCTATTGAAATGCATTGGTAGATGCCGCTAGGCCCAATCACCAAGGACAGGCGGGGCCAAAAACTTTGAAATATCATTTGCCAGTCTTAAATATATAAACATGCAGAAACCAGGATAAGTAAAATTAATATGTTTATGACTATGAAAATATGGATTTTCGTGGAAAGGAGACTCGCCCCCATTGAAAACCATTATAATCGGACATACCCTGCACTCCCTTGAAGTGCTAAGTAGGCTATACTTTCTAAGGGGGTGGAGGGCATTTTTGGGACCTTGTTTACCCAACCATGGAGTAAAAAAAAGGATCTATGAAGATGATCTATGAAGATGATTTTTTGAATGAATGAATATGTGTGCTCTATGGACTGTTTTTAACAATATTAAAAAAACTCCTATACTTGGAAAATATGGAAAGAATTATTATAAGTATAATAGCTGAATTAATGAAATTCTGTATCTTGAAGTCACACAAACTAAAATGGCATGGCTTTTAAAATATATAGAGCTACGGAGCAAGTTTTTTTGTAAGTATCCAAGTTTAGTATAGATGATTCCATGTGATTTAATTAAGGATGGTTTGGTTTTTACGAAAATATGAGGAGTTAAAAGTTGCTATACCAAACGGTTGAGCTGACCTACAAAGGGTTAATCCATAATTTCTACATAATACATTTATTTTATGGGCATGTCAATCTCTGCCTATAGATCAGTAGTCAGTAGAAGGATACATATGAAGGCTATTTATTTGTGGCCATGTGTTTATGTGTGTCATCTCTGTGTTGTCTTGTGCATTCAAGGGTGCCGCTCAAAATCCTCATTGATCAAAACAACACTGATAATATTTAAAGTTACAGTGCAATTTAGGCTATTAAATTGTTGAGTTTGGAAGTAGTGTAAATGTGCAGGAGGATACAGAAGTGTCAGTGGAAGCACATTTCCAGTGCAGACTCTGTTCCACGCAGTAGTAAGTAGGTTGTTGGTCTACTCTGTCCAATAGTGTACAAAGGCATTTTGATCTACGTTCACTGATTCCACCTTAGGGAAGTGGGAGATGAGTTGACTACCCAGATGATGCTCGATCTTAGATTGAACTAATCTGTTGCAAAAGCTACACCCCAAAATGAGTAGTGACAGTGTGGTATAATTCATTTAGATGATTGTTTGGTAGCCTATTTAACCTGGCTTGCGTGACTACATTCAGAAATGAACTGTGGTCTGGCAAAGCTTGCATTGCCCGGAAATTCCAGGCGGAATTAATGTAAAGGTCTAATTTATTTATTTATTTATTGTTTATTTAGCAGGGACAGTGCACAATATACAATTGAGCCAGATTATAGCCACACAGCTAATTTTCATCTGTAGTCCCTGGACAGGAATTGGTGTTAAGCTAAAAACAAAAAAGGATTAAAATGAATAATAATACAATAATTTGATAATACAATTAACAGGTGCCCAATGTGCAGATATAGGCCACAATATTACATGGCCAAGAAGGCATATCTAGTTAAAAGAATACACCAAAGAAACAAAAAACAAGATGTAAGATAAAATAAAAATTTAATGCTATCAAACTTCTATCAATGTTATGGGACAGAGCTGGACAGAATCATCCTAAGATCGCCTCCTTCAGCCTGCTTGTTCCTCATTGGGTCCTGATTTTTCTGGACTCGAGAGTTGAGGAAATTGCCTCCTTGGCCATACTGACTTGACCGCAAAATTTCAGGCCCAGGCTACTACAGATTGACTTTGTCATGTAAAAAACAAGCTCCACTTTGTGTGCTGATGTACACCACATGATGCTGGTCAGGTTACCAGCGAATACTTACACTACTGTAACCCTTTGATGTCCAAGAGGGAAGAAAGCATTGATTGCTACACTGTTTGTGTCAGGTGATCAAAAGTGCAACAGGGTGTAAATAAATGTGGCAGGATGGACAGCGTGGTGAGTGACGTCCATTTTATTCACCCAGCCATGACTGCTTTGTGATGTGTTCACTCTTTCATGTTGTTTCAATCAATGGGTGAAATCAGTCAGATGAATGTAAAATGCAAACACACATTTGCATGCTTATGATCACACACACATACACACACACACACACACACACACACACACACACACACAAAAGACAAAAACAATACCTCCCACGCTCAATGAGATCATGTGATTCAGCCACACCAGCCTCTGCTCTGTCAGATATGTCAATGACGGGTGATTTCCAGAATCCCACTAATCCCCTAAAGACATTATAGCTCAGCATAATCTCCCATGAGCAGATATTACACATGAAGCATTCCAAAATGGACATCATGACCTAATAAGCATCATAGGCTGCATCCACATGAAGTAAATGTGCACTTATCTCCTAACTTCCTCTGTGGAGGGACAGTGAAGGATTTTATGTGTGGGGACTGATAGGCGCTCATAGTTTCGCAATTTGTTGCATTTGTCATTTTGTTAGTCTGTTATTGTTTAACTTGCTTAAATATAGGGAAAGTAACAAACTCACAAACTGACAGAGAGGTTAGGAGGTGATAGCATCACTTCTTGTTTTTGTCTGAGACCTTAATTTGTTGGACATCTCTTTTTTTTTTTACCTCCGCCAAGGAGGTTATGTTTTTGCCGGCGTGTGTCTGTGTGTGAGTGTGTATGTGCATGTGTCTGTCTGTGTACAACATAACTCGAAAAGTACTGCACGGATTTGGACGACATTTTTGGACCACGTGTGTATTGGGACGAGTAAGAACTGATTCGATTTTGGTGGCGATCGGTGATCCAGAACACCATCTGTGACCACATTGTCTTGGCGGTGGTCTGCGCTCTTTGAACGCTTTTCTAGTTTATGATTTTTTATCGTCATGGAAAGTAAAGTACAAACACTTTCAGTAAGTGCAGAAATATCCTACTCCTTCACACTGAAACAGAAGTCTGACAACCATCCATGATAAGTCTGGAAACAAACTGTTGAGAGAATCTCCCTAGAATTGCCATTAGCACCATTTCAACCTCTTGTTGTGTTGATGACTTAACCCAGTGACCCCAGCTGAGGTCACAACTTGGCTCAGTCGCCGCTGTGCCCCATGGGGTCACTGTGTGTGAACCACAAAGCTTAGAGACTAACTCTACGCATGGCCACAGTAGGCATGGGGGGATTTGTGGGAGCTGTTTAATCCCGTTTGGGTGAGAGACCACAGACCTAGTTGGGAGCTAAGGCTCAGAGGTTACACTCTCTTCACGACAAACACACATAGGTGTGTGTGAGGTTTCTGCCTCTGATGGTAACAGACCCTGATCATCCAGACCCCCCCCCCTCTCATATACACACAACCATATATATAACATACACAATTTTGCTGATGCTGTTTTTAGTTTGTGGAAATGAATCTCATTAGTCACAGAAACAACCAGATTGCAGGAAAACAACCACATAATCAGTTATGACCTATAAATTACCAGACTTAATGTATGAATGCTGAACTGGAAAAAAAAATCAGTGGCCTCTCACTGGACTTATTGGAATAGCTCAATCCTACTGAATGTTGATATAGGTCTGTGGTTGTATTATCTGTGTGTGTGCATGGCTCGGCGAAGTGATGTGAGGTGATGACTTCATTCAAACCTGAGTGACCAGAATGCTTTCTTCTTCAAGTTTGAAGCCAAATTCCTCCCTAATTCATGTAGTCAAGGGAAACCCAAGCGTGAATAAAACAGCTGAAAAGAAAGGCAGAGGGAACTTCCCTCCATGGCTAAAGGGAGATCAGGGGGCCAACAGCATTAGAGAGTAAAGTCTTGTGATGGTATGGCTCACATGCATACACATACAGTACATAGACACAGATTTGTACACATGCACATACATTCACACATAACACAACCCACCCAAGCATTACACGCATTTATTAACAAGGATTGGGCCTACACGTTCATGAACATGACATGCACAAACACATGCACGCATGCGCACATATACACAGCATTATATTATTTCTCATTCTCTCTCTCTCTCTCTCTCTCTCTCTCTCAGCACAGCCACAGACTAAATTCGAGATTGAGAGAATGCCCGCCTTCTGCTGCCAGTTCCACTGCAATGCCCAATTAGCATTCCTATCCTTTCCACTTGTGTTGAGCGGCGCACTGCGCGAGACTTTGATGTGCCCGCCACACTGGCCAGGCCTAAGCAGCCCAGCCGCTCGCTCGCTCGCTCTACATTGCATGCTGCACCGTTAGCATAGCGACAAGCTGTTCTACAGTGGTCCCATGATACGGTAGGTGCACGCTATGAACAAGATCTCAAGAGAGATATGGATTATGGATGCTCTAGAGGGACACCGTTACTGATGGGGAAGTGTAAGATCCTAGCTGTGTAGGCTCAATTAGTGAGTGAAAGATGGAAAGATTGAGGATATGAATAATGAATAGCTTTAAATGGCAGGCTTTGAAGAGGGACTGCTTAGAGGGAATATAGTACTAGCCTCTGCTCCTTCATCTGGCAACTGGCAGGGAAAGCTCATCTGTCATAACAATGATGAAATGATTATAAAAAAAAATAAAAAAATAAATGCTCCAAGTAAGCGCCTGCGAATATAAGCTAGAGCTTTTAGGGTAGCTTTGACCCGATCCTTTCATAAGTTGGGTGGGTGGCCAAGAAAGAATGCAACTCAGTAGGGCTGCTTGAGTAGATTAAGGGAAAAATCATTATCACAATTATATTGCTATATATTGAAATCATGATTCTTGAAATAATTATTTTATTTATGGTGATATACAGTATCAGGACCAGTGTTGGGGAGTAACGAGTTACATGTAACGAAATTACATAATTTAATTACAAAATAAAAGTAACAGTAATCAATTACAGTTACTTTGAAAAAAAGTGTAATTGAATTACAGTTACTTCAAGAAGTATTCAGAATTACAATTTCAGTACATGATTCAGAAATATTGGCTATGTGCGCTTCATGTACAGTCAGAGGTGAAAGTAAGCCTGTACGCACCTATACTATACAGTACAGGTATAAGATTCACAGGTGGTACGTAGAAGTGGTAAGAGAAGTGGGTTTCTACCAACCAAAAAACAATATTAAAACATTCACATGCACTGATTAAGTAAAACCACATCTACCAACAATGTGGCATTGAAAATGAGCAATATTCCCTCATCTAATGCCAGAGAGCCTCCCTTCCTGAAATGGGTTTTGGCAAGTTGGAATGTCTGGGTAGTGGAGCCTGTTGCTAACCATGCTACATACAGTACATACATATCATTGGGCCTAAATAACACATAGGCCCACTCCCCGAAAGAGTGTCGCATTGTAGTACCGGTAAGAAATTGAAACTACTTTCACCCCTGCGTACAGTACATACAACATCCTCTATTTACAACTACAGCATGTCACTACTACAGCTAAAAGACACTAATCTTATACAATCGTTTCGACCATCATGTTGGCAACTCACTTGTTACTGGATCTACAGCGGTCTAAGTTGCAGTAGCAAGGAGGCCTGACTGTCAGGCAGAAACTAGAACATAGGCCTGTAGCCCATTGCTGGATAATGTAAAAATGAGCTCTATTGATCAGGTGCACACATAGGCTACTGAGCAATCTCAGACAAACACCTGCTTAGTCAGTGATGTGATGTTCACCAAGTATTTTAACTATTTGTTCGTTGTGAAGTCCGACACTGCTGTGGGAGTTTAAAATGATTTTGGCAATGTCAGTGTTGAATAATATGTGACAGTTAACATTGTCAAGATTCAAAAACTCAAAATTGCTTGACAATTGAAAAAAAATGTTCAAAAATGTTGAAATGTAATCAAAAAGTAATCAAATGTAATTAGTTACATTACTTTATTAAAGTAATCAAAATAGTTACACTACAATTACATTTTCGAAGGGGTAACTTGTAACTGTAACGCATTACATTTCTAAAGTAACTTACCCA
>JAODXP020000015.1:12655810-12697019 GCA_027497455.2 Sardinella longiceps
CTCATGTTGTGCTAAATAAAAACATACTTCAGCTATGCTATATTCACTGTATACAACGGCCTCTGTGATTAAATTGATTAAATATCACCGGCTATGCAAGAGCGCAGACCAGTCTTATGGAAAACCAAACGGTAAAAAGGAGTGGTGACTTCACCTCGTGTTGTCGATCAAATGTAATCAAATCAAAGTCAAACACACTTCAGCTATGCTATATTCACGGTATACAACGGCCCCTGTGGGCTTATAGATTAAATATCATTGGCTATGCAAGACAACATGAGAACATGCACTAAACTGGTACTATATGAGAATTGTTAAAGGAGTTACATCATTCTCTCATCAGCACCTTTTCAATCCATCCTGAGCTCACATTTCCAGAAATATTATAAAGTGTCTGGTCGTTTCTTATCATGTGTGAGGTGCACCTGAACTCCAGACAGACGGCAACAGTGCAGTTCTGAAGGAGGAAAGACGAGGAGAAAACAGTCAGCAGTGTAACTAAAACTGTGGGATGCAAAATACATTTGTGTGTGTGTGTGTGTGTGTGTGTGTGTGTGTGTGAATTCAACAATAGCTATACTACAGACAAATGCCTAAAGACAGCAATGCACTTTAAATCAGAAACAGTTCTGGCCCAGAACTCAATGCACTGTGGGTTGAGAGTTCCACCAATTATAGGATGTGAACACGAGCTCTTTAAACCCAGAAAACATCATCATTGGTGACTAGTCAACTACAACCAGATGGATCATGTTGAATGCACCTACTCTACTTTACTGCCACATTGGCAAATGACAACACAAACCCTAATTTCACCTGAAAATTAGATGAATGGAGTCAAATAAACCATACCAAGTTATCTAATTAGTGAGTTTTGAGAATAATTGGAGACCCACTTATTACCATTACCAAACAGTATCATGTACACTGAAAATGAACTAATTGGGTGAAAAGGATATCGCTATTTCAACATCATATAGATACTCATAAGTGTAAGTGAATGCTAATCACCACTTCAGGCTCCTTGTTGTCCATGAAGTACTGCTGCAGGTCAGTAATGATGGGGTTACTCTCACGCCCCCTAGTGCATCCCTGGATCTATTGCAGGAAATAAAAAACTGTTCATATGAAAAAAATCTATGTCCTATTTCAATAATATTCAAAAATAATTTTATTAATTTTATTATTTAATTTTAATTTAAAAAGTATAATAAGTAATCTCTGTACATACATTCAAACTGCCAACATTGGTCCAAATGTCTTTGCCTTGGAGTCTGACTGGCACATTGATTACAACCGTCAGATTGAGTCCTCTTAGACTATTCGTCACCTAAGGCCGAAGGAGGGCATCAGAAACTATACCAACATTAGCTGTTCTCCAACCAAATATTAAGAAAAGCAATGTAGAAACAGAATGCAGATGCAACACAAATTCTTATTTTTAACTTTACATTTGCATAACAAATTAATAAAGTGTCAGTGAAGCTATATCTTCCTCACCTCCTCACTCTGAGGAAGATGTAGCCATACATTAAAATGTTAAGTCATTTGTTATGAATAAAAAGATAAAAATAAGAAGTTATCTGTGTTGCACCGATGTTCTGTTTCTAAATTGTTCCGATCCTATCCAGTTTCCACAGGGTTGACTGAATCCACAGAAGCGCAGAGAACACTCATTTGTTAATGAAAAAAAAGTTCTAGAATTTGCTAAAATAATAAATAAACTAAAGTAAACATGGTGGCAATAACCTACCTCTATGATCTGAATCACTGGTTTCTCTAAGTGGTTCTTATAAGCTGTGAAATTGATGAAATTGGTGGTGTCCTCAAATCTGTTATGGGAAGAATAAAAACACAACTTTAACTTTTTTGGGTTTAAATTAATAATACTCTGGTGTCATTTCAACCTAGGGTCTTTTCTCAACATGACAGGATCCAATCACAGAACGGGGAGGGACTAGCCTGGGAGTACCCGTGCTGTCTTGCACGCTTAATTTCATTTCCCATTGGCTATGACTACGTGAGCAACGCACAGGCGCTTATGATTGCCAGTCATAGTGCCCAATAAATGACAATCTACCTCTTGACAATCTAAACTATGCTTCCTCTACGAGAAAATTAATAGACAAAATATACAAAATACAAATACAAAAATAGACAAAATATCACTTATGATTATTTAGTTTGGTGTTAGCCATACAATTTGGCTAACTGTGAGCATAATGGGGGCCAGCTACAAGACATACTCATCTTTATCATGCATTAAGCTTTGTGTAATTAGCAACCTGTTAGTATATGTAAATGTCTGTGTTTTCTGCACTGACCCCCCTCTGTATTTTGTGCCTGATTGAGAGTACGCAGTGAGTCATATTACATCACTGAGTACTATAAGTGGGACAAGTCAGAAACTACAACAGTTCTATTTTCAGCCCACCCAGCTGTAGCTCATTACTGCATGTGTCTACTGAAAAGCCAGAATAATATGACATGGCAGGCTTGAGACTTGGACAGCCCCCATGTGTGATAAAACTTCTGAATTCATGTAACTGTAAGACTACCCACTTGCAGCTTCTCAGACCAACTCATAAATGTGCTCTGGTGAGGGCATAGGCCATAGGACTTTTCATGAACCTGACACACAAATTTGTTTGTTTAATTAGTAATTTCGACATCTCTGGAACTGAAGGTGGGCCTGGGATCCACCTTCAGTATTTATTTCTAAGATGTTATACAAACATATTGGTGAAGTATTCCTTTAAGTATAATTTCAAAGGTGAGAAACACTAACCTGTTCAAAAGGAGGTAAATGCTATATTTGATGCCAATGCTCTGAGTCTTGTTGAGTAGGCTATCTGGCGCATGTTCATCGTTGTCACTGAAGACGAATGACAGTTTGACAGGGTAGGACACCAACAGCGAAGTCATGCTTTGCTATTCATTGTGTATGTCTATGAAAGGTTTACCTTGATGCAGAGGCCTGGATTTTGACTTCAAAATCATCTTCAAAATCAGTGTCAGCCTCAATTCCATACTGAACAATAAATGTTACCTACGGTAAAAATACAAAGAGACAAAGAGAATGTGACTTACAGTACATTTTTACATCTGTACACTGTGTGCACTGTGCACACACTGAGAGAGAGAGTAAGAGAGAGAGAGAGAGAGAGAGAGAGAGAGAGAGAGAGAGAGAGAGAGAGAGAAACACAAACACACACCTCATCACCAGCCATAAGTATCGGTTTGTTGATACTGCACTCAGTCCTTCCCTGGATGTCCTCATCAGTGCTGTCTATGGAATGACACTCCACCCTGCCCTGCAACGTCAACACAATGTCAGTGGTCAACTCACATTTGCACACAAACAAACACACACACACACACACACACACACACACACACACACACACACACACACACACACACACACCTGGTTCTTCATCAGGGTCCTGTAGAAGAGGCCATAAGGGTAGGAAAGAGACACCTCTGTGTCATAGGAGTTTTCCCCTCTGTTCTCCACCATCACTGTGACATTTATCTCCCGGGTAATGCCCAACATAATAAGTGGAGACCTGTAGGAACCACACATTAGATACTCTCTCTAGCTCATTAAAAGAGAAATCCAGTGTCAATCAGTCAATAGTCCTGTTGTTCCAGGTACCTGAATGCTGTCTCTAAGAAAAAGAACAAGGAAATTTGATGGCACCTAGAGCGAGTAACACATTGATTACTAATGCTAAATTGGGCATAATGAAAAGAAGTTGCTATGCCCCATTCACTAAGTGTTAGTTGCCGGTTCGCTGCTCAGTCTATGTTGCATCAATTTTCTGATTCTTTTTCCTACCTACAGCCAGAGGTGAAAGTAAGTACCTATACTACGTACAGTCAGGACTAGATCCTGTCCCGCATTCCAATGTTGTGGTGCTACTTGCGCTGTTCCGTGAGAAGCGCTACTACCACAAGTCGTGGTCATGTCCAAAATCATTCCATGTAAAAGGCTGCAATATCCTTAATTTCTTAAAGATATATTGAGCAGATGGCACAGCCAGTGGACACAGCCTAAATGTTCGGATAGCAGATAGCTTAAAAACCTTCCAGAACAGGTTAATCTTCAAGGGGAGCTTTTCTGCCTTACTCCTGCATAGGTGAATGATGACTTTCTCTGTCTTCTTCTGTTATGAAGCCTTGCAGAGTTACTAGGGCTTTTTAATGAACAATTAAGCCAGTATCAGGGTTTTACTGCTATAACTAATACTTTTTCAGATTATGACATTGCCTTCATAAATAGCATGCCTGATTAATTATTTAGCCAAAGTTTAAAAGAGAAAAAGGAGACAATAATATTAGAGTTCTTTGTTATTTTGCTTTAAAAATATCCATTAATATCTGCCGTTGATGTTTTTTGTGTAAAATGTTTAAGATCTCTGTGTGGACAAATGTTGAGCAAATGTTGTTTGGCTGCTAGAGGGCGACAGAGACCATGATATTTCCTTTAGTGTAAGCAGAATGAATTATTACTGTAGCTTATGCTGTTGGCCTACTTGCCTTTTTGTTTATGCCTGACATAACACAAACGCTCACTAGAATAGGCTATTGATTTCTTTTTTTGTTGTTGTTGTAGTATAGGTAAGGAATTCAAACTACTTTCACTCCTGCCTACAGCACTTGAGCACTTGGTGAGTTTGAACAGCAGGGATATATATTGATTTAAACTGGATTTCTCTTTTAAAACAAGACCTGGAGCAGCATAAGTGCCACTTTCAAGTCTACAGCTAATTCAAAATGCAGCAGCTAGAACACTTGTGAGAACTAAGAAACATGAACATACTGTAAGAAATATTTTTTCCACTTCAGATACACACAGTTGCACTATGGAAAACCTTGTACGATAAGTCTACAATGACTGCGTTCAGTTCATACATATTAAAGGGTAATTTTGAGTCTTACCCAGAGAAGTTGAAGTCAACTCTCAAGTTGTCTTCGCAGACTTTGTCCTTTCCACAATCAATCCTAAATTTCAACTGTTGGACAGAAAACACTAAACTGAAACAACTGAATTGTACACTGGATACTACCATCATCAGTACAACAAATTGGTAGAATTTTAGCTGCCCAGAGCGCCCTTTTGCTTCATGAAATTAAAATTTTGAAGCCAATATCAATTAAACATAAAAAAACTAAATGCTACACTAAATGAACAACAATAACTGTCTGGCAATGCAATCAACATCGCAATATCGCCATGTGTCATGGCTTAGCAAGACCTCAGCAAAACACTACCTTACCACAGGAGTACCCCAAGGCTCAGTACTGGGACCCCTCCTCTTTGACCTATATACACTGGGTCCAGTCATCCACTCGCATGGCTTCTCCTACCACTGCTATGCAGATGACACCCAGCTTTATCTGTCTTTTCCTCCTGGCGATTCTACAGTGACAACACGGATCTCTGACTGTCTCTCAGACATATCTGCTTGGATGAAAGACACCCACCTTCCACTGAACCTCTCAAAAACGGAACTGCTGATCATCCCAGCCAAGCAAACCTTGCACCACAACATCAGCATTAAGATAGACTCCCTATCTGTTGCTCCTACCAAGGCTGCAAGAAACCTAGGCGTAATAATTGATGACCAGCTGACCTTCATGGATCATGTTGCTGCTGTTGCTAGGTCATGCCGTTTCTCTCTATTCAACATTAGCAACACAGCTCCTGTTTCAGACGCTGGTTATCTCTCGCCTCAACTATTACAACGCCCTTCTAACGTCTCCAACCAGCCAAAGAGAGCACATGTCTCTCCACTGTTCATGGAGCTCCACTGGCTGCTCGCATCAAATTCAAGTCTCTAATGTTGGCTTACAGAGTACTGGATGGAACTGCTCCAGTCTACCTGAGAGCCATCATCAAACCATATGCTAACCTCCAATCACTCCGCTCAACCAAGGATCGCTGCTTAGAACGACCAACACCCCACACAGGTCAATCTAGGCTCTTCTCATCCATTGTTTCTAACTGGTGGAATTAAATTACTTGGAATGCACTGATAAAGCACTTCTAAACTCTTGCACTTGCGCTATTAGCAAGTGGCTCTCCCAATAGGCATTTAGCTTGATTGTTATCCCTCTTTTGTAAGTCGCTTTCGATAAAAGCGTCTGCCAAATGCATAAATGAAAATGTAAATGTAAGGTACACTACTACTATGTTTGGGTCATGTTTGGTGTTATGACAATCGAATGAAATGATATTAATTTATGACATGCTAGTAAATTATCATTAACTACAGACACAATTAAGGAAAAACATTGCTTGAAAATTATGTTCTCATTCAACCATGTTGTGCCCTCCGTTAATAAAAACCTTAATGTTCTGTAAAAGTCCATTGGTACCTTGCTTTTTGATGTGACTTGACCTTGGTTTGCACCTTGGTTGCTGACTTGCCCGGACCTTGTGTCCAGCTGAGGTACCAGTAAGTTTGCCGTCTTTATAGGAACTCCCTCAAAGGAGAAGGTTACCTGAACGTCCACAGGGCTCACAATATCATTAGGTAAACACTGGGGGAGAGACAGCACAAATAGGAACAACATATCCAAACAATACTGTGGGCAATTTTGATTCGTAATTGTTAGCGTTGTTAACTTATTTACTCGCTATCTTCATTCGTCTTCATTGTAAATGTAGCTAACTTTAGTTTGCTAAACTGAGCTATTCCCATTTGTCATTGGAAGTTCTTACTCTAGTAGAGAACACTCATGACATTTCTGTCAATGTTACTAGAATTAACAAATTATGGATAATGTATTTTAGTCTAAAGCCAAACAAGCAACCAGATCATAATCAGAAAAGAAAGAAAGAATCTCATTTTCCTTAGTTTTACTTTAGTGATCTATAATTTTGTCAACTTGTTCTTGTGCTACTCCATTCACTTGCATTACAAATTGACCATGGTGTGACCCCCCACACCAATCTGCACTGACATTTTGGGGTGCCTACCAGACTTGGCGGAGGATTTTGTTACCCCTTCCAGAGACCAGACTTACCTTCACAAAGAAAGGGTGCTGGAAGCAGTTTTCTTGCAGTGATATTTGGGACACAAAGTTTTTCTCTGTCTCATCAGGCATGAAATGAGCACGAGAGTGCTGATGCTTGTAATCCAGCCTTAGAGTGTAGTTGAGTTCCGCTTGCAGGTCTGAAAGTAAACTTACTAGTTATTTCAATCTGTCTTGCCACATATTTAAAGGAAAATACCGGAGTAAGTTTAAGCATAGCCCTGCTGCACAAGTCTTCTAACAGCAATATATTTCGCATGAAATGAAAGAATTTCGAACAGCATAGACCTAACGCGAACGCGAAACACTTTACATTGAGTCAATGTAACCTCAGATCTTACTTTCGGTTTCCAACAGTCAGGTCCCATTGATTCAGTGTAAAGTGCCTGTTCGCTTCTGCGTTCACGTTCGGTCTGTGCTGTACCAAATTATTTTTGTTCCACTTGCTAACTAGCGCATTTAGCAGGCTCTTTCAACAGGGCTATGCTTGAATTCACTCCAGTATTTTCCTTTAAAGTCTTTTAAAATTAATCTGGCTTAAGCTATACCTTTGAATATGTTTTCATTAGCCTTCTTCATGGGGAAACACACTGAGGCAGTGATGCTTAAGGAATCCGTACAGTTTGAAATGGACGTGGGGATTTGGCGTGGGTCAAAGTTCACTCTAGTCACTATAGACACAACAGGCCTGGACCTGAGTATGCCAAAGCAATAAACAAACATGACACACACACACACACACACACACACACACACACACACACACACACACACACACACACACACACACACACACATTTTGGTTGAACCATGCAAGAGAATAAGATGTGTGATAGTGCGAATTATACATCTATGATTCCAACACTCATAGTCTATATGCAAATCCAACACAGCATGCAGCACATGAGCTTTGGAGAGTTCATATGAGAACCTGAGCAGCAGAACGGCTCCATTGGACCCGACTGCAATGTCAGGCAGCCCGTCTCCACTCTGATCCAAAGCAGACTGGGCCACAGTCAGCCCAAAGAACCGCAGACCGGACCGCACAGAAGAACCTGAGATACGCTGTGAGAGACACATACCAATTGAAGAAAATAAAGTGAAATCATGCACACCCATGTACTTTGGAGAAAAGGGTTAAGGGTTAGAGAAAAGATCTGCACACCAGGGGGCTTCCATTAAAAATGGTGTACACCACAGAAGAAATCTAATTTCTTTTATCTTTTAGTCTTCTCCTAATTGAAAACACACACGAAGACACCTTCCTGTCGCTCTTTCTTTTTTACTTCTGTGCTCTCTCTCTCTCTCTCACACACACACACACACACACACACGTTCATGATAGCTCAATCCCTCTCTTTCCCTCTCTCACCTGTGAGTATGTGGGTTTGATTCCTCCTCTCCTCCCGTTGAAGATGTAGACGCTGCCCTGTCCGTTATCCTCCAGAGGAGCTCCCACGGCCACGTCCCTGATCCCATCCCCGTTCAGATCAGCCAGGCTGGCCAGAGACGAGCCAAACCTCCCTCTCTGACCCTCCATGCCCAGCAGGGACTTGCTAGTTTCAGATACGATAGCGCGAGAATACTGCATAAAAAAAGAACATTGAGTCTTATTCACCAACGGTTCTTTTGAAGATATGTGTTCTTAAAACTCTATTAACACATCTTTCAAGAAGATCTGTATCTTTTTGAAATAGACACATTCAGTTGGGGCCCAATGAAAGAAAGGGATTTTTTCTCGTATACAGTACCTGTCTGTAGGGATACTTTTATTTATTGACTATAATAACCATACATTAAAATCACAACTTGATTAAGTGGAAACGTCTCATTTGTTACTCAGTCCCTATGGACTAGAGAATCAGATTACATATCAGATTAAATTTGTTCAGCCTTTGGAGCCAAGTCAGCAGGGGGCGATGATGATGAGATTTCTTTTCTCTCCTGATGGTGAGCAGAGGCACATTAAATACAGAGCCCAATAGCCCAGCTGTGTTAAGGGTTAAGTCTACAGTACAACCAGGGGTTAAAGGGGGGGCGGGATGTGGGGGTATGCAGTACCGGCACTTCAGATTAATGAACAATATCATCCCATTCTTCCTCTATACATTTTTCTTTGTTTGTGCCGAAACAAAATATGAGAATTCCCCCTCCTGCCAAATCCCACTTTAACCCCCTCATCATTTACTCATACCTGCTTAGTGAATTTATACACAAACACTTTGCCCTCTCTGTTTCCTTTTGTGTGCATGGGGGCCGACGCCAGAATCAGATCAGTGTTGGAGTCTCCATCCAAATCCACCACACACACCTCTGCTCCAAAGTAGGAACCAATCTGAGGCTGAGGAAGAGTAAATGGAGGTGATGATGATGATGATGATGATGACAATAGCTCATCTCAACTGTGTTGAGATTGAATCAATTATAAATATTTGCCTGAATAAGAACGGTCAATGATTTGGATAAGTTAATGGCAAAAGCATTGGTACCTGTGTGAATTTCTGTGGCGGCATGCTTCCAGGGAAGAAGACCATGAGCAGCCCCTTGTGCTTATACCTGGGGGCCCCCAAAACAATGTACCACTCTTCGTCTCTGCTTGCTACGGCCATGGAATAGCCTGGAGAGAATTTAGGAAAGATTACAACCGAAAAACAGAAAACGACTCCAGCATGTGTAACGGATGCCAAAGTCGTATGTAGAGAAAGTCTAGGCTACATGTTAGAGTGTCCTTAAATAAGTCTGTGTCGCTTGATGGTACTGTACTTTTTGCCCTGAACAGTTCCTTCAAAGTGCAATTTCTGCAACGAACAACCCTATTCTCACTGTGGCCTAACCAGTGTGGTCTGGGGGCCAATGACGGACCACAGAAACATATGATCATTTGTAAAACTGGTAAAACTGTATTGCTTTGAATATACATTTAGTGGTGTTTATCTATAGACATTAATTTTTTTGCAAGAAATGTAAATTGTAGATATGCAACATGGTCATTTAAATGATTACAAATGGGATTTTTATTACCTCCGCCAAGGAGGTTATGTTTTCGCCAGCGTGTGTGTGTGTGTGTGTGTGTGTGTGTGTGTGTGTGTGTCTGTGGACAACCCGAAAAGTACTGCACGGATTTACAGTAGATGAATTGTTCGGACAATGTGTGTGTTGGGACAAGGAAGAATTGATTTGATTTTGGTGGCGATCGGTGACCCAGAACACCATCTGTGACCACACTGTCTTGGCTTGAACGCTTTTCTAGTTTTTATTTATTTTTCTATACCACCGCCCCTTTGGCAGCCCTCAGTTCAGAGTTGGGTCCTTAAAGGAGACATAGAATGGAAAACCACTTTTACATTGGTTTTGATGAATTAAGATAGGTTGTAGATGGCCAAAGAGCTATCATGAACACGAGACATGGTTCTGCCCTCTTTCATATGGAAATCCTACATTTAGAAATTACCATTAAATAATGGGCGTATTAGAACAAAGCCTACAAATGATGTCAAATAGCACAAAACCATTGCAGTTCAATTAAGGTGGCCAGAGTGAGGCGTTGTTTAGGCAAAAAACCCATTTCAATACACATCTTAAATATGAGGTGTTAACTAGGCTTGTAAAATATCACTTGATGATCTTTTTGACAAAATGCAATTGAATATATTGTATTTTAACATCAGTGAACAAGGTACAATACTCAATTAATCCATTCTATGTCATCTTTAAATTGGCCCTCACTCATCAAAACTTTGAGAACCCCTGGCTTAAACCCTTAACCTAACCCTTAATTTAAGGGGGTACTGCTTTGAAGGCAGCGTTGCTGGAAGGGCATTATAAAGACCCTCTGTGTCAGGTTGGGTCCCCTCTCACCCAGATAGCTGTCAGGAGTGACCTGTTCAACCCTCTTAAAGCTGTGCTTGTCCCTGGCAGAGAGAGGGATGTCCTGGTAACCTCCTCTCCAGCCATTTGCCCCAACCACTCCCACAAGAAACCTCTCCTGTAAAAGGAAAGAAAGACAGACGACAGGATGGAACAACAGGATTAATTTCATACTAACATTTGTAGATTTGTACATTAGTTATAACAGTCTACAAAACTACAGTGCCTTTAGTTCTACATAAAACATCTTCATGGCTATATTATGCATGTTTAATAGCATGACCTTGATGTCTTTATCAGCAACAACTCAAAAGATTAGTAAAGTGTTATAAAGGTAGGGAAGGGAATCATGTTATACTGCTTGAAATCCTCTTTCATACCACATACAACAAGAGTATCAGCTACCGGCCCCCGTCCACCCACTTCAGGCAAAGGCAAGTCACATCACTCAGCCGCCATATTGGACACACCTTTGGGCAGCTATTTGGGCTTAACAAGACCAGACCATGGGGAGATATCCAAACGTCCAGATTGGATCGACATTTGGACTTTAAAAGTATATTGTGTGAATCCTCATTTAAATCTGAGTTGAACAGTGTCAAAATCTACCGGACAGACGCTAAAACAAAAAGCTAAAAAAGACGTTATTTAAAACTGCAATTTACTTACTTATCGCAGTATGGCTATCACCATAGTGACGGAGGTAGTAAACAAAAAAGCTTACTGTCAGACATACTGCGTTCAGCAATGCGATAGGCTATTTCCACCGTAAGGCAGGACTTCCAGTTTCTCTACTCCGCCATCTTTGTGTTACGAATGGCCGTAATGCATTTCAATGGGAGGACTTCTAAAGTGATTTGTCTCCTCCTATATAAGTGTCTCTGCTTCAGCTCTCCAGGGTATATACAGGAATCCTGGTGCTGAATTTACTACCATTTACTACCTTTTTTCCTACCTTTTACAATATTTTTACTACCTCCACAACATCTAGCAGCGCACTTTTTTTTCCTTTGGGGGCGGTGGCATCCTACATATTCCGACAATTTGGTACGATCAGTGATCCAGAACACAATCTGGAATTTATGTTGTGTCTTTGTCCACATTGCCTTGGCGGAGGTCTGCGCTCTCTCAGTGCTTTTCTAGTTTGTCAATATTAGGCTATGCCGCCAAAGTTTGAAAACCGAGAAGTAGATACCCTAAATTAGAAGTAGATACCCTAGAAGTAGATACCCTAAATTACAGGAGCCTGGATAGGATCCCCCCCACCCCTCTCTCTTTCCTTATGCAACCTACTGTACATGTTCGGGGACACTTGACACATGACAAAAATGCAACTAAAATCTGAAATATCTATTTTTGCTTTAGTCCAGTGTTTCTCAAACTTTTTGAGCTCAAGGCACCCCATCAACATTTTTTGCATTCACAGCACCCCTAAATTACTGTAAATTCTTGCTTATGATACCGCTTACTTGTGTCAGGACACCGTAGGCTATACATCAACACTTTAACTTTCAGGATAATATATATTACTGTTCTGAATATGTTTATTATTTACCTTTATATTTATCACTCATGTGGACATATAAGGTTACACGGGGCTCATCATAAGAGAACAGGATTGGGTGAGAGCCGTCTGGCCTTTCCCCATTCAATTTCTCATAGGCCTAAGTCCTATGCGCAATTCAGCGCACAGGCAGGCGCATGCTGACAATAGCTTCAGTGATCTTTCCACATTTCTTTAAAATACTCAAAATCACTGTATATTTGAAACACTTTAAAAAAAAATAATTACTGACGTGCTATTTGGCTATATTTTCTTAAATCTAGCCTCATTCATAGGACTGGTGATTTGCAAAGTCAAGCTATAGCTAGCAAAAATGACGGTTCATTTGAAATCGTTTTGATCCCTACGGGGCTTTGACGGATAATGTAGCTGAAATGTATGGCATTACGAGGCAAAGACTAGTGAGCGGATATGAAAACATGAAGGCTATGCCTCAAAAGACAGAGTGGAAGAAGTAATTTAGACATCTAAATGGGAACTTTTTAACAGATGACAGACAAATTCAACATCAAAATTTAAAATGTTTTGTGGCTCCCCTCTTGCGCTTCGGCAGAACGGTTTGACAATAACTAGGCTGTAGGGGTTTAGCGAAAAGATAGATAGTCTCGATGGATATTCTCATCCGCAATGACCTGCTTCACCCAACACCCACTGTCTCTCGTGCTACATTTATCCTCATGGGTGTTTTAAGTCCTTAATGACGTGACAGACAACGAAAAAGGGGCGACAGTTTCACTCATAGCCTTTTACCTCAAGTCGTCTAATCTTCATAGCCTTTGTTACTGTTCCTTTATTTGAAATTAACTAATAGCGAACTTGCGAAGAGATCTGGCAGGTAGCCTATGGAAAGCCAAAACTGCCAGAAAACGTATATATTACCTCGCGTTGAACTCAAGTACGCCCGTAAAATCCGCCCGTTTGTCCGTTATTGCGCCGCTTTTTTCGCCGCTCTGAACGGCAGCGCCGTTAAAATCGCCCGGAATTTCCGGAAAATCGCCCGCTTTTTACGCCGTATTGATGTTCTAAAACTCGCGCGTTTTGTGCACCAAACCGCGCGTAAAAGCGCGCGAGTTGCGCAACACAACGCGCGTAAAAAACGGCCGTCTTACATTATGATAATGATATCCATCCTTCTTTTCTGACAGCCAATAGTTTTGAAATGTTTGCGCCCAATGGCTGATCAAGCAAGTAGACCAAAACAGTTCAGCACAGATCACCTATGTGGCAAAGATTGCTCAAACTTTACTGCATTGTACCTTCACATTGGTTAATACTTTAGGAGGGAGGAAGAAAATAACCTATAAATGAAGCTCATTGTTAACAGTTTGAATGCCAGGTGTTTTTAACAAGCTTTGGCCCAGAGTGCCAGCAATCCAGGCCACTGTTGCCTATTTTTATAGAGCCACAGCGTATTCTGTGTTATAGCTATGGACACATACTATGGGTCATTTGAAAGGTAAGACTCTGAGCTCTCTGTGGGTGAAAACCGTTTATTTCTACATGCCTCCGTTCCTGAGAAATCCCAAGCTAAACAGTGGGTAGTTTTCATCAAAATCCTTGTTTTTTTCTAGAAAAGGAGATATCGCTTCTTTTATGATTATGATGGAGTGTTCTCTGTCAAGTTTCGAGGAGTGACACAAGCCGAATCATGCCTGTGGTGAGACTGCCACCTAGTGACGAACCCGCGAAAGGACAACATGACATGACGTGCATTATTTGACACGAATGCTGCAATAGTAATCAAATGCTGCCTTGTGATGTGAAAATGTCCAGACAAAATGTGCAGATCGTGAGTTTTTATGAGTTTCCGATCGTAATTTATTTCAGTTCTATTTATCACAGAGTTCCAAAAATCATATATAACCTGTGTGAGGGTTTCTATTTTCGTAAATTAAAAAAAAAGGCAAAAACGTAACATTACGTTTTTGGCACTCAACGCATGACAAGTAATAACGGCATATTACGTTTCTGGCATTCAAAGTGTTAATATGAATCACTATTTAGCCTTTCATGACATCTAAGAGTGGCATTTTTTTTTAAATTGTTGTTACTGTTATGTTCTTATTACTGTTCAGCACCACACCATGTATCTTCTGCTAGAGTAATGGGCTAATACCAAGCCTGCAATGCCAACAGTCCTGGGTTCGAGTCCAGGTAGAAGGGGCAGTATTTTTCTCCCTTCCATACAGTACATCGCGATTTTGTTGTGTATTTTTTGGGATAGAAATCCACTGACTTTGCAGCCCTGTGTTAGTAAACAAATGTTTTCATTATTATTATTATTATTATTATTATTATTATTATTATTATTGCGATTGCTCTCATTGGTTTGATGTTAGGCTAACAAAACTGTGTTTGTACCTTCACATTGGTTGATACTTTAGGAGGGAGGAAGAAAATAACCTATAAATGAAGCTCATTGCTGATATGAATCACTATTTAGCCTTTCATGACGTCTAAGAATGACTTTTTTTTTTTTTCAATTGTTGTTTCTGTTATGTTCTTATTACTGTTCAGCACCTTTGCCTTGTACCCGACACTAGCATAATGGTTTAATACTTTGCCTGCAATGTTTATTGCTCTGGGTTCAAATCCAGGTTGAAGGGATAGTAATTTTCTCCCTTCCATTTAGCACATTGCGATTTTTTTTGTGTATTTTTTGGGATAGAAATCCACTGACTTTGCAGCCCTGTGTTAGTAAACAAATGTTATTATTATTATTATTATTATTATTATTATTATTATTATTATTATTGCGATTGCTCTCATTGGTTTAATGTTAGGCTAACAAAACTGTGTTTGCGCTATGTAGACAAACAGAGATTTTGGCTGCATACCCGGTAACCCATTTCTTTCTTTTACTCTGGTTGTGGTTAGCATGTGTGCTCGGAGGAATAAAAGTCCCAGAATGTTGTTCGTCTCAGGACGAAGCCTTTTTGGTTTGGTTTTACCTTGTAGATCAATTCTACAGGTTTCCATTACATTACAGGAAGAAGCTAGAGTAGTGGATAAGGCACTTGTCTCAAGAGATGTTTTTATATAAAAGTCACATGTTCAATCCCCGCCTTTAGCAGCATTTCCCCCCTGCCTTAAAAGGCGTTGGTGTTTTTGTTGTATTTAATATGGATAGATATTGATTTTGCATGCTTGTGTTAGTAGACACAAATATTATAAATGTGTCTGCTGTCAGTTTTTGCTCTCGTTTCTGTTTTTCTTTTCACGTAATTGAAATGCGCCTTTCATAAGGGTATAAAGACACATTTTCGCAACATAATATAGGCTATTTTGGCCCATAATAGGGGAGGAATGGCCTACTTGATGCTTCACCCACTGCAATCAAGATTTCGGCCTGTAGATGGCGTCACACACAATGACTTCCACTGTGTATGTGGGTCATTCCGTGTGAAATCAACCAGTGACGGACCGGTCACCCTCTCTGAAAAATCTGAAAAAAATTACAGTTGTTTGTATACTCAACCTATGCTTGAATCTGAAATAGTAAGTCTGTATCACTAATGGTTGCAAAAGTACAGCCATTTGAAAGTTCAAGTAATTTTAAGCATTTTGGTGAACAAGCCTTTTGTCCAACTTCCAACATAACTGGCTCTTTTAGTATTTCACACACAATGATGAAACCATGTGCATAGAAACACATTTTCCTGTAGAGTTCAAAAATCTACTCAGATCAGATGTATCTTGTGTAGTTTCCCCTCTCCAGAGCTCTGAAGATGGCTGTAAATTCTATGTGTGATTTCACACCACCACCTTTCAGGGCTTCTTGTTCAAAAAGGAAGTGAGACAAATTTATCTGAGTTTTTTTCCCACTCAAATATGGATTTTGCGGTCCTGTTTATGCATTAACTTTTGTTGACAATGTTATCATACTGTCAGAGCATTTCTTCAAAGATGGTTCCAATTTTGGAAAATGCTGTTTTCATCCTCTTATTTTACCATGTGGACAGTTTGCAAGATTTTTTTAAATTTTACCATGACTCATTCAGTATCTGAGGAACATCTGTCCAAAATTTTGTGTTGTTGCTGAGTCTCGTTATTGTGATATGATTTTTTGAAAATATTGTCAGTAACTCCACTGATTTACATTGACTTCCATTGTATTGAAAGTGCACCACATATGGCGCAATGTGGTACTGCAGATAAGCAAGGAGAAATCCAGCATAAAGCCAATAGGCCCATTGTTCCAGTTACCTGAATGCTGTCTTTCAGAAAAAGAACCTAAAAATTGATTATAGACCAAATAACAAACAAACTAATGCTGAGTGAATGGGGCAGAACTAAATAGAAATGAAAGTAAGTTGTTGGGTAGGATTTCTCCTTTTACTGATAATATTTTCAAAAAATCATATCTAAATAACGAGACTCAGCAACAACACCAAATTTTGGATAGGTGTTCCTCAGATACTGAATGACTCATAGTAAAATTTTAAAAAATCTTGCTAACTGTCCACGTGGTGAAATGAGAGGATGAATATGGCCTTTGTAAAAATCATACCTGTTTTTAAAAAAATGCTCTGACAGTATGATAACAATATCAACAAAAGTTAATGCACAAACAGGACTGCAAAATCCATATGTGAATAGGAAAAATACTCCGATAAATTTGTCTCACTTAGTTTTTGCACAAGAAGCCCTGAAAGGTGGAGGTGTCAAAACAAGTATAGAATTTATTGCCATTTTCAAAGCTTTGGAGGGGGAAAATAAAACCAGATACATCTGATCTGAGCTGATTTTTGAATTCTACAGGAAAATGTGTTTCTATTCACATGGTTTCACAATTGTGTGTGAAATACTGAAAGAGCCAGCAATGTTGGAAGTTGAACAAAAGGCTTGTTCACCAAAATGCTTAAAAATACTAAAAATAATACTTGAACTTTCAAATGGCTGTACTTTTGCAACCATTAGTGATACAGACTTACTATTTCAGATTCAAGCATAGGTTGAGCATACAAACAACTGTAATTTTTTTCAGATTTTTCAGAGAGGGTGACCGGTCCGTCACTGGTTGATTTCACACGGAATGACCCATGTGGGTTTTTTTTGTTTGTTTGTTTTGGGTTTTTTTTTTTTTTTTAAAACATATCCACGATTTAAAACGTGGCTTAACATAAGTTTTTTTTTTTCGCAATAATAATAATAATAATAATAATAATAATAATGAAAACATTTGTTTACTAACACAGGGCTGCAAAGTCAGTGGATTTCTATCCCAAAAAATACACAACAAAATCGCGATGTACTGTATGGAAGGGAGAAAAATACTGCCCCTTCTACCTGGATTCGAACCCAGGACTGTTGGCATTGCAGGCTTGGTATTAGCCCATTACTCTAGCAGAAGATACATGGTGTGGTGCTGAACAGTAATAAGAACATAACAGTAACAACAATTTAAAAAAAAATGCCACTCTTAGATGTCATGAAAGGCTAAATAGTGATTCATATTAACAATGAGCTTCATTTATAGGTTATTTTCTTCCTCCCTCCTAAAGTATTAACCAATGTGAAGGTACAATGCAGTAAAGTTTGAGCAATCTTTGCCACATAGGTGATCTGTGCTGAACTGTTTTGGTCTACTTGCTTGATCAGCCATTGGGCGCAAACATTTCAAAACTATTGGCTGTCAGAAAAGAAGGATGGATATCATTATCATAATGTAAGACGGCCGTTTTTTACGCGCGTTGTGTTGCGCAACTCGCGCGCTTTTTACGCGCGGTTTGGTGTAAAAAACGCGCGAGTTTTAGAACATCAATACGGCGTAAAAAGCGGGCGATTTTCCGGAAATTCCGGGCGATTTTAACGGCGCTGCCGTTCAGAGCGGCGAAAAAAGCAGCGCAATAACGGACAAACGGGCGGATTTTACGGGCGTACTTGAGTTCAACGCGAGGTAATATATACGTTTTCTGGCAGTTTTGGCTTTCCATAGTAGCCTACCCAGATTGATTGAGCGCGCGTGAGGTAGGCAGGCGTGACATCATCTGCAGCTTATCACTCAGGTTCCACTCGCAACGCAAAATAATACAGTAGGCTAAGTCCACAGAAGTTTAGTAATTTAAGGAGTTAGGATGGATGTAAGTTAAACATTGAAAAATTCATAGCGTCATTTGGATGGGGGCTCAAAATTTTACTACCTCGTCAGATGATGCTTCTTACTTTTTACTACTTTTTACTGGCCTTAATTTGACATGATTTCATTTACTACCTTTTACAACTTTTTACAAACCCGCGGACACCCTGGCTCTCTCACCCTCTGTGGCACCATCTCATTCTGTACTTAAAGAATAGCTCTGGAGTGATTTCAATCATAGCCCTATTGAACGAGCCTGCTAAATGCACTAGTTAGCGAGTTGAACAAAATAATTTGGAACAGCATAGACCGAACACGAATGCCGAAGCAAACAAGATTCTCCGATCATTCAAAACCGAGATTAAGATCTGAAGTACCGGTGATGTGTAAAGTGCTTGTAAAGTGCTTGTTCGTCATTGCGTTCGTGTTCGGTCTATGCTGTTCGAAATTCTTTCATTACATGCGAAATCTATTGCTGTTAGAAGGCTCGTGCAACAGGGCCATGCTTAAACTTACTCCAGAGCTATCCTTGAAGTCCACTCCACAACTCCATTTCTACACTCTCACCCTGTGGGATCCACCTGTAAAACTAACAGTGACTCACCTCTGGGTTGGACACTAAAGCTGCACTGAATCCGTTCTGGGCAAATTCCATAGTTGTGGAGTCCCCAGTACTCTGGACTCCTGATGAGGGGACCATGAGGAGAGAGACAGAGTCATTGCTTCACTGCTCTTTTCTGCTATGACATGTGATGTGATATGACAGTAACTAGCCAGTGGTCATTGTTCCCAGTCAAAAGCCTACTGTATGCATAATCACCTTCCTCCTTGGTATGACAGTCAGAGCACATAATTCTCACAATAACCTTACATGACATTCATTTTTAGAGTTTACATGGCAACCATCAGCATTGGATGCATTACCCAAGTGTTAAAAGATAGCTCCGGAGTAAGTTTAGGCATAGCCCTGTCACACGAGCCATCTAGGAGCAACAGATTTTGCATGGAATGAAAGAATTTTGAACAGCATAGACCGAACGCGAAGCACTTTACACTGAGTTAAAGTTTCCTCAGATCTTATTTTCAGTTTCGAATAATGAGTTTTATTTTACTGAGTGTAAAGTGCTTGTTCGCTTCCCGATCTATGCTGTTCCAAATCAATTTGTTCCACTCGCTAACTAGTGCATTTAGCAGGCTTGTTCAACATGGTTATGCTTGAAATCACTCCGGAGCATATTTGGTGTTGCCACTTAATGGAAGCTAATTGTTACTGCTGAAGTCTTTGACCTAATGCATCCAATGTAGCCTCCCTGTAATACTGTTCAGTTGGCATGGCCAACAGGCATGGCCAACAGGTTTTCAAAGTAAAAAATGTGCCTTATTTGTGAACTTATTTTATTCGATAAATAAAGTAATATTTGCCCACAAACCACAAAATTTAAAAATGACTAGCCTGGTTATATATATATATATCACAAATTTGTAACACTTCAGTATGTAAAGTTGACTCTACCCCATACCTTCTATGGCAATGATACTCTTCTCCAGGGTGTCGCCGATTTGTTCCAGAGCCTCAAAGCTGCCTACTTTAAACATGTGGGCCGACGCGGGAGAAGATGCTATGCTCTCCAGTTCACTCCGAGCACTATCATCATCAAAGGCACCACCAACCTGTCCCAAACAGGGATAGCATTAGAATCCCGGGCCTTATTTCAAGATTGAGACTTAAAGGAGAACTCCAGAAAGTATAGCTTTCATTACATTGCCAGGAGTCTTTGATTAAAAATTATTTGAACAAATTTGTGTTGCCTAGGCCGAGATATTACCGAGTCTATGGGGCAACTTTCAGCGCAAATCATCAGCGGTAGGTACAGTCTGCATTAAATGCTGTGTGTAAACATTTCGGTACCAATACTGGGCTAACCATGCATATTGTTTTGGTTCTAACACTCATGGCTATGTTGCACAGGAGGTAAAAATTAGTTTGTAGCCTCTTCAGACACACAGGGTCGTGATTTGTTTTGACGTAATGTAGCAGGTTGACTCATCTACCTGCTGCCTGCTGTCACTTCTCCCATTGCCCCACCCCCATCGTTAATGAAGGCAGGCCGATTACTCAATTAGGGGAGGGTGCAGCCCTATTTAATATGCCTGTTGGTAAGCCATGCTGTAGTCTCTGCAGATTTGGTGTGTGGGTGCGCACACACGTCAGCCTCCTGTGAGGTATGGCTTATCCCATTTTTGTTTTTATGGTCTGTTGCTTTGTGTTCATTGTTTAATTATGTGTTTGTTTAAGTAGTTCCCTGAGTGTGTGTTTTGCCTCTGGTGGTAGGTATGAGTGTAGCCTGGGCGAAAGTGACTGTTGACTGTGTCATACAGTCTGGCCCAACGCAATTGGAATTGGTTTCCGTTTGAATATGACGTATTCTCTCGCCTGGCTCTCACGCCTACAACTTTCGCTTTCAGTATTAACAGATCTCTCGCAAGTTCTGATCTATTTTGACATCGTAGTGGCAATAAATCCGCAAGTGGGGGAGAGAATAACAAACGCATCCCTATCACTGACCTCAAAAAAAGACTACAACATTTTGAGACATCGGTCTAAACTGTGTGCTGATTGGCTAAACCGTAGAGTAACTGACGGAAATGCGGGAAGGGGGGTTTATTCCAGACTACGTGCGGAGATAAATGTTTAGCGGAGCTACGTAGGATGGCATCGCCAGGCTAGTATGAGTGTAACATTTTCAGTGTTTAGCTATGGTGACTGGTTTAATGTTTGTCTGTTTTTGCTTCTTTAGGTAGCTTGGCTTCTGCTGGTAATGTGGGTGATGCTGCTGTTTTGTCAAGTTTGTTCTTTCTTTCAATTAAGTTTCAATGTTAACTTTATTTATTTGTTGGTTTTGGGCTGTTCCCTTCTGTCTTGCAAAGGTAGCTTGGAAGGGGGTGCTTGATATCTGGATAGCTGCCCTTATATTGTGGTGTTGCTGTGTGTTACACTAGCTTTGGTGGGTGGCTTGTGGTGCAATTGCTTGATCTTGCATGCATGTATTTGGTGAATTGATGGCTTACTTCCACTCTGCTTGCCACCCCCTAATTGCCTTATTCTGCCCCCCACCTTGTTTGTTAAATGTAGTCTTACCACCTGTCTAATTGTCATTATTATTATGTCTTGTAATAAATCTTTATGTTTGTGGAATCCATGTCTCTGTACTGATTCAAACCTGTTTGTCATAAGGGCTTTACTAGATCTTTAACCTCTTAAAGGTGCCCTGAGGTACTAGGCCTCAGGGTGGCGTAGTCAGGCCACGGGGGTTGGCTTTTTAGCCTCACCCCTATTATACCACGCTGTTACAGTAAGAAAGTTAGAAAGTTGCCCCATAGATTTAGCTTGCTAGCTGCACTGGCAGGCTTGTTGCTAACCATGATATTTCGGCCTAGGCAAGACAGATATTTTTTTATTATTATTATTTTTTGACAACTGGCAATGTAATAAAAGTATACCAGAGTTCCCCTTTAGAACTGAGGAAACTGTACCATCACATACCCCAATAGCATATCTGACAATATGCTTCCTGTCAGCCTGCGCTGTAACAGCGGGATAGTCCCCTGAATCTGAGGACTTGCCATCTGTTATGACGATGAGAATCCTGTTGGCATCTTCTCGTGCTCCAGCAGAAGAGTCAAACACGTTATTCCTATAGAATTTGGCAAAGTTTCATTACACAATATCAATAGGTCTTGATCACGTGTACATACGTAAGCACTCAAAGCACATTGTAAAAAATAAAGGGAAAAGTGGTACGCTACTATTTTAAGTATAACACAGGTGCTCCATTTAGTAAGTTTAGGTTTGTAGTCAACTGGTTTATTGAAAAGTATATAAAAGGTTTATTTAATAAAATTAATTTTATTCATTGGATTTAAATATTTTGTGTCTACAGTTATATGCTTACAATACACGTTTGGATTGTGGAGTCTAATTTTGATGTAACATACACGTTACATCTAATTTACACCTAAATTCTTTTCAATACATGTGGGCCTTGCACAGTGCACAGTTTAACAGGAACCATGTACAGCACATTTACTGCCGGCAGTACGTGTAAATCCACACAACCCTATGCTTCTAACCACTGAGTTGAAAGCCTGGGCATTTCAGGTAAGTGGTTAGAACACTCATCCACTTCCAGACTAGCTACAAATCCAAGCCAGTCAGGTCGCTGAGAAGGCATGATTCAGGGCTGTGATTCGTTGGTAGCATGTTGCTAACTTAGGTACTTGGTAGAAAACTTGGTACCTCGATTTTCAAAATATAAAGTCATAAATCCCCAACTTTATAGTTTTGTGGCCAAATTTGTGATCGTTGTTGTTAGCGCCGCCATCTTGGAATCTGGAGAAAGTTTCGTTCAGAGTACCTCGGCTTCACTCGCATTGACTGTCGCCGAGTCGCATCGCTCCTCATTGGCATAGAATAGACTTGAAGTCTATTCTGAAGTCAATTCTGGGCCCGCTCACCAGGTGACTTGTCGCTGGTCGGTTACTCTCATTGACAATGATTAGAAACTGGTCGCGTAGCCCAAGTCGCTAGTCGCTAATCTGACTGCGGAGTTAGTTGTAGGTGGCAGGTTCAAGACCCGAGAGCGGTGTGAATACGGCCCTGGCTACTAGCCTTGTGAGACCATCCTGATCTCGCGAGTATAGTAAATCCATCTGGCGGAGTCAGGTTACCTGGCTACACCAGTACCAATGTGTTTTTGTGGCCCATGAAAAGAGGATTCAATGAGTGACAATATGAAGGCTTAAGGGATTGATGACAATTAACTTACACAACATTACTTATACCACATGCAGTGTATGTGTCTAGTTGTATCTGCCTGATACTGTCCACCTGAGATTCCCATCCTGTTCTGAGGAACTCGTTGAAGTTCACTTCGCTTCTAAAGATATGGGAGTACTGAGTCAAGGCAAACTGCAGAGAGAAAACACAAAAGAATAACTTTGTCTCTAGTTCAAGGTCATGTGTTATTAAAACCTGTTATAGGCTTGATCATGATTTGTCTACAGTCCAACATCCTCAGATTACAGTCTCTGGAGTCAGGACATTATAGGAAGGTTTTGGCGATGTAGTAGTGTAGCACAGGGGTTTTCAACTGGTTCAGTCCCGGGGACCACCTTTCTCACTAAGAAGTCATCAGTGACCCAAACCCCCAGGGGCGGAGGGGGTGTTATAAACAAAGAGATATATACAAACATATAGACATTTTAGCCATCGATCAACACATTTACCAAAGTATGCAGAGAGTTCATTCTTACACTGCATTTAGAGTGCTAAGCTGTGCTTATTTCTCAAATCAAGTTTTCAAATATCAAGTTCAATCACACTAAGTTGTAACTGGAACCCATGTCATGGACCCCCTGGAATGTTGTCACGGACCCCCTGTTGAAAATCCATGGTGTAGCAAGTCATTTTTTGAATGCTGCAAAAAGTGTTAGGTTCCTTATTTGCTTAGTACAGACCTGGGCAAACTGTTCAGGTGAAAAAGGCCCAGGGGCCACATGTGGCCGGTTGAGTTGTTTAATCCGGTCTGTGGGGCCTTCCCAAAATTGTGTAATGTCTCATTTAGTTAAGGTGAATTAGATGTTAACATGTCCTCTGAAGAAAGTGGGGCTACTGGTTTCAGACTTGCCAATTTACGGGCATCAACTGGTTGACTGTCAACAACCAGGCCATTAGTCAAAATCTAAAAGCCAATGTGGCACTTTGCTAAAATAATTGCCTACCCTGGCTTAGCACCATCTACCCTGCATTTAAATACAATAGTAAAAACATGGAAAGACTCACTAGGGTGTTTCGATTCAGAAGTTTTCTGATGATTTTTTTCACAAATGTTTTCATGGTAGTGAACTGGTCAGAATGCACACTCCCAGATCCATCCAGCAGGAAAGCAATATCTGTAGGTTTGCATTCTGAGGAAAACAATTATATTATATGTTTATATTAATTGTATGACAATTTACCATGACTCCACAGCAGTGATTCATGTTCTTCCAGGTGGCAACAGCCAAAAGTTCTCAACAAAACACTCAAGATCATACATCCTATTTCACCAAAAATGTATTTTCTGGTTACCTGAACCTTTCATATTCAACAGTCATATCCATCACATTTATCATATTTTTTTACAAAACAAATGCCGAACTTATCAATTTGTGACTGACTTTACTGGCTGGATCTCTTCCTAACCTGGCAGTGTGGCAAGCATGGTAGACCGGTGCTGGTCTTTGCTACCTCTGTAGTACTTGGGTGCTAACAGGTATGGATACAAAATATATCACAACAGGTGTATTTTCTGGTTTCAAAACCAATGTTTTCAGATTTAACGGTAATAATTTATCATCTGTTTTTTTACAAAATAAGAAGTCATAAATGCCAGGCTTATTTATTTGAGATAAACTTTCCCTGCTCGATCTCTTAAAGGTGACATAGAATGGATTAATGGAGTACTATACCTTGTTTTCTGATGTTAAAATACAACATACTCAATTGTATTTTGTCAACAAGAAGATCAAGTGATAATTTACAAGCCTAGTTAACCTCTCATATTTAAGATGTGTATTGAAATCGTTTTTTTGCCTAAACAACGCCTCACTCTGGCCACCTTAAATGAACTGCAATGGTTTTGTGCTATTTGACATAATTTGTAGGCTTTGTTCTAATTCGCCCATGATTTAGTAGCTATTTCTAAATTTTATTGTCCACACCACAATCGGCAAAAGTCCAGCCGAATTGCTTTTCAATTGCAAGATAAGAGGCAAGTTGCCAGAACTCATTGAGACTCACACTGATCAGGAACTGTGCGACCGTGACGCAGAACAAGACAAATAGCAAAATGTGCGCAGAGGAGCACAACCGTCTAAGGTGAGTGTCAGTGACACTGTACTCTTGAGACAACACAAAACTGACAAATTTACAACATCATTCAGTGCAACTCCACACAAAATCATCAGCAGAACAGGAAACAAAGTTGTGGTGGAATCACCTACAGGAGCATGCTATGCAAGAAACACCACTTTTGTGAAAAAATATGAAGGACATGGACTGAATCAGGACAATCTCTATGAAAAGGAGGAAATGCTGGGATCTGAGAACACTAATAACAATGCTAAAGAATAACACACAACTGTTGCTCAGACTCCACACACGGAAGCTGAGTCACACACACGTTCAGACATGCCAGTTAGGCTGCTAAGGGTCAAAAGAATACCCAGTAAATTGTCTGAGTGTACCTTCAAGAGTAGTCGGTGGTCCATCTTGTTGAAGTGATGGTCCAATGCTGAAACACATCCCACCGTATTGGGTGATGCTGTCACACTCTTTAGGTGTTGTGGGGCCACAAACCTGAAGGACAGAGAAGAAAGTAATGTTAAGAATAATGAAGTTAAATAAGAAAAGAGAAAAAGTGTTGCCTAGAGACAGACAGCAATGGGAGAGTAATTAGTGACCTACCACTGTCTTTGTAGATGGTTCTGTCTTGCTCATCGTAAGGCCCAAAGACATGTTCACTCCTTCGGGGGGAACTTATTTGGAACACACCAAAGATTTACACAATTTCTATGAATCATCGTGCTCTTAGAACTGGACCATAGAATTAAGAGCAGGGCCTGAGCCACTTCAAGGGGTGGTTCAGAATTTTGGACATAGGACTTCCTTTACAAGTAAGCCAGAATGATATTTAGGCCAGCTTTTTTTTACACTTTTGTTAGCCAGCCAATAAAAGTCCTCACTCCACAGTACACCCAGAGCAAATAAACTACAATGCTTATACATTCATTTACAATCTCTATGAGGAATAGAAACAGTATTTAGCACATACCATTCATTTCTATAGGTGAACAGGAGCTGAGGGAGTTCTGGCATTGGTAAAGTTGTCCTCTCCGGTTCTCACTGTACTGTTCTAGAGGGGCACTCACCAACAGACTAGAAGCAACGCAAGTATTATCTTATGTAGGCCTACTTACAACATACAGTATTTTACATTCTCTTAGATTTAGAATTAATTATATTGAAGCAGCCAATAGATTCAGATTAGCACCTCGACTAATACATACGTTTATTGTCAATTATTTATTTATTTATTTACGTATTTATTTTTTTTGCCAGCAGCACATTGGGCACTTTGGCCAATAGATTTCATGAACTAATTTAAATGTAGTTCTTTACAATACAATATTATATTGACATATGCTCAGTATGTAGGCAACTCATACCTTGACTCATTATGCTGGATCACCCTGTAGCCAAACCCCTCTACTGGTTGACTGAAGTGTCTCCAAGATGTAGACTCAATATTGAAACATGTCACTATTTGAAAGGCTGAAGAGCAATCATACAATAATTTGCAGAATAACACCGCAATAATTAACCAGTAAAAACATACATATAGGCCTATAAGTACCCAACCTGGACCGGTAAACTTTTTTCAAAATGGAATTTCTTTTATGTTTCAAAAACTTGCTTACTGTCTATACGTTGGAGTTGCAACTGGGTGATGATAACCTGGGATAGCGGCCTTCGAGGTGTCTCAATATAGAGAAATAATGGACTTTGTGGAAGCAATCTGCTCTTCGCTTCCACCTTGTCTATTATTTACCTATATTGCGACACCTCAGCAGCCATTATCGCCTTTTATATACAATAACTTACCTGAAAAGAAGCGCAAGAGGCTAGACGTTAATAAAAAACTAGGCATCCTTCTCCTTCCTCTGCGAGCTTCTAGGTCTTGAAAATTGTGAGATGTGGCAACTGGGTGGCAACTGAGTGCAACTCAGTGGGTTATGTCATGACAAAGAGAGAGAGAGAGAGAAAGAGAAAGAGAGAGAGTGAATTTAAAATAGAGAAGGCTACTGTACTGTAGGTGAATTCAGATTCGCTTGTCTGGGTGTACCCAAGGCTGGACACTGTTAACAGTTTGTCTGTCATTCTAAAGTGGCCCTGTGATGATGAGCTTGCATACTGTTGTGGTCTGTGCTGTTGTCCCACACTGTCTGACTGGGAGCCTGTGCCCTTCCAGTTCCAGTGCTAGATAGGAATTAGAATGTGCCAAATCTCCTTCCCACACAAATAAACATGTCTTTGACCAACATTGTTGGCCAAAAAGCCTTTGAACAAGTATTACTACGGTACTTTCTTCTACTAGTGAACTCAGGTGAACTACAACTTCAAAAAGAGAGTCTGCATTGGTACAAACCCCAGGAGGTCTACAACAGAGAAGTTGTGTCTTATCACTTCAACACAGTTGTAGTGGAAAAAACATCTTGGTTTATGTATCTGATCATAGCGCTGTATTATCTGCCGTAGATCGATTTGTGAAACAAGGTGGTAGGGGCACTTCTGCTTTTGAATCCAGTGCCAGCTCACATCAGTAACATAATCACTTTACAATACTCACATACAAAGTCTAACAATAGTGTATAATCATATTCCTCTATGATATTGTCACCCGTTTGCAACTAAAACGTATAGACAGTAAGCGAGTGTTTAAAAAAAAAAAAGAAACGTGTAGCTCCATTTTGTTTGGTTGGGGTACTATTTTCATATGAAAGAAAATCCACAAGGCTGCAAACAAATGTCTCGGGTGTCCAACGGACACCCTGACAGCCAATCAGAAAAGGGTGATAATCCTCTATGATATTGTGGCGTGTTTTCAATTCCAAGGCATTTGAACCCCAAAAGCAGAGACATTTTGGTATTGGCACATGGTCTTGCCAGACATAAAGGAGAAGTTATGATTTAGCACTTATCTAGTGTCTGCAGAATCTTCACTTTTCAATCTTACAGTCTGTTTCTTTTTAATGATCCTTTTAATGAACACATTCTTTTAAAGAGGAAATTCACTTTTTAGCATGTTTTTGGAGTGTCTAGGATAAAACAGAATCATTGGATATTCGGCTCATTTAGATTCCCCTGCTTCAGAATGGCTTGCTTTGTGCATGTCTGATAATGGCCTTAATACAACCGTAAACCTTTATTTGAAATCATGTGCTGCTCACTAAGTGGTGTCAGTTAGATACATTTCTTGACTGGATATGAAGTGATTCCAATATTCAATCATCAAAAGTGTCTTTGAATGAAGATCAGGTGACAACATAATTCAAATGATTGAAAGTTTACTCTTAAATGAAATCTAATGTCTGACTAATTCTGATTTATTCTTTAGTCTGTGTGGCAGAAGGAACCTTGCTGCAGATGTGGCAATGCATTGCTGTAACTTCCTTTTTCAAAATTATGAAGTCAGAAATAAAGTGAACCTAACAAAAATTCACTGCAGTCACACACATCAAGTATTGTGTCGGTGAGAACATCACATTTTTAATTTCTCCTTCGGCTAGAATGACGCGACAAAACTTTTAACACACTTGTTGCAGAAATAATTCAAATTAGTTATTAATAACGACTATCAAGAAGTGAAAGAAGCGTAGAAGAGAAAAGAGAACCACTATAAGACATCCAAGCTTATGTTTTTATCAATTAATATATGAAGAGATGCAAAACCCTCTGCGCCAATTTGTAATGAATGTAATGTTGAATGAATATTTATTTTTTACATACATTGATTAACCAATTAACCAATTAAACTGTGGATATATTAATTGACAAAGAAAAGAAAAAAAAAGTCAGGCAAAGAAACAGGCATTGTAGCTCAAGCACACACAGACCACACTTATTCTGCTTGTGGTGACATCTCTCCTTCCTGTGCTTCTGCCTCTAGTAGTCTCTGCTGGTACTCACTCTTAAAGAAGCCCGACTGCAGATACAGACAAAAAGAGAGAATTATTAGTCTGCGACAAACGAGATTACCACTGTATCAAAACGAACATAACATAATGTTCCCTAACCCTAAATAACCCTAACCCTAACCCCATACTGTAACAGTAAAGGTTGATCTCTGATGATCTAACTATGATTATTAAATTGGGTTATTCACAGTCTTATACCTGGAGTTACGGGGTAAAAGTATTTTGGTCTCAGTGCATGCATTTTCCTAGTCTGGCAAGCCCAATTTTATTTTTCTATCTGGCTACTTTACATCTCTGCTAAGCCAAAGCTAAGAAAAAGGTAAAACTGGGGCTGCCAGAGTAGTAGAGACCAAAATGCTTTTACCTACATATGAACAAATTTTCATAAAAAGGTGGAGTATTTACACACATATGTGCATATTTTCATAAAAAGGTGGAGTATTCCTTTAAAGGAGAGGCAGAATAAAGGCACACAAGTGAATAATGCTACATGTATTACCTTAATAAGGCCAGCAGTCATCAGAGCCAATAGGATCAGTCCACCCACAACACCACCAATGATCTCTTTAGTTAGACTGAGCTCCTCATAGACCTCCACAAGAGTCTCAATCTGCAAGGACACACACACACACACACACACACACACACACATAATGAAGGTAAACTAAGCATAAAGAAGTTGCCCTTACATTGTTCAGTAACAGCATTTTACAGGAAAAAGTTTTGTTTCGTTTAGTTTTACCCGGTCATTGGTTTTACCTTAATAACAGGTGGGAGGCGTGAGGCGTCTGGGGAGTAGTAGACATACTTGTTTTTGTCGTACTCCAGGGTGGCTGAGCTGACCAAGTGAAACGTAGCAGAACTCCGGCCAGTCTGAAGGTCATGTGGATATTAAGGAGACAACAAGAAGCACAGAAACAGACAGAATGGTGACAAACAACAAACATACAAACATAATTCACAATATGACTTGCCTTTGTTACTGGTTACTGCTATGAGTTATCTGTAGGATTTGCCTTGGTTTTTAACATTTGTTGTTGTTGTTGTTGTTGATGATGTTGTTCACAATTGTACTTTTCGCTGAGCTATTACTCTGTGCATATTATTCCTCTACTACTCTGGTATTTCAAGTACATACTGTATGTGCAAATTATCCCCTCCCCGACATTTAATTAACCAAAAGCACAACATGGGGATATGTGACCAATGCCTAAATGCCAACATTATTCCTTCAGCAAATTCATTTAAAGTCTTTAGTGGGGCAGTTGCAGCACCTTTTCAATCCATCGGGAGCTCACGTTTCCTGAAAGTCCATAAACTTTGCGTTCGTCCGTTATTATGTATAACTTGCACCTGAACTCCAGACACACGGCAGTATAACAGTCCTGAGGGCGAGATAAAAGGCAGACAGTCAGCAGTGTGACGAACAACACCTCCTGTACGGTAAAGGTAGGCTATGTGATGCTTTCCTGGAGCACTTTTTTTGCTTAAAATGACATTCACATCTCGATTTCAAATATTGAATTAAATAATCCAACGCAGAAATGAAGTTTTTAGTTATCTGTGGAACGAGCTGGACAGGAAAAACAACATCCAATAATTTTAAGGAACCAACAAAAATGATTGGATGATAAGTTTGTCAAATCCAACAGCCGTTTGTCCCTCCCCCTCCCCATTCGTTCCTATAGATACAGACGGCAAGTCTGACCACGCCCACAAATATAGCTCCGCCGTGGGGGAAATAGAGAAAAATAGTCTCCCCTTGGGGAAACAGCAGGCTCACACAGTGGGTAAATCAATGAGATGCTAAGCTAGAAGTTACACTGAGCACCATCTACAGTACATGGACCTTGACACAGTTTTGAGGGCAATGCCTTAAGGTTGTAATGATGTTCAGATGGTTCGATGTGAATTCTGAACTTGATACCCCTCCAAACACGATACAGAGGACAATTTAGTTGATGTTTGTTAGCTTCATGAGCTTACTAGCCAACCTCATTCATCACCACAGTAAATGTAACTAATTTTAGCTTGCTAAACTGAGCTAATCAGACTTGTGATTGAAAGTTGCTTCACTTATGACAGAAACAGAGACCGCTCATGACATTTCTGTCAGTGTTACTGGAATAAACAAATCATGGAAGAAATATTTTAGTCCAAACCCAAGCAGGCAAACAGGTCATGATTAGACAAAACATCTAATATGGTTTGTTCAATTTTACTAAGCGATCTATTATTGTTAAGCAACTTTCTCTACCTTGTCCATTCACCATAATGTTAATTTGGCCTCTGTTTTTCCCCACGCTGACTCCACCCTTGTATTTTGGGGGCGTTAACCCTACTTGCCATCTGTATCTATACTCTGGAGGTGTGGCTTCAGGGGAAATCTGAAGACAGTTGATTGGACCACTGAATTGTTTCTTTTCAAATGCCTGATTTTCTCAAACCGTTTTTCCTGATCACATACCCCACCTTTAAATACTTTACATCATGTGTGTTTTCAACTTCAATTACAGCCTAAACTAAGCTGTGAATAAGAATTGTAGTCAATTTTCCTTTTTCTCTGAGTCAGTTTTATGGGTAGACTAGAAAAGCACTTGGAGAGCAATTCCAGATTGTGTTCTGGATCATCACCAAAATTCAAATCAGTCATTACTTGTCCCAATTCACATATTCGAGTTATTCTGTACATAGACACACTCACAGACAGACATCGGTGAAAACATAACGTCCTTGGCAGAGGTAATGACTCATGGCAGGGCCCTCCAGGTTCTGTGTAATTTTACAGACAAATTTCAGTAGTTTTAACTTATGATAATCACCACATGGGGCTCTGTGTTGTCCTTGAAGATCGTCTGCAGGTCTGTCATGCTGGGGTTCTTCTCACGCCCTCTAGTGCATCCCTTGATCTAACACAGGAAACAAACACTCCATTATACCTACAGTAGTAAAACATACTAATTGACTAATCCGATATCAAGGAATATTATCATCGAATGATCACAGAGTACTGCTGGATCTGACAGGTTTTGGGTTCTGATCACATCAATCCTCTCTAGGAGGGTCAGTTCAGCACACAGACATACTGTAGTATTTTTCAAATCAGATTTCCAAAATAAATGAATGTGTTTCATCTGTTAGCTACCTCTCAATATGAATGTAGCAATTGAATGAGATACAACTGTACTTACATACAAACTTGTCACATTGGTCCAAATGTCTTTGCCTTGGAATCTGACTGGTACGTGTATTACAACAATCAGATTGGCTCCTCTTTGGTTATTTAGCACCTAATCAAGCAATGCAACATTTTTTTTAAACAACAATTTTGCTACCATCTAACAAAAGACATCAACAACATTGAATTGTGATTAGTACTGTTTAGTTTACATTTCTGTTCATTCATCTCCCACCCTCAAAATAAAGTAAACAAGCGTCATTGCAGTTTATCCTACCTGTAATTTTTTCATCACTGGTTTCTCTAAGTTGTTCTTATAAGCCGTGAAATTAATGTAGTTGGTATCGCCAGAACTGTATGGGAAAAATATAAATTGCTTAAAACATAAGTTTAAGCTTGAGTGACATAACCATAAGAGTGACATAATCAAATGATGAGAGTGCTTAGAAGAAAGACTGACCTGTTCAACATGACATAAATGTTGTATCTGACGCTAATGGTCAGAATGTCTGAGAGGATGCTATCTTTAGCACGTTCATTGTTGTCACTGAAGACAAATAAAAAATGAACACACTGCAACACCAGTGACCCAAGTCATATCATTGAACTGGAGTGAACAGTTTACAGTACCTAAATGCAGATGCTTGGATCTCAAATTTATCCCCAAAATGACCGTTTCCATCGATTCCATATTGAACAACAAAGATGACCTACAAATACAAAGAGAATGTGACTAGATCTTTATATTTACGTGACTACACTGTACACATGTGTGGTGTGGAGATGTTTTTTTTTTCACAATGCAAGCACCTCTCCAGGGTCGTTTCAAGGTAGTTAGGGGGCCCCAAGCAAATAGGACGTCACCTCCAATAAAAAACCTACATGAACCAATTGATTATAATCTTCAAGCATCTTTAATTAATTAATTAATTAATTGTCATATTTCATTGAATACCAAAAATACCACAAACTAAAGTACTAATATATACAGTTATTTATTTATCTTTTTGAGGAGACAAAACGCAAGAATTTTTACTCTTTTATAGGCTTCATGATGAGAAGTAATAAAGATATCTTGAATCTTGAATCTTAATCTTGGGGGGCCCCTTTCAGCTTGGGGGCCCCAGGCAATTGCTTGGTTTGCCTGTCCTGTTGCAACGGCCCTGCACCTCTCACAGGTACTAAGATCAGTGAGATGTTTTCCCCCTCACCTTGTCCCCAGCCCTAAGGATGGGTCTGTTGAGACTACATTCGGTCTCTCCTTGGGAGCCCTCATCATCACTGTCTAGGGAGATGCACTCCACTCTGCCCTAAAGTTTAGTACACACACACACACACACACACACACACACACACACACACACACACACACACACACACACACACATTAGCCCAGAGGGCTAAATTAAATTATAATATACACAGCCACTAGCAGTTACATTAGTGTTGCCACGACAAATTTTCTAACGAATGATTTTTCCAAACGACTAATTTCTAAAACTGGCAAAAACAGAGAAGAGAAAAAATAAAATGACACAAAATATTGACTTGGAGCCCAGTAAGCAAGAGCTTTAATTAAGCTGTTCAAAAACTGACTCAAAACCAGAACCGATACTAAATGAAGATCCTAATGGTTGAGGCTAAGAGTGCCAATTTGACCAGTGGAGTGCGCATATCAAAACTTACAGGGTGAATTACCTGAATGAAGATGAGCCGTTTGAGACTGAGGATCAAAAACGAGTGACAGGCGAGTGACAGTCGACCAATTTTTATGGTCTCTTGGTTATTAAATGGAACTTCAGCCAGCCAATTTTATAACACCAGATAAAGACAAATGTGGGCGATCTTTACACTGAAATTGAACCCCCTAATTCTCAAGTAACAGTTACAGGCACCAATGGATAGGTCTGGCTGTCTAGTTTAATTTAATACCAAATACCTAAATTGTAAGAGCAGCATATGCACATGTAAAGCTTCGAAAAGACAAAGCAGCAAAACCGCATCGCCCATGATATCTTGGACGCTGGCACGTGCTCAAAAAGATAAATACATTTTATGGTCAGTTATGTCAACTAATCGTGACCGTGCTACACCAATCAACCCATATCCAAGCGTGCTGTTAGTAGGTATATCAATGACAGCATTGGGTAGAACATACAGTATTAGAGACCATTATGTGAACTGGTAGCTAATACTAACCACTGCCCCAAACCTCCTCACCTGAGTCTTCATTAGGGTCATGTAAGAGAGGCCAAAAGGGTAAAAGAGAAACACACGTGTGTCGTAGGAGTTCTCTCCTCTATTCTCCACCGTCACTGTGACATTTATCTCCTCGGTAATGCCCACCTCAATGAGAGAAGACCTGTAGGAGACGATATCAAATGCAGTAAACAGTAAAGGAAAGCTCCGGAGTGAATTGAAGCATAGCCCTGTTGAATAAGGCTGCTAAATGCACTAGTTAGCGAGTGGCACAAAATAATTTGGAACAGCATAGACCGAACGTGAACGCAGAAGCGAACAAGCACTTTACACTGAATCAATGGAAACTGATTATTTGAAACCTAAAGTAAGACCTGAGGTACCGTTGACTCATTGTAAAGTGTTTCAGGTTTGGTCTATGCTGTTCCAAATTATTTAGTTGCACTCGCTAGTGCGTTTAGCAGGCTCGTTCAACAGGGCTATGCCTCAATTCACTCAAGAGCTATCCTTTAAAAGGTTTGCTGCAGACTCTACAGCATCAAAAACTAGGCTTGCCAGACTTGACTTATCAGCAAATATTTACAATCCACAATGTATTTTGCCATTTTCACCAGCACAATCTAGTGGGGTAGACATCCAATTTGTTAGATAAAAGTAATGTAATATAATGACTCCACCTAATGCAATGACTAAGTATCTGCAGAAAGTTCATACATGTTAGGGAGAAGTTCTATAATGTATCCACATTTACAACTTACCCAGAGACATCAATTCGTAGGTTGTCTTTACAGACTTTGTCTTTTCCACAGTCAGTCTTAAATGTTAACTGTAGCACAAAAACACTGAATGGATTTTTGTTTTCGTTTTTGCATCAAATAAAAGTAAAGCCCTCAAACAACATTACTGTAGGTTTAAACATGTTTGTTAACCTTTCATTACAAACTAAATGTCTATTTGTGATATACTGTACAGGTAGCAGACATTCCTGTTTTGAAATCATTGATAATGATTGGCAATATTGTAATCATTGAAACATGTACTAATGATAAACTAACAGCTACAT
Organism: Sardinella longiceps; assembly: GCA_027497455.2. Classification (NCBI taxonomy): domain Eukaryota; kingdom Metazoa; phylum Chordata; class Actinopteri; order Clupeiformes; family Clupeidae; genus Sardinella; species Sardinella longiceps. Next base: position 12,691,602 of record JAODXP020000015.1, read on the forward strand.
AGCGATGTGCATGTTATATGTACCTTGTGGTTGGTGACTTGACGGGACTTGGTGTCCAGCTGAGGTACCAGTGAGTTTGCTGTCTTTATGGGAACGCCATCAAAGGAGAAGGCTACCTGGACGTCCACAGGACTCATAACATCTTCAGGTAAGCACTGGGGGAGAGAGGGGAGTTGGGGTCGAGGAGACAGGGATAAATTATTTTAGCAAAGGGTCTCTGTCTGTCTGTCTGTCTGTCTGTCTGTCTGTCTGTCTGTCTGTCTCTCTCTCTCCCTCTCTCTATCTCTCTATCTATCTATCATCTATCTAATCCTTTACGCCCTTGCCTACTTTCCGTATAATTGCACTACCTTTACTTTTCAGCTATTATCTCAGCAGTGTCCCCTTCTGATAACCACAGACTAACCCAAACAAAGAAAGGGTGCTGGAAACAGTTTTGCTGCAGGGAAACTTGTGCCTCAAAGTTTTTCTCCTTTCCACTGGGTTGGAAATTAGCACGGCATCGCTCTCGGAAGTAATCCAGCCTCACGGTGTAGTTCAGTTTCGCTTGCAGGTCTGAAAGAAGAGGTAGTTTGTCAGAATCGTTCACTGTAAGATATATTCGGTTGCAGGTTGGATAAAATAGATAGATCAGTTAGAAAAAAAAACATTGTACGGTATACTTAAACAAGGACTATGGTCCAATTGAAAGGCGCAGTCGAGCTATACAGCTCAAATGGCGAAACTTAGCAGCAGGGCATATACTGTAACTCTAGTGACAGTTTCAACACATATGGGTTTCAAAATGTCTTCACCTGTACTGTTGAATTTGTTCTCATTAACCTTCTCCATGTCGAAACACACTGAAGCAGTGATGTTTAGGGGAATCGTACACTTTGAGATGGTCGTGGGGATTTGGGGTGGTTCAAAGGTCACACTAGTCTCTATAGACACAACTGGCCTGGACCTGAGTATAACAACACAAACACACACACACACACACACACATGAACTTGGGGTTACAACTACAACTAGTAAGACAGTGAGTACAGAGGTTGAGGTAATATGCATCATATTCACACATAGCAAACATTCTGGGTGTAAAATGGTTTTTGGTGTTTTTTGCCCTCAATGGTGCCTTCCAGGTAGCACTGCCTTCAAGGCACCACTTCACTAAGTTTAGGATGTTAGTTAGGATGAGGGTTGATGGGGTTAGGGTTAGCAATAGGGTAAGGGTAGTGCCTTTTAGACTGTGCTGCCTGGAAGGTGTTGTTGGGGACAAAACACACCATTGAGCGTGTAAAATCCAACACAGCATGCAGCACATGAGGTTTGGAGAGTTCATATGAGAACCTGAGCAGCAGAACGTCTCCTTTGGACCCGACTGCAATGTCAGGCAGCCCGTCTCCACTCTGATCCAAAGCAGACTGGGCCACAGTCAGCCCAAATAACCGCAGACGGGGCCGCACAGAAGAACCTGAGATACGCTGTGAGAGATACCATTGGACAAAAGAGAGTTGACAATAGCATGTAATTTGTATTGTAGAGATTTCATGGAGTTTAATGTAAAAAAAAACAATACAAAAAATTCTTGCACATTTTAGAAAACACCACTACATAATCAGGCATTTTGGTTGCCTGAATATAAAATAAAATAAAAGGTAACATTTATTTTACAGTGTCACTGTTACAGGGTCTTTACCTATGTAAATACAGTGGTACAACCTGTATTTTGTAATATATTTTTGTGTAACTTCATACTGTTGTTACATTGTAATAAGATTTTCTTTTTTTATAATACTTTGCCAAAGTGCTGATTTCCTGAAATTAGGTAATGAACTGAAATGAGACCCAATGCAACCTGTTGCTGGAGTGAGTGAATCAACTCTCAGGACACCTTCATGTCGGGCAGCTAATTTGGGGTGCCAAGGTCATGGAGAAATGGTGCTTCTTTGTACTAGCTATGCTTAGGTTAGGTTAGTCTGGTACACTTCATTTGTGTTTATTCCACTGTATCAAAGAGTAACAGGGATGTACCAACACAGTTGTTATATGTATGCTGTGTAACGGCCCACTTGTTTTAAGACACTGACCAAACACACATATCATATGTATGAAGGTACAAGTCTGGTACACTTTATTTTAATGTGTTTATTCCACTGTATCAAAGAGTAACAAGGATGTGCCAACACAGCTGTTACATATACACGGTTGCACACTGCCCCTGTGTTCAAAGTAGTTGCCCAACATAAAGGTGTCCTGAGGGTTGATTCACCCACTCCAGCATCAGGGTGCCTTGGGTCTCATTTCAGTTCATTGCCTAATTTTAGGAAATCAGCACTTTGGCAAAGTATTATAAAAACCATTTCATATTACAATAACAACAGTATATAGGTACACAAAAATACATAATACAAGTACAAGATTAGTACATGATATAACATATTGTTACACAGGTTGAACCACTGTACTTACATAGGTAAATACACTGTAACAGTGACAATGTAAAATAAAGTGTTACCAAATAAAATAAAGAGGCAATGCTTAATTTCACCATTTTAACATAAAATAAGGTGTTGGTTGGTGATGAGAACTTCAGGCAAAATCAATACATTTTGCACAGGCCTATGCTGCCATGTGTACATATTCCCTGATTGGGTTTGGTTTTCTTTTTCAAATTGGCTCACAACACCATCCTGCCCTTTACATGTGTTGCTTATACATTCTGGAAATTACAGTAAAAACGTCTCTCTTCCCTCCTCTCTCTCTCTCTCTCTCTCTCTCTCTCTCACACACACACACACACACACACACACACACACACACACACACATACATCCACAAACACACCTGATTCTTTCTTACTCTCACCTGTGAGTATGTGGGTTTGATTCCTCCTCTCCTCCCGTTGAAGATGTAGACGCTGCCCTGTCCGTTATCCTCCAGAGGAGCTCCCACGGCCACGTCCCTGATCCCATCCCCGTTCAGATCAGCCAGGCTGGCCAGAGACGAGCCAAACCTCCCCCTCTGACCTTCCATGCCCAGCAGGGATATGCCAGTGGGAATCACCATAGTGTGAGAATACTGCATAAAAAAGAAGTAGCCTTCCCATGAGGTTTCGCTTCAGACAGAATTGTAAACACAAAGGATTTGGTTGTTGAATTGTAAAAAGGTTGCATTCTATATGACCCACTTTTGTTACTTCTTGCATTATTTGGTCTGCTATAGGCTACAGCATCTGAATCAAATAGTCATTTTCTGTTAGTCTTCTTGATTGCATTGCACTTTTGAACAATGTCAAAAGTGATTAAATGGTTGGTTTGTCATATGTATGGATTGCTATTAGAGATTCACCAATATGTAATTTTAGGGCCGATAATGATAACCGGCTAATTGTGGCCAAAACGATACTGGCCACTAGCTTGGCGAATGCCAAACTAAAATCACAAGTGATATTTAGTCTGGGGACCTACCTATTGCATTTCTCGTAGCGGAAGCATAGTTTACAATTGTCCATAGCCGTTTATTGGGCGCTACCAATGTCTATCATAGCATCTGTACATACCTTGGAGCCAATACCAGAGCCACCACGTGACGTAAAATGCAATCGAGGGCCGTACAAATCCCTTTTTGTTCTGCGATTGGATACCAAAAGCAGGCGAGAAAAACGGCCATGTGCACCATGCTGCTCTGCAGAGTGAAATGAAATAAGCGTGCAAAGGAGCATGGGAATTCCCAGGCTAACTGGACACTGAATTATCGGCTGAAATTTTCGATATAAATGCACTTATCAGCCACTAAAATGTTGTGCGCCTCTAATTGCTATGGACTTCTATGATAAGTATACAATGTTTAATATGTGAGATCATATCTTTTTCTGTTAACTTATTACCTTTCTTATCTATAAGCAACAAAAGAGTAAAACAGAGTGAAAAGGGCACAATGCTAGCCTGGCATGCGTGACCATGTTAAGAAATGAACTGTGGTCTGGCAAAGCAAGCACTGCCCCGAATTACAGGCAGGATTAATTTAAAAATCAAATGCAATCAGACTTGATGAGACAGAGCTGGACAGACATATCATAACCTCTCCTTCGACCTTCTTGTTTTTCATTAGGTCCTCCTGATTTTTCCAAACTCGAGATTTGAGAAAATTGCCTCCTTGGCCATATTGACTTGATCATGAAATTTCATGCAGTGACCGTCTGGGCAGGCCCAGGATAGCACAATGCCACACTAAAGTAACAAATTAAATTTTGCTTAGGGCCCCAAAGCTGACTCCCAGTCTGTTTCCCGATTGGTCTAATCCCGATTGGATTAATTTGGTGTCTTCCAAGAGTTTTCCGACATCGTAGTATTGCAAAGCATAACTTAGGGGTACTATAGAGGTACAACCAGGCTATTGAGACCTGGCCTAGGCTACTAAATGTGGAAGTTTCAGGAATTGTGTCGTGGACCTATTGTGTCAGAAACAGATTCCAACTAAAATCACGAGACTACTCATCCTTCAATGCTCAGAAGGCCCAACAGCCCAGCTACACATGCAATGCCTTCACAGTTATCCTTTCTATTGAAACAAATAAAGGTCCTCCTCATACCTCCTTAATGAACTTATACACAAACACTCTCCCATCTGCGTGCATGGGGGCCGACGCCAGAATCAGATCAGTGTTGGAGTCTCCATCCAAATCCACCACACACACCTCTGCTCCAAAGTAGGAGCCAATCTGAGGCTGAGGAAGATTACATGATGGTGATGATGATGGACGTGGACATGGCTACTTTAATAATAAGAAGTAGCATTATTGCAACATCATAAAATGTTTGAACATTTGCCGGGAAGCAGAATTTTGTTTGCTAGTTGTGGCTTTTGGGGTCATTGAGCTCAGTATATATCTGCACAACGACTGTAATTTTCATTGCTGCAGTTTTGTAATGTTGGAACTGTCAATGTGCTATCAAAAAGGTTTGGGGATATGTTGAGTGTTTCTGTGGTGTAAAACAGCTATTTGACTATTTACCACGAACATATCAAAATTCTGCTCCCTGGCAAAAGTTAAGCACATTACATGTAAGACATTGAGTTACTGTCTGCTGTTTTCCCATACCTGTGGGAAGTTCTGTGGTGGCATTTTTCCTGGGAAGACGACCATGAGCAGTCCCTTGTGTTCATACCTGGGGGCCCCCAAAACAATGTACTTCTGTTTGTCTCTGCTTGCTACGGCCATGGAGTAGCCTGGAAAGGAGACATGGAACACAAGGAGGTGCTATTGTCACATGCATACAGTCACTGGGTGCAACATAGTAGCCTGGCACGCCCTCCCAGTGGCATAACAACTTCGGCGTTGCTGTCGCTGGTCTGGCCAGCTACTGATAGCAAGCAGTTCCCTTCGCGTCACATACGTCAAAGGAGTGCTGTGGTTGGTTCAACCTGGTCTCA
>JAODXP020000015.1:12697119-12801904 GCA_027497455.2 Sardinella longiceps
AATAAATATCTTTTGTTAATTTTGAGCGACGTGTGGTCTCCCCTTTTATGTAGTGTTCGCCCTGAGCCAGGCGGGCATTACACAAGTCATTCAAAATGCTGCAGCAAGACTTCTTACAAAAACTAAGAAGAGAGAGCACATCACACACACTGGCTCCCGGTAGGCTACATTTCAGAATTCAGTTCAAGGTGTTACTACTTGTCTTCAAGACATTAAATAGATCGGGATTGCGCTCCTATTTCATTATTTCCATGTAGTTTTTAAATAAAATAGCCTAAAGGCAGTTTCATATTATATTATTTCTTTTTTCCTACCTTCATATATTCACACAGTGATTGAGGGTAAGGTCTCTTTTCGACAGACATAAAAAACACAATATATTTAAATGCAACTTAGTCAAAAACCTTGCACCATCACGGCTCATAAAACAGCTTGCTTTGCAAAAATAGGCCCATGGAACATGAAAATTATCAGATGTAGCAGGTATCTTTCTCAAAAAACACGAATAGAAACTGTGATATCGTAGATAATGTTATCAGTTTAAGAACTGTTATTGAGTTATTGCGGAAATCAATGTTAAACTGTTGGAACTATAATATTGTCCACTAGAGGGCGCTCCAACATAAGAGTTAACAGAGCCGTATATAGAGAGTTAATGGATGGATTTACTGCTAGCTAGAGGAAACGTAGAAGCAGGTAAGAAGTAACAGAGAGACCTTGCCACATGTTTGTATGAAGTTAATTCCTTTTGAATAAGTAGGCTATATGTTACAAAGCAAAGAACAACTCGAAGTCCCAGTCCCACTGTTCCCGCAGTGTTTTTAAGTTGTCCGCCCGTTCCCGCCCGCAGCCAAGTGCAAACCGCCCGTTCCCGCGAGTTTTGCGTTGGGTCCCGCGGGTCCCAGCGGGACCCAGTCCCAATGCAGATCTCTAGTGCCAAGCACTTGCGGTTTGAACATACAGTAAATATAGTCTTGGGTGCAAATTATCAGGGAGGCATCACAATATATTGCTTTTAATTTCTAGTAAAGAGGGGATAGGTGGGGCCGTGGCTCAGTGGGCTAGGAAGTCATAGGCTACCATTACTCCGGGGACCATCGGGCAAGCCTTGCCTTGCTGCCAAACGTTTCCTTCGAGGGCAACATTTATGTCATTGATGTGATAATTTTGTGAAGATTTTTAGAAATCTGTTTATTTGATGAAAACCAGAGAATGAAATATACGTTGTGTACAAAATAGAAATCAGTTTCCATCTCATTTTGTTTTACAAAACATGGTATCACAAGAAACAACAATACCATAAATAAAAAATCAATAATAATAGTACTACTGTAGCATTCCTGGTACTCGCTTGGGCCATTGCTTTCGTTGACAGTAGACTGTTTACCTGTTGCCCGGAAGAAGGTTTTCACTACGATTACGTATTTCCGCCAGACTTTACGGAAGTTGTGACAAAGGTCTATAATCACACTGATAGCAATATACTAAAAACAGCAAAAATACTACCAAAATGAAAAATAACAGAAATAATAATCATAATAAAAAGTGAATAAAATGTAAATGATTAAAAATAGATAAATAAATTAAGATAAAAAAGGGAGGGGGCAATCAAATTAGCCTAAGTATCCAAATATCAAATAAGCCTAATTATCCAAGAGCCTCTTCATGTGATCCAGGGAAGGCTAAAGGACAGGAAACCTAAACAGACTCAGTCTCCAGTTTTTACTCATCAAAGTAAGTGATAAGGTGTTGCTATCTCAAGTAAAAACATTTCGTTTACCCTCTAAGAGTGAACTTTCCAATTTAAGAAAAAGTATCCTCTAGCCACCAAGCTAGTGAAGGGGGTGCAGAAGATTTCCATCCTAAGATAATTCTACAGCGAGCGAGCAGTGAGGTGAAGGCAATGACATCAGATTGAATGTTTGAAATTGCCTCCACAGGAACACTCAAAACTGCAGTTTGATAGAATAGAAAAAGAGGTTTATTTTTGCTTTTCCTCTCAGACTGGTCTGCATTCAGTTATGTTTCACTTGGTCAGCTTGGCCATGGTGGAATACGACAAGGACAAGTACATTCAGTACTCCACCAGCACCACTTCTAATGAACCAGTCTCCAGGGTAACTGGATAGCAGTACACAATATTTGCAATGTTTAAGGTCTGTTCACACCTAGAACAATAAAGATGACTGTAATAATGATATTTCAGTTCACACTGGTAAACGATACTGTAATTTCTGATCGCCTTTTCCTGGATTTTTTAAATTTATTTTTGAATGCTCTGAAAATGATACACAAATATATTGTTGCACATGTCACTATAGTTGTGGTGTGAACGTTGTCATTCATATGAATTAAAGTGATATTTATTTGTCGTTTTAGTCATAGTTATCATTCTTGGTGTGAATGGCCCTTAAGCCTACACTGTATATTTAAATTAGCGTGCCAAAACACGCGGCTTAAATTGCCATGCATGAATTATTTACAGTAATAAAAGGGGTACACAGAGTGTTTGGGAGAGTGTATTAGTGTGTTTTAATCCTGTCTATGTGTCTGCAGATTGAGACTATAGTGGAGGTCCATGACAAGCCTGACCTAACTAAAGAGATCATTGGTGGAGTTGTGGGCGGTTTGATCCTATTGGCTCTCATGTCTGCTGGCCTTGCTAAGGTAACCTTGGAAACTTGTTGTCTTGTGCACCTTTACTCTACATAAAAAAAACCTTCACATAAGGGAGTTCCCTGCAGTTTTGTATAGGCAATTTTAGAAATAGAAGTCAACCATATGTAAGGACCAGTAGATAAATCCATTTTAAAAATCTCCTTTTGTCTGTATCTGCAGTCGGGCTTCAAACAGATTAAAAACACACTCTCTCTCTCTCTCTCTCTCTCTCTCTCTCTCTCTCTCTCTCTCTCTCTCTCTCTCTCTCTGTGCTCTTCACATTGTGAATGAATTTTGTCAAAAAGAAAAAAATCACCATTTCCACCATATTGTTTGTATTTGCATTGTGTATTATGTGTATGTGCAGCTTGTTTGAATCAAAATTATCACACATATATTAACTCGCTATCAAAGTAATTATAAATAAACTTAAACTTAATAAATAAACTTAATAAATAAATGTTACATGTTGTATTATAGAGTACAGTGTTGTAGCATGTTATATTGTATAGGCTACTTGTGTGGAGAAACGAAACCTATTTTTCTTAAGTACACATAATGTATATGTATATGTTGTAAACACGTAATGTATAAATACTTGACAAATACAGCCATGCACATCTTATATGTACGACTTTTAGAGCTTCTTCTCTCTCAACTTGATGGGTCACAAAGCACTATAAATCTTTTTTGGCCTTTGGAATACACACTACTTCAGGACTGGCACAACAGGGCAGGTAAACCAGGCAATTGCCTGGGGCCCCCAGGCTGAAAGGAGCCCCCGAAAATGACTGTTTAATCATTTTAGTAGTTTAGTTTGTGGTGTTTTTCAATAAAATATGACAGAGTTAGACAACTGCAAGTTCAACACAAATAATGAAAGTTGCTTGAAGATTATAACAATGTGGTTTATGTAGATGTTTATGGGAGGTGAAGGGCCCCCATGCACTGTTTGCTTATTGTCAGTAAAGGTGACATTGAGTAATAACCCATCATCCCACTTTATGTGCCGTTACTTGCCAGCAGTGACTACTTGTTACTGTCATTATTTGCCACCAGCAATTGGGCATATAATAGTACAATTAATAACTTGAAATCTCATACTTTATGAAACTATTGTGAACGCTCATAAGATACATTAAAACATCAAACAGTTATGAGCCCAATGCCATTCTTTATAAGGCTTTATGAATATGTTTATAATGACTTGAATGAATAAAGTTGTTAGTACTAAGTTTGTTACTGCAAACTATTCCCTGAATAACAATGCAGACAGTAGATGAGGGATAAACCGCAACTTCTCCATTACGTCTGATAAGACAAATGTTTACAAACTCCAGCCAGTCTCCTCTGAAGGTTGTGGAAAGAACAGCATAATGCCATAAAGGAGTACTTATTTATTAACCACTTATTTATTAACCATTTCACTGGGTTTCCATACTAACATTGCAAACTTCTTAGTTGTTAGTTAGTTAGTTAATGTGGCTGTGCAGTGAAAGTTGTTTGGGAATGAAATAGAGTAGGCCTACACTGTCTTTGTATTTACCTATGAAACACCCTGTAATCACATTGTCCAGAAATTACACAGAAGTGTGTGTCTGAGTAATGCTGTTATGGCCACTCTTATTTGAAGTGTGAATGTGAGCTGGCACTGTATTCAAATGCAGAAGTGTTCCTGTATCCACAGTACCAATGGGTCTACATCAGATAATACAGCACAGTGATCTGATACTTTACCCAAGAATTTCTTTTCCTGTATATTTGTGTTGAAATGATAAGACACAGTATCGCTCTTATCCCAAATTCCCCCCACAGACCTTCCCTTTTGTAGTTGACTTCTGTTTTTTAGGTGAGCAGAAATGCTGACTTAAAAGACACCAGAGAGAACAGGCTGCAGAGAGAACAGGCTGCACTTTGGGGAAAAACAAATTCAAAGTTCTTGAAGCAAATGTTTTCTATTGTTGGAGATAACTGAGCCTCTGGGAGGCAATGTGGACTGACAATATTAGCCGCTTGTACAAAAACTGTGGAGATATCCATAACTTCAAATACGCAGATTATGCTGACTTAAAACAATTCCTATACAGATCCTATACCCACCCAATCAAACAACATGTTTCCTCTGCATCAAATTTTATGGGTTATTTCCAAAGGTAATCAAAAGGTAAAATGTCAATCATGTCACTTCTGCATGCTATTGGAGGAAAAGACTTTCAATTTACAACTTGATTCCACTATTAATCTCAATGATATCTGGCATTAACATTATAGGATTCTTGATGGCAGTGTTAAAAGTGAATTTGTTCATAGCAGCACACAGTCAGTTTACCATTAACATTGCACACATAATTCTTGATTTAACCCTTAACTCTTAAAAATGACAATTTTTGAAAGAAAAGTCTGCAGGCCTCACTGAAACAATTTCATACAATTCCACAGAACTGAATCTGTGGAGGACAGATTAAATTTAAAAAAGTGGGTGAGGTTTGTGTGGTATTTTTCTCTCTCTCTCTCTCTCTCTCTCTCTCTCTCTCTCTCTCTCTCTCTCTGGTTTTCATTCTCTCGTCCCCCTGTTCCTACCATATATAACCCACTGAGCTGCACCCATGTGCCACATCTCACAATTCACTCATGAACCCGAAGAGGAAGGAGAAGAATGCCTTCCATGTTAATCTCTGGCTTCCTGGGCTTATTTTCAGGTAAATTGTTGATATTATAACATCATCAACATAATCTATAAAATGATATTGTAGACCTATGTAACGGAGGCCAGCTAGCGTGGCTAGCTCGGTGGTAGTGTGTAAATCCTCATCACCCAATTCCATGGGCGCTTCTAACACGCTGAGTTAGAAGCTCGGGCTTTTAGCTCAGTTGGTTAGAGCGTTCCACTCCCACGCCGGGAGTTTGTAGCTTGCGGGGTGGCGGGTTCGAGACCCGTGTGCGGTGCATTCCGCCACCGGCTACACCTACAGTATATTAATTATTAGCCTATTATTTAGCATAAAAATACCTAATTATACAATTTATTTGGTCTGGTGAGACTCATTATTGTTTTATCACTTTGCAAAATATTGTATGAACAGCCTTTCAAATGATGGCATGTTTCAATCTTGAGTCCACATCTTGGAGACACTTCAGTGACTCAGCAGAGGGCTTTGGCTACAGAGTGATCCAGCACAGTAACACAAGGTATGAATGGCAGAAATACCCAGCAGATGCCCATGATTAATGCCATCTCTAACTTGATTCAAAGTTATTGCCTGATAGTATTTTTTGCCCTCAACAGCACCTAACAGGCGGCAAGGGTTGCCAACTTCAGAAGTCAAATTGAGGAACGGATGACAGAGACTGTTTTCCTTGAGCCATTACATTTCTCATTCAAAATAACGCAGCATATCTTCAAAGCAACTTCATAGCACTTATTTATCTGATCCTACTTTTTTTTTCCTCCCTGAGCCTCAAAAATACAGAACAAAATGTGTTCCTTATTACTTCAATATGAAACGCATAATTTCTCACTGAAATACGGAACAAATCAGTATTTTAAGGAACGGTTGCCAATCCTCACTCGTCCTTTTGGGGGATAGTGTCTTAAAGGCAGCACTCCCTTGAACGCACTGTTGAGGGCAAATAAGACCAAAGACAGTAACACTCATACAGTTCTTCATGTAGTTGTACTACTGTGATGTTCTACTCACCCCTACAGTCTGTTGGTGAGTGCCCCTTTAGAGCAGCCCAGTGGCAATCGTACGGGACAACTTTTCCAATGCCAAATCTCATCCAGCTCCTGTTCAGCAATGGACATTGATGGTACAGTATGTGTTAAATATGGTGTTTAGTTCTTCATAGAGAGCCTGAAGCTGTTGATGGTGTAGTGATTAGGAACTTGACTAATGGTTCAATTCCCAGCTGCCACCATTATGCCCTTGAGCAAGGCATTTACTGTAATACTAAGTTTCTGAGGAAGACATTGTGCCTCCAAAAGTCAGTTTTTGTTATCAAACACAACATGTCATGTGCATTGGTTTCCCTGTGCACACAGTCTGTTGAAGAGGCCATAAACATGCTGTTGACTCAGCAAGAATGCCATCCTTTCTTTTTTGGAAATTTTGTAAACAATTAGTTTGTGTGTTTATGTTCTAAAACAGTTCCCCCTGATGGAGTGAACATGTCCCTCGGCCTCTCTATGAGCATGACAGAATCATCTAATAAGACAGTGGTACGTCACCTATCTCATACACTATCTATTTTTCTCTCTCATCTCATTGATTAGTCTCATACCTTAAAGTGATATTCCACCATTTTGGGAAATATGCCCATTTTCAAACAGTTGAGTTGTATCTTTCTCCAGTCCATCCAGCCGTTCTCTGCGTCTGGCGGTAGGACTTTTAGCTGTAGCTTAGCATAGATCATTGAATCAGATTAGACCATTAGCATCTCTCATAATATCTATCCTTCAGGTCTACTGTCTTTTTCAAAAGTATGTATGTATTCTGGTAGTTTTGCTGACTCTTCTGTAGTTGAAAGGTGTACTAAGACCAGCAATATGTGATTTTCTAGCCTGCTATGGCATGGAATCAATCTTATTCAACGTATGAAGGGACTATTTTCTTGTCATATCAGACCAGAAAATCAACAACTTTCATTTTGGGTTGGTGTTAGGACAAGTTGGAACTACAGAAGAGTCATGTGTTAATTTGGGACAATCTTAGATTTTTAGTCACTTTCACAAGGCACAATAAGAGACATGCTAATGGTCTAATTTGATTTAATGATCTATGCTAAGCTGGAGCTAAAAGTCCTACCATCATATTCAGAGAACGGCTGGATGAACTGAAGAAAGGTAAAATTCAGTTGTTTAACTCGAGGAGAGGTGGGTAATAAGGGTATTTTCCCAATTGGTGGATCACTTTAATTTCTTCCTTTTCCCTCTACTCCTCAGGTCTGTGGTCCCACCATTCCAAAAGAGTGTGACAGAATCACTCTCTATGGAGGGATGTGTTTCACTATCGGACCGTCACATAAACAGGATGGACCTACGACTTCGCTTGAAGGTGTGAACCCTATTTCCTGTCATAATATTTTAGATTCTATATGTATCTCATATATCTCTATGTTTGTTTTCAAATGTTCTGTCAACACAAATAGGCCTACTTTATTATTTTTTGCCAACCTCAAGCAATTATCCGTAATGAATCAATCCCTAGCCCTGTTGTTTCTCATGTTGCGTTCTGTCGATAACTATGAGAATTACAGAATTTCGTGCAAAATACACCAAAACAGTGAAAGGACAGCTAAAATAACAGATGCAAACATATGCATCCCGTTTCGCTATTTGGTCTACATTGCACAAAATTATTTCCTTCTCATAGCTTTCCACAGGATTTATCAGTATGAAACAACAGGGCTACAAATTGAATAACTCCGGATAAATCCTTTAAATCCAATTGTTAAATAGGCTCTCAAACAGATGTGCACTTGCATCAAATTGAAATCACTGCTGCTAGCCTACAAATTGCTTAATGGGTCTGCACCAACCCTCCTCTTAAAGTTAACATTAGCCTTTGTCAACTCTGAATATTGATTAAGCAGCATCTGGCATTTCTGACAATCCAGACTCTTTCCATGGGTTTTACATTGCCACCATCTCATACAACCCACCTCCTCCTATCCACTAACTCTGCACTTGATAGCACTTCTAAAATCTCACCCCGAAACCCACCTAGTGATATTCTTTCTAAGAGCTCTTCGGTAACACTTTCTATGAAGCCAGTATTCATAGAGCATTATAAATGCATCCATAAAGGCTCATAATACATTCATAGAGTCTCATAACTACTGACCTTAGAATTCATAACTGATTATATGTTCTCATGACTGTACTCATAAGGCATAATAATTTCATCATATAAACCTTTATAACTTGATGTATCACAAAGCATTATAACCTTCTTTGAACTTTTGATACTACGTATTTACATGTACATTACAATCTCCACGCTGCGCGCGTCGCTGGAGTTCTAGATTCCGCCTCGACAATTATAAATTAATAACTGGACACCTCGTCGGCCGTTATCCCTTACTTACTTAGTGTCTGTTATGGTGCCTTATTCACTTTCATGAGTAATTATGTGCTCATCTTACTTTACTTAGGGCAGGGCTATTCAATTAGTTTTCTTTTGAGCGGGGCCGCAAACATTTTGCGGTTACTCTTTTCAAATAATCAAATCGCAACACATTGATAAAAAAATGCATATTTGCTTTGTTTTAACAATAACTTTGCATGTTAACAACAGCTACAAAGTATTTATTTACAAAATTTACATTTTTAAATTACCAGAACAGAATATTTTAATACCATAACTTTGTTTTTAAAGTGAATTATTCATCCCTAGTTCTATTACAGAACTTATTTTGCACTCCAACAGGTAGGCTAAAAGAAAAAATTTAAATAACATGTAAACACGCAAGGACTCTAATATAAGTACAGTTGTCATAAGAGGAAATGCTGCATCAATAGACCAAACCGGCTTAAAAAAATAAATAAAAAGCCTGCGCAACAGCGCCAAAATCCTCTGGTGGCCAAAACCGGAATTACATGTACTTGCTTAGAATAGCCATAGAGAATGAACAGTGGAAAATACCTTAAAAAAATATTTCCTAATGTATTAATGCCACTTAAATTGACTTAGTTTGGGGACATATTATCTATTTATTAATATTCTGCAAATTATAAGGTATATATTAAGCTTTGGAGACTGATGACGATATTTTAGTTTTAAAGGTGATGAATCGCGTCGGCCGCATCTGGGCCGTGTCCGGGCCGCATCTGGGCCACGTGCGGGCCGGATGTGGCCCGCGGGCCGCCAATTGAATAGCCCTGACTTAGGGTATGCAATGAACACTTGTAACTCATCATTATGCAGCAAATCAAAATATAATAAATAACAAATTGAAGCATTATAATGCTTTCTAACAATTCAAGTTTCAAAGACTTATAAGATAACATTACAATGCTGTATGAGTATAGACATGAGAATGTATAAACAGTTATAAAACTTTATGAATGTGTTATAACCCTTTACGAATGCATTTATAATGCACTATGAATACTGGGTTCATAGAAAGTGTAGCTATGTAGCTTGATAGTTAATCTTCCTTTGGATATAAGCACCTGTGTATTGTAATGTACATGTAAATGCATTGTAATGTATCAACGACAACTCAAAATCAACTGAAATATTTTTTCCCCTCTAGAATGTTTACCTACAGATATTGCTTTCCTGCTGGATGGATCTTGGAGTGTGTCAACTGACGACTTCCTCGCCATGAAATCATTTGTGAAAAATCTGATAACAAAACTTCTGAAAAACAACACCATAGTGAGTCTATTTACTGTAGTTATTGTTTAAAGGCAGAGTAATTTATTACAAGCACAATGGTGAGACACTCAGTGAGGTGAGACACACTACAGTGCAGTTGGCTGCCTGCTTCAGCGATGCCTGGGGAACAGGAAGGGGTTCACCCAGTGGGCCATGGCTGCCCCGTATGCATGTTTAAATGGTTTTGAGTGACGGCATGTTTATTGTTGATATGCATAAACACAATAAACATGCCGTCACTCAAAAACAGTTAATCCACCACTGGTTCAAGAGTGTGAAACATCTGATCTAATTTTGTTTCCCCCAGATTGTAAGCATTTTTATTTATTTATTTTTTTTAAACAATTTCTCTCTGCAGTTTGCTATAGCTCAGTACTCCCATGATGACGAAACCCATATGCAGTTTAATGAGTTCCAACGAACCGGATGGGAATCTCAGGTGGACAATATTACCCAGTTGGGAGGATTTACGTTAACTGCATTGGCTTTACAGGAAGTTTTGTAAGTCTTCATTGAATCTGAACTTAGCATGATATCCTCTGTAATATCTGAGCTAAACTTTCTTATGCCTTTGAATGATGATTTATTATGTATGGCTTCTTATACAGGATCGAATTGTTTGATTCCTCTAATGGAGCAAGACTTGGTGCCACCAGGATTCTCATTGTCATCACAGATGGACTCTCATTTGATTCAGAATACTACGCCAGTGTTAGAGCCCTGGCAGAGAGGAAGAATATTACTATATATGCCATTGGGGTATGATGTGTCTCATATGCTTCCATTAGAGCAGCTACAGGGGTATGTTGTGCCTCAAATGCTTCTATTAGATATGCTACAGGGGTATGTTGTGCCTTATATACTTCTATTAGATATGACGTTAGGATATGATGTTTCATATGCTCCCATTCGATAAGCTATTGAGGTATGATGTGTCATATGTTTCCACTAGTTATGATATAGGGGTATGATGTCTCATATGCTTCTATTGGATACGCTACAGGGGTATGTTGTGCCATGCTTCCATTAGATAAGCTATTGAGGTATGTTGTGCCTTATATGCTTCCATACACAGGGGTAATGGAGTATGACGTGTCATATGCTCCCATTAGATATGATATTGGAGTATGATGTGTAATTATGCTAATTCTGTGCATGTGTGCGACAGATTGGCTATGCCTTCCACATCTCATGGGCGCAAGATGAGCTCAACAAAATGGCATCATCACCGGATCATGTATTTAAAGTGGACAGCTTTGAAGCACTGAATAAAATTAGTTTCACCCTGGGAAATAACATCATTGCCATAGAAGGTAAGGGCAGAGAATTTGGAATTGTCACCAGGTATCTTTGTCTTAAAATAGTAAGTAAAGTAAGTCAATTTTATTTAGGCCACTCACAGCACTTAAAACGAACACAAACACAGACAGACAAAACACAAAACAGTCAGTCCATCAGGAAGGCTCACTGGCTACTTCAGGGTGCACATACGTTGCTCATCTGTATCAGACGATGGAGGCATAAGCTAGACTACTGTAGATGGAGACATAGGCTGTAGATGGAGGCATACTTTCGACCATCCCTGGTGGATAGGTCAGTCGCTCAACATCGCACATCTGCCCATGCAGGGAGAACACAGTTCCGAGCTGTAATTTTCAACGGCAAGGTGGACGCATCATGGGTGTAGCCACAATAGATGTCAAGAGATGTCAGGTGCCGATTGTGTTTGGTTCATTCAGCACTTCACAGTGCTCATTCATTAAAAAGATCAGCTGACCTGAAACAGTGGATGATGACCACAATCTCCTTGTTCAGATGAGTCGAGCTGCGCAACAGGCTAGCCTTGAAACCACTGCCGTTGGCTAGGGCAGGTAATGCATCATCCGGTGGACAAAAGACGCCAAAACATAAAAACTACATGACAAAAACAGTCCAGGAAAACATGCCCACGTAGCGCTCAAATATAGTGCATTGTCTCGCGGCGCTTTACAGACAGTACAAACAGGGCCGTTTAAAGGTACTTAGGGGTCCCAAGCAAACAGGACATGGGGGCCCTTCACCCCTCATAAATACCTACATGAACCACATTCTTATAATCTTCAAGCATCTTCAAAATAATTATTTGTATTG
This sequence comes from Sardinella longiceps, assembly GCA_027497455.2. Lineage (NCBI taxonomy): Eukaryota > Metazoa > Chordata > Actinopteri > Clupeiformes > Clupeidae > Sardinella > Sardinella longiceps. The sequence goes on from JAODXP020000015.1 coordinate 12,709,290, forward strand.
TACAGTTGTCCGACTCCAGTTAGCCCAAGTCATTTTTGTTTAAAAACACCACCGACTAAACTACTAAAATGATTAAACATTCAATTTTGGGGGCCTCTTTCAGCCTGGGGCCCCAGGCAATTGCCTGGTTTGCCTGTCCCGTTGCGACGGCCCTGTACGGGAAGCATCCAAATTCTATTTGGAGTCCCTTTCAAGTCACCCAAGGACACTGTACAAGAGAAAGCTAACAAAACAACAAAACAAAACAAAAAGGAAGACGAGCATATAAGGCAATTACTTAAAGTAACAACATTATACAATAATTAACATATTAGTTGTATGTTATTACTGTAATCATGTCCAGGCTCAATCAGTCTTCTTTCCCTGCCTCCAACAGGTTTGAAGCTTTGCTTTACATAATAACCTAATTATTTTAAGTACTGTATACCCCCCCCCCCCCCCCCCCACACACACACACACACACACACACATGCACACGCACACACAATATGCTAAAGCCATACTGTACAGTACTGTAAGTGGGAGCAGATAAATTAACAAGCCCATTTTTCCCCTCATGGTGGGTTCAGATACTGCTGGTAACAAGACTACTGAGGACTACACAACTATGGAATTTGCCCAGAATGGATTCAGTGCGGCCCTGGTGTCCGACCCAGATGTGAGTTGTTGGTATTACTTTTGGATATGATGTGTGTTGTATAGTCAGTGCTCTTATGAAATGGGTCTATATGGGACTGATGGCATCAATGTCAATGATGTATACCCTAATAAGCACAAAGCATTCAGATGTGAGTTGTTAGTGTTGCTATCTGTAACTCATATTGTTACTTTAACAAGTTCACAAGTTCATGAAATAAAATAATTATATTGTGGGGTTTTTTTTAATCATTTTTTCATATAATAGTGTGTAATAATGACTGGTTTCACAGGATCATGTTAAGGCATTATAACCGAAACTTAACTGTAACTAAATACTAAAAAGATCTTGTTTTTGAGGTACTTAAAAGTGAATTGATTTCCCGTCACAGGAGAGGTTGCTTTTGGGTGTTGTTGGGGCAAACGGCTGGAGTGGGGGTTACCAGAACATCTCTCTGTCCACCATGAACCCCAGCTTTAGGGAGGTGGAACACATCACACCTGACAGCTATCTGGGTGAGAGATGCACCCACTTGACACAGAAACACTTTCTAGTACAACACTGTGCTATGTGTTTTTTCCAAAGATCATAGAATATTGATGGACTACTGAAGATGGAGCAGTGTTATGCTTCATAAGTGCATGACGCTTGCCTAGAACTGTACACCTAGAGGTAGCAAATTGATTTCTTCTGCGGCTACAACTGAGTTCAACTGAGAAAGCCAGAGCACCTTCCGAGGAAAAGGGGCGTGCTAGTCATATCGCTAGGCAACCTCCTCGGGGCATGCAAGATGGTGGGATAATGAAACGCAGGGTTAGTGTGTATGTTGCTAGCCTGATTGCCATCGACTTTCAAAGATCTGTGAGACTTTGGTCTGACCAACAGCCTGTACAACAAAAGTTTCCCAAAGCGCATGATTGACCTGCCTCCCTCAAATGCCTCGGTTTGCTCTTGGGCGGTGTCAGAAAATGCTGTGACAAAGAAAAACCAATCAGGGAATCTGTGTGTCAACCACGGAGACTGCTTGCCATTGACTTACATAGGCATCAATTCCGTGGGATAGACACAACATTTTGGACAAATCCGTATAATGGACACGGATTTTGAGTTGAGGGTCCGTGTTAGTCGCACGGAATTCTGTGAGACCAGGTTGAACCAACCACACCACTCCTTTGACGTATGTGACGCGAAGGGAACTGCTTGCTATCAGTAGCTGGCCAGACCAGCGACAGCAACGCCGAAGGTGTTACGCCACTGGGAGGGCGTGCCAGGCTAGTATGTTGCACCCAGTGACTGTATGCATGTGACAATAGCACCTCCTTGTGTTCCATGTCTCCTTTCCAGGCTACTCCATGGCCGTAGCAAGCAGAGACAAACAGAAGTACATTGTTTTGGGGGCCCCCAGGTATGAACACAAGGGACTGCTCATGGTCGTCTTCCCAGGAAAAATGCCACCACAGAACTTCCCACAGGTATGGGAAAACAGCAGACAGTAACTCAATGTCTTACATGTAATGTGCTTAACTTTTGCCAGGGAGCAGAATTTTGATATGTTCGTGGTAAATAGTCACATAGCTGTTTGACACCACAGAAACACTCAACATATCCCCAAACCTTTTTGATAGCACACTGACAGTTCCAACATTACAAAACGCAGCAATGAAAATTACAGTCGTTGTGCAGATATATACTGAGCTCAATGACCCCAAAAGCCACAACTAGCAAACAAAATTCTGCTTCCCGGCAAATGTTCAAACATTTTATGATGTTGCAATAATGCTACTTCTTATTATTAAAGTAGCCATGTCCACCATTATCATAATGATCATCATCATCACCATCATGTAATCTTCCTCAGCCTCAGATTGGCTCCTACTTTGGAGCAGAGGTGTGTGTGGTGGATTTGGATGGAGACTCCAACACTGATCTGATTCTGGCGTCGGCCCCCATGCACGCAGATGGGAGAGTGTTTGTGTATAAGTTCATTAAGGAGGTATGAGGAGGACCTTTATTTGTTTCAATAGAAAGGATAACTGTGAAGGCATTGCATGTGTAGCTGGGCTGTTGGGCCTTCTGAGCATTGAAGGATGAGTAGTCTCGTGATTTTAGTTGGAATCTGTTTCTGACACAATAGGTCCACGACACAATTCCTGAAACTTCCACATTTAGTAGCCTAGGCCAGGTCTCAATAGCCTGGTTGTACCTCTATAGTACCCCTAAGTTATGCTTTGCAATACTACGATGTCGGAAAACTCTTGGAAGACACCAAATTAATCGGGATTAGACCAATCGGGAAACAGACTGGGAGTCAGCTTTGGCCCAAGCCTTTATGGGGCCCTAAGCAAAATTTAATTTGTTACTTTAGTGTGGCATTGTGCTATCCTGGGCCTGCCCAGACGGTCACTGCATGAAATTTCGTGATCAAGTCAATATGGCCAAGGAGGCAATTTTCTCAAATCTCGAGTTTGGAAAAATCAGGAGAACCTAATGAAAAACAAGTAGGCCGAAGGAGAGGTTATGATATGTCTGTCCAGCTCTGTCTCATCAAGTCTGATTGCATTTGATTTTTAAATTAATCCTGCCTGTAATTCGGGGCAGTGCTTGCTTTGCCAGACCACAGTTCATTTCTTAACATGGTCACGCATGCCAGGCTAGCATTGTGCCCTTTTCACTCTGTTTTACTCTTTTGTTGCTTATAGATAAGAAAGGTAATAAGTTAACAGAAAAAGATATGATCTCACATATTAAACATTGTATACTTATCATAGAAGTCCATATATAGCAATTAGAGACGCACAACATTTTAGTGGCTGATAAGTGCATTTATATCGAAAATTTCAGCCGATAATTCAGTGGCCAGTTAGCCTGGGAATTCCCATGCTCCTTTGCGCGCTTATTTCATTTCACCCTGCAGAGCATGGTGAACATGGCCGTTTTTCTCGCCTGCTTTCGGTATCCAATCGCAGAACAAAAAGGGATTTGTACGGCCCTCGATTGCATTTTACGTCACGTGGTGGCTCTGGTATTGGCTCCGAGGTATGTACAAATGCTATGATAGACATTGGTAGCGCCCAATAAACGGCTATGGACAATTGTAAACTATGCTTCTGCTATGAGAAATGCAATAGGTAGGTCCCCAGACTAAATATCACTTGTGATTTTAGTTTGGCATTCGCCAGGCTAGTGGCCAGTATCGTTTTGGCCACAATTAGCCGGTTATCATTATCGGCCCTAAAATTACATATTGGTGAATCTCTAATAGCAATCCATACATATGACAAACCAACCATTTAATCACTTTTGACATTGTTCAAAAGTGCAATGCAATCAAGAAGACTAACAGAAAATGACTATTTGATTCAGATGCTGTAGCCTATAGCAGACCAAATAATGTAGGAAGTAACAAAAGTGGGTCATATTTAAATACCTTAAGCCTAATAGAATGCAACCTTTTTACAATTCAACAACCAAATCCTTTGTGTTTACAATTCTGTCTGAAGCGAAACCTCATAGCTGGATACTTCTTTTTTATGCAGTATTCTCACACTATGGTGATTCCCACTGGTGTGTCCCTGCTGGGCATGGAGGGTCAGAGGGGGAGGTTTGGCTCGTCTCTGGCCAGCCTGGCTGATCTGAACGGGGATGGGATCAGGGATGTGGCCGTGGGAGCTCCTCTGGAGGATAACGGACAGGGCAGCGTCTACATCTTCAACGGGAGGAGAGGAGGAATCAAACCCACATACTCACAGGTGAGAGTAAGAAAGAATCAGGTGTGTTTGTGGATGTGTGTGTGTGTGTGTGTGTGTGTGTGTGTGTGTGTGTGTGTGTGTGTGTGTGAGAGAGAGAGAGAGAGAGAGAGAGAGAGAGAGGGAAGAGAGACGTTTTTACTGTAATTTCCAGAATGTAAGCATCACATGTAAAGGGCAGGATGGTGTTGTGAGCCAATTTGAAAAAGAAAACCAAACCCAATCAGGGAATATGTACACATGGCAGCATAGGACTGTGCAGAATGTATTAATTTTGCCAGAAGTTCTCACCACCAACCAACACCTTATTGTATGTTAAAATGGTGAAATTAAGCATTGCCTCTTTATTTTATTTGTTAACACTTTATTTTACATTGTCACTGTTACAGTGTATTTACCTATGCAAGTACAGTGGTTCAACCTGTGTAACAATATGTTATATCATGTACTAATCTTGTACTTGTATTATGTATTTTTGTGTACCTACATACTGTTGTTATTGTAATATGAAATGGTTTTTATAATACTTTGCCAAAGTGCTGATTTCCTAAAATTAGGCAATGAACTGAAATGAGACCCAAGGCACCCTGATGCTGGAGTGGGTGAATCAACCCTCAGGACACCTTTATGTTGGGCAACTACTTTGAACACAGGGGCAGTGTGCAACCGTGTATATGTAACAGCTGTGTTGGCACATCCTTGTTACTCTTTGATACAGTGGAATAAACACATTAAAATAAAGTGTACCAGACTTGTACCTTCATACATATGATATGTGTGTTTGGTCAGTGTCTTAAAACAAGTGGGCCGTTACACAGCATACATATAACAACTGTGTTGGTACATCCCTGTTACTCTTTGATACAGTGGAATAAACACAAATGAAGTGTACCAGACTAACCTAACCTAAGCATAGCTAGTACAAAGAAGCACCATTTCTCCATGACCTTGGCACCCCGAATTAGTTGCCCAACATTAGGGTGTCCTGAGAGTTGATTCAACCACTCCAGCAACAGGGTGCATTGGGTCTCATTTCAGTTCATTACCTAATTTCAGGAAATCAGCACTTTGGCAAAGTATTATAAAAAAAGAAAATCTTATTACAATGTAACAACAGTATGAAGTTACACAAAAATATATTACAAAATACAGGTTGTACCACTGTATTTACATAGGTAAAGACCCTGTAACAGTGACACTGTAAAATAAATGTTACCTTTTATTTTATTTTATATTCAGGCAACCAAAATGCCTGATTATGTAGTGGTGTTTTCTAAAATGTGCAAGAATTTTTTGTATTGTTTTTTTTTACATTAAACTCCATGAAATCTCTACAATACAAATTACATGCTATTGTCAACTCTCTTTTGTCCAATGGTATCTCTCACAGCGTATCTCAGGTTCTTCTGTGCGGCCCCGTCTGCGGTTATTTGGGCTGACTGTGGCCCAGTCTGCTTTGGATCAGAGTGGAGACGGGCTGCCTGACATTGCAGTCGGGTCCAAAGGAGACGTTCTGCTGCTCAGGTTCTCATATGAACTCTCCAAACCTCATGTGCTGCATGCTGTGTTGGATTTTACACGCTCAATGGTGTGTTTTGTCCCCAACAACACCTTCCAGGCAGCACAGTCTAAAAGGCACTACCCTTACCCTATTGCTAACCCTAACCCCATCAACCCTCATCCTAACTAACATCCTAAACTTAGTGAAGTGGTGCCTTGAAGGCAGTGCTACCTGGAAGGCACCATTGAGGGCAAAAAACACCAAAGACCATTTTACACCCAGAATGTTTGCTATGTGTGAATATGATGCATATTACCTCAACCTCTGTACTCACTGTCTTACTAGTTGTAGTTGTAACCCCAAGTTCATGTGTGTGTGTGTGTGTGTGTTTGTGTTGTTATACTCAGGTCCAGGCCAGTTGTATCTATAGAGACTAGTGTGACCTTTGAACCACCCCAAATCCCCACGACCATCTCAAAGTGTACGATTCCCCTAAACATCACTGCTTCAGTGTGTTTCGACATGGAGAAGGTTAATGAGAACAAATTCAACAGTACAGGTGAAGACATTTTGAAACCCATATGTGTTGAAACTGTCACTAGAGTTACAGTATATGCCCTGCTAAGTTTCGCCATTTGAGCTGTATAGCTCGACTTTTTTCTAACTGATCTATCTATTTTATCCAACCTGCAACCGAATATATCTTACAGTGAACGATTCTGACAAACTACCTCTTCTTTCAGACCTGCAAGCGAAACTGAACTACACCGTGAGGCTGGATTACTTCCGAGAGCGATGCCGTGCTAATTTCCAACCCAGTGGAAAGGAGAAAAACTTTGAGGCACAAGTTTCCCTGCAGCAAAACTGTTTCCAGCACCCTTTCTTTGTTTGGGTTAGTCTGTGGTTATCAGAAGGGGACACTGCTGTGGGGCCATATGGAATAGCAATAGCAGAGAGGGTGGAAGCGGAGCTTTGGGAATAGCAGTAGAAAAAGTGGACTGATCTTTGGTAATAGCAATAGAAAAAGTGGACTGCCAGATTCTCTGGCAGTCTCTGTCAGCTTCCAGTGAATGTCAAATGGTTTGGGTGAATATTTTCAAGTAGGGTAGTATAGTCATTTTCACGAAATGTCCATTTCTGGATACATGACTATTTGCTAACAGATTCCAGAATATTTCCTTCTTTCTTTCTTTCTTTCTTTCTTTCAGTCGTTAGCTCTTTGAGACCAACGCCCGCAAAAAGCGGTCATAGATACGCCCCTTCTTCTAGCCCCGTCCACACACTACATATATATTTGCAAGTTGAAAAGTCATACAGTATCCCACAATCATGATTTTCCTATGATGAGATATCAGCAAAAATGTAAAAATTTTGAAAGACCAAAATAAAAAATAAAAAAAATATTCTAAAGCCACTGTAAGAAACTGATAAATAGTATCACAGCAATTACTACCAGATTTAGAAAGCCCAGTCTGTCCTGAAAAAAACAAGCTGTAGTGTGCTCCTGGGTCATATAAAAACTGAGATAATAGCTGAAAAGTAAAGGTAGTGCAATTATACGGAAAGTAGGCAAGGGCGTAAAGGATTAGATAGATGATAGATAGATAGAGAGATAGAGAGAGAGGAGAGAGAGAGAGAGACAGACAGACAGACAGACAGACAGAGACCCTTTGCTAAAATAATTTATCCCTGTCTCCTCGACCCCAACTCCCCTCTCTCCCCCAGTGCTTACCTGAAGATGTTATGAGTCCTGTGGATGTCCAGGTAGCCTTCTCCTTTGATGGCGTTCCCATAAAGACAGCAAACTCACTGGTACCTCAGCTGGACACCAAGTCCCGTCAAGTCACCAACCACAAGGTACATATAACATGCACATCGCTATGTAGCTGTTAGTTTATCATTAGTACATGTTTCAATGATTACAATATTGGCAATCATTATCAATGATTTCAAAAAAAGGAATGTCTGCTACCTGTACAGTATATCACAAATAGACATTTAGTTTGTAATGAAAGGTTAACAAACATGTTTAAACCTACAGTAATGTTTTTTGAGGGCTTTACTTTTATTTGATGCAAAAACGAAAACAAAAATCCATTCAGTGTTTTTGTGCTACAGTTAACATTTAAGACTGACTGTGGAAAAGACAAAGTCTGTAAAGACAACCTACGAATTGATGTCTCTGGGTAAGTTGTAAATGTGGATACATTATAGAACTTCTCCCTAACATGTATGAACTTTCTGCAGATACTTAGTCATTGCATTAGGTGGAGTCATTATATTACATTACTTTTATCTAACAAATTGGATGTTTACCCCACTAGATTGTGCTGGTGAAAATGGCAAAATACATTGTGGATTGTAAATATTTGCTGATAAGTCAAGTCTGGCAAGTCTAGTTTTTGATGCTGTAGAGTTTGCAGCAAACCTTTTAAAGGATAGCTCTTGAGTGAATTGAGGCATAGCCCTGTTGAACGAGCCTGCTAAACGCACTAGCGAGTGCAACTAAATAATTTGGAACAGCATAGACCAAACCTGAAACACTTTACAATGAGTCAACGGTACCTCAGGTCTTACTTTAGGTTTCAAATAATCAGTTTCCATTGATTCAGTGTAAAGTGCTTGTTCGCTTCTGCGTTCACGTTCGGTCTATGCTGTTCCAAATTATTTTGTGCCACTCGCTAACTAGTGCATTTAGCAGCCTTATTCAACAGGGCTATGCTTCAATTCACTCCGGAGCTTTCCTTTACTGTTTACTGCATTTGATATCGGTCTCCTACAGGTCTTCTCTCATTGAGGTGGGCATTACCGAGGAGATAAATGTCACAGTGATGGTGGAGAATAGAGGAGAAAACTCCTACGACACACGTGTGTTTCTCTTTTACCCTTTTGGCCTCTCTTACATGACCCTAATGAAGACTCAGGTGAGGAGGTTTGGGGCAGTGGTTAGTATTAGCTACCAGTTCACATATTGGTCTCTAATACTGTATGTTCTACCCAATGCTGTCATTGATATACCTACTAACAGCACGCTTGGATATGGGTTGATTGGTGTAGCACGGTCACGATTAGTTGACATAACTGACCATAAAATGTATTTATCTTTTTGAGCACGTGCCAGCGTCCAAGATATCGTGGGCGATGCGGTTTTGCTGCTTTGTCTTTTCGAAGCTTTACATGTGCAAATTCTGCTCTTACAATTTAGGTATTTGGTATTAAATTAAACTAGACAGCCAGACCTATCCATTGGTGCCTGTAACTGTTACTTGAGAATTAGGGGGTTCAATTTCAGTGTAAAGATCGCCCACATTTGTCTTTATCTGGTGTTATAAAATTGGCTGGCTGAAGTTCCATTTAATAACCAAGAGACCATAAAAATTGGTCGACTGTCACTCGCCTATTTGTTTTTGATCCTCAGTCTCAAACGGCTCATCTTCATTCAGGTAATTCACCCTGTAAGTTTTGATATGCGCACTCCACTGGTCAAATTGGCACTCTTAGCCTCAATCATTAGGATCTTCATTTACTATCGGTTCTGGTTTTGAGTCAGTTTTTGAACAGCTTAATTAAAGCTCTTGCTTACTGGGCTCCAAGTCAATATTTTGTGTCATTTTATTTTTTCTCTTCTCTGTTTTTGCCAGTTTTAGAAATTAGTCGTTTGGAAAAATCATTTGTTAGAAAATTTGTCGTGGCAACACTAATGTAACTGCTAGTGGCTGTGTATATTATAATCTAATTTAGCCCTCTGGGCTAATGTGTGTGTGTGTGTGTACTAAACTTTAGGGCAGAGTGGAGTGCATCTCCCTAGACAGTGATGATGAGGGCTCCCAAGGAGAGACCGAATGTAGTCTCAACAGACCCATCCTTAGGGCTGGGGACAAGGTGAGAGGGAAAACATCTCACTGATCTTAGTACCTGTGAGAGGTGCAGGGCCGTTGCAACAGGACATGCAAACCAGGCACTTGCCTGGGGCCCCCAAGAATAAGATTCAAGATTCAAGATATCTTTATTACTTCTCATCATGAAGCCTATAAAAGAGTAAAAATTCTTGTGTTTTGTCTCCTCAAAAAGATAAATAAATAACTGTATATATTAGTACTTTAGTTTGTGGTATTTTTGGTATTCAATGAAATATGACAATTAATTAATTAATTAATTAATTAAAGATGCTTGAAGATTATAATCAATTGGTTCATGTAGGTTTTTTATTGGAGGTGACGTCCTATTTGCTTGGGGCCCCCTAAGTACCTTGAAACGACCCTGGAGAGGTGCTTGCATTGTGAAAAACACCTCCACACCACACATGTGTACAGTGTAGTCACGTAAATATAAATATCTAGTCACATTCTCTTTGTATTTGTAGGTCATCTTTGTTGTTCAGTATGGAATCGATGGAAACGGTCATTTTGGGGATAAATTTGAGATCCAAGCATCTGCATTTAGGTACTGTAAACTGTTGACTCCAGTTCAATGATATGACTTGGGTCACTGGTGTTGCAGTGTGTTCATCTTTTATTTGTCTTCAGTGACAACAATGAACGTGCTAAAGATAGCATCCTCTCAGACATTCTGACCATTAGCGTCAGATACAACATTTATGTCATGTTGAACAGGTCAGTCTTTCTTCTAAGCACTCTCATCATTTGATTATGTCACTCTTATGGTTATGTCACTCAAGCTTAAACTTATGTTTTAAGCAATTTATATTTTTCCCATACAGTTCTGGCGATACCAACTACATTAATTTCACGGCTTATAAGAACAACTTAGAGAAACCAGTGATGAAAAAATTACAGGTAGGATAAACTGCAATGACGCTTGTTTACTTTATTTTGAGGGTGGGAGATGAATGAACAGAAATGTAAACTAAACAGTACTAATCACAATTCAATGTTGTTGATGTCTTTTGTTAGATGGTAGCAAAATTGTTGTTTAAAAAAAAATGTTGCATTGCTTGATTAGGTGCTAAATAACCAAAGAGGAGCCAATCTGATTGTTGTAATACACGTACCAGTCAGATTCCAAGGCAAAGACATTTGGACCAATGTGACAAGTTTGTATGTAAGTACAGTTGTATCTCATTCAATTGCTACATTCATATTGAGAGGTAGCTAACAGATGAAACACATTCATTTATTTTGGAAATCTGATTTGAAAAATACTACAGTATGTCTGTGTGCTGAACTGACCCTCCTAGAGAGCATTGATGTGATCAGAACCCAAAACCTGTCAGATCCAGCAGTACTCTGTGATCATTCGATGATAATATTCCTTGATATCGGATTAGTCAATTAGTATGTTTTACTACTGTAGGTATAATGGAGCGTTTGTTTCCTGTGTTAGATCAAGGGATGCACTAGAGGGCGTGAGAAGAACCCCAGCATGACAGACCTGCAGACGATCTTCAAGGACAACATAGAGCCCCATGTGGTGATTATCATAAGTTAAAACTACTGAAATTTGTCTGTAAAATTACACAGAACCTGGAGGGCCCTTCCATGAGTCATTACCTCTGCCAAGGACGTTATGTTTTCACTGATGTCTGTCTGTGAGTGTGTCTATGTACAAAATAACTCGAATGCGTGAATTGGGACAAGTAATGACTGATTTTAATTTTGGTGATGATCCAGAACACAATCTGGAATTGCTCTCCAAGTGCTTTTCTAGTCTACCCATAAAACTGACTCAGAGAAAAAGGAAAATTGACTACAATTCTTATTCACAGCTTAGTTTAGGCTGTAATTGAAGTTGAAAACACACATGATGTAAAGTATTTAAAGGTGGGGTATGTGATCAGGAAAAACGGTTTGAGAAAATCAGGCATTTGAAAAGAAACAATTCAGTGGTCCAATCAACTGTCTTCAGATTTCCCCTGAAGCCACACCTCCAGAGTATAGATACAGATGGCAAGTAGGGTTAACGCCCCCAAAATACAAGGGTGGAGTCAGCGTGGGGGAAAACAGAGGCCAAATTAACATTATGGTGAATGGACAAGGTAGAGAAAGTTGCTTACCAATAATAGATCGCTTAGTAAAATTGAACAAACCATATTAGATGTTTTGTCTAATCATGACCTGTTTGCCTGCTTGGGTTTGGACTAAAATATTTCTTCCATGATTTGTTTATTCCAGTAACACTGACAGAAATGTCATGAGCGGTCTCTGTTTCTGTCATAAGTGAAGCAACTTTCAATCACAAGTCTGATTAGCTCAGTTTAGCAAGCTAAAATTAGTTACATTTACTGTGGTGATGAATGAGGTTGGCTAGTTAGCAAGCTCATGAAGCTAACAAGCATCAACTAAATTGTCCTCTGTATCGTGTTTGGAGGGGTATCAAGTTCAGAATTCACATCGAACCATCTGAACATCATTACAACCTTAAGGCATTGCCCTCAAAAATGTGTCAAGGTCCATGTACTGTAGATGGTGCTCAGTGTAACTTCTAGCTTAGCATCTCATTGATTTACCCACTGTGTGAGCCTGCTGTTTCCCCAAGGGGAGACTATTTTTCTCTATTTCCCCCACGGCGGAGCTATATTTGTGGGCGTGGTCAGACTTGCCGTCTGTATCTATAGGAACGAATGGGGAGGGGGAGGGACAAACGGCTGTTGGATTTGACAAACTTATCATCCAATCATTTTTGTTGGTTCCTTAAAATTATTGGATGTTGTTTTTCCTGTCCAGCTGTCTGTCTGTCCTGTCTGTCGTTCCACAGATAACTAAAAACTTCATTTCTGCGTTGGATTATTTAATTCAATATTTGAAATCGAGATGTGAATGTCATTTTAAGCAAAAAAAGTGCTCCAGGAAAGCATCACATAGCCTACCTTTATCATACAGGAGGTGTTGTTCGTCACACTGCTGACTGTCTGCCTTTTATCTTGCCCTCAGGACTGTTATACTGCCGTGTGTCTGGAGTTCAGGTGCAAGTTATACATAATAACGGACGAACGCAAAGTTTATGGACTTTCAGGAAACGTGAGCTCCCGATGGATTGAAAAGGTGCTGCAACTGCCCCACTAAAGACTTCAAATGAGTTTGCTGAAGGAATAATGTTGCCATTTAGGCATTGGTCACATATCCCCATGTTGTGCTTTTAATCAGAGTGTATGGTTAATGAAATGTGGGGGAGGGAATCATTTGCACATACAGTATGTACTTCAAGTACCAGAGTAGTAGAGGAATAATATGCACAGAGTAATAGCTCAGCGAAAAGTACAATTGTGAACAACAACAACAACAACAACAAACGTTAAAAACCTAGGCAAATCCTACAGATAACTCATAGCAGTAAACAGTAACAAAGGCAAGTCATATTGTGAATTATGTTTGTATGTTTGTTGTTTGTCACCATTCTGTCTGTTTCTGTGCTTCTTGTTGTCTCCTTAATATCCACATGACCTTCAGACTGGCCGGAGTTCTGCTACGTTTCACTTGGTCAGCTCAGCCACCCTGGAGTTCGACAAAAATAAGTATGTCTACTACTCCCCAGATGCCTCACGCCTCCCACCTGTTATCAAGGTAAAACCAATGACCGGGTAAAACAAACGAAAACAAAACAAAACACCTTTTCCTGTAAAATGCTGTTACTGAACAATATAAGGGCAACATAAGGGCAACTTCTTTATGCTTAGTTTACCTTCATTATGTGTGTGTGTGTGTGTGTGTGTGTGTGTGTGTGTGTGTGTCCTTGCAGATTGAGACTCTTGTGGAGGTCTATGAGGAGCTCAGTCTAACTAAAGAGATCATTGGTGGTGTTGTGGGTGGACTGATCCTATTGGCTCTGATGACTGCTGGCCTTATTAAGGTAACACAGGTAGCATTATTCACTTGTGTGTGTTTTATTCTGCCTCCTCTCCTTTAAAGAAATACTCCACCTTTTTATGAAAATATGCACGTATGTGTGTAAATACTCCACCTTTTTTTATGAAAATTTGTTCATATGTAGGTAAAAGCATTTTGGTCTCTACTACTCTGGCAGCCCCAGTTTTACCTTTTTCTTAGCTTTGGCTTAGCAGAGATGTAAAGTAGCCAGATAGAAAATAAAATTGGGATTGCCAGACTAGAAAAATGCATGCACTGAGACCAAAATACTTTTACCCACATATGAAACTCCAGGTATAAGACTGTGAATAACCCAATTTAATAATCATCGTTAGATCAATAGAGATCAACCTTTACTGTTACAGTATGGGGTTAGGGTTAGGGTTATTTAGGGTTAGGGAACATTATGTTATGTTCGTTTTGATACAGTGGTCATCTCGTTTGTCGCAGACTAATAATTCTCTCTTTTTGTCTGTATCTGCAGTCGGGCTTCTTTAAGAGTGAGTACCAGCAGAGACTACTAGAGGCAGAAGCACAGGAAGGAGAGATGTCACCACAAGCAGAATAAGTGTGGTCTGTGTGTGCTTGAGCTACAATGCCTGTTTCTTTGCCTGAATTCTTTGTCTGACTTTTTTTTCTTTTCTTTGTCAATTAATATATCCACAGTTTAATTGGTTAATTGGTTAATCAATGTATGTAAAAAATAAATATTCATTCAACATTACATTCATTACAAATTGGCGCAGAGGATTTTGCATCTCTTCATATATTAATTGATAAAAACATAAGCTTGGATGTCTTATAGTGGTTCTCTTTTCTCTTCTACGCTTCTTTCACTTCTTGATAGTCGTTATTAATAACTAATTTGAATTATTTCTGCAACAAGTGTGTTAAAAGTTTTGTCGCGTCATTCTAGCCGAAGGAGAAATTAAAAATGTGATGTTCTCACCGACACAATACTTGATGTGTGTGACTGCAGTGAATTTTTGTTAGGTTCACTTTATTTCTGACTTCATAATTTTGAAAAAGGAAGTTACAGCAATGCATTGCCACATCTGCAGCAAGGTTCCTTCTGCCACACAGACTAAAGAATAAATCAGAATTAGTCAGACATTAGATTTCATTTAAGAGTAAACTTTCAATCATTTGAATTATGTTGTCACCTGATCTTCATTCAAAGACACTTTTGATGATTGAATATTGGAATCACTTCATATCCAGTCAAGAAATGTATCTAACTGACACCACTTAGTGAGCAGCACATGATTTCAAATAAAGGTTTACGGTTGTATTAAGGCCATTATCAGACATGCACAAAGCAAGCCATTCTGAAGCAGGGGAATCTAAATGAGCCGAATATCCAATGATTCTGTTTTATCCTAGACACTCCAAAAACATGCTAAAAAGTGAATTTCCTCTTTAAAAGAATGTGTTCATTAAAAGGATCATTAAAAAGAAACAGACTGTAAGATTGAAAAGTGAAGATTCTGCAGACACTAGATAAGTGCTAAATCATAACTTCTCCTTTATGTCTGGCAAGACCATGTGCCAATACCAAAATGTCTCTGCTTTTGGGGTTCAAATGCCCTGGAATTGAAAACACGCCACAATATCATAGAGGATTATCACCCTTTTCTGATTGGCTGTCAGGGTGTCCGTTGGACACCCGAGACATTTGTTTGCAGCCTTGTGGATTTTCTTTCATATGAAAATAGTACCCCAACCAAACAAAATGGAGCTACACGTTTCTTTTTTTTTTTAAACACTCGCTTACTGTCTATACGTTTTAGTTGCAAACGGGTGACAATATCATAGAGGAATATGATTATACACTATTGTTAGACTTTGTATGTGAGTATTGTAAAGTGATTATGTTACTGATGTGAGCTGGCACTGGATTCAAAAGCAGAAGTGCCCCTACCACCTTGTTTCACAAATCGATCTACGGCAGATAATACAGCGCTATGATCAGATACATAAACCAAGATGTCCTTTCCACTACAACTGTGTTGAAGTGATAAGACACAACTTCTCTGTTGTAGACCTCCTGGGGTTTGTACCAATGCAGACTCTCTTTTTGAAGTTGTAGTTCACCTGAGTTCACTAGTAGAAGAAAGTACCGTAGTAATACTTGTTCAAAGGCCTTTTGGCCAACAATGTTGGTCAAAGACATGTTTATTTGTGTGGGAAGGAGATTCGGCACATTCTAATTCCTATCTAGCACTGGAACTGGAAGGGCACAGGCTCCCAGTCAGACAGTGTGGGACAACAGCACAGACCACAACAGTATGCAAGCTCATCATCACAGGGCCACTTTAGAATGACAGACAAACCGTTAACAGTGTCCAGCCTTGGGTACACCCAGACAAGCGAATCTGAATTCACCTACAGTACAGTAGCCTTCTCTATTTTAAATTCACTCTCTCTCTCTTCTCTCTCTCTCTCTCTCTCTCTCTCTCTCTCTCTCTCTCTCTCTCTTTGTCATGACATAACCCACTGAGTTGCACTCAGTTGCCACCCAGTTGCCACATCTCACAATTTTCAAGACCTAGAAGCTCGCAGAGGAAGGAGAAGGATGCCTAGTTTTTTATTAACGTCTAGCCTCTTGCGCTTCTTTTCAGGTAAGTTATTGTATATAAAAGGCGATAATGGCTGCTGAGGTGTCGCAATATAGGTAAATAATAGACAAGGTGGAAGCGAAGAGCAGATTGCTTCCACAAAGTCCATTATTTCTCTATATTGAGACACCTCGATGGCCGCTATCCCAGGTTATCATCACCCAGTTGCAACTCCAACGTATAGACAGTAAGCAAGTTTTTGAAACATAAAAGAAATTCCATTTTGAAAAAAGTTTACCGGTCCAGGTTGGGTACTTATAGGCCTATATGTATGTTTTTACTGGTTAATTATTGCGGTGTTATTCTGCAAATTATTGTATGATTGCTCTTCAGCCTTTCAAATAGTGACATGTTTCAATATTGAGTCTACATCTTGGAGACACTTCAGTCAACCAGTAGAGGGGTTTGGCTACAGGGTGATCCAGCATAATGAGTCAAGGTATGAGTTGCCTACATACTGAGCATATGTCAATATAATATTGTATTGTAAAGAACTACATTTAAATTAGTTCATGAAATCTATTGGCCAAAGTGCCCAATGTGCTGCTGGCAAAAAAATAAATACGTAAATAAATAAATAAATAATTGACAATAAACGTATGTATTAGTCGAGGTGCTAATCTGAATCTATTGGCTGCTTCAATATAATTAATTCTAAATCTTAGAGAATGTAAAATACTGTATGTAGTAAGTAGGCCTACATAAGATAATACTTGCGTTGCTTCTAGTCTGTTGGTGAGTGCCCCTCTAGAACAGTACAGTGAGAACCGGAGAGGACAACTTTACCAATGCCAGAACTCCCTCAGCTCCTGTTCACCTATAGAAATGAATGGTATGTGCTAAATACTGTTTCTATTCCTCATAGAGATTGTAAATGAATGTATAAGCATTGTAGTTTATTTGCTCTGGGTGTACTGTGGAGTGAGGACTTTTATTGGCTGGCTAACAAAAGTGTAAAAAAAAGCTGGCCTAAATATCATTCTGGCTTACTTGTAAAGGAAGTCCTATGTCCAAAATTCTGAACCACCCCTTGAAGTGGCTCAGGCCCTGCTCTTAATTCTATGGTCCAGTTCTAAGAGCACGATGATTCATAGAAATTGTGTAAATCTTTGGTGTGTTCCAAATAAGTTCCCCCCGAAGGAGTGAACATGTCTTTGGGCCTTACGATGAGCAAGACAGAACCATCTACAAAGACAGTGGTAGGTCACTAATTACTCTCCCATTGCTGTCTGTCTCTAGGCAACACTTTTTCTCTTTTCTTATTTAACTTCATTATTCTTAACATTACTTTCTTCTCTGTCCTTCAGGTTTGTGGCCCCACAACACCTAAAGAGTGTGACAGCATCACCCAATACGGTGGGATGTGTTTCAGCATTGGACCATCACTTCAACAAGATGGACCACCGACTACTCTTGAAGGTACACTCAGACAATTTGCTGGGTATTCTCTTGACCCTTTGCGGCCTAACTGGCATGTCTGATTGTGTGTGTGGATCAGCTTCCATGTGTGGAGTCTGAGCAACAGTTGTGTGTTATTCTTTAGCATTGTTATTAGTGTTCTCAGATCCCAGCATTTCCTCCTTTTCATAGAGATTGTCCTGATTCAGTCCATGTCCTTCATATTTTTTCACAAAAGTGGTGTTTCTTGCATAGCATGCTCCTGTAGGTGATTCCACCACAACTTTGTTTCCTGTTCTGCTGATGATTTTGTGTGGAGTTGCACTGAATGATGTTGTAAATTTGTCAGTTTTGTGTTATCTCAAGAGTACAGTGTCACTGACACTCAGCTTAGACGGCTGTGCTCCTCTGCGCATGTCTGCATACATTTTGCTCTTTGTCTTTTGTTCTGCGTCACGGTCGCACAGTTCCTGATCAGTGGGAGTCTCAATGAGTTCTGGCAACTTGCCTCTTATCTTGCGATTGAAAAGCAATTCGGCTGGACTTTTGGCGGTTGTGGTGTGGACAATACCACGATACACAGTCACTTATTTCCTCAGTTCTTTTTTCCAATCTAGTCCCTCTGACTGTGCAATTCGAATTCTCTTCATCAGTGATAAGTTTTGCCGCTCAACTTCTCCGTTCGCCTGAGCATATCTTGGCGTGGTTTTCACATGTGTGATTCCATTTTCCTCGCAGTACAGTTTAAACTGCTCTGACCTAAACTGAGGTCCATTGTCAGACTTGCATGTGACTGGCAGTCCATGCCTGCTAAAGATTGTCTCCATACTGCCTATTACCTTGTCAGCTGTAGCTGTAGTCATCACGTCGTACTCATAGTATCGGCTGAAGTAGTCCACCACTACTAGAATGGAGTGGTTTGATGGGAAAGGTCCAAGAATGTCGACAGCAACATCCCGCCAGGGTCCATCTGGTAGCGGTGTCGGTCTCAGCGGTTCTGGTGGATCTGGCTTAGCAACAATTTGACAGCCGTGACAGGCTTTGCAATGTCTCTCAGCTGCTCTGTCCATGCCAGGCCACCATACTTTAGTTCTAAGGTGTTGCTCTGTTCCCACTATACCCAAATGTCCTTCATGGGCTAGTGCAAGCGCTCGTGCTCGTAGGCTTTGTGGTAACACTATGCGCGTGCCCCTCAACACCAGGTAACCTATTGTACACAGTTCATTTGCCACAATTACATATTGCTTACAGTTCTCAAAATGTCCACTGGCAATAGCCTTGCGCACCTCACCTAGTTCTGGATCAGCGGCTGATGCCTCTTCCACTTCCCGGGTGGTGAGTGCCTTTGGCGTTGCATTCACTGCCACGAATCTCACATATTCGTCAGCCCCATGTTCATGTTGAGCTGGTTTCACGGCGCCTGTCAGCAGTCGTGATAGCAGATCGGCGATGTTATTTTTCCCGGCGATGTGGACCACTTTGAATTCATATGGCTGTAGCCTCAAGACCCAGCGCTCCACTCGTGCACATGGTTTGGAACGGGGACCATAAATCACCTCCAATGGCTTGTGGTCTGTGACTAGGTCAAACTTTCGCCCATAGACATATGGATGCAGTCTCTCGCAGGCCCAAACTAAACCTAGTGCCTCTCTCTCTGTCTGAGAGTATTTCCGTTCACAATCAGTTAGGCTACGGCTCACATAGCACACTGGAACTTTAATTCCTTTCTGGTTTTGTACTAACACAGCACCTAATCCAACAGGACTTGCGTCCACTATTACTTGTGTTGGCGCATCCTTGTCAAAGTAAGCTAGGGTTGTAGCTCTAGCGAGCTCTGCTTTAAGAGCATTGAAAGCTTGTTTCTGGGCCAAAGGGCCAAACTTAAACGGTGTATCCTTCCTTGTAAGGCGTCTAAGTGGTTCAGACAGTGTTGCAAACTGAGGAATAAACCTGCTACTGTACCCCACAAGTCCTAAGAAACTGCGCACCTCTGTGGTGTTCTCTGGCTTTTGTGCTTCGGTCACAGCACGCACTGTCTCCTCTGTCGGCCCAATACCATTCTCTGACAACAGGAAAATCAGCCTATCCATGTTGAACTGGCATTTCTCAGGGTTCAGATATAGCCCGGAGTCTTTTCATGACTGCATGGAGTCGCCTGTTCATCTGAGATGTTTTCCACGCCCTCAATCCCAGCTAATGCACTGGCAATCTCATGCCGATTGTTCACTGGCAGATGACACCCCAAACAACAGTCTTTTATATCTGTACACCCCATTGTGCACCGCGAATGTGGTGATTTCGCGAGACTCTGAAGTCAACTCTAGTTGGTGATAACCCCATTTCAAGTCTAACTTGCTGAATATGGTTGAGCCATTCATCCCCTGGAGTAGCTCATCCACAGTAGGGATTGGAAAGCGTTCCCTCACTATGGCCTCATTAGCCCGTCTCATATCAAGACAAAGACGGACATCGTTTCCTGGTTTAGGAACAATGACCACTGGATTCACCCATCCTCCACGTTATTAACAGTCTGTTTCGTTTTCGAATCCTTTGTTCGGCACATTTTTGCATAGTGGTCTCTCCCATGGCACTTGTTACATGTCTGGCCACGAGCAGGGCATTTAGGATCTTGTCCTATATGATTGGTATTCCCGCATCTGTAACATTTGCCATCATTTTTATTGTCTCTGTTTTGTTTCCCTTTCCCATTTGCATTCGTCTGCTTTCCCCTTTTTCCTTTTGTGGAAATTTGGTTTACAGGTTTGGTTTAGCAGCGCTTGACATGGCAGACATTTGCTCCTCGATGCTCTCACAGCGCGCGGAAATTTCCAATGCCCGTGCTAGCGTCAATCCACGACCCTCTTCTAACAGTTTCCTCGTCACATAATCAGAAGTTCCTTTACTCAAAATTGCATCTCTAATTTGGTTGTCAGAATCGCCCCCATAGCCACAGTCTTTCACTGCTTGTCTCAGACGTGTTGCAAATTGTTGAACAGTCTCACCTTGCTTTTGGTGCAATTTCTGAAAAGCGTGCCTTGCTAGCGCAGCATTAACTTGAGGCACGAAGTAGGCGTTCAAGGCATCGACTGCCTTCTTGTAATCCGTTGGCTCACCGGTGTCCGCCAAAGTCGAGAAAACATCCTGAACATCTGGTCCAATTAGATGCAGAAGAAGTGCACATCTCCTTTGCAGTGTAGCTGCTGGTGAGTCTTCGGCCAATGTAAGCCCTTTACAGTCAGCATATAGCTCAAACGACGTTAGCCATCTCTTCCATCTGGAACCTAGCGTGGCTGGCTCCGTGTAGCACGAAAAGTTTTGAATTCCAGGTTCCGAGGTAAGCTAACCGTCATTTAAATAGGGAATTCAGCGCTGGTCTAGCTTGCTTCACACAATGCTAGGGTAACTTAAAGGAGACATAGAATGGAAAACCACTTAAAAAAAAGCTTTGATGAATTGAGAGGTTGTGCATGGTAAAAGAGCTATCATGAACATGAGACATGGTTCTGCCCTCTTTCATATGGAAATCCTACATTTAGAAATAGCTACTAAATCATGGGCGAATTAGAACAAAGCCTACAAATTATGTCAAATAGCACAAAGCCATTGCAGTTCATTTAAGGTGGCCAGAGTGAGGCGTTGTTTAGGCAAAAAAACGATTTCAATACACATCTTAAATATGAGAGGTTAACTAGGCTTGTAAATTATCACTTGATCTTCTTGTTGACAAAATACAATTGAGTATGTTGTATTTTAACATCAGAAAACAAGGTATAGTACTCCATTAATCCATTCTATGTCACCTTTAAGAGATCGAGCAGGGAAAGTTTATCTCAAATAAATAAGCCTGGCATTTATGACTTCTTATTTTGTAAAAAACAGATGATAAATTATTACCGTTAAATCTGAAAACATTGGTTTTGAAACCAGAAAATACACCTGTTGTGATATATTTTGTATCCATACCTGTTAGCACCCAAGTACTACAGAGGTAGCAAAGACCAGCACCGGTCTACCATGCTTGCCACACTGTCAGGTTAGGAAGAGATCCAGCCAGTAAAGTCAGTCACAAATTGATAAGTTCGGCATTTGTTTTGTAAAAAAATATGATAAATGTGATGGAAATGACTGTTGAATATGAAAGGTTCAGGTAACCAGACAATACATTTTTGGTGAAATAGGATGTATGATCTTGAGTGTTTTGTTGAGAACTTTTGGCTGTTGCCACCTGGAAGAACATGAATCACTGCTGTGGAGTCATGGTAAATTGTCATACAATTAATATAAACATATAATATAATTGTTTTCCTCAGAATGCAAACCTACAGATATTGCTTTCCTGCTGGATGGATCTGGGAGTGTGCATTCTGACCAGTTCACTACCATGAAAACATTTGTGAAAAAAATCATCAGAAAACTTCTGAATCAAAACACCCTAGTGAGTCTTTCCATGTTTTTACTATTGTATTTAAATGCAGGGTAGATGGTGCTAAGCCAGGGTAGGCAATTATTTTAGCAAAGTGCCACATTGGCTTTTAGATTTTGACTAATGGCCTGGTTGTTGACAGTCAACCAGTTGATGCCCGTAAATTGGCAAGTCTGAAACCAGTAGCCCCACTTTCTTCAGAGGACATGTTAACATCTAATTCACCTTAACTAAATGAGACATTACTCAATTTTGGGAAGGCCCCACAGACCGGATTAAACAACTCAACCGGCCACATGTGGCCCCTGGGCCTTTTTCACCTGAACAGTTTGCCCAGGTCTGTACTAAGCAAATAAGGAACCTAACACTTTTTGCAGCATTCAAAAAATGACTTGCTACACCATGGATTTTCAACAGGGGGTCCGTGACAACATTCCAGGGGGTCCATGACATGGGTTCCAGTTACAACTTAGTGTGATTGAACTTGATATTTGAAAACTTGATTTGAGAAATAAGCACAGCTTAGCACTCTAAATGCAGTGTAAGAATGAACTCTCTGCATACTTTGGTAAATGTGTTGATCGATGGCTAAAATGTCTATATGTTTGTATATATCTCTTTGTTTATAACACCCCCTCCGCCCCTGGGGGTTTGGGTCACTGATGACTTCTTAGTGAGAAAGGTGGTCCCCGGGACTGAACCAGTTGAAAACCCCTGTGCTACACTACTACATCGCCAAAACCTTCCTATAATGTCCTGACTCCAGAGACTGTAATCTGAGGATGTTGGACTGTAGACAAATCATGATCAAGCCTATAACAGGTTTTAATAACACATGACCTTGAACTAGAGACAAAGTTATTCTTTTGTGTTTTCTCTCTGCAGTTTGCCTTGACTCAGTACTCCCATATCTTTAGAAGCGAAGTGAACTTCAACGAGTTCCTCAGAACAGGATGGGAATCTCAGGTGGACAGTATCAGGCAGATACAACTAGGCACATACACTGCACGTGGTATAAGTAATGTTGTGTAAGTTCATTGTCATCAATCCCTTAAGCCTTCATATTGTCATTCATTGAATCATCTTTTCATGGGCCACAAAAACACATTGGTACTGGTGTAGCCAGGTAACCTGACTCCGCCAGATGGATTTACTATACTCGTGAGATCAGGATGGTCTCACGAGGCTAGTAGCCAGGGCCATATTCACACCGCTCTCGGGTCTTGAACCTGCCACCTACAACTAACTCCGCAGTCAGATTAGTTTCTAATCATTGTCAATGAGAGTAACCGACCAGCGACAAGTCACCTGGTGAGCGGGCCCAGAATAGACTTCAGAATAGACTTCAAGTCTATTCTATGCCAATGAGGAGCGATGCGACTCGGCGAGTGTCAATGCGAGTGAAGCCGAGGTACTTCTGAACGAAACTTTCTCCAGATTCCAAGATGGCGGCGCTAACGACAACGATCACAAATTTGGCCACAAAACTATAAAGTTGGGGATTTATGACTTTATATTTTGAAAATCGAGGTACCAAGTTTTCTACCAAGTACCTAAGTTAGCAACATGCTACCAACGAATCACAGCCCTGAATCATGCCTTCTCAGCGACCTGACTGGCTTGGATTTGTAGCTAGTCTGGAAGTGGATGAGTGTTCTAACCACTTACCTGAAATGCCCAGGCTTTCAACTCAGTGGTTAGAAGCATAGGGTTGTGTGGATTTACACGTACTGCCGCCAGTAAATGTGCTGTACATGGTTCCTGTTAAACTGTGCACTGTGCAAGACCCACATGTATTGAAAAGAATTTAGGTGTAAATTAGGTGTAACGTGTATGTTACATCAAAATTAGACTCCACAATCCAAACGTGTATTGTAAGCATATAACTGTAGACACAAAATATTTAAATCCAATGAATAAAATTAATTTTATTAAATAAACCTTTTATATACTTTTCAATAAACCAGTTGACTACAAACCTAAACTTACTAAATGGAGCACCTGTGTTATACTTAAAATAGTAGCGTACCACTTTTCCCTTTATTTTTTACAATGTGCTTTGAGTGCTTTCGTATGTACACGTGATCAAGACCTATTGATATTGTGTAATGAAACTTTGCCAAATTCTATAGGAATAACGTGTTTGACTCTTCTGCTGGAGCACGAGAAGATGCCAACAGGATTCTCATCGTCATAACAGATGGCAAGTCCTCAGATTCAGGGGACTATCCCGCTGTTACAGCGCAGGCTGACAGGAAGCATATTGTCAGATATGCTATTGGGGTATGTGATGGTACAGTTTCCTCAGTTCTAAAGGGGAACTCTGGTATACTTTTATTACATTGCCAGTTGTCAAAAAATAATAATAATAAAAAAATATCTGTCTTGCCTAGGCCGAAATATCATGGTTAGCAACAAGCCTGCCAGTGCAGCTAGCAAGCTAAATCTATGGGGCAACTTTCTAACTTTCTTACTGTAACAGCGTGGTATAGGGGTGAGGCTAAAAAGCCAACCCCCGTGGCCTGACTACGCCACCCTGAGGCCTAGTACCTCAGGGCACCTTTAAGAGGTTAAAGATCTAGTAAAGCCCTTATGACAAACAGGTTTGAATCAGTACAGAGACATGGATTCCACAAACATAAAGATTTATTACAAGACATAATAATAATGACAATTAGACAGGTGGTAAGACTACATTTAACAAACAAGGTGGGGGGCAG
Organism: Sardinella longiceps; assembly: GCA_027497455.2. Classification (NCBI taxonomy): domain Eukaryota; kingdom Metazoa; phylum Chordata; class Actinopteri; order Clupeiformes; family Clupeidae; genus Sardinella; species Sardinella longiceps. Next base: position 12,734,156 of record JAODXP020000015.1, read on the forward strand.
AATAAGGCAATTAGGGGGTGGCAAGCAGACTGGAAGTAAGCCATCAATTCACCAAATACATGCATGCAAGATCAAGCAATTGCACCACAAGCCACCCACCAAAGCTAGTGTAACACACAGCAACACCACAATATAAGGGCAGCTATCCAGATATCAAGCACCCCCTTCCAAGCTACCTTTGCAAGACAGAAGGGAACAGCCCAAAACCAACAAATAAATAAAGTTAACATTGAAACTTAATTGAAAGAAAGAACAAACTTGACAAAACAGCAGCATCACCCACATTACCAGCGGAAGCCAAGCTACCTAAAGAAGCAAAAACAGACAAGCATTAAACCAGTCACCATAGCTAAACACTGAAAATGTTACACTCATACTAGCCTGGCGATGCCATCCTACGTAGCTCCGCTAAACATTTATCTCCGCACGTAGTCTGGAATAAACCCCCCTTCTCGCCTTTCCGTCGGTTACTATACGCTTTAGCCAATCAGCACACAGTTTAGACCGATGTCTCAAAATGTTGTAGTCTTTTTTTGAGGTCAGTGATAGGGATGCGTTTGTTATTCTCTCCCCCACTTGCGGATTTATTGCCACTACGATGTCAAAATAGATCAGAACTTGCGAGAGATCTGTTAATACTGAAAGCGAAAGTTGTAGGCGTGAGAGCCAGGCGAGAGAATACGTCATATTCAAACGGAAACCAATTCCAATTGCGTTGGGCCAGACTGTATGACACAGTCATCAGTCACTTTCGCCCAGGCTACACTCATACCTACCACCAGAGGCAAAACACACACTCAGGGAACTACTTAAACAAACACATAATTAAACAATGAACACAAAGCAACAGACCATAAAAACAAAAATGGGATAAGCCATACCTCACAGGAGGCTGACGTGTGTGCGCACCCACACACCAAATCTGCAGAGACTACAGCATGGCTTACCAACAGGCATATTAAATAGGGCTGCACCCTCCCCTAATTGAGTAATCGGCCTGCCTTCATTAACGATGGGGGTGGGGCAATGGGAGAAGTGACAGCAGGCAGCAGGTAGATGAGTCAACCTGCTACATTACGTCAAAACAAATCACGACCCTGTGTGTCTGAAGAGGCTACAAACTAATTTTTACCTCCTGTGCAACATAGCCATGAGTGTTAGAACCAAAACAATATGCATGGTTAGCCCAGTATTGGTACCGAAATGTTTACACACAGCATTTAATGCAGACTGTACCTACCGCTGATGATTTGCGCTGAAAGTTGCCCCATAGACTCGGTAATATCTCGGCCTAGGCAACACAAATTTGTTCAAATAATTTTTAATCAAAGACTCCTGGCAATGTAATGAAAGCTATACTTTCTGGAGTTCTCCTTTAAGTCTCAATCTTGAAATAAGGCCTGGGATTCTAATGCTATCCCTGTTTGGGACAGGTTGGTGGTGCCTTTGACGATGATAGTGCTCGGAGTGAACTGGAGAGCATAGCATCTTCTCCAGCGTCGGCCCACATGTTTAAAGTAGGCAGCTTTGAGGCTCTGGAACAAATCGGCGACACCCTGGAGAAGAGTATCATTGCCATAGAAGGTATGGGGTAGAGTCAACTTTACATACTGAAGTGTTACAAATTTGTGATATATATATATATATATATATATATATATATATATATATATATATACCAGGCTAGTCATTTTTAAATTTTGTGGTTTGTGGGCAAATATTACTTTATTTATCGAATAAAATAAGAAGTTCACAAATAAGGCACATTTTTTACTTTGAAAACCTGTTGGCCAAATTTGAACAGTATTACAGGGAGGCTACATTGGATGCATTAGGTCAAAGACTTCAGCAGTAACAATTAGCTTCCATTAAGTGGCAACACCAAATATGCTCCGGAGTGATTTCAAGCATAACCATGTTGAACAAACCTGCTAAATGCACTAGTTAGCGAGTGGAACAAATTGATTTGGAACAGCATAGATCGGGAAGCGAACAAGCACTTTACACTCAGTAAATTAAAACTCATTATTCGAAACTGAAAATAAGATCTGAGGAAACTTTGACTCAGTGTAAAGTGCTTCGCGTTCAAAATTCTTTCATTCCATGCAAAATCTGTTGCTCCTAGATGGCTCGTGTGACAGGGCTATGCCTAAACTTACTCCGGAGCTATCTTTTAACACTTGGGTAATGCATCCAATGCTGATGGTTGCCATGTAAACTCTAAAAATGAATGTCATGTAAGGTTATTGTGAGAATTATGTGCTCTGACTGTCATACCAAGGAGGAAGGTGATTATGCATACAGTAGGCTTTTGACTGGGAACAATGACCACTGGCTAGTTACTGTCATATCACATCACATGTCATAGCAGAAAAGAGCAGTGAAGCAATGACTCTGTCTCTCTCCTCATGGTCCCCTCATCAGGAGTCCAGAGTACTGGGGACTCCACAACTATGGAATTTGCCCAGAACGGATTCAGTGCAGCTTTAGTGTCCAACCCAGAGGTGAGTCACTGTTAGTTTTACAGGTGGATCCCACAGGGTGAGAGTGTAGAAATGGAGTTGTGGAGTGGACTTCAAGGATAGCTCTGGAGTAAGTTTAAGCATGGCCCTGTTGCACGAGCCTTCTAACAGCAATAGATTTCGCATGTAATGAAAGAATTTCGAACAGCATAGACCGAACACGAACGCAATGACGAACAAGCACTTTACAAGCACTTTACACATCACCGGTACTTCAGATCTTACTCTTGGTTTTGAATGATCGGAGAATCTTGTTTGCTTCGGCATTCGTGTTCGGTCTATGCTGTTCCAAATTATTTTGTTCAACTCGCTAACTAGTGCATTTAGCAGGCTCGTTCAATAGGGCTATGATTGAAATCACTCCAGAGCTATTCTTTAAGTACAGAATGAGATGGTGCCACAGAGGGTGAGAGAGCTGAAGCAGAGACACTTATATAGGAGGAGACAAATCACTTCAGAAGTCCTCCCATTGAAATGCATTACGGCCGTTCGTAACGCAAAGATGGTGGAGTAGAGAAACTGGAAATAGGTGGAATACGGTGGAAATAGCCAATCGCATTGCTGAACGCAGTATGACTGACGGTTAGCTTTTTTGTTTACTACCTCCGTCACTATGGTGATAGCCATGCCACGATAAGTAAGTAAATTGCAGTTTTTTTTAGCTTTTTGCAGTTTTTTTTTGCAGTTTTTTTAGCTTTGTTTTAGCGTCTGTCCGGTAGATTTTGACACTGTTCAACTCAGATTTGAATGAGGATTCACACAATATACTTTTAAAGTCCATATGTCGATCCAATCTGGACGTTTGGATATCTCCCCATGATCTGGTCTTGTTAAGCCCAAATAGCTGCCCAAAGGCGTATCCAATATGGCGGCTGAGTGATGTGACTTGCCTTTGCCTGAAGTGGGTGGACGGGGGCAAGTAGCTGATACTCTTGTTGTGTGTGGTATGAAAGAGGATTTCAAGCAGTATAACATGATTCCCTTCCCTACCTTTATAACACTTTACTAATCTTTTGTGTTTTTGCTGATAATGACATCAAGGTCATGCTATGAAACATGCTTAATATAGCCATGAAGACGTTTTATGTAGAACTAAAGGCACTGTAGTTTTGTAGACTTTTATAACTAATGTACAAAACTACAAATGTTAGTATGAAATTAATCCTGTTGTTCCATCCTATCGTCTGTCTTTCTTTCCTGTTAAAGGAGAGGTTTCTTGTGGGAGTGGTTGGGGCAAATGGCTGGAGAGGAGGTTACCAGGACATCCCTCTCTCTGCCAGGGACGAGCACAGCTTTAAGAGGGTTGAACAGGTCACTCCTGACAGCTATCTGGGTGAGAGGGGACCCAACCTGACACAGAGGGTCTTTATAATGCCCTTCCAGCAACGCTGCCTTCAAAGCAGTACCCCCTTAAATTAAGGGTTAGGTTAAGGGTTTAAGCCAGGGGTTCTCAAAGTTATGATGAGTGAGGGCCAATTTAAGGACCCAACTCTGAACTGAGGGCTGCCAAAGGGGCGGTGGTAGAAAAATAAATTAAAACTAGAAAAGCCCTCAATGAGCGCAGAGCTCCGCCAAGACAGTGTGGTCACAGATGGTGTTCTGGGTCACCGATCGCCACCAAAATCAAATCAATTCTTCCTTGTCCCAATACACACTTTGTCCGAACATTTTATCCAAATCCGTGCAGTACTTTTCGAGTTATGTTGTACACAGACACACACACACACATACGCTGGCGAAAACATAACCTCCTTGGCGGAGGTAATAAAAATCCCATTTGTAATCATTTAAATGACCATGTTGCATATCTACAATTTACATTTCTTGCAAAAAAATGAATGTCTATAGATAAACACCACTAAATGTATATTCAAAGCAATACAGTTTTACCAGTTTTACATATGATCATATGTTTCTGTGGGCCGTCATTGGCCCCCAGGCCACACTTTGAGAATCTATGGTTTAGGGGGTTAGGCCACAGTGAGGATAGGGTTTTTCGTTGCAGAAATTGCACTTTGAAGGAACTGTTAAGGGCAAAAAGTACAGTACCATCAAGCGACACAGACTTATTTAAGAACACTCTCTAACATGTAGCCTAGACTTTCTCTACATACGACTTTGACTTTTCATTGAGCTTTCGCGAAATGCATTGTGGATCTGTCCGTCCCAAAGGCTCCGTTGTGTCAGTCGAAAAGTTAAAAAACGTTCAACCTTTCAGGTAGAGAGGGATCCGTCAACCAATCAGAATTGACTCCCCCTACGTCAGACACCGCCCCCTGTCGTCCGTCAATGGACACGTACAGTCTGAAACTAACGTTACACGTACTGCCGCCAGCTAGCCGAGCTAGCTGGCATCCGTTACACATGCTGGAGTCGTTTTCTGTTTTCGGTTGTAATCTTTCCTAAATTCTCTCCAGGCTATTCCATGGCCGTAGCAAGCAGAGACGAAGAGTGGTACATTGTTTTGGGGGCCCCCAGGTATAAGCACAAGGGGCTGCTCATGGTCTTCTTCCCTGGAAGCATGCCGCCACAGAAATTCACACAGGTACCAATGCTTTTGCCATTAACTTATCCAAATCATTGACCGTTCTTATTCAGGCAAATATTTATAATTGATTCAAACTCAACACAGTTGAGATGAGCTATTGTCATCATCATCATCATCATCATCATCACCTCCATTTACTCTTCCTCAGCCTCAGATTGGTTCCTACTTTGGAGCAGAGGTGTGTGTGGTGGATTTGGATGGAGACTCCAACACTGATCTGATTCTGGCGTCGGCCCCCATGCACACAAAAGGAAACAGAGAGGGCAAAGTGTTTGTGTATAAATTCACTAAGCAGGTATGAGTAAATGATGAGGGGGTTAAAGTGGGATTTGGCAGGAGGGGAATTCTCATATTTTGTTTCGGCACAAACAAAGAAAAATGTATAGAGGAAGAATGGGATGATATTGTTCATTAATCTGAAGTGCCGGTACTGCATACCCCCACATCCCGCCCCCCCTTTAACCCCTGGTTGTACTGTAGACTTAACCCTTAACACAGCTGGACTCCGTTTCCCGACGGATGCTAGCTAACCACCGTTGTCCGACGCAGTTACTAACGATAAAGATGGCAAACAACGACCAATTCCCAACGCGCTTGAAGTTCTGTTGTAACATGTTAGTCCTGACGACATTGGTTCCAACTTACATTGTTCCAACTACATCGTTCCCAGATGTTTCGGCAGCGTTCGGGGAGAATTCGGAAGCACTCGTTGCAAAAAGCATGTCAAAATAGCATGGCTAAAGTTGTAGCATCACTAAGCTCATAAAATCGCTAGTGTTGATAAATAAACTACACAATGATAAACTTAGTGGTAGTGGTAGATAATATTCCCCGACATGACAGTGTTTCAATTTGTATGGGCTATTTGATGATAACCACGTTATTTAACGAGTCTTCATACAAAACAAAACAAAAGTTAAAAACTTACTTCTTTTGATAGTCAAGTACGAGTTGTGCCTTAGCCTAAATATCAGGAACAGTGGTGATGAGGGTTAAGGCTAAGCATACCTATGACAGCAGTTTGGTGTTTTGTCTAATCTCCGGTTCGAATCCAGGCGGGAACGAAGTCGTCTCCTTTTATATATATATATATATATATTTGACATGCTGTAGCCTACTCGTGATGGTTGGTAACGTGTTGTAAGTTATCTTTGTTTGTTCTTTGAAACTTCTATGGATAACTGGAGCATTTGTGTTTCAAACAGTTGCATCTTACCACATGGTGAAGTTGAAGTGGGAATTAGTTAATCCTGTAGGTGGGGGTAATGCATCAATGATGCTCAATTTGACAGTTTTAAGACCCAAACAGACGAGGAAGAGGCTTAACGACAGCTATACACCTGTCGCTGCAACTACAGTCCCACATCCGATGGTAAGGTCATCCGACGCCGTTGGGGAACGATTCTAAACACTAACGACAGTGAAACTACTGTGGTTGTAACGACTAAGTTCCAGCGACTGTAGTTGTAAAGACTGTAGTCTTAGCGACAGCTTTGGGTAACACAAATGCCAGACAACCGTCGTTCCAACCACGGAAGTTGCTACGTTAGTTTGCAACGACGCTGTTGGGAAACTGACTCCTGGGCTATTGGGCTCTGTATTTAATGTGCCTCTGCTCACCATCAGGAGAGAAAAGAAATCTCATCATCATCGCCCCCTGCTGACTTGGCTCCAAAGGCTGAACAAATTTAATCTGATATGTAATCTGATTCTCTAGTCCATAGGGACTGAGTAACAAATGAGACGTTTCCACTTAATCAAGTTGTGATTTTAATGTATGGTTATTATAGTCAATAAATAAAAGTATCCCTACAGACAGGTACTGTATACGAGAAAAAATCCCTTTCTTTCATTGGGCCCCAACTGAATGTGTCTATTTCAAAAAGATACAGATCTTCTTGAAAGATGTGTTAATAGAGTTTTAAGAACACATATCTTCAAAAGAACCGTTGGTGAATAAGACTCAATGTTCTTTTTTATGCAGTATTCTCGCGCTATCGTATCTGAAACTAGCAAGTCCCTGCTGGGCATGGAGGGTCAGAGGGGGAGGTTTGGCTCGTCTCTGGCCAGCCTGGCTGATCTGAACGGGGATGGGATCAGGGACGTGGCCGTGGGAGCTCCTCTGGAGGATAACGGACAGGGCAGCGTCTACATCTTCAACGGGAGGAGAGGAGGAATCAAACCCACATACTCACAGGTGAGAGAGGGAAAGAGAGGGATTGAGCTATCATGAACATGTGTGTGTGTGTGTGTGTGTGTGTGTGTGTGTGTGAGAGAGAGAGAGAGAGAGAGAGAGCACAGAAGTAAAAAAGAGCGACAGGAAGGTGTCTTCGTGTGTGTTTTCAATTAGGAGAAGACTAAAAGATAAAAGAAATTAGATTTCTTCTGTGGTGTACACCATTTTTAATGGAAGCCCCCTGGTGTGCAGATCTTTTCTCTAACCCTTAACCCTTTTCTCCAAAGTACATGGGTGTGCATGATTTCACTTTATTTTCTTCAATTGGTATGTGTCTCTCACAGCGTATCTCAGGTTCTTCTGTGCGGTCCAATCTGCGGTTCTTTGGGCTGACTGTGGCCCAGCCTGCTTTGGATCAGAGTGGAGACGGGCTGCCTGACATTGCAGTCGGGTCCAATGGAGCCGTTCTGCTGCTCAGGTTCTCATATGAACTCTCCAAAGCTCATGTGCTGCATGCTGTGTTGGATTTGCATATAGACTATGAGTGTTGGAATCATAGATGTATAATTCGCACTATCACACATCTTATTCTCTTGCATGGTTCAACCAAAATGTGTGTGTGTGTGTGTGTGTGTCATGTTTGTTTATTGCTTTGGCATACTCAGGTCCAGGCCTGTTGTGTCTATAGTGACTAGAGTGAACTTTGACCCACGCCAAATCCCCACGTCCATTTCAAACTGTACGGATTCCTTAAGCATCACTGCCTCAGTGTGTTTCCACATGAAGAAGGCTAATGAAAACATATTCAAAGGTACAGCTTAAGCCAGATTAATTTTAAAAGACTTTAAAGGAAAATACTGGAGTTAATTCAAGCATAGCCCTGTTGAAAGAGCCTGCTAAATGCGCTAGTTAGCAAGTGGAACAAAAATAATTTGGTACAGCACAGACCGAACGTGAACGCAGAAGCGAACAGGCACTTTACACTGAATCAATGGGACCTGACTGTTGGAAACCGAAAGTAAGATCTGAGGTTACATTGACTCAATGTAAAGTGTTTCGCGTTCGCTTTAGGTCTATGCTGTTCTAAATTCTTTCATTTCATGCGAAATATATTGCTGTTAGAAGGCTCTTGCAGCAGGGCTATGCTTAAACTTACTCCGGTATTTTCCTTTAAATATGTGGCAAGACAGATTGAAATAACTAGTAAGTCTACTTTCAGACCTGCAAGCGGAGCTCAACTACACTCTAAAGTTGGATTACAAGCATCAGCACTCTCGTGCTCATTTCATGCCTGATGAGACAGAGAAAAACTTTGTGTCCCAAATATCACTGCAAGAAAACTGCTTCCAGCACCCTTTCTTTGTGAAGGTAAGTCTGGTCTCTGGAAGGGGTAACAAAATCCTCCGCCAAGTCTGGTAGGCACCCCAAAATGTCAGTGCAGATTGGTGTGGGGGTCACACCATGGTCAATTTGTAATGCAAGTGAATGGAGTAGCACAAGAACAAGTTGACAAAATTATAGATCACTAAAGTAAAACTAAGGAAAATGAGATTCTTTCTTTCTTTTCTGATTATGATCTGGTTGCTTGTTTGGCTTTAGACTAAAATACATTATCCATAATTTGTTAATTCTAGTAACATTGACAGAAATGTCATGAGTGTTCTCTACTAGAGTAAGAACTTCCAATGACAAATGGGAATAGCTCAGTTTAGCAAACTAAAGTTAGCTACATTTACAATGAAGACGAATGAAGATAGCGAGTAAATAAGTTAACAATGCTAACAATTGTTTGGATATGTTGTTCCTATTTGTGCTGTCTCTCCCCCAGTGTTTACCTAATGATATTGTGAGCCCTGTGGACGTTCAGGTAACCTTCTCCTTTGAGGGAGTTCCTATAAAGACGGCAAACTTACTGGTACCTCAGCTGGACACAAGGTCCGGGCAAGTCAGCAACCAAGGTGCAAACCAAGGTCAAGTCACATCAAAAAGCAAGGTACCAATGGACTTTTACAGAACATTAAGGTTTTTATTAACGGAGGGCACAACATGGTTGAATGAGAACATAATTTTCAAGCAATGTTTTTCCTTAATTGTGTCTGTAGTTCATTTAAAAAATAATAATAATGATAATTTACTAGCATGTCATAAATTAATATCACTTCATTCGATTGTCATAACACCAAACATGACCCAAACATAGTAGTAGTGTACCTTACATTTACATTTTCATTTATGCATTTGGCAGACGCTTTTATCGAAAGCGACTTACAAAAGAGGGATAACAATCAAGCTAAATGCCTATTGGGAGAGCCACTTGCTAATAGCGCAAGTGCAAGAGTTTAGAAGTGCTTTATCAGTGCATTCCAAGTAATTTAATTCCACCAGTTAGGAACAATGGATGAGAAGAGCCTAGATTGACCTGTGTGGGGTGTTGGTCGTTCTAAGCAGCGATCCTTGGTTGAGCGGAGTGATTGGAGGTTAGCATATGGTTTGATGATGGCTCTCAGGTAGACTGGAGCAGTTCCATCCAGTACTCTGTAAGCCAACATTAGAGACTTGAATTTGATGCGAGCAGCCAGTGGAGCTCCATGAACAGTGGAGAGACATGTGCTCTCTTTGGCTGGTTGGAGACGTTAGAAGGGCGTTGTAATAGTTGAGGCGAGAGATAACCAGCGTCTGAAACAGGAGCTGTGTTGCTAATGTTGAATAGAGAGAAACGGCATGACCTAGCAACAGCAGCAACATGATCCATGAAGGTCAGCTGGTCATCAATTATTACGCCTAGGTTTCTTGCAGCCTTGGTAGGAGCAACAGATAGGGAGTCTATCTTAATGCTGATGTTGTGGTGCAAGGTTTGCTTGGCTGGGATGATCAGCAGTTCCGTTTTTGAGAGGTTCAGTGGAAGGTGGGTGTCTTTCATCCAAGCAGATATGTCTGAGAGACAGTCAGAGATCCGTGTTGTCACTGTAGAATCGCCAGGAGGAAAAGACAGATAAAGCTGGGTGTCATCTGCATAGCAGTGGTAGGAGAAGCCATGCGAGTGGATGACTGGACCCAGTGTTGTTGTGTACAAAGCAAAGAGGAGGCGCCCCAGTACTGAGCCTTGGGGTACTCCTGTGGTAAGGTAGTGTTTTGCTGAGGTCTTGCTAAGCCATGACACATGGCGATATTGCGATGTTGATTGCATTGCCAGACAGTTATTGTTGTTCATTTAGTGTAGCATTTTGTTTTTTTATGTTTAATTGATATTGGCTACAAAATTTTTATTTCATAAAGCAAAAGGGCGCTCTGGGCAGCTGCCCTGTTCATCTGTGCCATAAAATTCTACTGATTTGTTGTACTGATGATGGTAGTATCCAGTGTACAATTCAGTTGTTTCAGTTTAGTGTTTTCTGTCCAACAGTTGAAATTTAGGATTGATTGTGGAAAGGACAAAGTCTGCGAGGACAACTTGAGAGTTGACTTCAACTTCTCTGGGTAAGTCTCAAAATTACCTTTTAATATGTATGAACTGAACGCAGTCATTGTAGACTTATCTTACAAGGTTTTCCATAGTGCAACTGTGTGTATCTGAAGTGGGAAAAATATTTCTTACAGTATGTTCATGTTTCTTAGTTCTCACGAGTGTTCTAGCTGCTGCATTTTGAATTAGCTGTAGACTTGGAAGTGGCACTTATGCTGCTCCAGGTCTTGTTTTAAAAGAGAAATCCAGTTTAAATCAATATGTAGCCCTGCTGTTCAAACGCACCAAATTCTGTAGGCAGGGGTGAAAGTAGTTTAAAATCCTTACCTGTACTACAAAAACAAACAAAAAAATCAATAGCCTATTCTTGTGAGCGTTTGTGTTATGTCAGGCACAAACAAAAAGGCAAGTAGGCCAACAGCTAAGCTACAGTAATAATTCATTCTGCTTACACTAAAGGAGATATCATGGTCTCTGTCGCCCTCTAGCAGCCAAACAACATTTGCTCAACATTTGTCCACACAGAGATCTTAAACATTTTGTACAAAAAAACATCAACGGCAGATATTAATGGATATTTTTAAAGCAAAATAACAAAGAACTCTAATATTATTGTCTCATTTTTTTCTTTGAAATTTTGGCTAAATAATTCATCAGGCCATACTGCATGCTATTTATGAAGGCAATGTCATAATCTGAAAAAGTATTAGTTATAGCAGTAAAACCCTGATACTGGCTTAATTGTTCATTAAAAAGCCCTAGTAACTCTGCAAGGCTTCATAACAGAAGAAGAGAGAGAAAGTCATCATTCACCTATGCAGGAGTAAGGCAGAAAAGCTCCCCTTGAAGATTAACCTGTTCTGGAAGGTTTTTTAAGCTATCTGCTATCCGAACATTTAGGCTGTGTCCACTGGCTGTACCATCTGCTCAATATATCTTTAAGAAATTAAGGATATTGCAGCCTTTTACATGGAATGATTTTGGACATGACCACGACTTGTGGTAGTAGCGCTTCTCACGGAACAGCGCAAATAGCACCACAACATTGGAATGCGGGACAGGATCTTGTCCTGACTGTACGTAGTATAGGTACTTACTTTCACCTCTGGCTGTAGGTAGGAAAAAGAATCAGAAAATTGATGCAACATAGACTGAGCAGCGAACCGGCAACTAACACTTAGTGAATGGGGCATAGCAACTTCTTTTCATTATGCCCAATTTAGCATTAGTAATCAATGTGTTACTCGCTCTAGGTGCCATCAAATTTCCTTGTTCTTTTTCTTAGAGACAGCATTCAGGTACCTGGAACAACAGGACTATTGACTGATTGACACTGGATTTCTCTTTTAATGAGCTAGAGAGAGTATCTAATGTGTGGTTCCTACAGGTCTCCACTTATTATGTTGGGCATTACCCGGGAGATAAATGTCACAGTGATGGTGGAGAACAGAGGGGAAAACTCCTATGACACAGAGGTGTCTCTTTCCTACCCTTATGGTCTCTTCTACAGGACCCTGATTAAGAACCAGGTGTGTGTGTGTGTGTGTGTGTGTGTGTGTGTGTGTGTGTGTGTGTGTGTGTGTGTGTGTGTGTGTGTGTGTGTGTGTGTGTGTGTGTGTGTGTGTGTGTGTGTGTGTGCAAATGTGAGTTGACCATTGACCTTGTGTTGACCTTGCAGGGCAGGGTGGAGTGCCATTCCATAGACAGCCCTGATGAGGACATCCAGGGAAGGACTGAGTGCAGTATCAACAAACCGATACTTATGGCTGGTGATGAGGTGTGTGTTTGTGTCTCTCTGTCTCTCTCTTTCTCTCTCTCTCTTACGCTCTCTCTCAGTGTGTGCACAGTGCACACAGTGTACAGATGTAAAAATGTACTGTAAGTCACATTCTCTTTGTATTTTTACCGTAGGTAACATTTATTGTTCAGTATGGAATTGAGGCTGACACTGATTTTGAAGATGATTTTGAAGTCAAAATCCAGGCCTCTGCATCAAGGTAAACCTTTCATAGACATACACAGTGAATAGCAAAGCATGACTTCGCTGTTGGTGTCCTACCCTGTCAAACTGTCATTCGTCTTCAGTGACAACGATGAACATGCCCCAGATAGCCTACTCAACAAGACTCAGAGCATTGGCATCAAATACAGCATTTACCTCCTTTTGAACAGGTTAGTGTTTCTCACCTTTGAAATTATACTTAAAGGAATACTTCACCAATATGTTTGTATAACATCTTAGAAATAAATACTGAAGGTGGATCCCAGGCCCACCTTCAGTTCCAGAGTGTCGAAATTACTAATTAAACAAACAAATTTGTGTGTCAGGTTCATGAAAAGTCCTATGGCCTATGCCCTCACCAGAGCACATTTATGAGTTGGTCTGAGAAGCTGCAAGTGGGTAGTCTTACAGTTACATGAATTCAGAAGTTTTATCACACATGGGGGCTGTCCAAGTCTCAAGCCTGCCATGTCATATTATTCTGGCTTTTCAGTAGACACATGCAGTAATGAGCTACAGCTGGGTGGGCTGAAAATAGAACTGTTGTAGTTTCTGACTTGTCCCACTTATAGTACCCAGTGATGTAATATGACTCACTGCGTACTCTCAATCAGGCACAAAATACAGAGGGGGGTCAGTGCAGAAAACACAGACATTTACATATACTAACAGGTTGCTAATTACACAAAGCTTAATGCATGATAAAGATGAGTATGTCTTGTAGCTGGCCCCCATTATGCTCACAGTTAGCCAAATTGTATGGCTAACACCAAACTAAATAATCACAAGTGATATTTTATCTATTTTTGTATTTGTATTTTGTATATTTTGTCTATTAATTTTCTCGTAGAGGAAGCATAGTTTAGATTGTCAAGAGGTAGATTGTCATTTATTGGGCACTATGACTGGCAATCATAAGCGCCTGTGCGTTGCTCACGTAGCTATAGCCAATGGGAAATGAAATTAAGCGTGCAAGACAGCACGGGTACTCCCAGGCTAGTCCCTCCCCGTTCTGTGATTGGATACAACCTAGACCCTAGGTTGAAATGACACCAGAGTATTATTAATTTAAACCCAAAAAAGTTAAAAGTTGTGTTTTTATTCTTCCCATAACAGATTTGAGGACACCACCAATTTCATCAATTTCACAGCTTATAAGAACCACTTAGAGAAACCAGTGATTCAGATCATAGAGGTAGGTTATTGCCACCATGTTTACTTTAGTTTATTTATTATTTTAGCAAATTCTAGAACTTTTTTTTCATTAACAAATGAGTGTTCTCTGCGCTTCTGTGGATTCAGTCGACCCTGTGGAAACTGGATAGGATCGGAACAATTTAGAAACAGAACATCGGTGCAACACAGATAACTTCTTATTTTTATCTTTTTATTCATAACAAATGACTTAACATTTTAATGTATGGCTACATCTTCCTCAGAGTGAGGAGGTGAGGAAGGTATAGCTTCACTGAAACTTTATTAATTTGTTATGCAAATGTAAAGTTAAAAATAAGAATTTGTGTTGCATCTGCATTCTGTTTCTACATTGCTTTTCTTAATATTTGGTTGGAGAACAGCTAATGTTGGTATAGTTTCTGATGCCCTCCTTCGGCCTTAGGTGACGAATAGTCTAAGAGGACTCAATCTGACGGTTGTAATCAATGTGCCAGTCAGACTCCAAGGCAAAGACATTTGGACCAATGTTGGCAGTTTGAATGTATGTACAGAGATTACTAATTATATTTTTTAAAATTAAAATTAAATAATAAAATTAATCAAATTATTTTTGAATATTATTGAAATAGGACATAGATTTTTTTTCATATGAACAGTTTTTTATTTCCTGCAATAGATCCAGGGATGCACTAGGGGGCGTGAGAGTAACCCCATCATTACTGACCTGCAGCAGTACTTTATGGACAACAAGGAGCCTGAAGTGGTGATTAGCAACATTCACTTACACTTATGAGAATCTATATCATGTTGAAATAGCGATATCCTTTTCACCCAATTAGTTCATTTTCAGTGTACATGATACTGTTTGGTAATGGTAATAAGTGGGTCTCCAATTATTCTCAAAACTCACTAATTAGATAACTTGGTATGGTTTATTTGACTCCATTCATCTAATTTTCAGGTGAAATTAGGGTTTGTGTTGTCATTTGCCAATGTGGCAGTAAAGTAGAGTAGGTGCATTCAACATGATCCATCTGGTTGTAGTTGACTAGTCACCAATGATGATGTTTTCTGGGTTTAAAGAGCTTTCGTGTTCACATCCTATTGGTGGAACTCTCAACCCACAGTGCATTGAGTTCTGGGCCAGAACTGTTTCTAGTTTAGAGTGCATTGCTTTCTTTAGGCATTTGTCTGTAGTATAGCTATTGTTGAATTCACACACACACACACACACACACACAAACACACACACACACACACACACACAAATGTATTTTGCATCCCACAGTTTTAGTTACACTGCTGACTGTTTTCTCCTCGTCTCTCCTCCATCAGAACTGCACTTTTGCCGTCTGTCTGGAGTTCAGGTGCACCTCACACATGATAAGAAACGACCAGACACTTTACAGTATTTCTGGAAATGTGAGCTCGGGATGGATTGAAAAGGTGCTGATGAGAGAATGATGTTACTCCTTCAACAATTCTCATATAGTACCAGTTTAGTGCATGTTCTCATGTTGTCTTGCATAGCCAATGATAATTAATCTATAAGCCCACAGGGGCCGTTGTATACCGTAAATATAGCATAGCTGAAGTGTGTTTGACTTTGGTTTGATTACATTTGATCGACAACATGAGGTGAAGTCACCACTCCTTATTACCGTTTGGTTTTCCATAAGACTGGTCTGCGCTCTTGCATAGCCGGTGATATTTAATCAATTTAATCACAGAGGCCGTTGTATACAGTGAATATAGCATAGCTGAAGTATATTTTTATTTAGCACAACATGAGGTGAAGACACCATGATATCTTTTCTCCTCCTTATTATCATTTTGTTTTCCAAAAGACCGGTCTGCGTTCTGCCACGTTCCACCTGGTCAGCTCAGCTACTCTCGAGTATGACAACAGCAGATACATCTACTACTCGTCTGACTCCTCTCACCTCCCACCTGTTCTCAAGGTAACAAACCAAGTGTGTTTCAAAATTCCTTGAACCAAGTGTGTTTCAAAATTCCTTGAACCAAGTGTGTTTCAAAATTCATTTCTCAAGGCCTCATATGCTTCAAATGCTCACTAAGGCCATATAGTAATAATCAACAGGAAGAATCTGTCAAGTGTCCATGTCTTTTTTATGTATGAAATGATGGTCTTATAGACTCATCAGCACACTGTTACTGTAATTGCATCCAGCATGTGTGAAGGGATAAGAGTCTTTCATTACGTGTTTTTTTTTTTTTCTTAACATTTACATTTATGCATTTAGCAGATGCTTTTGGCAATGAATATGGAAACAAGTTTCAGTGGTTTACAGACAAAGAGTCTTGAGTTAGTTTTCCATCATGATATTGTATCCTACAGGTTGAGACTCTTGTGGAGGTGTATGAGGTGCTCACTCTAACTAAGGAGATCAGTTATGGAATCATGGGTGGACTGCTTCTATTGATTATCATGACTGTTGCCCTCATTAAGGTATGGAACATTATACACGTGTGCTTTTAAAAACTTATTTTCCTTCAAGTAAGGACATACTGTTTGTACTGGAAAGCACATCAAAAATCACACTACTACTACTACTACTACTAATAATAATAATACAACTTTCATTGTATATCGAAATAAATAAGGAGGAGCAAGTAATACAGTATTTTATGCTGTTGTTATTAATTGTAGATGGGCTTCTTTGAGAGTGATTACCAGAAGAAACTTCAGGAGGCAAAAGAAACTCAAGGCGGAGACGCATCTGAAGAAGCAGAGTGTCCGTGTACAAACGTGCACGCTGCAGAGTAAAAAGTACAGATTTGTTTATCGTAGAGCAGCCACATTTCTTTGTTTTAAGTTGTATTCAGGGGGCGTAACACCAAACTCCACGCCCTGTGCACAAGCTATATCTATGGGCCACCTCCAACTCTCCACCCAGCCCCCATAACTTGAATTTTTGATTTATCATGAAGATATCATGAAGGAAAGACTGGTTGCCATGGCACCATTATATACAGTGTAATGAATATGTTCTCGGACTGTGTTTATGTCAAGTTGTCATGACAAAGAAATCCTCAGTTAATGATTGATGTCCCGATTAATGTCAAGTTTTTATTATAAAGACATCACAAACATATTTAATGTCACCTTGTCATGACTAAGACAACTTCTGGTAATGTCACTCCAATTAATGTCAAGATGTCATAATCAACACAACCCAAATAAAGCACAACTCAAATAATGACAGATTTATTAATGTAAAAGAGTCATGACAGTATCTTGTCACTCGTATGTAGTTACTTTCAAGTAAAGTTTTACCAAAATTGTGAAGCATGATTGAAGCATTAAAGGTTTTTCATATCTTAGCATGAAGCGAAATATCCATTACCTTTAAAGCATGATGTCTCTACTACTAGTGCTAAATGGGATTCATTTGGTATGTCAGCAGGGAAAGTGGAAAAAATGGAGTCCTAAAGAAATTATTTCATTTTATTGTGCCAACACTGCTGGTAAACAGCTGTTTTTTTTAAAAAAAAAAAAAAACTTTACAGTTATTGTCCTGTTTATTACTTTATGACTACAGGTCCCTAGGCAACAGTCCAACTGGAAGCCTCTTATCAGCTGTGTTTATGTGATGTTTCACTTACTTTCACTTTTGCTTCCTCATCTTGACCTCTGGAGCATAAATTATGAGCATCATTCCCCATGTTTTTGTTTTCCCAATTGACCCTCCATTAAAGGAAAAATCCGGAGTGAATCAACATGTAGCCCTGCTGTTTTATACTGCTAAGCGCTGTTGAAATTCACCTCAATGATAAAATTCCGAGCATTGTAGACCGAGTTTGCGAAACGGCAGCTAACACTAACTGAATGAGGCATGTCAAAAACGAAACCTAATTGATTTGCTTTCGTTTAGAAATGCCCCATTCTGTTAACATTAGCTGCCGTTTCACCATCTCAGTCTGTGTTGCATGAAACCCAGTGATTGAGGTGGCTATCAATAGAGTTTGGCACTATAAAACAATAGGGCTACGTGCTGATTCCCTCCGGATTTTTCCTTTAATGGCCTCCCTGATGAGCTGTAGCTAAATGCAACCTGACTAGTGACTCTACCACTTGACTCTTACATTTGATACTCATGGGTGCTCCTCGTCTATAACTGTCTGTAAAGCACTGCTTTATTTGGCGCTCTACAAATAAAATTGAATTTAATTTGAAAATTGAACCTATACCCATAATTATTTAGCTAGAACATTACAAATGTCACAGTATCAATCCCAGTGATGCCATTTGCTGGAACAGTAACAGAGATATCATCACTCAAGCCAGACAGAACAATGAACACTGTGTTGCTATCTAAGTGATGATATCTTTGTTACTGTTTCAGCAAGTGGCATCACAAGGCAAAGGTGCATGGAACCCTCAAGAGGTAATACAACTGGATTACACAAACATTGAACTGATAATGCCCTGAATGTGCACTGTATGTTCTGGGAAAAGAGGCCGTAAAAGGGAGGTGTAGGTCTACTGGGGCATCGGGCATGAGTTATTTTACTGCTTCACAGTCTGCATGCATGCAAGATACATGCACAGTCATATAGCAATTATGAAATCTTAATAAGGTCCAATCAAAATTCATAAGTCACTAGCCTACAGGATCTTCAGGTGCACAATCCAATACTACAGGACCTACAGGTGCCCAGTCCAATACGCTGAACAGTACACCAGGGATGCCCCCATGGGAGATGTAGCATACTTGAAAGCCAAACCACTTTCTAAGTGGCTGGCCATTTATAAACTGGCTAAAACAATGACTACATCATCATCACACACAAAAAGGAATGCAGACATGGGGCTGTTTAGCATGAAAAAGAAAGTATTATATTGTCTTGGCACCCAACTTGCTCCTCCATTACTTTTTAACAAGGGTTTATAGGCTTAGGACAATAGCCAAAGTAAAACTGTTTTATATTACACTGCTATCTATGCTTGTATCACACCCCAACTGGACTATAGCCCAGTCACATTGCCAGACTGCTTACACATTATTTTGGGCAATAGTGTGCAGTTGATGCATCTTTATCAATGCAATGCTGGAGCTAGTGGAACTATGGGAACCCCACAATGCAAAATATCCCAGAATTCAGGTTGAGGTATCATGAGGAAGAATCTTTTTTTTGCTCTCTACAGCACCTTCCAGGCAGCACTACAAAACACTACCTTAACCCTAATCTTGACTCCACTTAACCCTCATCCTAAACCTAGATTTGGGGGTGGGATCGAGGGTTAGTACTTTGAGGGCAGTGCTGCCTTAAGGCCACCGCACACCGGTTCCGACACAGTGCTGAACCCTTCTGCTGTCGGTGAATTACGATTGAAGTCTATTTTGTCAGAGCCGTCCAGCATCCATTGTTATTTCTCATGCTATGGGGCTAGGTTCGTTGCAAAATTGTCGGATTCAAAAGTGCTCCGCAATGCTGTCGGAACTGGTGTGCGGCCGGCTTTAAAGGCACTGTTGTGGCAAAAAAAAGACCAGAGACCCTATCAAGCACAATAACTAGTATTTTGTTTAGTCCTTTATGGATGGCATTTGTATGATTCCATGGAGGGGCCTTCCCCTATTGATATAGATGGTCCACTCTAAGGTCCTATTTTATTTAGAGGTTATTATAAGAAACAAATAGTGCACATTTGGTAATCATAATAAACAAATACTGCACATTTAGAGTTTGGGGAAACACAATTTCAGTCTTCTTGCAATGTAGCCTACAGTTGCACTGTTTGATTGACAATAAAGTTCACTTTGACTTTGACTACATCCATTAAATATTTCGGTATCACTGGTAAAGTAAAATGTATTATTACTGAGCTGTTGTTGGAAACTAAAACTTTGAAAGATGTGAAAATATTGCTGTAATGTAAACAAGATAAAGTCGGGGAATAAGCATTCTGTTGTCAGTGGTTACTGTTCACTTATTGACCTTTTCCCCCACGTGGTCATCTGCAAAGTTCACAATGTTTTTAAGTGCCGTGAGAAGCAGAATGTCTGTGTCATTGTCCAGATCAATCTCTTCATGGTAGTTCTTCACTGGGAAGATGGAGGTCATGGGGATTCCCAACTTATTACTGCACTCCTGCATCTAAGTACGCATGCGCACACAAACATGCACGCACACACACACACACACACACACACACACACACACACACACACACACACACACACACACACACAGAGAGAGAGAGAGAGAGAGAGAGAGAAACAGAAAGTCATGTTTTCATTTTTTGGAGCTCTGATATAAAAACAGTGCTCATTTATGTTGTTTCTTTGCACAGGCAGGCAAACAATCACACCTTCTCTTTGATCTTCTTGCTTTTGTAGATCATGCTCAGGTCTCGTTTGACTATGGGACAGGCATCATCCACATAGGTCATAAGAATTACTTGTGGGATTCCTGCAGAAATTATATGAGATTGAGAACCATGTGGTTTCACACAACTAGACACACATTCCAACCATAGCTAAGAGAAATAAGCATATATCACGTGCAACTTGCATTACAGTTCTGCCCTACACACATAGCCCCGCCCATTCAAACCTCATGTATTAAGGATGATGACTTACTCAGTGTAGTGGCTGTCTTTCTGATCTCCCGCAATTTAGCGATGACATTATGGGTATCTGCATCATCCATGAAAGTGATTTTGTTTGCAGGAAGCACACTGACCAGGCAATGGACTTTATCACCCAGAGCTGGTGAGCTGTTGTAGTCTGGATCTCCATCTTTCAGAGGAACTCCAGGTGCAAACTGAACAGCATGAAACATTTTATACCATGAAATTATAGGTCAATCTGTTTCTAAGGCGGGTTAATGTGTTATCGTAACAGATTTGTACAGTATGAAGGGATGCAATGACATGCATTCAGTTGTCAGTGCAATCCCCAAGTGTAACATTTAGTGTCCATGTATGTGATACAGTACATACTTTGTGTCCATCTCTTAGATGACCCTCTAGAGCCTTGTTGATGTCACTGATGTGAGCCCCAGCTTTAGTTGTGTTCTCCAGTCCCATGATGTCACTGATGACAAAAGGCAGGAACCTCCCACTTTTCCCTTCTTTAATTCTCTGAGTGTGTAACTAAAATATAAACACAATATGTAGTCTTATATACATATATAAACAGCATAAAGTCTTTGGTCTTTTTTTACTTGACACGCCTGTAAGGACGCAATGTCATCTGCTATTTAGACAACGTCTTGGTCAACAATACGCTCAGCTGGAAATAGCAAAGCCTTGCGCTGTTCGCGAAAGCACTTTGCGCAAGTGCATGACAGAGCCCTATGCATTAATCGTTATTTGTCATGACAGCCTGATATTAGCCAGGTTTACATGGATAGGGTTTCTGCCATTACGATTAGACTATTCTCATTCAAAATTCTGAGCCATCTGATACCATTCAGAATGATTCTATTCAGATCAGACTTTATTATGTGATCAGTGTTGGGGAGTGACAAATTACAAGTAACGGAATAACGTAATTTAATTACAAAATAAACGTAACAGTAGTTAGTTACATTACTTTGAGAAAAATGTGTAATTGAATTAGTTACTTCAAGAAATATTTAGGTTTACAATTTCAGTTACATCTCAATATCTTCTGCAGATACATTGGTTATGTATAGCCTACCTCATGTAAGGGTAAGACTACTAAAGGGTAACAGACACCTCTTTGCGCTACTGTCCGCTGGCACATGACCCTCTTTAGGGTAGGCCTATCGTTTAACAATCACTATCAAAGATGTCTTTTCTGTCCCGCTGGGAGGCAACCAAATGAGGATAATTAAATACACTGAAGTACAGTGGGCGAATTTTGGATGAGGTGAGCAGAAAACAGCACTTGTATCAGAAAACTAATATTGTTTGGTAATGCATCACCGGTTCCGTATCATAAGTCCGACATCCCATTAGTCCGACATCCCATTAGTCCGAAAATGAGCCATTGAGGAGAGATCCCATTAGTCAGACATACCATTAGTCCGAAAAAAGAAGCCCATTGTTCCGACATTCCATTAGTCCGAAAATACACATGTAGAGATGCATGAATGGCTTGTAAGGGGGCTAGTAATTAATGACCAAAATATTGACACTACTTGTCAGTGTTGAGCTGTTCTCGCTCCTCTGTGTGTGAGTGAATGCGTGTGGGCATATTGTGTGTGTCTCCTCCTCATTTTGAATGCTAATTTGTGATGGGTTTTGTAGTAGGAACGTTTTGAGACTGAAGCAGTTTGATGTTCATTTGCACACACACACAAAAAAACACATCCACGGCTGATAGATAATTGTCGCAATTTAGGGAACCTTGGTTGCCCGCAACTGCCACGCACGCATCCCCTACCCCGCTCTCTGCTAATGCTTTTATTTAATTAACCATTGAATGAATCCAGACTGCGGTCTATTTCCTAAAAACTCCGTCTGTCATTGTTTTTGTTAGACTGACGTGACACTCTGTGAATTCCGTTATGTTTCAAAACTCATAATTGGTAATTAAACAAAATCGATCACACAGAGTTTGTCCTGGAAGAAACGGGTCCTATGTTCCCCGCCTTGTATATGACCACGGAAATTGCATGGGATATGCTTGCGAGTGCACATTTCGTAGGTAGCCTATACAACCTGCGGAGTTTCGCACCATCTCTCTGTTGCCTGCATTATGCAGAAAGCAGATTTGGATAGCCTGGTTGAGATTGGACAGTTGAATGAATAGGCTATTATATTTTATTTATTTGTTCTGTAATGTTCTAACCAACCATACTATAGTGGTCCGCAAGTAAGATATAGTGGTAAAGTTTATGTCCAATTACGCACAACTCCAAGGCCAATCTGGAGACGTCTTTTGCTCAAAATCTCTCATACTTGACTTGTCCTTTTCGTTTGGTAGCCAATCTATAGCCTAGGCTACCGCGATCAGACATGATATCCATATACTTTGATTTTGGAGAAATTAGTGCATTCAACTTTTGGGACATGGTTGTTTGTTTTTGTGCTGATTTAGGCTACTCTTAAAAGCGGCTGCTTTCTGCAGCGGCCACCCGACGTTTCCTTATCCTTACAACTTCTCAAAGTTTAGGCTACTTGTTGTTTCCAGTAGATTTTTTCGTTAAGATATTAACCTTGTTTGATTTATAATGTGGTGAAACTTAGGAATTAGTGCCGAATAGACCGCTGGTATTTTGTAATTGTGTTATTCACTGCTTAAACCAGCGCACTTCTGCAGCCACCTTTTTTCCCCAGCAGTGAAGACATTAAGGACTGTCAACATGGCCGTAGCTACAATAGAGGACACCTAATTTTTCGAGCCGAAAATAAGTTAAACATTCTTAATTAATCCCTTTGCGCGCGTTAGTGCCGCAAAAGATATCTCCGGTTTTGCTTCATTGTCTTTCGGAAGCTTTATATGGGCATGATACCTCTTACAATCGAGGTAGCCTATTTGGTAAATGTGATCTAATTAAAACTAAACAATCAGATCTACCCATTGGTATCATTGGTAACGTACTTGCTAGAGATTGAGAGGGTTTAATTTCAGTGTAAATATCGCCTATATTTAGGCAAGGTATGTCTTTATAGTGTTAAAGGCTGAACTTGCTAGATCATCACACATTATAATATAGACCTATAATTTGCAGAGAATTGAAACCTGTGAAATGAACACAATTTTTAAAACTGTAATCTGTGGTGGGAGCACATTATTGTAGACTAAATCATTGGAGCATTTAAATCATTCACTGAAGTAAATGACATTTTTTCCAAACACAATCAGTGGCAGGTTACACTGTTGTCACAAAATCATAAATAGCCTAAAGAATTCTGTGCTAAAAAGATACAGCTGAATATTCAGCATTGCTCAGTTATGTAGCCTATTAGGAAGGAAGGAGGAGCTGTGTCTCATTGACTTTCAGTGGGTATAATTTCTGTGTCTCCATCAGAAAAAAGTCTATCATGATGTGCACCATTGCATTTTTAAGAATTAAAAATTTCAGTAGATCTCTTATGTTGAAAAATTTTCGGCGCGCATTTAGGACCTCGTAATTTCAAAATGCTGTATACGGCCATGACTGTCAATGCTTTACTTAATCCCTGTGTGTGTGCTTTTGCTGTGTGTCAGACTCTTCAGTCAAGTTGACTGCAAACATACAATTGTCATTAGGCTGATTGCCACTGTCTTCTCAAGCAGCTACTGTTACATACAAGACTTAAGTATCTCAATTAAATCCTTTAAATCAATTAAACGTGACTATATCGCACTGGGCTCCGCACTGCGCCTCTGTTCAAAGAACTTCAGTTTGCATACCCCCTCTCCTTCCCTCATCACAAAGTGTGGGCACGGAGCAGCAACAACCTGCGCCTTGCCGTGCGGCTGCATGGAAGCAACTGGGAACATAGGACCTGGGGAACATAGGGATGACCCCGTACTCAGTGCTGTGGCAAGGATTGTTTGGATATGTTTACTGAGTTTGAAACTAAAAACAATGTAGACTACTGAGAAAACGTATTTTCACGAGAAAACGTATTTTCCTTCGCGGACTGCTGGTTGGACTCATTCACCAGATTTGGTGAGATGTATTGTTTTTCTGTGTTTTCATATTGCTTGACCTAGCAGAGAGACAGCAATCCCATTCTTCCTTTTTTTCTGTGGATTATATTTTTGGTTTGCTATATCGCAGACAAAGTTTTGTCGGCAGCGGCCCTCTCGCTTTCCTGGATTGGATTATTGACTCTTGTGCGTGGTCCTGGCAAAATACAGGACATTTTTCGTTTAGTTTGGACTTCTAGGTTTATTTTTAGGACTGAATGAAAGGGGGAATTGCAATGCCTGGGATTGTTTGGGACATTTAATTGTGTGTGAATAGCGCCGCTGTGCGCGACCTGGGTTATTGTTTCATGTATATCCTCCTTTACTGTTAAACCGAAGAAAGGGACATCGTTTCATAGCCTATAATTAAGAGACGCACTCAGATTTGTAGCCTACCTTGTACTTTATTCTCAGAATTATCTGTTTATTACATTCATATTTAGTCATTCAAAAGAACCCCTTGATTGTTACAACAGGCCAGCACATTTCCACCTGTCTTTAGACACACGATGCTATACAAAGAAGACGTCTCCTTTGTTCCACGAATTTTGCGTCTTTCATTACAAGTCATCCATCCATTTCTACTGTGTATGGTCGGACTAATGGGACTTCGGACCAATGGTCCTGTTTTTTTCGGACTAATGGTATGTCTGACTAATGGTATCTCTATTCAATGGTTCATTTTCGGACTAATGGGATGTCGTACCAATGGTCCGTCCCCGCATCACCAGCCCACATTAGTCCCATTTTCCGGAGTTAGCAAGACGTCAACAGTGAAATAGCAATCAGAATTCAACCATTTTGGTAGCCTGACAAGCCAGACTATCACAAAATGTATAGTCTGGCCATGAGTGATAGACCCTCGGGTGAGATGTCTTAAACCTCAGCGCAACTAACAAGCTGATTCAAACAAGGCTAATGCTGCCCAATGACTCCTTGTACAGATAGAACGTTGTGATAGGCTAAACACCACGATGTTTGAATACAACCTAGAGCATTGCATTTGGATTTATGGCATTTTATGGCTGATGGCTATACGTACTCGCTGAGCTAGTTAGGCTACCATTTTGGTTGAAGTAGCAATTGAATGCATTTTGTAAGTAAGTAGGGTGTAAACTAGAGGTGGAGTGCTCAATGATGAACACTAGTTCGCATGATGTAGGCTACTGATAGGCCTACTTAAAACTGCATAAACATGAGACAAGATTAAGGATATAAATTATTATATCAATAATTTATTACCCTATGGCAAACTTGTAATTTCTAAAAAATTGTTAGAAAATTAAACGTTTTACCGTCTTGGTGAAGCTTGTGCCCGACAAAGTATCAACTAAAGCTCCTTGGGACATGCGACCCTGGAAGATGCTGTCTATGGAGTTGACAAAGCTGGACTTTCCTGCCCCAATCGGGCCATGCACAAGAATCCGCAGGTGCTGGACCTCTGGGTTGCTGATCTTAAAACTTCTCAGCGCATCTATCATATCATGCTTTTTTCTGTAGATGTAAGGGAATATTCTACTATTAAATCATCAATTCACAAATATTTTGTTACAATTCTCCTGTATTTTATGACATTGGCATGTACATGCAAGGCTTTATGTCTAATTAATAACTATTCATCTACAATTGTAAAAGACGTTATCAACAAAAGCTACCATCATGAAGGCATCATTCCAGTCCAGTAAAATGTTTATGTGTTTATGATCAGCTGTAACACATTCCACTTACTTCACTTCAAAGCTGAAAGGTCTCCAGTTTTCCTCAAGCACTAAAACCACAACAGGAACACACACACACACACACACACACACACACACACACACACACACACACACACACACACAATGCAGGTGAGAGATGATCCTATTTGGTTGAGTTTCTGTGTGTGTGTTTGTGTCTCAGACTTACAGGGGTCAGGTTTGGGTGCGGGTGCTGGCTGTGGCTTAGGAGGTGTCTTTGCTTGGTCGTTCCCCATAATCACTACTGTTGACAAGCACAAGCACAGACCCATGAGAATCAGACTTGTGCTACTAAATCACTAAGGCAGGGACTTTACTTTTCTTTGCAATCTTACTCTTTTCTTCCTTCTCAAGGAATACGATACTGTACGTTGTTAATGGTGCATAGGCTACTGTATGTAGCTTGTTATCACTGGAAATCGTCACTAAATACTTTTTTAATATATAGAAAGCACAGCAACTGCGACAGTACAGTAAGTGCACTTTGATAAAGATGTCATGGTATCTTTCTCAGTTGGCCTAGCACTACTGTAAGTGCACTTTGACTAGTATGGCTATTCAGTATTTATGTATGTACATGTAAAATAAAAGCCTCATATTCTCCCTGCAGGATAGAAACGTATCTCCAAAAGAATTTCTTAAGTAAGATGGGGGGGGAAAAATCGCTTTTAATTGAACATCAAGTTGATATCATGTCTTATAAAATATTTAACATACATTATATGGTCATAAAATTACATGTTAAATATTCAGAAGACACATACTGTACCAACATGGAGACTGACCTATTGTGTTATTTTATGAAGAAAATATGTAAAGAAATAAAACAAAATAATAAAAAAGTTACTTCCCATCAACGACAATATACAGTACAAAATATAATAAGCCGTGTTAAGACAGACAAAGTACTTGGACATTTCTGAAAATCTTTTTTTAACATTAGTTGATGAAGTTCATTCCATTCATGTACTAACTTATGTGTAGGCCAATCATAGAACATTATAATAGCTTCATATTCTTTGCTTATAAACCAGTTTTAGAGAATTAAGCTTTTCTCTCTTACCTGGCAAAAGTGGTCATATGCTGCGCAACTAGAAGATGAACTCTCTCTTACTGTGTAGGTGGCTTATGCTTGTCTTGTGCTATCTGTTTCACTTTCACATGTACTGTAAGTTGTCCCAAGTCCACCCAGAGAAAAGACTGCTAGTTATACTTAAGTATAAAGAAGTGAACTAGCTCAAAAGAGGTGAGAGGTAAAAAGTTTCACGCACACAAAAAATCTTTGCAAAAATATTTATTGGCCGATTTCAAGTTAGAAGGACCAAATGTTTCAGCCTGGTAGCTTTTTTGTATGCTGAAAAAGTTCTCTGTTTGTATAGCAGTGTCTTATCAAAATCTGTATTTTCTGTAGACAGGCGCCGTTTCTCAATATCCGTACTTGAATGTACTTGCGATCTCATGGATTTGTGAAACGTCATGAAACACAGCAAAGTACTGTTCCAATTCAAAAGTTCACATTTACTCAAGTTCCCGGATGTTTTCGCGATTCAGCCATTTTTTCAAGGATGCATCGGATGGTGACTTCTGATAACTTCAGGACCATTCACCTTTTTCACCTACGTCACTATGAGGCACTAGGCTTGGGTGGTAAAACTTCCCCAGAAGTAGCTTCTGGGGATGGGATGCCCCTCATCTGCCCAATTTCCACCTGTCCGGCATCAGTGAGAAATTATTAATTATTATATTATTTCTAAGCAAAGGGATTTTTTCCTTGCCCCTGTTTCTCATGGATGCTTCCCGTACTGCCTGTAAAGCGCCACGAGACAATGCACTGTATTTGAGCGCTCTACAAATAAAATTGAATTGAATTAAATTAACGTTTCGTCGGCACTTCCTCTAGTTTTACCACCCGAGCCTGGCGGCCAGGTGAAAAAGGTGAATTATTCCCCTTACTGCATTTAGGCGCTCCGTTCTGAGCTAGGAGAATGGCGGAGCTTAATGCAAGGATTTACTATTTCTGTCTTTAAACTAATAAATCTGGGAAATGAAGTCTGTACACATGGGTTTTGTAACCAAAAAGTGTGTCTGTGGTGAGATACGATGTTTGTACCACTGTTAGCTTGTCATTCACCAACCTGCCGGTGTGTTTTGGGGCAAGCGTAGACGGCTTCCCCTGCAGCTAGCTAACGCAACAAGTACCCAACGTCTCAAACTGCAGGTTCAGCGCACTGTGTCCTTGCATTCTTGGAAGTTTGTACTCTTGTTCTCGATTTCCCAAGTTTGAACTCGCAAGTAAAGGCTCAAGTATAGCCTACTTCTGCGTACACCTATTGCATGTCCGTCTCCGAGTCTCCGCTTGCGTGTCCAGTCATATCATACTTCTACGTCGCTTGTCCCTCAGCCAGGAGAGAAAAATACTGCAGTCGGGAATGACCGACTGCCTGAGCAGCGCCAAAGTCCGCCTATTCATTAACAACTAAAGCAGAACTCTGCTGGCTACTTCGTGTACACAGTAGCCTATAGTAACCTGTGTGGGGTTGAGCTTTTGATATCTCTTGTCACAAGGAGCAGGTTATGGTGATCAGTAGGCACAAATAAGTTGACTGAATGGAAGAAAATGAACTTTATTGCAGCCAGGAGTGTCCTGCTGTCTGCTAACTAGCTTGCTATCTAACTAAAAAGCTAGAGATAGGATAGCCTAGAGTTCTCCCTGGTGTTGTGAGAAGAAACCGGGAGAATGACCAATCACAGCCCTTACCTGACCCAGTGCCCTCTCCGTTCTCGTACACGCATTGACGGACAGATAGGAAATTTTGGAGGTGCACGTCGAGCCACGGAGAGGGTCTACAACAGGCTCTACGTCGTCGTAGAGGGCTTTGCGGTGCGACGCACGTATGACTATAAACCTAGCTTAAGGAAGTGTTATCATTGTCCCTTCAAGAGGAAAGACACATGCTGTTTCTAAAATCACATATTGGTAATTCCAACATGACACTAACAAGCTCCTGCAGTCTTTCTTCTAGTTAGTTCATCAGAATTGTTTTTGTTCTATAACAATGAAGTCAAAGCTTTTTAAGAATGTCACAGACAAAGAAAGTGAAATAATTTTAGCCATGTGTCAGTACAACATCACATCAGCTGTGGGGTATGTTTGTATTGTAAATTCCGCAAATTAATTTTCCAGTAGGCTTACAAATAAATATCTATTACAGTCCTTTAAGTACTTCAAAACTGTTAACTGGTAAAAGCTCTTTAATAATCCATCTGATTCACTTAATTTAAATAATAACCCATTTGCAGGTAGCCTACATAAATTAATATAGTCTACTTTTAACAACTTGATATAGTAGCCTATAGAACACACATGGCTTTTATTAACTCTCGTTTAATCTGAATCATGAATGTGTTTACCTCCTTACAAAGATACATATTCATTTATGAGTTTCTACAGTGCTGAATCTTAGCCATATTGGCCTGTACCACTCTAATTAATAATGCAGCAAAGGCAGTGAAGAACTTTACAATTTATTTGTCAAAAACAAGTTACAAAAAATTGGCCCGTTGTCCTTATTTTTTATTTTATTTTTTTTAAAGAAAAAAAAACAAGCAAACAAAATAAAAAAATGTATAAACATATAAAATGAATAACCGGTAAGAAAACAAAAACAAAACATAAGAAATCATACAAACAATAAGGAACTGAATACCGAGCTCGGAAGGAGATGATGAAGGCCTAGGGTTATACAGAGATAGCCTGACATAGCCCGACCATAATACTGCTGTTCATCCGTATTCATGGTCTGGAGGTTCTTTAACCTGACGCGATTATACTGCGGAGGGGAGGGCATTCACTTCTGGTTTGAAACGATTGGACAGCTCGTCTAATCAGCTTCGCTTATTGGCCGGTAGACTCTCTACCGATGTAAACACGCCCCAGAGGACCGTTCCCAGACCATGGATACGGATGAACATTCGCATTATGGGCGGGCTATGTCAGGCTAATACAGAGACCAAAACCGAAGATTATGGCCTTCTTTTACAAAGACTAGCGCTATTCGTGCTGCGTCTGTTTATGTGAGAGTGGTAATAGTGTACGCTGTGCCTCCTCATTTTGCGATGTATTTATCAATCCTTAAACTGATCCGTGCTTACCCCGCCCTCTAGCGCAAACAATGTGCCTGCATGTGATCACTCTGTTGTGGATCCTGCGTGGAGTAGCACGGGTGCAAGCAGAAAGTTTGCAACAAAGAATTGGAGTTATTAGTTTATGAGGTAACAAACAAATATACTACAGGCCAAAAAATTCTCACCATCGGAAAAAAAGAGTATGACATTTTGTCTGACATTACAAGAAATAACTGGCAGATAATTAAATTAATGTGTTAGACTGGAATTGATTAAAAATAACAATGAGGAAAATACATTCAAAGAAGACTGGAACATGGCTTTGAGGTCTTTATTATTTATTTAGCGATTTTTTCTAGTTTAGTATGTGTTGGGATGGAATGTGAACGTCATCTTTGATTACATTCAGTAATTGAATAATGCCTATATGGTACTGCTGTTTAATTTGTATTGCCGGATTATTTCTGCTTGGCTTAATTAGAAAAGAGTAATTCTCGTGGCAAACATGTATCTGGTCCCAAACATGTATCTGTCTTCATCTTGTCCGGATCACTGCTGCCATTAAACAAAGTAAAATTTCAGACAGAACGATTTGCTCTTGGTTTATACCTGCTTTGATTTACCCCACGCAACGTACAGGTGCACTCTTATGGGCAGTCTTTGTAAATGCCACGGAATACGTATTTGCAGTTTGCGCATACCATCCCACTCCCCTTCCTCAACGCGCAGCTTGCCCGATTACGTTCACATGACAGGCTATTTGCAATTTCAGCCAGGTGCGCTCTTCAGCCAAGACAGTCTTTGCATGGAAATAACGCCTGGAAAACAAATAGCGCAAAACGGATGATAAATCTACCCCTAAGTCTCTATAGGGCTGAGACCATTAATGCACTGGTTTTAAGGACATCAAATGACAGTATTATCTATAATGACATCATTATCCATTATCATTTCTCCAAGTTATACAACAATGTACCCTTCACATTTTCTTCATCTTCGTCAAGGATGTAAAGTCAGAGGGGGCGTACTGTGTGTGGATTATTTTTTAATTTATTCCAGCTATACATTACAGGTAGGCTACCTATGTAATGGGCAAACAAACATTTTGTTGTTAAGATTGTTTTTACTTCTAGACCTTTTCACCCACATGGTCATCTGCGAAATTGACAATGTTTTTGATAGCCGAGAGAAGCAAAATATCTATATCTTTGTCCAAATCAATCTCCTCACTGTAGTTCTTCACTGGGAAGATGGAGGTCATGGGGATGCCCAACTTATTACTGCACTCCTGCATCTGTACTCATACAAGCACACAAACACAGCACACACACACACACACACACACACACACACACACACAAACACACACACACACACACAATATGCACTATTAATTTTGTATATATAGCACACATAGACAACTTTTTAAGGTATCAATTGTTATAAAAAATACCATACTGTACGTTACATTTGCTCTCTAGAGGAAAACACAAACACACACCTTCTCTTTAATCCTCTTGCTTCTGTAGACCATTTGCAGATCTTTTCCAACTATGGGACAGGCGGTATCCACTTTTGTTGCAATAATTACTTGTGGAATTCCTGTGGAAAGAATAATGGAGTACTGGAGGGAGATGCAAATTCAGCAGAATTATGAGGGAATGCAATGGCTTTTAAGGCTTCGAGTAGGGTTAATGCTAGCCTCACCATTGCCTAATTAACTCTAGTAAACAATTATCCGCAGCCTATTATTACGTTTGTCTTGTAAATATAGCCTACACCTAATTTGAAAAGTTAATGGAACCTGACTGTCTGGTGTGGACCCCCTGCTGGTGTAGAATGTTATTTGGAATGTTCACAATCCTAAATTACATAGATAAATATATCAACCAAGTACATCTGGCCATTGTGACTTACTCATTTCAGTGGCTTTCTCTCTGATAGCCCGCAGTTTGTTGATGACATCATCAATCTCATCATCCTCCATGAAGGAGATTTTGTCTGCAGGAATCACACTGACCAGGCAGTGAATTTGATCACTCAGAGTTGGGGAGCTGTTATAGCCATGGTCTTCCTTATCCAAATGGTGAACTGGGTTAAACTAAACAAATAAAATAAAAAGTTAAAAATCAAGTGTTAAAACATTTGTCTTTAGGAGTGAGTGTTACAGAGTGTAGTAGAACATTAGGGCCATTGCCCAGCAGAGTCTTGGTCCAGGGGTTCCTAACTTTTTTGACCTGTAGCTTATGGTCATTTCCAACTCTCCAGGGCAAAACACAGAGGAAAAACTGTACAACTAAAATTGTTGAATTTTTACATATTTGACATTTTTACATCATGAATGAATCATGAATGAAACGTGTCAGAATTATACACCACAATTTAATTAATTGCTTTTGAGTATAGTTAGATAAGGGATTTATGGTGGAATCTACATGTCATGTGTTGAGTGATATTCGCATGATGGTCAACACAACAAGGCTAACTATTTTTCCATGTCCATGTCAAAATCAAATGCACACAGCTTGCACATAATGTTAGCACTGTTTTGGTTACAACACTGAGATGTGTGGTTCCGACTTGGGGAGCAGCAATTTCTGGGAGTTGTCCTGTTGGTGTGTGTGTGTGTGTGTGTGTGTGTGTGTGTGTGTGTGTGTGTGTGTGTGATATACATACTTTGTGGCCCTCCCTTACATGACCCTCCAGAACTAGTTTGATGTCTTCAATATGAGCCCCAGCCAGAGTTTTGTTTTCAAGTCCCATGATGTCACAGATGGCAAAAGGCAGCGACCCACTTTTCCCATCTTTAATTCTATGAGTGTGGATCTGGAAATACAACACGCTGCGAGGTTTGGAATGTTCTACAACCAATAAAATAACAGTAAGAAAATATTGAACATGAATTCTACAATATCTGGAATCT
Source organism: Sardinella longiceps (assembly GCA_027497455.2). Classification (NCBI taxonomy): domain Eukaryota; kingdom Metazoa; phylum Chordata; class Actinopteri; order Clupeiformes; family Clupeidae; genus Sardinella; species Sardinella longiceps. The sequence goes on from JAODXP020000015.1 coordinate 12,767,446, forward strand.
ATTTAACTAGGTGATGTCTCACCTTTGTTGTGTAGCTTAAGCCACCCATAGCATCAACGAAAGTTGCTTGAATCATGCGGCCCTGGAAGACGGCAGCAATGGAGTTGATGAAACTGGACTTCCCTGCCCCGACCGGACCGTGCACTAGGATACGCAGACACTCAACTTCTGGGTTGCTGATCTTAAAATTCCTCAACTCTTCCATCATTTGCAGTCTTGTTCTACATTTTGAGACATTAACAGGCTCACCTTTCACATTTTGAAGCATTTATTGCTAAAAAAAAAATGTTTAGTTAAGTGGCACACTTACGACTCTTTGAAATTGAAAGGCCTCCAGTTTGTAGCCAGTGCTAACAGAAACAAACAGACATGAAGAAGAATGACCAGATAAGGATTTAGACCCCCATTTGATTTATTTAGACTTAGCAGGTTCTCTAGCCATCTTAACTTTACATCATTCTTGAGTTATACCTAAACCTCTACCTCAAGGTTATTATGACACAATTCCCAACATATTCATATATGCATATTACCATGGACCATTCTTAACAGGGCCGGCCCGGCTTTTAAATTCTGCTTAGGGCCCCGAAAGGCTTGGGCCGGCCCTGATTCTAGGCTTCACAAGTTTTAGTCATTAAGTCATTTAGTCTTTGCCAATGTCATGTAGGTGTCAAAATGTGCACTACTTAAAGCCACCACATGCAACATTTAGGTAAAATTTCGACGTTTCCTATTCATTACACCTTTATGTAAATTGCCTAGAATTCACTAGACTTGATAAATGACATGTTGCGGAGTAAAACGAGCCCCTTCACGAGATTGTCCGACCCTCCTAGAGGCAGATACCGCCTATGCAACATCAGGGAGCGCGTCCCGGCTATCGTAAGTTTTGGTTAGCAAGCAAGCTAGGTCACGTGACTTAGCCAGAGTTTACTGTTTGAATTACAATGCGATTTGTGACTTCTCAGCACATTCAACTGTCGATACATTTTGTTAGCGGCGATCACCATTGACTATGCAATTCTAAATGGTGGATTATTGGCAGAGACGCTTAATAACTGCTTTGTTTGGTTGTTAGCTTACTGGATGACGCCACCGGATCCTGCATAGGTTCTCTTTAAGGAAAAATTGTACCGTAGGCTTATAGTTTTCATATTAAGAAAAATTAACAGAAAATAAATACATTTGCTTTGTTTTCAAAAACGAAGGTAGCAGTGGAAGTTAAGATTTTGATGTTTGTATGTTATGATTGAAGATGAAGGCCTTTTATTTTGCAGTAAGGGACTTGCCAAGCGAAGGCCAATAATGTGCATTGTTAAGGGTTCATTATGTGCAGGCAACACAGTGTGTAAGCAACAATAAATCCTCTACCTACACATCCTATCATCATATTAAATACTGTAAATATTGCTTCTTGGGTTATTCCTAGATATGCACAAGTCTGTATATAACTATATCATGATATAGTTTTTTTTGTTGTTGTTAAGGAAGTCAAGCTAATAAAATGGCTGAATGTGGGCGTAGGCACCTGCACATGTGTGTGTGTGCATGTGTGGCAGACTTACGGACAGGGGCAGGAGGAGGGACAAAGACACGTTCTTGTCTTGGTTCTGGCTCAGCAGGAGCCTTTGCCTGACTGCCTCCCATAGTTACTATAAAAGCACAAAGACATAAAACTTCCTCTTCAACTCCAACCACACAGGTTATTATACTACTATATATTAACTATTCTTTAGCTAGAGTTTCTTGACCTGAGTTTATTCACAAAATCATTTCAAATGTAACAAGTTTAATTTTAAACTCAAACCCTATTTTGCCTGACCACCACCCATAAATATTATTGTTGCTAAAAAGCTCAATCAAAAAGTAATAATATGTTGTACATGTAACAAAGTCATTATGTGTAAAAATAGTTTTGTACATATCACGACCTACCACATATTATGTTGAATTATTATTATTATTAAATTATTATTTATTACACAGTTCATGCCTTACTTACTCTGCAAAAGAAGTCACACCCCATGCATCTGTGTCCAGGTCTGGAGATGAATGTGTGCTTGTATGAAGGGCTTATATACCCAGTCTTGGATAGAGAAACAACCTATCCTCTACATCAGTGTATTGTTCACAGTTTCACTTTTGTATTCAAGCACTGTCTATCTAGTCCCATTGCTATAAACAGTCTCATGACTGTCAGACTTTTGCCACTGAATATCGGCTAGTCTACTGTTATAGTGACTTGTAGATACAGTAATAGACATTTTAATTTTTATGGCCGTTTTCAGGGATGATACTGAAAACAAATCTTGGGCCTGAACTTTTCTTCCATTCTAGCGAGATGGGCACAGGTGTTTACGACACATTTAGACCACTTGGTATCTTCAGCTATTGAGGCTGTGATGGTTGATGTGCAAGGATGCACATTGAACTCAGAACTTGTTATTTACTGTATCAATCCTCAATCCAGGTAATTTATGCAAGGGCACAATGAGAAAAAAACGTTGAAATTTTACTAATCCTACATTAAACCCAGCTCTATATATCTCAAGGCAAACTTTTTTTTCCCCTGCATTTTACCAATGTCTCAACTTTTTTCAGAAATGGGTTGTATTTTATGTGTTTTCTTGTCTTTACTAATAGGACAGTTTAGTTTAGTTTCAGTTTTAGTTTGGTTTATTGGGATGCAGATGTGATGGGTTAAGGGAGTGCAGGACAGAGGTAGAATAGTAAATCAGCCAGCACTAACTGATAAGGTATAAAGTTTCAGGTTTTATTATATGATTGTGCAGACAAAATTGTATACACCTGCACTTTATAGCTAGTATCTCACTGATAACTCAGGAATACTGGCTGTTCAGTGGCCACAAGGCAAAGGTACAAATAGAGATACTCATATATATACTGTATATGCCATGTTACACAAGCTTGATGGTAGTTTTTGCCCTCAACGGCACCTTCCAGGCAGCACTGCCTGAAAGCCACCACCTTATCCTAACCCTAAATTTGGGGGTCTAGTGCCTTGAAGGAACCATTGAGGGAAAAAAAAGACCAATGACCATTATATGCTCAGATCATGCAAAGGTTTGGTGTAATTCAGGCATAGCTCTGTTGCACAAGCTTGCTTGCACAAGATAGTGAGTGGAATGAAAGCATTTTGGAATAACATAGACCAAATGCCATACAATAGCGAACACACACAAAAAAAACAACACAAAAGCAATTTACACAAAGGAACGGGCAGCATTGGCTACCCCCCAACTTTAATTCCAGTGTTCACCAAGTCTTTTAGTGTGAACTTTTATTTCTTTTGAGATCAAGTAAAAATCATACAATACTGGAGTCCATGTCCATGGAGTACAAATATACCAAAAGGAAATCAAATGCTAGTTCCATTTTCCACATGCCTTTAGTGTGAGAATGAACAGAACCTGAAAATGTTTGGGCATGCAGGCTAAATTTGAAAATAGAGCTGAGGAAGGCTACAGGTCAGTTTACACCTTTGCAATTGAGAATACATTGAAAATGGTGGTTTGTTATCTTTTGATATTCCTAACACATATTAAGGCAAATTAACGTCGGAAAATGATGTCTGTGGCGACGTGAAGCCAGTAACATCAAGCATTTCGTACAGCATTCCAAATGGAGAGTAGGTAGCATGGTCTCACAAAATGTTGGCGATCCTAGCGTGCTAGGTTAATTGACATCAGATTCCTAAGCTTTATACACCTTCCTTCTGATCTGAAGCCCCACTTCTAGAGCACCGGACAAGTGATGTCTGTGGCAAAGAGAGGAAAGGGGGAGGGACAAATGGCAATTGAGATTGATAGGCAATATCTATTAGACATAATCACCATTCAATCATTTCAACTGGACCTCTCAAAAGGACTGGATTGTGTTTTTTCCGCCCTGTTCATTCCACATGATAAACTATTTTCTATTTTTTGTGCTAGAGCATTGGATTGATTGGCGGTGATCCAGGTATGAAGGGGATTTTAATAAATAATTTAAAAATTTATGTTCCAAGGAAGCACCATACCTTTAAAGAAAAGCAGGATGATGATGATTTGGCGCCCTCTGGTGGTTAATCATGACAATAATTATAATCTTTTAGTGGGAGTCTGCACAGTGTAGAGCAGGAGTAGTCAATCATTCTGGCTGAGGGGCCACATTAGGTTTTGGATATTGACTGACAGGCTGGGACAGTCAACAGTCAACCTGTTCATGGGGGTTGACACTGGTAAATTGGAAAGTCTCAAACCAATAGCCCCACTTTCTTGAGAGGACATGTTATATGAACCCAGACATCTCTATTCCAGAGTTCAGAATGACATATGCTGCAACCAGTGATATCAATGACTTTACTTGGAAATGGTGTGAAACTTCAATTCACCCGTTCTGTTTTTGTTTCAAAATGAAAAAGAATAGAGGTGGTTGAAGGATGAGAATGCAAGACTACTTGAAAGGTTTTTTTTATTTATTATTTATAGTTTTTAAGACTAGACTTTTTAATACTAGAAAAATGATTTAAAAAATGTGATTTAAGCAACAGATTGTAAAAAATGTGATTTAAGCAACAGATTTAAAAAAAAAAAAAATGTTTAAGCAATCAAGATGAAAGAAAGTTGCCTTTATTCCACATGTTCTGCTACATGGTCATTTGCAAAGTTGAGAATGTTCTCAAGAGCAGAGAGGAGCAGCACGTCCATGTCATCTTTCAGTTTTATCTCTTCATTGTAGTTTTTGACTGGGAAGATATAGTTCATGGGAACTCCCACTTTGTTACTGCACTCCTGCATCTGGGTGCACACAGACACACAGATGCATGCACACAAACACACAGACACAAACACACACGCACACACACACACATTCAAACATGACAAAACATGAACACAAACAGAATTTATTCCTTCAATCAGTGTTGTGTGCAAATAGCATGACATAGCCCGCCCATAATACTACTGTTCATCCGTATTCATGGTCTGGAGACGGTCTTCTGGGGAGGGTTTAGGCTGCTAACAAACAACCGGCCAATCACTCCCCCCACCTTATAATCGCTTCAGGCTAAAGAACCATGAATACGGATGAACAGTATTCTGGGCGGGCTATGTCAGGCTAGTGTGCAAACACCTGTGTAACTTTTTGTCTTCCACTTAGCTCTATTAGAGTTAGCAAATCATTACATATTCAAGTGACAAAGGCAATCAATTAGCAGGTAAACGAATACATGCACAGATGACTATTTTTGCAAACAACATTGAATAAACATTGATTTCAACTCAATTCTCTATTGAATTTTTTATTTCCTCTATATGAAAATAAGAAGAAAGATGCAACATTGAAAACTCGTACACTTTGGGTTCATGCTTGAAAAGGTCTCATTTGGATAGTAAGATATTGGAGCAATCAGAACAGTGGGCCCACTTGCTACCAAGATAGGAGATTTAGGCAGGCTTACTGGGTTATCCTGGATGAACATAGCCCTGACTTGGTTTCACAGAAGAGATCACATAAAAGTTACCATGGGAATTTATACTTGGAAGCTAGCCTGCTCCTGACCAGGCTAAGTCTGTAAACTTTTCACTATTGTATTAACTCGAAAAGCTGTCAGAAAATCACCATTTTGCAAAATGGTGGGTCGTTTTACAAGTATTTTATTTTACAATAATTATTTATCATGTTAACCATTGCTTCCTTATTGTTAATATTCATATGCCAAAGCTGCCAAAGTAGAAATGTGGGACATATTGGCTAAAATATCTGCCATAGATTCGTTGAGAAAGACGATGTAAAGTTTTACTGTTTCAGTGGCATGCTTTTAAAAGAGTTAAAAAATCCCGCACACTGTCCATTCCACCAACAAACTTTATTACAACGTTTCGGTCATCCGCCTGAATGATAACCCCACTGGGATAATATCCTACGCACCTGTCAAACTACTGAGGTGTGCAAAAGCGTCATTTGGAAATGCTTTTAAAAGAAACAAACTACGTTGCGTTGCAAGATGAGGACACAATCACAGGTGGGAGCATACGTATTTGCGCAGTGAGCTGTCTGTCACGCCTTCTCTCTTAAGCTTGCAGATGATATTGAATTTCCCGTCTTTAATATAAATAGTTTTGCTTCCTTGTAAGCGTCAGGCAATTCACTTGTTTTCTTCACGCAAACTATTATATTACATGCGTTTCAAATTCTCACGAGTGCGTTTGTTGAAAAACGAGCACGCGCGTGCATGCAGAATTACTTAGACCCGGCTTGACGTAGACGCCTCAACTCATCCGTGCTTGAGATTCATGAAACGTTTTCTTGTTTACCTAGAAGAGGCTTGGTCAAGCCCCGTCTTTGTCACTTATCTAGGATCTACTTACTCTGGTTTTGTGAAATATGCCCCAGGACAGTTAATCCCCACTGGGAAGCCACACAATGTGTGCTCCGAAGACGTAGTGTAACGGATGCCAGCTAGCTCGGCTAGCTTGGTTGTAGTATGTGTAAATCCTCACAATCCAATTCCTTGGGCGTTTTTAGCTGCTGAGATAAAAGCCTGGGCTTTTAGCTCAGTGGTTAGAGTGTTCAACTCCCACGTCGGGAGTTGGTAGCATGCAGGGTGGCGGGCTCGAGACCCGTGTGCGGTGCGGACCGCCACCAGCTTCAGCAGCACACACACACACACTTTCGTTTTTTGTGGATAGTGGAGACTAGCATCACTCTGAATAGCCCATGTGTCTGCAGCTACTAGACAAAGAAGTCCTGCATTTTTTTATACTGTAGTATAGAGTATACATATATGTAGCCTAATGTTAAATTAACATATGTTGTTGTTCACATATGCATACATTAGGCCTACTTGAAAATAGCTCCAGTTATTCATGAACAATGAACAATGGGCCTACTTATCAGTAAGCTTGAATAAGTTAAATTTGAACAACTAAACATGAATGTATTGAACTATTGAACTGAATGTTTTGAAGCTATATATCAAGGACACCTTAACATGCTCAACAAAATACAGTATGTGAACTAACAGTGCATTACTAATAAAGCCACATAATCAGTGAGAGCCCTATGCTTGTTTCCCTGCAACAAGGCGGCTCCATCTCAGGGTGATGGAAGATAGTGACACTCTTAGTGCGTTTGAAACGTCCTGTCGATTGCGCAATTTTGTCTTAGATGCAACCATTGCCGAAAACGTGGGTATGTGGTGAGAAATGGTAGCAACGTTTTTAGCACTTTCACAGCTATCACGACATATTCCGCTTTGGTTTTGTTCAAAATTACTTTTAAAACCATCATTTGCTATTTCCATTGATCTTCCTCCTGCGCTGACAAGTGATTCGAAATTCGAGTGGGTTGCGGACCTTTGGAGGGTTGCATGGATCTGTGGAGGATGGGTAGTAATGCTCAAACTCATTTGAAACCAGATGATCGCACACCAGCTGCGAGAGAGAGGGCCCTGCCTCAGCCACTCCCAAAATCCCCACTAATGTTTGGAAAATATTAAATAGGCTACCCCCTGTCCACTCGTCTTCGACACAAATCAAGCTTGCTTTAAATGCAGCAACTTTATCTGCCAATTTAAAGACCGTCGCTGTGGTGCATGCAAGTCACCGGTCTCTATGAATACATATTTTAGATAGGACTCGTTATATTTTCAATTGAAGGACCCCTTCTTTTTCTTTGCATTATCTGGCTTACTAACATCATTAGTGGGTCTCCCCCCCCCCTTCCCCTTCCAAAAAAAATCTCTAGACGTTTGTTTTTTCAGACATCAGAAAAAAGACGTTGCCAAATGCAAACATGCATGCTTACTATCTAAAAACAGCGGGCTATAAGAAGTACATTGAGTTAGCATGCTTTTTTTTTTTTTTTTTTTTTTCGTCACGGCCCGGTGTGAAATTCTTTTTTTTTTTTCTCGTCACAGCCCAGTTAGGAAATTCCTGAGGCCCGGTACTGGGCCGCGGCCGGGGGTTGGGGACCACTGCCTTAATCCACCCTGACACATACACACACACGCACAAACACACCCTAAGCCACCTCACAACAAACCTTCTCTTTGATCCTCTTGCTTTTGTAGATGTTCCTCAGGTCCTTGTGTACTTCAGGACAGGCCTTATCTACCATTGTCATTACAATGACTTGAGGGATTCCTAAAAGAACAGAGGCTGTGATCATTTTTTTTTTAAAAAAATGTTGAATAACGATTGGCATTTGGTATCTGAGTGTGGTTGTTGAATTAAAGGAAAATGCCGGTGATACATAGCCTGGGAATTCCCATGCTCCTTTGCACGCTTATTTCATTTCACTCTGCAGAGGAGCATGGAGACCATGGCCGTTTTTCTCGCCTGCTTTTGGTATCCAATCGCAGAACAAAAAGGGATTTGTATACAGCCCTCAATCGCATTTTACGTCACGTGGTGGCTCTGGTATTGGCTCCGAGGTATGTACAGACGCTATGATAGACATTCGTAGCACCCAATAAACGGCTACGGACAATTGTAAACGATGCTTCCGCTACGAGAAATGCAATAGGTAGGTCCCCAGACTAAATATCACTTGTGATTTTAGTTTGGCATTCGCCAGGCTAGGTGATACAAGCTTCCTAGGTCTATTTTGGCATCATAGGGAGTGCATACGTTGAGTTGGAATGACAATCACGTCAATCGGATGTGTTTTGAGAAAGTTTGTGTTTTGCTATTTTAGTGGAAGCAGTTAACGCGGCAGAGACACTTGTACACTGTACCTCACCTCTGCAATGTCTTGTGACTGAATGTACTGTATATGTGCATAACTATTATTATCTCATGTGTACTGTATGTGTATCTGTTATATGTTTTAGCTGCTGGAACAATGGAATTTCCCTTTGGGATAAATAAAGTATATCTATCTATCTATCTATCTATCTATCTATCAGATAGGGGCATGCCTTTTTTCTCGAAACAAAACGCTACTTTATAAACCCTTAGAAAGCTCCAAACAAAATGAAACTTTTGTAGAGTACAGGGACCTTACACCGAAAAGTGTCGCTAGTTCTGCAAGTGCACTGACAGAGTGTGCAGAAGAGTAAAAGTCTGTGCCTTACCTGAAATTGCTTTTCTCCTGCGCCATCTTCAGGATAACGTAAGTCCATAAAAATATTGAGTGCTGAGTGCAGACTCATCTTGCTGAAAATGTGCGATTTCAAAGTATTTTATAGAAAAATATTTCATTTGTCAGGTTTAAATTGAAAGGAAACATGACAGTCCAAGCTCTTAATCCAAGACAGTTCCAATTTTGAACAATTTCTGACTTCTATCGGCAACAGGGGTCCATTCAACGGTACATTGTTACGCACCGGTGCATTGCGTTAGCCTAATTGAATGATAAGTTTGCCCGTTACGCTCCACACCGGTGCGCAACATGCTTCTGAGGTAGTTCACTCTCGTTTGATGGGTGTGTCAGAGGTGTTCACCAATGAGCATGTAGGTGTATCGGAAGCTCTGAGATTTAAAGCGCTAGTGCTAAATATAACACATCCTCTGGTGACAGCAAAAGCAGTGGTAATTGGCTATTATCATTTTGTAGTAGGCTATTCCTAACAATGATACATTTAAACTACTGAGGTTGTTGTCAAGTTCAGCTATTTCCTTGCCTGCCTCCACGTGCAGAATGGCCCTCCAGGCTTCCATTGTTGCTGCACTGACGTGACACAACAGTATGTTCAGCCCGACGTTGGGTGACCAACCGTCCCGCGTAGCGCGTGCAAGCACAGCGTTTGAGGTCAAATTCGGCCGTCCCGCAAATTCAGAACGTATCACGCATAATTCATGCTTGCTGGGGAGTGTCGCTCTCCCCGGGCCACCCAGATAGCCAAACGAGCGTTACTTGACATTACACAACACAGTCGCCACTGCAGTGCTAACAGGATCCACACACGCACACACACACCCCTTGCAACTAGACCCCGAAGCCGCCAGTTGCTCCAAAGCCAGCCAATAATTTTGCAAGCCGCCATCTGATAAATTTGAGCTGTGCAAGGTAGAAAATCATTTGCATCACGTACTGTACTTCTATCATTATATAGATCACCGGTGTTCCGACGTTACGCATCGAAAGCATTTCAGTGTGTCTCAAGTAAGGATTTTTTGTAGTAAAAAGCTGCGCTGTGGAAACAAGTTTCAAGCTTGAGCAAAGTTTGCCACATATATTTAATAGACTACTGCTACTAATAAGAAAGCTTTCTATATTTATTTTGATGATTACAATTATAGCCTAGGCCTACCTTACAGGAATATTCCCGAGCTAGAGACGCACTTGCCCTGACTGATAACTAGAGTAGGGTAAATAAATTTATGCCTAAACCCTAAAATGCCTAAACTGTAGCTTAAACATTCTGTCATGTTTAAAAACGTACAGAAATAAGATGGACATGTTCAATATAATTATGAGGCACAGGCAAACAGTCCAGAGGAACTTCTGAATGTTTTGTCCTATAACCAGCGTGCACCTACTGTAAATATGGCAAGCCATTGATTTCAGATAGCCTACTGAATTTGCAGTTTGTTTAGCTCAATACAGTTATTACTAATAATGTAATGATAATAACTAACTTTCTTAAGTATAATTTTTTTTTAATCATTTAGGAACCAGTACATTTTTAAAAGAAGGCCTAGGCTATAGGCGAGGCTTTCCATTTAGCTCTGATTAAAAAATAAATTATTATTATTTTAATAATAACCTTATACCCAATCCTAATTCATTCAATATATAGGCCTATAGCCTACTTGGGATATAGGCTAGACATCTTTAGTTTTATTTAGCAGATAGTGGCTCTCCAGACTTGGTTAAAATGCAGGAAATTGCATCCAAGAAATACAAAATTTTCTCACAGACCTCCCTGAAATGAGGTATTGATATACCATTTAAGGTACGATATGCTACAAATGGGTAAACCAGTATCTAAGAGTCTGGCGGCGGGGTGGCGTCCCTCCTTGTCCCTCCAAAACATACCCCTTGTCCCCCTTGGTGTTATAAGCAGGTGGTCACCCTAGCCCGACGTCGTTTGCGTTGGGTTCAACGTAATGCACCGTTACAGCCGTTTTGAATAGCCTCCTGGTGTTCCCGCGAGAGATCACATGACCTCACGTTCAAAACTGAACTGGCTTGGATTATGAGCTTGGGCTGTCATGTTAAATTTCAATTTAAACCTGACAAATGAAATGTTTTTCTATAAAATGCTTTGAAATCGCACATTTTCAGCCAGATGAGTCTGCACTCAGCACTCAATATTTTTATGGACTAACGTCCTGAAGATGGCACAGGAGACGAGCAATTTCAGGTAAGGCACAGACTTTATATTTACTCTTCAGTGCACTTGCAGAGCTAACGTTAGCGACACTTGGTTTTCAGTGTAGGATCCCTGTACTCACAAAAGTTTCATTTTGTTTGGAGCTTTCTAAGGGTTAATAAACTAGCGTTTTGTTTCGAGAAAAAAGGCATGCCCCTATCTCTGCCACATTAGCTGCTTTCACTAAAATAGCAAAACATGAACTTTCTCAAAACACATCCAATTGACGTGATTGTCGATTGTCATTCCAAATAAACGTATGCATTCCCTATGATGCCAAAATAGACCTAGGAAGCTTGTAGCACCGGCATTTTCCTTTAAATATAATGTAACGTTATGTGGACAGCTACAGTTTACAAAAGGGCTTACTGAGTGCTGATGCTTTCTTCCGGATTTCTCTCAGTTTCTGGATGACGTCAGGATAATCTTTGAGATAATTTTCAGGAGGTGTGTCCATTATGGAGATTTTGTCTGCAGGAAGCACACTGACCAGGCAATGAACCTTATCATTCAGAGTTGGACAGTCATTGTCGTTTGTAGGAGCTTTAGTAGGACCTTCAGGGTTAAACTGAGCATGAAAAAATTATAAAGATGTATGTGTACAAGTTAGGGTCTATTTGTTTCTGCCACAGTACATTTTAAGTTTGAGTTTGAGTTTTTATTTGATCCCCATTAGCTTTTGCTTAGAGCAGCAGCTATTCTTCCTGGGGTCCTTCCAATTCATAATTTGCAAATACAAATATCAGCCAAACAGAATGTCTATGTCAGTAAACATGACAAAGGCCTACATGACATATATACCTACTACATATAAAAAGATAAAGCAGAAATACCAAAATAAATAAGTAACACCTACAATACATAACTGTTTTCTTCCAAAAATATTACTAAAGGGTACAGAACATAAATAACGTAACATAACAAAAAAACCCGTAAATAACGGAGACAACACACAAAAAGCAAATGAGAGAGCTGCATTACTTAAAATTGATGTTCCTATAATAGTTTTTGATTTGTATCTTAAAGGCATGAATATTTAGCTGAGTAATGCTCTGAGGTAGTAGGTTCCATTGATGCATTGCCCAATAAATAACTGAACCTTGCATTGTTGTCTTGGATAAGGTAAAACACCCACCAACCGCGTGTCTTGTTGAATGAGTATGAACCAGTGAGCTAAAACACAATTTTTTGTATATTATCAGTGGTGATGTTGTGATTATGACATTCTTAATAAAAACCATAAATAGAGACAAAAGCCTATTTCTTACACTTAAACAACCTAAAGAGTTGTGCATCTTAATTACATTTGTTCTCCAATTACAAGACAGAGCTAATCTTGCTGCTTTATTCTGGACCAACTGTAATTTCCTTATATTTGCCACAGATGTGGAAGACCAGACAATAGAACAGTAATCCAGATTTGACAGTACCAACGCCTGAATTACTTGCTTGGCCAGTGAGAGTGTAAAATCCTTTGCACATCTTCTAATTATTGACAATGCATTTCCCATTTTAGTCACAACCCTTTGTATGTGTTTGTCCCAAGATAATTTATTGTCAATTACTACACCTAAAAGTTTTACTTCTTCTAATTGTTTTATCACTGTTTTATTTATTATAATATCTAAAATTGGTTTAGAACTCAAAGAATGATTAGTACCAATTACAATACAATTAGTCTTGGACACATTTAGTATTAGCTTATTGTTGTTGATTTAGTCCACAACTTTTGCTGTCTCGCTTGCTAGTTTTATATTTAAATCATCCACAGTTGCTGCAGCCATATAGTGGAATCATCAGCATACATTGAAATATTAGCATTAGTTAAAACCAGTGGCAGATCATTAGTAAATATAGAGTAAAGAAGAGGGCCTACCTTGAGGCACCCCATGCTTCACAGGTATGATGTCTGAAAAGCTTCCATTAAAATATACCATTTGTTTTCTATTACTTAAATAGCTATTGACCTAGAGCAGAGCTGACTCAGTGAAGCCATAATGTTTCAGTTTTTCCAGCATAAGCTGGAAGTGACTATTGGTAACAGTTATATTAAAAAGGGCTGGTGTTGTACCAGTTGAAAATGCTTATGGTAGGCTATTGGTCTCATTAATCAACAGAAGTGTAGGCTATGCTTGAGTAAAAGTGAATGGGCCAATACTACTGCTGGAATAGTTCAACTTAGAAACTCAAGGAGTGCATGGGTCTGATTTTGACGAACTGCAACCACCCGTACCCGTCATACGACCTACACCCGAACCGTTTACCTGTCCGAAATAAGATATAATTCCGCAATCCACCCGACCCGTTATAAATATATACCGACACCCGACCCGCACCGCAAAGACAGAAGTTTATTGCCACGACAAAACGACCAGGCTACATGTGCAAATTCGTTTCAGGATGACATATCCAGCGCATGAGAAATCTCACTTGCTTGCGGCGCTGATGCCAGGAGCTGTATCTCGCAATAAGATTGGGGAAGAGTTAGGCTATCTCTACCAAGACAAGACGTCAAAAGAGTAATCTTTAGGTGTTTTGTAGGCCATCAATGTAAGTGGCCACTTCGTCCCACTATTGCGGAGCCTCATCACTGGAATCAACTGTCAGATGACACCACATTTGCGGTTCTCATAGGCCAGACAAACAATTACAGGCATGCTTTTGTTGTCGGAGATGACAACAAAATCCTCCCCACGCATTACATTTGAGTTTAGATATAGGCGATTGGCCACAACTTTAAACTCTCCTCTTGCTAGAAAATGAAAGTAGATAGTTCAGAGAATTAGATAGTTCCGACCCGAACCGTTACCCGACGTAGTATGATATTTTTCACCCATTACGTTAATATTTGCGGTTCATCCGCAGGTACCCGAACCCGTGCAGGACTCTGGTGTGTGTGTGTGTGTGTGTGTGTGAGTGACTGGAGAGAGAGAGAGAGAGACGGCATTTCCGAAACTAGTCCCTAATCACTACCACTAATCACTTCGATGGAAGTCACCTCCGCGGCTTTAACGAGTTCCCTTCATAGTGGGAAGGGTATAATTTGGGCAAGATGCTTTCGGACGAACTTCTGACGCAACATGGATCTCGTTTTCATCCACCTGACGTGCGGAACTAACATTTGAACTAATGTTCCATCACAAGCGGTTTAACAGAACAGACCCTCTAAAAGTCGGCATCGGTGCTGACTCCACACTGAAGGGTCTTATAACCCACTTCCACTTCGGTAAATTGCTTTCGGATGGCACTCACCCTTCACATGGACGCGCAAACGAAGGGGAAGTGTGTAGGGGGAGGCACTAGGGACTGGTTTCGGAAAAGGCGAGAGAGAGAGAGAGAGGCTACATACTTGGTGGCCATCTTTGAGATGACCCATTAAAACCATTATGATGTCATCAACATGAGCTCCAGCTGTAGTTGTTTTCTCCAGTCCCATGATGTCACTCATCACAAACGACAGGAAATTATCTGTTTCCCCATCTCTCATTTTCTGGGTGTACAACTGTAAATACATCCAAGATCAAATAGTCAAATTTGCTGATGTTGTCAACATACTTTTTTGTGAATGTTATATTACATTGATTGTTGCCAGGTGAACACCGCATGCTACTGGCTCAGCTTGTAGTCAGGAAGAGCATAATGCAGTTTTTTGGCCTGCACAGATCAGAGTCAGATATGGATGGCAGTATTGCACTCCGACATCACTAACATCGAGTTAAATATAACCAAAAAAATTTATATACGTTTTATACAAACTGTTGTGAAGAACTGACGGTTCTGTGCTGAACGGTAATGAGCATCTCATTCGCTGCTCCTGGGTCATGCTCTCAGTGCATGCATCCCTGATGACTCCACTTGTGTAGCCAATCAGAGTGCGAGTCTGGGGATGCTGACACTGAGGGCTACCTAGCCGCGGGAATTGCGAGGCTCGAGGTGAAGCTGCAGACCGGTGTGACAGTGAGAGAAAGTGGACTTTTTATCGTGGACTCTTTATTTCTTTACTGTGTGCGTTCAGATACCTAACCACACACTCACAAGTGTGTTCCACACTACTGTAAACTCCATAAACACCTTTATTCATTCAATTTATCCATCCAACTATTACAATAAATCAACATTGGGAAAGAACATCATCTCCAGCATTTTTAATCAGATGCACCACAGCGGTTTCTACTCATTTCTTATCAGGGGATAATATCCTCCTTAACACAAACTGTAGCAAAATGTTTCAAAGCATTGCGTTAGCCTGTTATGTGTAATTTATGCTGAATTGTCTGTCTTGAAAGTGTTTTTATTGTTGGGCAATTTATGCAGCGCATGAGTTCAAGACAAAATTCCCTCTGGGACAATAAAGCACATATCATCATCTTCATCATCATCAGTGGACCATCAACCATTTACTAGCTCTGAGAGATGTTGAATAGATTTCTTTTAAGCATATCAAATATTAAATAGTAACATTTTTCCTTAATCTTTAAATGTGATTGAAGTAGTTATCAAAACACTTGAAAGTAACAAAAACCCTTCAAAGAAACAAAAGGTCAATGTAATGATATACACATTTCAAATTTTTTTTTACCACATGATCATTTAAACAACAGCATAGAAGGGTATGAAAATATGTGCAGTTAGAGTCTGTGATCAACCTTATTATCTTACTGTTTTGGTGAAGCTCTTGTCAGATGCTTTCTCAGCTTGAGCTCCTTGGGCCATGCGACCCTTACAGATGCTGTCAATGGAGTTGATGAAGCAGGACTTTCCTGCTCCAACAGGACCGTGCACAAGAATACGCAAGCACTGAACCTCTGGGTTTTTTGTTTTCAGATTCCTCAGCTTCTTCATCATATCACATTTGCTCCTGTTGGAGTTAACAACAATACTTAAATACTCAATTTTGCTCTCCATGAAATCAAAAGCAATAAATGATAATCACAGTTCTTCATGATAAGAGACCAATGTCGTTGCCAACTTCAATTTTCTTGGCTTGAACGAGGAAGTAAAAGATTGTACTGTTTTTCACAGGAATCAGTATTTATAAAAATGTCCAGAGAGTCTGGCCCTTACACTGCAGGGGGCGGGAAATTTTTAGCGGGAAATGCCTTCTTCACGGCAACGTTTTGTACTCATGGCAACAATGTAATACATATGGCTGGCTAGCAGGCGGCAATATACAGTTTCAGTAAATAGTCCATTTCACATAAAGACATCAACCCAACAGTTCGTGAAAGTTCGTCGGAAGAATCTATGCTGACCACCATAACTGTGTTTGACAGAGCTTTGCTGCAGGCGTTGTTATTAGTTGCACTATATTGCTACAAAACCTCTAAATCTTTGTTTAACTATCAAACTATCAGTTTGTGAGTTCTCAAATGCCTAGGCTGGCACAGTAGGCTAGGCTATAAATCACTAGCATAGTAATTTAGCCTAATGTTATCCCTGTGTAAACTGCTAGCTACCTGAACTCTACAGTCATATAGATCAGATCCATCCATCCCAACTATTTTACTAACTAACTTGTATATTCATAAACGGACATCACAAACCTTCAAGTTGAGCGTTTATTAGTCTTACAAGTAGCATTTTAAAAGCATCGATCCTTACGACGAACTTTTACGAACTGTTGTGTTGACTTCTTCTTGTTATGAAACAGCCCATTTATTGAAACTGTATACCGCCTCCTGCTGGCCAGGAATATGTATTACATCATTCCACTGAGTGAAAAAGGAGCCATGTGGAAGAGATTTTTAGCACTCTGATGCGTGTATGGAAGCAATTTTTTTCAACCCGCTAAAAAAAAACAAATCTCGTTGCGTTGCCATGTGGACTTAAGACTTAGCCTAACAGTGTGTTCCAATCCACGCACTTCGCGAGTGCACTTCAGTAGAGTGCACTATGAGCACTGCACACTTGCTGTTAAAGTGCATGAATTTCGGCAGATAAGGGCTGTCCCAAATGGAGCACTTAATTACCGGACGTTACGATTGTGACGTTATTAACAGTGTTGTGTTGAAGGTTGCCATTTCCACAAGCTTTGTAGCATAACTTAGCCCAAGCTATTATTGCTAAACTTGTTGTTAGCGATAGCTAACTTAGCATACGAACGGTATATACTGACTAGATACAAATGAAGTGCACTCTCGGTGCACTTCATTTCGCTACTTTTGAATTGGAACAGCGCGACACACTTAACTCATTGACTGCCAGCCGTTTTCAGAATAGAGAGTTCCATACTGCCAGAGGTTTTGGGGAATTTTGACTGTTTTTTAAAGAGCCACAGAATATTATGTGTTACGACTACATAAACAATGAAACTACCACAAGAAAGAGCAGACTCTCTTCTTTCACCAGAAAAAAAGTTCGTTTCTACCCCTTTCCATTGCTTAGAAATCAGCAGGCGAACATAAGCTACTTTCTCCAAACACACCCGTTTTTTATCAAAAAAGGGAGAAAATTAGCGTTTTGTTTGACAACGTTAGTGTCTTGGATGTGCGTTTTTTTCGGTCTATTAGCACGTCAAACATCGGGAAAATGTCTTCCTTTGATAAGACCACAAAAACAACAGTAACAGGGGGCTTTTGGTAATAAAATAGACATTGTTGTAACAAGGTAAATATATGCTATTTACAGGCTGTGACAGCGAAAACTCAGTGATCAACAACTGGCTCGCAAATTCTTACCTGACCCGGAACTGTGAGCTAGCTGGGCACTGAAACAAGTCACAACTGCTATTTCCGTTTGCCCAAGGTTGATCTCCTTCATCTCCCACGATCGGAACACTACTCGAACTACTATGGCAGTGACACATACTCTGATCGAGTGTGAACTGCCTAAATTTCTCCGATTTACGTCTGCACTTTGCTAGCGGCATATTTAGCCATGTCATTAGCTTTCTCTACTTCTCCCTTGGCCATACCTATGAATCTATGCTCATCTCACATCCAAAGTGACACACTGCCACCCTCAGGATCAATTTGGAACAACAATTTTCGACGGAGAATTCTGATATTTACAGACAAGGTTCCCTAGGTCTTTCTGCAGCCCTCCCCATTAAAAAACGCAGTTGACGTCTAAAGACGTCATTGGCAGTGAACGGCAGTATTTCAGTTGACGTCTAAAGACGTCATTGGCAGTCAATGAGTTAAACAAAGTGCTAAAGTGCGCGAATTGGAACAGACTGCATGTATCAGATCACATATGGGTGTTTTCCAAAAAACACCTACCAATATGGTACAATGCAAGTTGCTACTATGTCTTTATGTACCACTTTAGTTCCTATGCTGTCATGCCACTTACGCATAATGCATGTCATTAAAGTGGAACTATATCAATCAGGATTAATCTGAGTTATTTTTTTAATCAGATTTTTTTTTATTAATCACTTGAGTTTAAATGTTAGTTTTGCCAGCACTAATGTATGATCATGTGCATCTCAGGGAAAATCTCTTACTTACGGTGATGTAAAGTCGAAATCCCTCCAGTTATTCATGTACACTGAAACAAAACACAGATGATGTCCAAACGCATAAAGAAAGAGAGAGCGAGATTATCCATTGTGAGGGAGAGAGAGAGGAGGCATGGACAGAATTGAACTTTGGCTGCATAATGTTTCAGAAACAACCTAAAAATGCTTTGCAAAAATGTTTTAAGGTGGAGGATTTTTAACAGGTGATTTTGCACCTTTGACCTAACATGCATGGCACATATATAGCTGCAAGCAGCAATGTGGGTGTCTAGCAGAATGGCAACATCCGCAAAGGTCCTCAAATTTGTATCCTCAGAATTGGGTCATGAATCCTTGTACTAAATTTGGTTTTAAACTAGACGTTACTAAAATATAAGCCTTTGTGACAAATTATTTCACCCTCCAGAGGTCAAAGGTGTCCATATTTATTGAACCCCACTAGGATTTGAACCCAATTCAATATACCGAGTTTGAATTTGGTACACCAAAGAGACATGACCTCACTTCCTGCTTGGGGGCTTTGCCACCAATTTCAATTGGCTCTGAGGGGTGAACACTTCAATAGATATTGTGGGGAATGGTCTGAATATCATCTGTGCCAAATTTCATTAAGAAATGAAACATATTATGTTTCCATATTCTGGATTGAATAATCAGTCCGTGTCCCAAATTTGGTTTCCTCGCACAAAAGCGTTACTGAGCTATAATGCATTTTTATTAATTATAGCTCCCTCAGTGGGCAGAGGTCACCATTATTAATGGATGGATACCAAGATAACTGCCTGTTTGGCAGCTTTATCGCCATTTTCAATTAACTGTCCCAGCAAATGCTTCAGAACTTCGAAACGCCTATAAGCAGACTTTGTGAGGAACGGTCTGAGGACCATATGTGTGCAAATTTTCTTGAAAACTGGGCAAAGCTTGTAACTGCTGAAAATTTTCACATTTTTACAAATCCAATATGGCAGAAAATCCATTATGGCAGAAAAAGCTTTAATACCGTCAGTTGAACTCGGCTTGACCCAAGAATTCAAACGTTACGTTAGTTTTGGAAATTGGGCATGTAGGTCCAAAACTGCACTCATGGATGCAACTCCAACCTTAAACTATTGGTGGCGCTAGAATGCTTGACTACATAAAACTTAACTTAATCAAGGGGCCATACTCTCAAAATTGCTGCATACGGTTAGGTAGCTTCACTGCTAGACCCCCAAATATAAATATATGAAAAGGTCTAAAGTAAAACATTTAATTACCATGATGAATCATAACATTATTATACAGGTATTAGCTGCATGGTTATGTGGCAGACTTACGAGGAAGAGGTGGTGGGATTTCTTTTGCATTTTGGGCTCCCATAACTTGTCGTTATTGGCTCCCTGGAAAGAAAATGCAGGCCTCCTGACTGATAACTTTCAGAGTGCTTCTCCTTTTGGCAGATGCAGCCTTTGTCTGTCTCACACACAATGGTAGTGTTACGTTTCCTTTGACAGGCTGATATTCAGGGAAACATTAAACAATGAGAGACATCCGTATTTCTCTATAAGCCAATTGTTTTGTGTCAAATTTCACTGCAGTGAATGATAGACACACAGACAGACAGACTATGCCCCTATTATCCCCCCTAGTTACATGTCATAGACATACAGAACATGTTTATAGTCTTAATTCAATCTTAAAGATGATATGCAGGACCGATCTTTACTTTCGGTTTGCGCAAGCAGGGTTCCCACTCTTTCTCCAGCATCAAATTTAAAGACTTTCCAAGGACATTTGCAAACATTTCTAGCCTGGGAGTCCCCATGCTCCTTTGCGCGCTTATTTCATTTCACTCTGCAAAGCAGCATGGTGACCATGGCCGTTTTTCTTGCTTGCTTTCGGTATCCAATCACAGAACAAAAAGGGACTAGTACGGCCCTCGATTGCATTTTACGTCACGTGGTGGCTCTGGTATTGGCTCTGAGCTATGTACAGACGCTATGATAGACATTCATAGCACCCAATTAACGGCACTGGACAATCGTAAACAACGTTTCCGCTACGAGAGATGCAATAGGTAGGTCTCCAGACTAAATATCACTCGTGATTTTTAGTTTGGCATTCGCCAGGCTAAAGCATTTCAGGACTCAACATGAAACAATTAGAGACACTGATAAACGTGAAATGCTTTTTAAGCAATGATACAGAATCCCCTGGTGATACAATCCAAATGCTGGTGGTCCAACAGTTAGGCCGTCAAGTGATCCACTGATGTTTTTGCTTGTCTGTTCTTCAGCAGTCCGCTGATGATTTGCTCAAAGTTTATCACAGAGCAGAAATACCATGAAAGGCAAAAGGTCGCTGACACGCTGCTGGACAACTGACAAGCAAAAAGCCAGCAGACAATCAACGGCTTGCCATGGGCAAAGGCATTAGAAATGTAGCAATAGGATGCACGTTCCACTATGAATTGAATTAGTTGAAGTTGAATTAATTATGGTGAGTTACCTATATGGGATACAGCAGCATGCCAAAGTCCCTGTGCTATGAGCAGTGTGCCCAAGAGAAAACACAAGCACTTTGAGGTACCCAGTTGTTGATTTCCAAACTGAAAGGGGTGGAGCTCTGTACAAGCCCATTGGGCTTCGTTCCATCCTTGCACCATTTAATGTTAATGTGTGCTAAATGAATAAACTAAACTAATCTAAATTAAACTGGGAGTGCAAGTTCTTTAAAGGCATTTGGGTTTCAAAAGACTTGATGGTTGACTTGATGACTTGATAAGCCAGTAGCAAATAAAAAGCATGTCCAACCTGCCAAACTGGACATTGCTGGAGGATTATGTAGGTGTGGAAACAGTAATTATGTAGGTGTGGAAGCTACTGTAAATAGCTGGCCATCAAAAGCAAGTCAAATTTGCTACAATGGGAACAATATGGAAGTAGTGTAGCTTAAAGTCTGAAAGTATGAAAGTAGTGTAGCGTAAAGTCGTAAAGAAAAAATGGAATGTATGAGGCAAGTGAACTGGAGTTCATAAACAGAGAAAACATAATGTGCTATCATGTGACCCAAACACGCTTGTCTATCTTTATTACCCTCTGAGAAAATCGCAACGTTTCGTCCCCTGTTTCATTCGTCCCGGCTCTACCCTATGTGTTGCTAAAAGCCTGCTCATTGCAAATTACAAATAATCAAGACAAAGGCCAAAAAGGTTGCTGACTAAAGCTAGACTAACTTAGGCTTGCTTTAAGCTGCATTTTCTGCATGGGAGAACTCATAGGCTAGCCTAGAAATCTATACCTAGGGGTGGAAATTAATTTGCTCAGCCTGTACGTCTAGTAGCAAGCCATAGGGAATTTTATTGGATGACACCGTTGGCAACATTTAATCACAACGCTCTATGCGTTTAAGGCGGACTTTGCCGATCTTGTTCGTTCCTGCTATTGGCCATAGGCTATTATATGTCCAGAAGTAGTTTGAAAGATAGCAGCATTGTTCAGCCCACGATTGAGTTCAGTTTATCTCTCGATGCCAGACTATACTTTCTACACATAGGCTACTTTTTTTCATATGTAGAAGGTAATTTCCTTTTTCTTGCAGTATCAGAATAAAAATAGCCTACATCTATTCAGTGCATCTTTAATCCATTATCCCCACAAAGATTCAGGAAACTACCAGAATAAGCATCTACTGTAGATTTAGCATATTTGAATGAGTGGCTAGATGAAATGAAATTATGAAATTATTTTCCAGGGCAATATAGATGATTTCCAGGATAATTCCACATTCTAATCAATTTCCAGGAGTTTTCCATGACTAAAAGCCACCTCTAAAATTCCAGTTTATCCAGGACGCGTGGGAACCCTGGCTAGGTTTAGGCTCACAAATTTTCGTCACAGAGCTCCTCCTTGCAGGCGTCTTTTCCCCAAAAACTTCAGAAAAGCATTGCTAACCAGTCAACAACTTGTTGTTTTCAATACAATGCCACAATACCAACCAAATTAGCATATGTGCGTTTGGGGAAAAGACCCAAGGACCGGCCATTATGTGCCTTCGTTTCCTGGGCTTGAGTTCGCATTTTTACCTATAAGCCAACAGCTCCCAAAAAGTGTGCCGCACCAATCTTGCATAGGCTATTCAATTTCTCCGCCGAGAGAAGCTAGCGAGGCGGAACAGTCATCAATCGAAAACTGTTGTACAATCATCACAATGACTCTTAAGTTGCTAAATAAAGATAAATTGAACTAAAAATGTTGCATAGTTCCCTTTTAAATGTATGAGTGTAATTTTGAATAAATTTGTGGGAATGTGAAAAAATGATTTAGCTTGAGAGGAGGCGGAAATGCCACCGTAGTCACACACAGCGACACAAATACATTATATTACAATATATGAAATAGTATGTTCCAAGTTTATGGCACTTGACCCAATATTTGAAATAGTACTGTATGTTGTCATTTTATGGCACATTACTCTAAGTCTTATGGTTTCTTTTTATAGTCTTACCTTAAGGTTTCTGTTATGTGAAGGAAGATAAACCGATGAGTTCCTTCTCCTGTTGAGGATTGTCATGTATGCGATGTGATCGAAAAGGGCAAACATACGCCCAGCCAGTTTTACTTTCTGTTAATCCAGCTAGTTTTACTTTCAGACTGAGGCGTGTGAGGTTACTCCCTCTCTTTCTCTCTCCACTTCTCTCAATAAATAAATAAATTCTAGCAAGTAGCCTACTGTATGTCTAAACTTGACATACGTTGACAAACCTTAACATTTTGTCTTTGCTAAAATGTTTTCCTTTGATTTCTTTGATTAGGCCTAAATTATTCGATGTTCTTTGTTAAATATTTGACCAAATGTTTTCCCCTTGTCTCTTATAAAGTCAGCACATTTTTATCTAACAACAGGGTCCTCATTTATAAAGACTTGCGTAGAAACCGTCCTTCATTTAATCTAAGAACTTTTCTGAAATAATCGTAAGAGTGATTCAGGAAGACTGAACGTACAAAAAACATCCGTACCCGACCCCGTCCAAATAGATCACAAAAGATTGTGAAATTGTGCGCAGACATGCCTCTGCCTACTAAAACGCCCATTCATTAATATAATTAACATACGACTGCCTGAATTAAAACAGTGGCCCAACCAACAAAGCTTATCTAGCCTATCTATGTACAGCTGGAAATAAAAAAAAGGTTAAAACACATTTAATAGGCCAACGTTTTCACATTTTTATCCTTTTTGAAAAATCCATAGAGCCACAAAGTTCTAATAGGTATGGGGTTATGCGCAAAATTCACTGAAAATAAGTCTATCCGAGAATCTCTTCTACGTTGTCCCATAGGTTACTTGAATTCACTCCTGTTTGCAGAGATGTAGGCCTGCAATTAATTACGCTACTAACTAAATTTAGGTTCAAATAATTTTTATTTGGCAAGATGGGTTTTGGAAGGAGGGAATGCTTTTGAAGGAATAATGGCTGCTACGTTATTATGGATTTTTCATTACGCCAGATGGAATAGGCTACATATATTTCGCACCTCTATAACCTTACAGTATGGACAGACCGATCATACACAGCATAATTGTCTAGGTTAGGACTACGTTAGGTCGTCAATGCGTATGTCTCTAGACTATACCTACATAAAGCAGACAAAATTACAAGCTGTTACTGTAGTCTGGGGTAGTGACCATTCGTCATTAATTCGGAAAACAGCCTGTCGTTCCCCAGAAAGATTTCTTTGTAAATAGGCCTATGTGGATATTCTGTAAACCCGTCATGTAGGCTAATTTGGGTCATGCATGCGCACCTTGAGATAAAGATGCAAGTCCCTGAATGCAATAGCCTGGTATTAATATAATTCAATCAATTACTAACCCGGAGCAAACAATTTCCAGAAATATAAATAGATTCTTCAAACCTAATAACATGCTGCATAACTAAGCATCTCCAAAAAATATGCCAACCTATATTTTGTGTATGACAAATAAATTATTGAAAATCCAGTTGACTTTATGTCCAATGATAAGGGGAGGGGGCAAATTCTTGACATAGCCTGGCCCTATGCCATACTACAGTAAGCCTATTTGAATTTATTTTAAATATCATGCAATTGATCTAATTACTTTCCCTAGTAATTAATTACTTTTGCCATGGAGTAACGGAGTTACTAGCCTAATTGAGTTACTTTTTTGAGAAGTAACTAGTAATTGTAATTAATTAGCCTACTTTTTAAAAAGTAACGTGCCCAACACTGATCACCACAAGGAAATGGTCATATGCCAAGCTGGAACCTGACGTGGAGATACTTCCCCACGTCAAAGACTGTTTTTATAAATCTGTAGCCTACTTTGACGTGTAGGCTAATTGATCGTACGAACCATCTAAGATTTAGTTTAGTTTAGTTTAGTTTAGGGATTTTTCAAATGGCAGATCTGCCTAATTGAGCTCATTCAATTTTATCAATTAAGGAATGTTCATGGCCGTAGCTATAGAGGATACCGAGGTCCGGACATTTTTTTTTCGAGCGAAAATAAGTTTGTTAAACATTCATCACAGACACGTCAATTAATTAACCCTTTTGCGTGCGAGGGCCAAAATACATCGCGGGGTTTGCTTCATTGTCTTTCGGAAGCGCGTTATATAGCTATATCTGCCCTTACAATGGAGGTATTTGGTATTAAATGAATCCAGACAACCAGATCCATCCATTGGCATCATTGGTAACATTTGCCTGAGAATGAGAGGGTTCAATTTCAGTATAAAGATGCACCCATAGGCGAGGGAAATATAATATATTTACCTTTTTAAAGGCTGAACTTGCAAAATCATGACACATTATAGTATAAACCTAATTCGCAGAGATAAGCTTTCAGCCTGATCTCACAGAAATCTAGCCTGACACGTCAGACTATATCATAAGAATGTATAGTCTGAAGACCACTGATAGACTGTACCTACCTCAATGGAGGGGCGGGTGATTGCGTTGTCTTTCAAACTGCCTCTCCACGTAATAGGCTAGCGTTCCGGCCAGTGGTACCAGCTGGTATATCAAACTTTTCCCGTAGCCCGTCGGTAACACGGCAAAGACATCTTTTTCAGAACGAAAAACTTCAGTGCACTTTCTTGTTTCACTTTCAAAGAAAATGACAAGTGCAATTCGTCCAAAACTAAAGCCAAAGACGATTCCGCTCTGGTTTGAGCAGGGCTGTCGTCATCGTACAAAGCCCGCCTTACGATTTCCTGTAGCCTACACATACCGCGCTGTGATTGGTTATCCGCCTCCAGAGGAAGGCTAAAACGGGTTTCTATCAGTGGCCTCTAGACGTACCTCTGTGCAAATTCAAATTTGCTACCACTAGGGGTACGTCTAGAGTCTAGGCTAACAGAAATCTGTGGAATGAACACAATTCTTAAAACTGCAATCTCTGGTGGAAGCCCACTATTGTAGACTTTTATGATTAGAACACAGAAATCAGACCCACTGAAATCACACTCACTGGACACAACTCACTCACTGAAATAAAAGATGTTTTCTCCAAACACAATCAGTGGCAGGTACACTGTTGACTAAAAATCATAAATAGCATCATAAATTAGAATGCTGTGCTAAAGAGAGAAATGCATATCCAGCATTGCTCAGTGATGTATTACGAAGGAGCTCTGTCTCATTGTCTTTCAGTGGGTGTGATTTCTGTTTCCATCACACAGAAGTGTATATTTAATGATGTGATCCCACCATGAATTGCATTTTTTAAGAATTGTGTTAATTTCACAGGTTTCTGTGGGATCATGGTGGAGTTTTCTATCCCTATTCAATATTAGGCAATTCAATTTAGGATTTTAGGTGGTACTGAAGTCTCACACAACTGGTGGGAGAGGTGAGAGGGGTTTTGGGGTGTCTCAGATACAATAAGTGAGTTTAGCCAGTCAGTAATGAGCAGGGGGAATTCAAAAATTAGTTCAAATATTATTTCAGTAGATCTCCAGTTCTATGTTGAAATTATGTCGGCAGCGCTTTGCGCACATGTGGGACCTGCTATTGCTGGCTATATACACTATATCTTGTGTGCGAATGTAGCATATGTATAGGGTGGGGGACATCAAGAGCGTCATGATGTCAAAAGGGGGCGTTTGTTCAAAAAGGTTGAGAACCACTTGCGAACATGTTTGCAGCGAGCGTTCGCTTTTGTTAGATGAATCTGAACACAACTTTAAGGTGATAAGGCCCGCCATGCGCTGCTATTTCTCCCGTGGCCACGAGGGTTACATGTGACTAGAGAGTGATCAGCACTGTAGCTCATGCAAGTTAATGCTGGCAAATGTCAGTATGAAACCCAGTGTATGTAATCAATTGCATTAAGCGATTGTACTGTATTACTTTGTGATGTTAGTATATTTTTCTGTTCTCTGTTGTTACAGAACCATATCACATATCATACAAATATTATTCACACCTGTAAAGATTTATCCATGCTTTATTTAAGTACAAAATTGAGTTAACCATTTAATTATCAGAACCTCCCCTGTGCATTGCTTGTATATTTTGAGATGAAAGTAAAGTGAAGTAACTACAGACTGACCTGTAATATGCTTTAACTGGAAACTGGGAAAATGTCAACTCACCACCATCATATACAGTCCTACCCATAAACCACCCCCACAGATGTAGTGTATTACAAATCTTTAAGTATTATCCCCAGTTCAATTTATTTCTTGTAGGGGTGCTAACATGAAAAAAGGACAATATGGCCTATAAAAGCATCGGCACTATTTTATCAAGAATACTCCATATTGCCTTTGTGAAAGCTGGCTACTTTAAATAGTTGGGGATTGCATGGTTTCATATTTGACCTTTGACCCTCGGGTCTTATAGATCACCACTCCACACACCATAGCAACAGCCACCAGGAGACCGCAGACAGCAACAACAAAGTTCAGGTTCACAACGTTGTGGGCCTCTGCAAAACAGAGGGTGAAAGTTATTACTAATATACAGCACAGTTAATGGTCAAGGTTAAATTGCTAAGGAATTAAAGCAAATTTAAGGTTGTTTACATGTTAACTGCTAAGACATATGACTTGAACACACACTGTGACTTACATTCACCTTGTTGTAAACTAGTACTGCTTAATCATATTTTGTTATGGAGAAATTACCTGGCTGGCTGGCTTTCATGTCTGAGGCTTCCCGTCTGAGACGCAAGGGACCCTGGGAAATGTAGTGCTGGGAGGTCTGTTGGTGAGTTTCCCTCTTGTTGGTTGGACTCCCTGCAATGCAACCCTTGGAACACCTGCTGCCAGGATCCCCAACCTTACACATGATGACTGAACAGGTGATGTACACCTACACACAAACATAGAGGGACCTTATGAACACTCTGTTACCGCACCTCTGTAATAAATTACCAACAGGAACCTCCAGAGAAACAGGTCCACTCAGTGTAACAGATATACAGTAGTTTATGACACTGAAGGCGTTTACGCATGGTGAATATCCAGATTTCAGTTAGCAAAATGGTAGCTGCCAAAAGTTACTTTTCTGATAAACATCATTAATGATTAATAATTCTGTCAGGAAACATTCCATTCCGAAGGGGTAAAATCACCCCTTTTGTTCTGACTTAAAATTTGCGATCAGAACAGAAATTCTGTTCCAATTGGGGTATTTACATGGGTCATTTCTATTTTCATTTAGCTAGTGTTCCGGTTCTATTCTGATAAAAAGTCTTTACCTGGTCATACATCCCAATGAACTTGAAGGCCTGAAACCCTAGTCGGACTTGGGATGGGGGACTGGAGTACATCTGCAGAGTGCTGTCCATCTGGCATCTTCAGAGGGACAAACAATGGATTTAAGAGGTGAGATACATTTAAACAAATAGAAAGATACACATCTTGGCATTTAATTGTGCATGATGTAGAAGTCAAAGCAGGTCTTACCCATTGTTAATGAGGGTGTAGGACATTGCCTGGTTTGGTGTGTTAGTTGGACCAGCAACACAAGAGTCAACAAACAACTCCATGTTTCCGATAGAGGTGACAGAGTCAATCTGCATGTATATCATGTCCCCCAGATTGTACTCCAGAGGGTAGGTGTTTGGGTCAATCAACTGCTGGAAATTGGGTGAGTGGAAGAATTCAAACTGGTAGGTCAATGTACCAAAGCCCCTCTCTACAAAGGTGAGAGATGGTTGGTGAAGGCCAAAGTTGACTGTGGCCGAACCATTTGTTTTTGGAAACTTGCAGACAATCTCCATGACCACATCGTATCTCCTGGTGACGACACTACTGGGGTCATCGAAAGACACTATGTCGTTCCTGAAGATGATATTTTGCCCATCGTCCTTCATGAAAGACCAACAAACAGAGATGATCATGAGAAAAATCTTTCACCCAAAGATGGAATAAACCTGTTACTAAGTCTTAAACTTACTGTATGACATATTTGGCAACTTTTGGGGCATCTGTGCCTGAGCAACCACCTACTGTAATGGATATAACTTGTAATTTACAGTAATGATCAGGAAAATTTGCCTACATGTAGCCGGGGGCAGTCCACACAGAACACAGATCTCAAACCCACCACCCCAGGCTTCCAACTCAGCAGTCAGAAGCGTTCATCAAGGATTAGGGAATATTTACACATACTGCCGCCAGCTAGTCGAGTTAGTTGTCATCCGTTACATACAGAAGATTTGATCTCTATAGGAAAATACCTGTGTGAACCTAATGTCAATGGGAATGTGCCTGAACGCCAACACCCAGAAACACTGTCATTGCTCAAAAAGGTCACCTTGTGTACGTGTGTCAGTGGACCATGAGTAATTACGCCTGTTTCAGACTGTACACGTCTGCGACGAATCCAATTTACTTTGCAAGGAACTTTCGCGAAATGAATTGTGGGTCATTCCGTCCCAACGTCTCCGTTGCATCCGTCGAAGTTGAAAAATGTTCAACTTTTCAGGTAAAAACGGATCAGTCAACCAATCAGAATTAACTCCGCCAACGTCAGATACACCATCTGTCGTCCGTAAACGGACATGTACAGTCTGAACCTAATGTTAGTCTCTCACCTCCACTTTGGTCCCACAGGCGGTGAGTGGAATGCTGGCCATCAGGTGAGAGGTGTTTGAGGTGAGCGTGCAGAAGGGGTCGCTCAGCCGCAGGTGAGACTCATGTAGCCCAATGAGGGCAGACTTCTCCAGGGCGACGGACATGGCCGTGGCCGAGCAATCCACATGAGCTTTAGGCACTGTGGGAGTCACAACATAGACTAGATGTCTCAAACTCTTCACTTTAGCATTTTTATACATGTTTATATTATGGCAAATTATGGCATATACAGTACTGTAATATAGACAGTCAGGCACATTTAGTATGGATTGAAGAAAACCTTCCACAACCTTTCCTAAAATCCCATGTAACAAAAATCAAAGAGATGATTTGTCTTTTAAGAGATGAAGTAAACTCTCTTACCTCTGTTTGTACAGGTTTTGGTGATCACCCCTGTAGGGAAAGATACAGATGTCCATATAAAATTATGTGATATATTTGTTACATCAAATTACATGTAGCTGTCATTTAGCCTGGTTCATTTCAGAGTGCATTCTCTAGTTTCACAATAATTATTACTGGTAATACTGTGCAATAATTGTTGACTACATATTGATTTCATTTATAAGACAACTTTTCATTTCAACTTTTCATTTCAGCATACATTGTTGATCCATTTAAATAAATGCATGTCATCCCTAAATAAATAAACACAATCTATTTGGTTAAAAAGTCTCATTCTTTTGTGATAAGTACCGTAAATTTACAAGAGAATTTCTAATTAATTCTAAATTTGCAATTACCTTGTAGAATCAAGATGTCATCTTTTATAGCGCTGGTGATGTTCTCAAGGGCATCAAAGTTGTCCACTCTGAACACATAGTCCTGCTCTGGTTTAGATGCAATGGCATTAAGCTCGTCGATCGCTGCCTGAGAAGTCCACGCACTGCCAACCTGTCACATGGGAGAGAGATGATTAGCATGTCACAGGACACCCCGTAAAGCTCAAACACAGAACTTTCAAAACACAGATATTTCGAAACAGGTCCTGAATATCAGGTATGTGCAGCATACCATAAAGATCAAGGGGCCTCAAACACTCAGGAGGGTTACATGCACTGTTTTAATCAGAATATGTGCTGCAACCGATTAAAAACACCTCACGTACAGTACATATGCCATTTGAGCCGATAATGCTCGATACAATTTGAATATGAAACAAATTGAAAGTGTGGCATGACTTTGCTAACATTCACGTAGCTAGCCAAGAGGGTGAAAGTGAAACTAATTGTGACGATAATGCAAAATGCGGTCTCATTAATGTAACGGGATATACAGTAGCCTAATACAGACCTTCTATATAAAGTTTTTATTTATCACAAAGTTGTTTTATGGCTGTCGTTGAATCGTAGACTGGCAGTAGGCTAGCGGATGCTAGCTCAGTCACATCAGATGGATATAAACAAACGACACGTGGGAAACCATTGCGTATGTCTCCAAGGTGCGGTTTAGATACCTAATCAAACTAAATTCAGTCTGATCAAGAAAAAAAACTGTGCATGTAAACCTACCCACTGAACCTACCCACTGTAAATATTTCAATATTTTAATCTACAAGTGCCACAGAAAGCCCCTTTAAGGTCTTGTGAATGAAAATAAAACTGTATGTGAACACAAGAGTTATGTGTGGGTAATGGCTTAGCATGTCATACCCCAATAGAGTATCTGGTAACTTTCATTCCATCAGCACGTGCTGAGACAGAGGGATAGCTTCCAGAATCAGAAGATTGCCCATCTGTGATCACAAGGAGGATTCTTGCTGCTCCAGCTCTTCCTCCATTTGCGGCATCAAACATGTCATCCCTGTGTAGGTAAGTATAGGCCCATCATGTACTGTAAATCAAACATGTCATCTCTGTGTAGGTAAGCATAGGCCCGTCATGTACTGTAATGTTAGCCTGGCTAATAAGCCGACTGTTGACTCCGTCATACAGTCTGGAACAATGCAATTGAAACGTTTCCGTTTGGATATGACGTATTCTCTCACCTGACTCTCACGCCTCCAACTTCCGCGTTCAGTAGTAACAGATCGCTATTTTGACATCGTAGTGGCAATAAGTCCTCAAGATCATGGATGTTAATGTCATGTACCAATTTTGTAAAGATAATTCGAAAGGGGGGAGAATAATGAACACGTTCCTATGCTGTTGAACTACAAGCTGCTGAACTACAGGCAAGTTCAGAGAAATCACTCTAAACTGTGTGCTGATTGGCTAAACCGTACACGAACCGAGCTAGGCAGGTTGGGCCAGACTACTGTACGATCCAAAATCTTTGGGTGGAAGTACGTGGGCTGGCGTTGCCAGGCTACTGTAATCTACTGTAAAAGCTCAAATAACGGATGGCCTACGCTTGACCCGTGATCGGTCGAGCCAACCTCAGTTACAATGGTGCCCTTGGATGAATTAGAAAGGCCTGTTGTTCTTCTTACACCCTGCCCGTTGGATAACTTTATACCATGTATTTTTGGTGAATCAATTAATGGCTCTACCATTACATAAGGACCACTTTTCAATCTCAGGTGTGATATTCCCTTGATTTCTTTATGCTATTCCTACATACTTGTGCATGAAGTACCATGTGTACTAGTGTTGTATAGTAACGAAGTAAAAAATACTTAAGTACAGTACTTAAGTATGCTTTGGGAGTATCTATACTTTACTTGAGTTGTTAAAACTTTTACTTCACTACATTTCCTGAGAAGATTCGATACTTTTACTCCACTACATTATCGATTGACAGTATACTGGAGTAACAAGGTATCAGCAGAAATTGCATTTAGCGGTCAACTGAGTGACTGGAACAAGGCTTTATATTAGAGACGCCCATTTGTCAGTGAAGTGCAAACAAATTTTCATTAAAGGAGGAATATGGTATGAATCAATCCTTAGCTTAGCTCTATTGTTCAAGGTCATTGAATGCCCTCAGGAAAAAGACTGACAAAATCTTAAATATTATAGTGTGTTGGCAGCTAACCCTAACTAAACAAGGCATAGGAACTCACTTTCAGTGTCAGTGCCCCATTCAGTTAACATTGTCTGACAGTTCACTGCCTATGTTGTAAAATGTATTATTATGTTTTTTTTTAGCCTACTTGTACTTGAAGAGTTCAGATGCAAAACCCCCTAACTCCACTTGACCACTTTTTGAGAAAAAGGCCATTTTTTATCAGGCATTTACAGTGTTTTGATTGTAAACAGATATTTTAGACATGCCAGGGAGCAGGTTTTATTTTATTTTTTCCCAAAAACATTTCATTTACATATTCTAGATTTATACAGGATTCACACAATATCATTAACTCAGTTTTCACAAAAATGGTGTTTAGGGGGTTTTGCATCTGAACTCTTCACTTTTACTTTCATTACTTAAGTAATTAAAAGATTACTTCTCATACTTAAGTACAGTAGAGACTTAGTAGTAGATACTTTTACTTGAGTAACATGCTAGCAGGTGACTTGAACTTCTACCAAAGTATTTTTTTTTGCGGGGTATCGATACTTTGGATACTTGTATACTAAGTATAACTGATCCCTCCATATACTGTACTTTTTCTTACGCCATTCCTACCTACAGTACTCCTTACCCAGTACTTCAAGGGCTGTAATGTAAAGTGTTAACAGATGAGATTGCAGAAAGATTTCATCTAAGACTTACAAAACTTTCCCGATAGCCGAGGCTGTATATGTGCCACCAGATCTCTGGGTGATGCTGTCCACCTGATGTTCAAATCCTGTTCTATTGAACTGATTCATGTAGAAATGTTTGGTGGTGCTACCGGAGTACTGTGCATAGCCAAACTGTGGACAAAACACAATGAAACATACTTAGGAGATGAGCTTCCTTATTACTTACGTTTAATATGAAGTTACTGATGCATTAACTGAGGAAGGACCCAGACTCACCAAGGTGTCATATGGCAGCAGGCTTCTGGTCAAGTTTTTGGTGAACTCTTTCATGATATGGAACTGGTTTGCTTGCACACTGCCAGATCCATCCAGAAGGAAGATAATATCTGCAGGATCTGAAGAAGGACAATATGAGCAGAATGAGGCATGTTATGTGAATGTGAATGGTTTGGGATATAGAAATGATTCATCATTTTTGGTGACTTGAAGAACAGCTATTTTATAATTTGTATAACCATACATGAAATAATCAGATATCATAATGTTGTTTCCTATTTGTAAAGCTATTAAGATCAGCCAGGCTAATAATGCTATATGCTATGTACATTTATATTCATGTCTATAAATGATTTCCAGATTTAAAGCATTATGTAACAGTTAGAGTTCGGTCAAAAAATGAAATTCTAATTGGAAGCGTTCAAAACCATACATTAAACTTTTTGTGTTTCTTGGGAACGTGATACGTTATTTTGAGGAGTGGAGGACAGAAGTTGAAAGCTTTGTCAGTTAGTAATGGAACTATTGTGGTCGTGGGGTTAGTTTGCGGATATCACCATGGCTGTGGTTACCTATGCGGCTGAACTACAGCTGTGCCAATATCTGCTACCAACCCCACTTGTGTTATCTTGCTTTTACCTTATCAATGTGATTTATACATAATAATAGTAAAGTTA
>JAODXP020000015.1:12802004-12857004 GCA_027497455.2 Sardinella longiceps
CTTCATCTCCCTTCAGTGCTTCTTCTGGGATTAGTGACATTGTACTCGAATTTTCAATAATACTGTTATTATTAATAGGCATCATATCCTGGCTAATCAACATAAGAGGGAGATGGATATACACATAGATAGCAATTTATGACTAGGTTTATAAACTGATGAATATGTAGGCAAATATAACCTAAGCCTAACACTGCCTCAATATCAATCCCTTCCAGAGACCTGACCCAAGACCATGGACCTGGGGGATTCCAATCAGCTGAGATGGTTAAACAGAAAAATCTGGAGTGTTGGTAAGGAAAAAAGAAAAGTCTTACTTTTCATTTTAGTCTGGTCATTAGGGTAAAGGCTAGCCTAACCAGGTTACAGGGTTGGACTGGGACTATGGCCCAGGTGAGCTAAAATAACACTGTAAATTGAAACTTTGCATCAACATGAGAGATTTAAAGTAGGCTACTTGGTAAATCCCCACACCCCAACCACTGAAAGCATTGAAAGAGCTAACATTAGGGGGTGTTGATAGGCTTTGTATGCCTGTGGGAAAACCTTGAAATCTCATGATGTTGAAAATGTGGTGGTTTAGGTTATTTCGCAAGCAATGCATGTCACCATATCAAGTTCATTCCTCCACATGTACAAATGTGAACAAAAAGTGAACAAAAACACACCTTTAAAGTCCAATCTGTGGGGTAAGACTGTGCTTTTACTGTGGTCTCACCCTTGAAGTGTCTTTAGGCTTACAGTAGGTCTGGTCATGTTTGACTGGATTACCACAGATATAACTAAATTTAATAGAACTGGGGCTGGACTGGCCCGGGCAATTTTGGCCATGACGGCCCACCATGATTTTATTCAATAATAACATTGTTGCTATAGCTAAAATAACACTAAGAGGAAAATAAATAATGAACCAAATGCATGACTTTAGTGATATGATGGCCAAAGAATAAACTGGAATGCGAACTATGAGCATGATTATGAACTATAATGATAATAGTGTAACATGTTTATAGCTATGACACCCATGACATGAGCATGATTATGACCACCACCATGTCACCACCTGTGAGCATCGATTATGCGCCAGAACGTCATCACACATAGCATGAGTATGAAGTATGAGCATGATTATGAACTATGAGCATGATTATGAAGTATGAGCATAGACATAGTTCATAATAATCATGTTCATAGTTCTCATTCAAGTTAATTCTTTGGCCATCATATCACTAAAGTTATGCATTTGATTCTTTATTTATTTTCCTCTTATAAATGCAAATGAGTGTTGGATGCAATCGTTGGATGTAATAGTTATTCAGTGTTAAAGGGATAACTACTCCGAATGGGGGGATGGGATTATGTGTTCAGGTGTAAAATGCCCCCCCCCCCCCCTTTTCGGTTTTCAATAGTCACAACAAACGCTTATTTATTTATTAATAAATTTATTAAACACAATATATGGATGTGTATATGTGTGTGTGTGTGTGTGTTTATTTAATAATTTATTAATTATGTATTGTATGTAAGCACAATGTATTAACGTTTGTGTGTGTGTGACTGTATGTGGGGGGATTTAGTTGTTTAGGGTCCAGAGTTCCATCCATGTTGAAGGCATATCAGCATACAGGACTTCCTCAACTTCTCACTGAAACATGAATAGAACAACATGAAGCAGAAAAAACAACACAAGTGAAAGTAAATATTGAGCAAAATCTCTGGAGAAGAGAAATACCTCAATGGTAGCAGCCAGCTTGGCCAGCTTGTCTAATTGCTGTAGTCGGATTCTCTCCTCTATCTCATCCCACTTCCTTTGTTTCTCTTCTTTTTCAGCCTTTTTCTTTTCTTTCTTCTCCTCCCTCTTGGCCTCCCACTGCCTCCAGGACTCCTCCCACTTCTGCCGCTTCTGTTCTGATTTCAGCAGCGCTTCTCTCTTCCACTGCTCTCTCTCCGCTCTGTAGATGGGCACGTCCACCATTTTC
This sequence comes from Sardinella longiceps, assembly GCA_027497455.2. Lineage (NCBI taxonomy): Eukaryota > Metazoa > Chordata > Actinopteri > Clupeiformes > Clupeidae > Sardinella > Sardinella longiceps. Next base: position 12,803,984 of record JAODXP020000015.1, read on the forward strand.
TCTGGAAAGAGGAAACCAGGTGAGTTACAAAAGAGATTTTTTCATAAAAATCTAAATCTAAAAGAATTCATCAGCCATAGCTGTGATCACTGGCGGGGCTGTTGGTAATTACTAGAGTGATCAAATCTAGTCTAGAGATTTAACCTGAACAGGAGGGACAGGGAAACTCACTTTCAGTGTGTGAAACTGAATTTGGTCTTTGTCATACCAAAACTATTGTTCTATTTCCTACCAACAACCTTGATCAACAACATTATAGATTGAAATACACCAGACATTTTACTTTTAGTTACAGTGATTTTTCCTATAAGATAATCAGGGCTGTACAAGTGAAACAAAGATGTTGGAAAATGGAAATCTTACCTTCTATGTAAACGTCGTCTCCCTCTTCCTCCTCTCTCTTGTAGGTCTTCTCTATTTTTTTGTTGTAGTAGTTTTTGGCCTGTTTATTGGCCCAGCCTAAGAGTTTTCTCCCCACACTCTTTTCCTTAGCCCCACTCTCTGGTTCCGCATCGTTGGTCTCTGTGGAACCGCCAGCCTTGTCGGCTGAAGATGGAGAAACGTTCTCAGCCTGTTCCGCCTCCCACTGCCTAAAGGAGGCTTCCAGCCGCTGTCGCTTGTCTTGTGATTGCAGCAGCGCTTCCCTCTTCTGCTTCTCTCGCTCAGCTCTGGAGATGGGGATGTCCATCAACACCGCCCCTAAACACAGAAAAACAGCCGAGTTAAAAGAGAACAATTTCTATTTTTGTATTTATTTTTTTCCATAAAAAGTTAAATCCAGAGAATTTCAGCCATAGCTCTGATCACTGGCGGGGCTGTTGGTAATAATAGAGCGATCAAATCTAGTCTAGTCTTGAATTTCCCCACGGGGATCAATAAAGTATCTATCTATCTTTCTATCTATCTACTTTCTGGGTTTGCTGCTACTGATTTGCTATTTGGTCTATGTTTTACCAAAACTATTGTTCTATTTCCTACCTACAAGACTTGTGGCCTTGATCAACCATGTTATAGATTGAAGATATTTGCCTTTTTAGTAAAATAATCAAACCTGCACTAGTGAAATAAAGATGTTTGAAATCTTACGTTTCATGTAAATCTTGTCCCCTTCTTCCTCCTCTCGCTTGTACGTTCTCTCAATCTTCTTCCTGTAGTAGTTTTTGGCCTGTTTGTTGACCCAGCCCATGAGTTTTCTCCTCACACTCTTGTTCTTCTTCCCAGACCCAGTCTCTGGTTCTGCATCGTTGGTCTCTGCAGAACCGGCATCCTCACCGGCGAAAGACGGAGAAACGTTCTCGGCCTGTTCCTCCTCATCCCTCTGACTTGGCGGCACCCAGCTGCCATTGGATAGGAGGTCATAAGAGCCCAGACTCTGTGGAGTTCTGCTGCCACTGGATAGAACGTCATCAGATGTTCCAGTTGGAGTTCTACTGCCCAGAGAGAGCAGCTCATTGTCCTCCTCAGCCTGAGACTGCTGGTCTGCATCTCCACTCGTCTCTGTGCTTTGGTCAACTCTTTCACTCACTAGGATATATTGAGCCTGCCAGGCGTCATGAATCTGACAGATTGGCTTTGGGACATCACTAGTAGGTGTTGGATCAGTAGCAGGAGGAGACTTTGTTGGTTGTTGATGATTGTTTGACCTCTTACGACGGCGTTTTGGCTTTTCATCTCTAGTGCTCTGGACGATATCCAGATACATTGCTCTGGGCATTTTCACCTCTGATTTCTGCCTAGTAACCTCCACAGGTTTACTGAGCTCTTCTTGACTGTCGCTCTTGGCTGCCACCTTTTGGTGCCTCAGGTCCTGGATTTGCTTCTCTTTGTCCAGCCTTTCTGCAGCCTCTTCAGCCTCTCTCTGTCTCTGCATCTCCCTTTGTCTTTCAATCTCTTTCTCTCTCTCCATCTCTCTTTGTCTTTCAATCTCTCTCTCTCTCTCCATCTCCCTTTGTCTTTCAATCTCTTTCTCTCTCTCCATCTCCATTTGTCTTTCAATCTCTCTCTGTCTCTCCATCTCTCTTTGTCTTTCAGTTTTCCTCTGTTTCTCTTCCTCCATTTGCATTTCAATCTCTCTCTCCATCTCCTTTTGCTCTTCAATCTCTTTCTGTCTCTCCATCTCCCATTGCTTCTCAACTTCTCTTATCTTTTCCATTTCAAGTTGTTTTTCCATTTCTACTTTTCTCTGTCTCTCTTGTTCTTTTCGCCTTTCAATCTCTTTCTCTCTCTCCATCTCCTGTTGTTTTTCAACTTCTCTTTGCCTTTTCATTTCAAGTTGTTTTTCCATTTCTACTTCTCTCTGTTTCTCTTGTTCTTTTTGCCTTTCGATCTCTTTCTCTCTCTCCATCTCCCTTTGTCTTTCAGTTTTTCTCTGTTTCTCTTCCTCCATTTGCCTTTCGATCTCTCTCTCCATCTCTTTTTGTCTTTCAACTTCTCTCTTCCTGTCCATTTCAAGTTGCTTAAATTCCATTTCGATTTGTCTGTCTCGCTCTTTTTGCCTTTCAATCTCTTTCTCTCTCTCCATCTCCCGTAGTTTTTCAACTTCTCTTCTCTTTTTCATTTCAAGTTGCTTTTCCATTTCTATTTGTCTTTGTTTCTCTTGCTCTTTTTGCCTTTCAGCGTCTTTCTCTCTCTCCATCTGCCTCTCAGTCTCCATCTCCTGTTCTATTTCTCTCTCTCTCTCCATCTCTCTTTGTCGTCTCAACCTGGATTGCTTTTCCAGTTCAAACTCTGCTTCTCTTTCCTTCTGTTTTTCTCTCTCTTGTTCTCCTCTCTCTTGCTGTAGAAGTCTGTGTTTGAGATCTTGCTGGTGTTCCTCTGTGCTGCTGTTGTTGATGTTGTCCAATGCTTCTTTCTCATCTGGTCTCTTGTCCTCTATGGCAGTTTCCTCCTTCCTCCAGACACACACCTCTCCCCTGTTGGCCTTCTGCTCTGACTGTCTCACCAGCTCCTGCTTTTCATGGACTTGCATAGCCGCCTCATGTCTCTGCTCTGACTGTCTCACCAGCTCCTGCTTTTCTAGAGACTTGCATAGCCGCCTCATGTCTCTGCTCTTCCTGTCTCACCAGCTCCTGCTTTCCAGGGACTTGCATAGCCGCCTCATGTCTCTGCTCTGACTGTCTCACCAGCTCCTGCTTTCCATGGACTTGCATAGCCGTCTCATGTCTCTGCTCTGCCTGTCTCACCAGCTCCTGCTTTTCAGGGACTTGCATAGCCGTCTCATGTCTCTGCTCTGACTGTTTCACCAGCTCCTGTTTTCTAGGGACTTGCATAGCCGTCTCATGTCTCTGCTCTGACTGTTTCACCAGCTCCTGCTTTCCAGGGACTTGCATAGCCGTCTCATGTCTCTGCTCTTCCTGTCTCACCAGCTCCTGTTTTCCAGGGACTTGCATAGCCGTCTCATGTCTCTGCTCTTTGCCCATCTCTTCTCTCTCATTGCATGTCCGCTGATGGATCTGTCTTAGCTCATTAGACCCTTCTTCGCTCTTTGTCTCATTCCATTTGCCCGCACCTTTCTTCAGGCCCTCCTCTCTGAGCCGGTAACCCTGAGGTTCTCCGAGCCGGTAATCATCCTGTTCCACAGGCTTTTGCTGAGGTTCTCTGAGCCGGTAGTCCTTCTGTTCCAGAGGCTTTTCCTGAGGTTCTCCGAGCCGGTAATACTTCTGTTCCATGGGCTTTTCCTGAGGTTCTGCTTTCTCTCTGAGCCGGTAATCCTTCTGTTCCAGAGGCTTTTCCTGAGGTTTTGCTTTCTCTCTGAGCCGGTAATCCTTCTGTTCCAGAGGCTTTTCCTGAGGTTCTCCGAGCCGGTAATCGTCCTGTTCCATGGGCTTTTCCTGAGGTTCTGCTTTCTCTCTGAGCCGGTAATCCTTCTGTTCCAGAGGCTTCTCCTGAGGTTGTCCTTTCTCTCCGAGCCGGTAGTCCTTCTGTTCCACAGGCTTTTCCTGAGGTTCTCCGAGCCGGTAATCGTCCTGTTCCATGGGCTTTTCCTGAGGTTCTGCTTTCTCTCTGAGCCGGTAATCCTTCTGTTCCAGAGGCTTCTCCTGAGGTTGTCCTTTCTCTCCGAGCCGGTAGTCCTTCTGTTCCACAGGCTTTTCCTGAGGTTCTCCGAGCCGGTAATCGTCCTGTTCCATGGGCTTTTTCTGAGGTTCTTTCTCCTTGGACAGATTTGCTGTTCGCTGTCTCCTTGGTTTCCTTTCTCCCTTGAGTGTTTGTGAGTCGTCCAGTTTCTCCTGTTTTGATCTGATGTCACTCAGCCAGTCCATTCTGTTGTTCTGTCGCTCTTGACCATATGTCTGGACATCTTCATCTGTATCCGACTTTTGCTTTATTTCTCTCATCCATTCTTTACCTTTGCTCCTCTCTTTCTCCAGAGCTGTTTTCCTTCTAGTGTCCACCACACTTGGGCTTGTTTCTGCCCTGTTAGCCTCTTTCTGTTGTGTCATGTTTGCCACTTCTTCCTCCTTTGCTTGATGCTTCTCTCTGAGGTTCAACAGCTCCTGCTCACGTAGCTGAGCTGCCTCTCGTTCTGCTTCTAGCTCTCTCTCCACCTCTCTCTTCCTCTCCTCCCATTCCTCCTTGAGCTTCTCCTCCGTCTCTCTCCATCCTTCCTCTCGTCTCTTTTTCTCCTTTTGAAACGTCTGCTTCATCTTCTTCAGCTGTCTTTTCATCTCAAGCTTCCTCTCCTGTTCTCTTTGCGTTTCGTTCTCACGCTCATTCTCCATTCTTCTCTCGTGTTCTCTGATAGACGTCTGTCTTTCCGTCTCTTTCTCTGAGTCCGTGTCTTCACACTGCAGCTGCTCTTGTGCAATCAGCTGTAGTAATTCTTCACTTCTCCTCCGAGTCATCTCTCTTTCTTTCTCAAACTTGCGCTCCATCTCTCTCACCTTTGCCTCCAACTGTCGGGCCGCCTGATCTTGAAATTCTCTCAGGCTTTGCTTGCGCCTCTCTTGTTCCATTTCTCTCTCCTTGGCAAACTTTTCCTCCATGGCTCTAATCTGCACACACAGACACACACATTATACACACACACACACACACACACACACACACACACACATATCATATACACACACACACACACACACATACACACGCACACACATACACACACACACATTATACACACACACACACACATACACACACAAACATTATACACACACACATACACACACAAACACACACACACGCACACATACAAACACACACACACACACACACACACACACACACACACACACACACACACACACGTCTCTAACCTGCATCTCATGCCTTCTCTCTCTCTCCTTGCCTTCCTCCTTCTCCCTCTCCATCTGAGCAACTCTTTCTCTCAGTTTCTTCAGTTCTTCATTCATGTTCTCACACCACTCCTCCATCATCTCTTCCTTCTTCTTCTCTTTCAGGATGATCCACTCCAGATCACTCGCTCCACTCGTCTCTGCACGGCTCAGTCTGGACGAGTCTCTCGCTCTCACCTGGTCGGCCTGAGCTTCGGAAAGGGTCACCATCTCTCTCGCTCTCACCTGGTCGGCCTGAGCTTCGGAAAGGGTCACCATCTCTCTCGCTCTCACCTGGTCGGCCTGAGCTTCGGAAAGGGTAACCATCTCTCTCTTCATCTCTCCATGTTTCAGAGAGTCTTTCTCTCTCTCCAGCTCTCTAATCCTTTCCTCACATAGCTGCCGTTCTTTCTGTCTCTCCATCTCTCTCATGCTGTTATCACACCTTTGGTTGTCCTTCTGTCTTTCCAGCACTTTGTCCAGTTTGGTGAGTTTTTCTGCCGTCATCACAGCCTCTCTCATTCTCTGCCCATCCTTGTGCATGGCACCATTTCCTGTAGTTTCCTGTGTCTTTGGCAGGTCTACTACTGTCGGCTGCCTGGATCTCTCCATGCTCTGCTGAAATATAGAGGAGATCATTTAACAACCTTCTCAATCTCTAAAATATTTCATTGAAAACAATAGGATGGCGCAATCATTTGTACTGTATTTCTAACTCATATAAATCATAATTAGTCTAAAGCTTTACTGTAGCCGGTTTGTGAAATGAAGTTCCACAACTTTGGAAGCGGACTAGAATGTTGAAAGCGGAGTGCCCAGCACTGTGTCAGAGCCGGTGTGGACCGCTCTGCACTGACTGCCTACTGTAGGTTATAGTGATTCATATGCTGCTGTATCTGTACTGCACTATTACCTTATTGGTCTCCAGACTCTTGCTTCCCTGATCAGTCCCAGTTCTGTGCCTCTGTTTCTGTTTCTGCCGACCTCTCTGCCGCCTCGGCTTCTGCCCTGTCTCCTCCTCTCTGGTGACCTCACTTCCTGTGCTGCTCAGCACCTCAACCTGGATGGTAAAGACTAGATGGTAAACCTTTACCGTACGCATTCACAGAATCTCGCGGGTACTGTTACAGTTACAAAACCAAATAAAAACAATACTAAAGGGGGGGTTTAAGTATTAATTTTTAGAGTTTTAAAAATGTTTTAAGATTGTTTAGAGGTATAAGTAGGTTGTTTGGCATTGTTACTAGGCAACCAACACAACGGCGAGATTTCAACATCATTTCCGGCCATGAGCATATCCCTTCTAGACTCGACCCACCTGGATGGCCTTCAGGCTCTCAGGCCTGAGTGGGAGAGTTGCCTCCACGTGTTGCTCCTCAGGGAAGAAGGTGTGGCAGTGTTGGCGAGTAGCGCCCCCTGCAGGTGACATTAGCTTCTGCTTGCAGAGCTTGTGTATCTCCTGATCCTCCTCTTGGGTCAGTCTGCTGGTCTGCTGACCGTCTGCCCTGGTCAACTCCTGCAGCACTGCTGTTTTTATTGCTTTTACTTCTTTCTCCATGGCTTCCTCCTTTCTTCCCCTCAGCAGATATTTATCCATTACCTGGAACGAAAAAGTTCAGAAATGCAATTATTTGTAATTAACATTAATCAACATCAATTGTAATTAACATCACAAATACCCGTTGTGACTTTAAATGTTTCTACCAGTCGTAATCAAAGTGGTTTTCTGTTTGTTTATGTTTTGCTTCACCTGTTCCAGTCTCCTGTGCATGTCTGGAGCTGGACGTTTTATTTCCGTCTGCGGCTTGTGCGTCGCCTCCTCTTCCTCATCCTGCTGCATGGTTCCGAGGAGGTTAAACCAGCGCTCTTCCTCCTGCACCTCTCGCTTACGGGGGCCTGGCAGGCAGGCCACATCCATGCACCAACCCCAGAAAAAGCATCTGGAGCTTTTGGTGCCAGCTCTTGGGCGGAGATAGATGTTGGGTCTCCCAGACACCATGGATGGACGGATGAAGTCATCAGGAAGCTGATTGGTGCGTTTCCGCACCGACAACATCCTGGCAGCCATTTTGTGGGTCTGTGTAAGCACATGAAGATCAGTTTGTGGGTCTGTGCTTCATATATGAGCGGGAAGGATTTAACTTCACTAACATGTTGAGTTTAAAGGTGTGGTGTGTTATAATGCAGTGTAGCTAAAATGTTGTTCATTGTTGCAACAGCGTGCAAGACGTACCGGTGGGGAGTGGATTCTGCTCAGAGCAGAGGCACCTGCACCGCGGCACCACCTGTGTCACCACCTGTGTCTCCACCTGTGGCTTTGTTCTCTACAGTGGAGTAAAAGAGATAGAAATACCAGGTTTATTTATGAGTTATAAAATAACACAGGATTTTCAAATAGCCAGTTATATGTGTAGCCTACTTCTCCATTTCAGCTCAAATGTGAGACTTACCTGTGGGGAGTCTAAGCACCCTGATTGTCTTATCTCAAAGTCAAAGATCTGCTGTGAAATTAAAAACTAGGCTAGCTATATTACCGGTACTGAAGATAAACTTGTGATTACTGAATGTTTCATTGAAGTGGCATTTGGATAGTCAGGAATGTTTGGGTTCTATTTGCTATGGCAACGGTGATGTGTTCCCTGACCTTATAATTACATCATAAGTAACTGTCATTTGGAATCATTTGGCATTCTAGCCCATTGGTTTACATAGAATGGTCAATCTATGTACATTATGTGCTCTTGCCACTCATTCTTACAATCATCATCACCATCAATCTTTATTTATTGTGGAAAACTTGACTGAGCTGTATTTCAGCATGGTGGCCAAAATTAAGACCCTTCTCAATTTAGAATTTAGGAATTATGTGGGGGCAGGGGAGATAATGATGGAAGTGGTGGTGTTTGTGAGTTGTGTGAGCATGTTTGTGTGTGTGTGTGTGTGTGTGTGTGTGTGTGTGTGTGTGTGTTGGAGGTTTGGACGCTGTAATAAATAGATAAATCTATGTCCATGGGATGCGTTAGACCAATTTAATCATAAGTCCTACTGAGGTTCAATGGCAGGTGGCTAGACGTGCTCTCTAAACAAATTTAGGCCTATGCCTAGATTAGATCTACATTTTTAAGGCTAGAAGAATAACTATTTTAATTTTAATTTAAAGTATAGGCTATGTGCTAACCATGGTAGAAGAGCAATAATTTTTTAGAGTCTTATTCTAGCCCTGGTCCAACTTGCTGACATGCTGACAGCATTAAATTCAAAATGACAATTATTTTCCCCCCAAAACCATTAATTACCCTTGTCTCTACAGGTGACAACTTGTGTTTCCACTAAACTCAGTCAATTAGGCCTGTGTGACTTGCATGTTTTACAAACAATTTTGTTCAATCAGGGTCATATTATTTATAATTATTATTAGCCAAATAAGGTTGTACTGTACATTGAGGGACGGGCATGTAGAGTTTCGAAAGATAGATCTAGTTAGATCTATGCAGGGCCGGCCCAAGGCACAGGCTACGCGATATAAGCTGCCACTTAGGGCCCCCACACATCTGGGGGCCCCCACATGTACAGAACGATCATTCTACATTCATTTGCTGACGGTTTTCAACTTTATTCAATTGAAATCTTTGTTTGAAATGCTCCACCACTGCTCCTCATATAGAATGTACAACTTAGAGCCTACAGAGCGAGTTTTACAGCAACCTCTAGCAGCTGACAGACAGACTTGGAAGCCTCTACTTGTCCCTGACCATAGACTGGGCAAATGCCAAAGACTATTCATCTTGTTACTTTAACCCATTTTCTATCACACATTTCTAATTAAACATCAGACATTACATACTCTTAACATCTCTGGGAGAATGCAGCATAATAAAATAGGCAAGCTGGAAGCTCCAGACCCAGAGAGAGGAGTAGAGAGGAGAGGAGCTGGAGAGTAGCCTACTGTATGTTCCCTTTCTAGGTCTTTAACTGTAGCCTCCCTGGCATGTAAAATATCAAAAAAGGCCAACAGGTGTAGTTCAGATGAGTGCAAAACGTATCTTACCTGTTGGAACCACAAAGGTAAATCTCCAACCGAATGAAAACGCCAAAACTCTCCAAAAGATCTCTTAACCAAATACACTGCTACTTCTCACACTCTTAACTTCAAAATGATACTAGACACAATGCACAGGGGCACAAGGTTAGACTATTCCATGGTAACCATGGAACCACCATTCTGACATACTTTACTTTAACATTCCACTTGCCCGTGTCACAGTCCAAACAATCCACTGCTGCAGTTTGTAACATTCTATCAAAGGTCATGGAATACTGTCTGATTCTCTCTGATTCTATGGCTTGGGTTGATGTAACAGTGCTTTCTGAGGCCACTCTGTGCTCAGCCACCTATCTGTAGCAGCAATGTTGGCTAATAGGGACATCTAGAGGGTGGCATCTGTATTACAGTCTGAAAAGCTTGTTCAGTTTCATTGTTAAAAAGCCCTAATGGGCAGACACTACACACACTTACAGTATGCCCTACATGTCTCTATTTAGCCTGTGCCCTATTTGGCATCACTGGCCCTCTGCCATGAACTCCTCAATCTCCTTGACGGTGTGTGTGAGCACCAAGTGAAAGATCAAAGTCACTGCACACCGATCACTTCTATTCAGGTTTTATTGGAGCTCCTCCTCCATCCCACCTGCAGTCACAAACAACACAATGCTCTCTTCAATGCACACCTGCCTGACCTGCTGGGAAATACAGATATCAGTGGCAGATGACTCAGACCCATCACACTGTGTCAATCAAATACAACATTTCACACACACACACACACACACACACACACACACACACACACACACACACACACACACACACACACAGATGACCCAGACTCATCACGCTGTGTCAGTCAAATACAACATCACACAATACTGTACATCACACGGTTTGTGGAGAAAATTATTCACTTGATTAGGGCAAACAAGAATGAATTTCAGGATGGCCTGTTCACTCAGATCTAAAAATGGTCTCAATATTGTACACGTATCCAGAAGTCATAGACGTAGTCCTTACTGACGGGCGCTTACTGTAAGATGAGCTGATGAAGGTGTAGTGTGGTGTGGAGGGGAATGTGGTGCAACTAAACATCTCTCCTCAGCTTCTTCTTTTTCCTCCTCTACTGTCTTTATAAAAGTGCCTGCAGTTTACACACAAATTGTTTCTGCGTCGCTTCTTCCCCCTGAAAGACTGTAGGAAGCAATGATGTCTCTGCTGTTTATGTTTACTATTGTTTCAGGTAAGCATTTTATATGTTACTATACATAGCAATATACACTGGATATGGGTTACAGAGCTTTGATACTAGGGCAGCATAAAGATAATATAATTTTTCATTGCATTTTCACTTCTAATCGGATGCTGTGCCAATCAAATACATTAACATTACATAACATTACACACACACACACACACACACACACACACACAATGTTGTATTTTCAAAACTTCTAATCTGATGTTTTGCATCTGTGTGAATATCTCTGAGAGTAGCCTATACTGTATGTGTGGCAAGGCTGAGAGTAGACTACTGTACATGTAGGGTCACTGTGGCTGTTTGTGTGTGTGTGTGTGTGTGTGTGTGTGTGTGTGTGTGTGTGTGTGTGTGTGTGTGTGTGTGTGTGTGTGTGTGTTGTGCCTACTGTACATGTAGGGTCACTGTGGCTGTTTGTGTGTGTGTGTGTGTGTGTGTGTGTGTGTGTGTGTGTGTGTGTGTGTGTGTGTGTGTGTGTGTGTGCCTACTGTACATGTAGGGTCACTGTGGCTGTTGTGTGTGTGTGTGTGTGTGTGTGTGTGTGTGTGTGTGTGTGTGTGTGTGTGTGTGTGTGTGTGTGTGTGTGTTTGTGCCTACTGTACATGTAGGGTCACTGTGGCTGTTTGTGTGTGTGTGTGTGTGTGTGTGTGTGTGTGTGTGTGTGTGTGTGTGTGTGTGTGTGTGTGCCTACTGTACATGTAGGGTCACTGTGGCTGTTTGTTTGTGTGTGTGTGTGTGTGTGTGTGTGTGTGTGTGTGTGTGTGTGTTTGTGCCTACTGTACATGTAGGGTCACTGTGGTAAGGACCAGAACAGAAACTCAAAACAAACAGATTCACATTCTGCAAATTCCATCTCAATAATGAATGTACACACAGATGTATTGTTTTCTGTTAAGACAATATTCTAGTCTGACAGGGCAACTCTAAAAGTTCTTCCCCGACTTAAAAACAGGAATTTGCACGATGAGTGCTTTTCTGGTTTTCATGAAGATCATTTACCAATAGATGTTTTTAAAATGGGCTTTATAGATGTCTTTTAAGGGGTGCTAATAATAATAATGAAGGTAGTGCATATAGTCATTTGGTTTAAGGCAATTTCTTAGGTTCTTACGTGTCTTGTGTGTGTACTGTATGTAGCCTACTGCAGATGTAAACATGCACGTACAGTACTACAGTACTATATCCTTTTTCTGGTTTCATGTCAATCTCTATTTGTTGTTGCTTCTACTGTATGTGTTTGTGCACACAGCTGGTCAAATGGTTTTGGCCTTCAACATTGAGCCTGCCACATGGAAATCCATGAACCAGCCAGACAACAGCTTTGGCTATAAAGTGATCCAGCATGATGCCACAAGGTGAGACTGATGTTCATATTAAATATATAATGTAATATAAATATTCAAATACAATGAGATATAGTGTATAAAAGAGACACCACCACACATAGCCTATTGGTTATTTAATAAACATATAAAACATTCAAGATAAAGTACCCCTAGACTGGGATGTAAAGTGCAAAATAGTGCAATTGCAGTGAGAAAGACACATATTGGAATGCTTAAGTGTGTAATGTGTAAATAGTGTGCAAGCTTATAGGAATGATATGTAATATCTCTGTGGGTGATGTAATGTGTTGGGGGCATGACCTAACTTATCAGCAGTTCATGAGAGCTGTTGGGAAAGAAGAGGTTAAAGAGAGTGTGTGTGTGTGTGTGTGTGTGTAGGATGAGAGGGAAGCTTCACTCTATGTACAATATAATCCACAAACTTTGAAGTGCTGGCTTTATATTAGTCATGCAATCAGCTGCACTAGTATAATTCAGCTTTTTATTGCACAAACGCATTTCGGCGTGTGCTTTGCTCAGTGTAGGGGCTGGAAACTGATGGATCCCAAAAACTTTTGCATGAGCTGAAGCACTGTGGGGTGCTTCCTAAAATCCATAACCATCTTCCCAGCAATCTGTTCCGTGTTCAGATCAACTTATCAACCTCCTGGTGATACAGTATGCAGACTTGCCACCATGGATGAGCCCAATGACAATGTTGAAGATACTATCACTCCTGAAATCTAGTCACATGTTGAAGATACTATCACTCCTGAAATCTAGTCACATGTTGAAGATACTGTCACTCCTGAAATCGAGAGTCACATGTTGATATTTTCTAAAAATCTCTCCTCTGAAGTCTGTTGGTCAGCGCTCCCGTAGAGGAGGTCCAAGTAGGAGGTGTGTCTAGGAGAGGAGACTATATCTATTCTTATATATATTTCTCTTGTCTAGGAGAGGAAGAGTGTATCTATTCTTCTATATATTTCTCTTGTCTAGGAGAGGAAGAGTGTATCTATTCTCATTTCTCTTGTCTAGGAGAGGAAGAGTGTATCTATTCTCATTTCTCTTGTCTAGGAGAGGAAGAGTGTATCTATTCTCATTTCTCTTGTCTAGGAGAGGAAGAGTGTATCTATTCTTCTATATATTTCTCTTGTCCAGTCTGTTGGTCAGTGCTCCCATAGAGGAGGTCAGTGTGAATAGGAGAGGAAGAGTGTATCGCTGCCAGATCTCGTCCTGTCCATCTCCTCCTCAAACATGCTCCTGTACGGGCCTCCGCATTGATGGTAACTACAGAATCTTTAACTCTGTTTTTATGACAATTTGAATGTATGATGCTTGAAAAAATGAAGTAGCCATCACGCACACAAAATCAAAACACATTCGTAGGAGGTGGAGTAGGCCTATACCTAGAACACATTCACATAAAGCAAAAATGGTGATTTTTTTCAATATTTAACGGTTATCAACTCTGTATTTCAAAGGATGTTAGTGGCAGATGCCAATGACAACCTTTATCTAATTGAAATATTCTCATATATTATGTATGCATATTCTATCATGTGTTGGAACAGCACAAAATGGAGTCAACATGTCTCTGGGGTTATGGATGGGCAAAGAGGTGACATCATCAAGCATGGCTAACCCTAAGACTGTGGTAAGATAATCTGTCAGATATATCTACAATCATGCAAAGATAGTTGCCAAAGACTCAAACAACTCTAACTTGATGTTAAAGGTCTTTGCACCATGACATTGTCAGAAAAAGTAGGAGCAATAACAATAAAAATATATTTGATCCATAATATCTAATTAATATCAAGCTTATTCTACCAAAACTTATAGCAGAGTAACCTATGTTGCCTGAATACCTGTATATCAGAATTTTGACTACAACATCCAGCTAAATACTTCACCCGCAGTTTAATATGGGCCTAACTTGGTTTAACATTGGCCGAGTTAGTAGCTACTAACCAAGTCAGTGTGTTCAATACTCTAGGACTACCACAGCTGAGAAGTCTAGATGTACCCTAGTGACAGCAAATTGATTTGCTCAGCAGGTACGTCTAGCAATAGGGAACTGACATCGGCAGTGTCTATCGAATAATTTAGACAGGGAGATATATTGGGCGGGCTTAGCGTTGTTTGAATCGGCTTGTTTGTGGCTCAGATTGGTTGTAGCTAGAGCCATACAAAAGCTTTCATGGTTCTGGTCATAGCACTACCCTATTGCATGCAGAGACAGTTTGAAAGACTCCACCTATAGGTGATATCCATCATGGCCAGACTATACATTTTATGTACCATGGACTACTTACAAACTTCCCAATTCATAGTTTTGTGAGTACAGACCATATTTGTACTACTGTAGAAGTTTGGTAACATGCCATGTGTTTTTAGTGAGGTAATTTAGGCAACATGCTCAAGGTTAGCGATTGAAATGCCATTGGGCCTAATTCATGAACAGCACCCTAGTATAGTGTAAATAGACTCAGAACCATTGACCAGCTTTAAGGCTGATATACAGTAAATGTAGCCCACCATTTATTCCCCAAAACTACTACTTCAGTGCATTGTCTGCTTTTCTCTAAGGTTTGTGGTCCTACCATCTCCAAAGAGTGTGAACTCCTCACTCTGTATGGAGGGGTGTGTTTCAGCATCGATCAGCAATTCACAGTCAGGGGCCCTGTGCCCCCAAAACTCAGAGGTATGGAGAACAGTTTGTTACTGTTTTATTACTGTCTTATTACAGTTTTTTCACTTGTTTTACAGTGATCAGTGCTGTTATCCAGAGTACTGTACAGATTGTAGATATGACAAACAATTTAGTTTAGCGCATGTGAATAGTCTGCATGATTTAATGCATATTTCATCTTTTAAAAAGACTGTCCAGTGAGTTTGGACATAGCCTTTCTCTTGGATGGCTCAGGAAGTGTAAACCATGGAGATTTCCAGAAAATGAAAGTATTTGTGATAAATCTTATTGAGAAATTTCTAAACAAGAATACTCAGGTAAGCAAGTTACATGTTTAAGTATAACATGTATAGGCCTATTATATTATTTTACGTTGAATGAAAAGTAAAGATTTGCATGAAAGCAGAAGACAATGTTTGTGATATGAATGGCATAAGTGGCAGAGATGTGAAGATGGTGACCTGACCTTGTCACTGTTGTTCAAGGTCACCGATCGCTAGAGTTCTGGGCTAGAACGCTACGCAATGCAGCGCGACTAGTCGCAATACGCAACTTTAAAACATTTTAGTCGCTTGCTCTTTTTTTATTTTAACCGTACAAGCTGCGTTGCTTGCCTAGATAGAATGGAGAATATAATTGAATAGAACGGCATATTTAACTGACATTAGACAGTGAACAGTCAATGCTACACGACAATCCAACATTCGCTTGCGGTTAGGACAAGGTGTTAAATTGTATTTTTAGTATGCTTAATTGAGTTGACATTAGTTGTTGCTTTGCTACTTGATCAAATTTTTGCGTTCTTTTTCCTACACACAACAGTTGAAGACTTGGAACATCAGGGAGAACAGAAATTGATCATTTCAGCTTTAACACAAAGTTGATGTGCAGTTCAGGCAGTAGCAGGGCATTTAATGCAACATCATTTTTTTGGTTCATGGGTTTAGAAATGGTTTGTGGTTAAATTGTTTGTTGTGGGAATATTTCACTTATTTCTTACCCTTGTTATTTCCCCCCATCCATTAGTTTGCCGTTGTGCAGTTTTCTACTGGCTGTGTAATTGAGATAAACTTCAAGGATTTCAACCATCACAAACGGCAGAATTCATGGAAACAAAAAATACAAGGAATTTCTCAGCAAGGCAGCTGGACATACACAGCGGAGGCAATAAATAAAGTCATGTAAGTTTAATAGGTCAAAGGTCACCACGCTAGCATCTCATGACTTGTAGCATGTTTCCCAATTCCATTTAGTAATCTTCCATGTCTTCATCATGACGGAAAAAAGGTTTCAATCTCAACCTTTAGTCCAAAATGATAACAATAATAAAAAGACATTTGTGTGCATTACACAAATTGATAGCTACGATTACTTCAGCAGTGTTAGGGGCATAATCTACAATGAATGTGTTGATGTGTTTCACAGGGCAGAGCTCTTTGTAGTGTCGGGGGGAAGCCGGACGACAGCCAAGAAGGTGCTGCTGGTCATTACTGATGGGGCATCAAATGGAAGGCAAAGTCTGTCGCATGCCACAAATAATGCCCATCAGAGTAAAGTTATTTGCTATGCCATCGGGGTAAAGTATTGAAACCTTTCTGTGTTGATGGTTTATATTAGGTTCCAGTCTGAGATTTAACTCCTATTGGCAATGGATGAGGAATACAAGAGAAACTCAAGTCATGGAGGCATGGTTGACACAGGCCCTACATGTCACATAGAAAGGGGAAATAAAGTGGCTTTACAGACCCAGTAAACCCTCCCTCCCTTGCCCCTGTACAAGAGCACAGAGAGCCCTCAGCAGTAGCCTGGCCATGGCCATCCCCTTGGCCTACGCCAGGGCCGGACTGGGGCATTGCCCTGTATGCCCTATGGCCAGTCCATGCCTGGCCTACGCTTTACTTTGCACAAGGGTCTGGGGTCTCGGCTATTGATGAACAGTTGCAAGCTGGAAGCGTAGAAGTTTGAAATGATTGAATCTGATTGAATCTGATTTCAGATTGCTAACGTATACAATAGCAAAGCGAAGCGGCAGTTAATGTTAACTGGGGCATAGGGAAATGAAACTGAAAGCAAGTTGTGGTTCCCCATTTGGTTAGCGTTAGCTATTATACTGTAGCTTCAGTAGATCTTTTATTCAGTTTTCTGGTTCTTTTGCCAACACCTCTTATTGTAGATTTCTGGTAGTTTTATGATTTTACGAAAACCAGTGCAGAATTGACTTTACTGGGTGTGTGTGTAATATGGGCGCACTCTCTCTCTCTGGTTTGTTCAGGTCCACAGGTTTACTGTGTGTGTGTGTGTGTGTGTGTGTGTGTGTGTGTGTGTGTGTGTGTGTGTAATATGGGCGCACTCTCTCTCTCTGGTTTGTTCAGGTCCACAGGTTTACTGTGTGTGTGTGTGTGTGTGTGTGTGTGTGTGTGTGTGTGTGTGTGTGTGTGTGTGTGTGTGTGTAATATGGGCGCACTCTCTCTCTCTCTGGTTTGTTCATGTCCACAGGTTTACTGTGTGTGTGTGTGTGTGTGTGTGTGTGTGTGTGTGTGTATGTGTGTATGTGTGTGTGTGTGTGTGATATGGGCCCACTCTCTCTCTCTCTCTGGTTTGTTCATGTCCACAGGTCGGAGGCTACAAGGAAAGTGAGCTGAGAATGATTGCCTCAGAGCCTAAAGGGAAGCATGTGTTTAAAGTGTCAGATTTCTCTGCACTGGATGGGCTCAAAGCAACGTTAGAGGAAAATATCATTGCTATTGAAGGTACTGTATATTTGCGCTCTCTCTCTTTCTCTCTCTCTCTCTCTCTCTCTCTCTCTCTCTCTCTCTCTCTCTCTCCCCCTTTCTTTTTTGTGTCTAGGAGTGTGTGTGTGCGTGTTTATGGCCTGCTTTTGTGTAGGAGAGAATGAAAAGAGTGCGGGAACTTGCATTGAGTGCGTATAAACATTAAATCATCAACATCATCATCATCATCATCATCATCAACAACTTCATCATCATCATTTTTGTTTAAGATGAACATACTCTGCCCATACATACTGTACACACTGTAACTGGCCAGATGTTGTGTTTTCTGTTAGGAACTCAAACATCTGGTGACTCCACGCACATGGAGTTTGCACAGGAAGGGTTCAGTGCAGCGCTGGTGATGGACTCTCAGGTACATGATCACTGTTTCCCCTTCTTCGGGATTGAGACAACATTAAAAACCAACCGTTTTTAGTTTTCATGTGCAGTCATTCAAATTCAGCATTAAAACCCAACCATTATAGTTTAGTTTTCATGTGCAGTCATTCAAATTCAACATTAAAACCCAACCATTATAGTTTACTTTTCATGTGCAGTCATTCAAATTCAACATTAAAACCCAACCATTATAGTTTTCATGTGCAGTCATTCAAATTCAACATTAAAACCCAACCATTATAGTTTTCATGTGCAGTCATTCAAATTCAACATTAAAACCCAACCATTATAGTTTTCATGTGCAGTCATTCAAATTCAACATTAAAACCCAACCATTATAGTTTACTTTTCATGTGCAGTCATTCAAATTCAACATTAAAATCCAACCATTATAGTTTCAATGTGCAGTCATTCAAATTCTCTGCCTGCCTTTGGACAGAATATGGTTTATCTGTGTTTTAAAGGAGAAGTATCTGATGGGTGCAGTGGGGGCATACGAGTGGAAGGGTATCTACAAGGGGTACTCCTCTAATGGACTGAACCCAATGTCTTCTCTTTATGTGTGTGTTTTAAAGGAGAAGTATCTGATGGGTGCAGTGGGGGCATACGAGTGGAAGGGCATCTACCAGGAGTACTCCTCTAATGGACTGAACCCGGTGTCTTGGAAGATTGACCAAATGGAGCCAGATAGTTATATGGGTATGGAGGTGATTTATTTAAGTTGCTGCCAAAAGAATTCTACAATACTTGTGTGTGCTTCTGGAAATTAGTATTTTTCCAATTTTGGGCCCAAACTGACAAGCCTTTAGCTGCTCTGCAAGCATAGAAGTCACTGTGTCACGGTTGTACTCAAGCAAGGACCCAAATGCACGGCAGTAACAATGGGATTCAGGAATGAGGGTTTACTCCTTGTCTTCAGACACAGAGCTATCACATACATACCACAGAGACACACAATGACCAACAGAGACTGAACGGAGACAGGGGCTTAAATACACAGGACTGAACAACACATACATACCACAGAGACACACAATGACCAACAGAGACTGAACTGAGACAGAGGCTTAAATACACAGGACTGAACAACACATACATACCACAGAGACACACAATGACCAACAGAGACTGAACGGAGACAGGGGCTTATACACAGGACTGAACAACACATACATACCACAGAGACACACAATGACCGACAGAGACTGAACTGAGACAGGGACTTATATACACAGGACTGAACAAGGGAACAAGGAGCAGGTGAAACAAGGCAGGGATAAACAAAGGAGCACAAGGAGGACCAGGAAGCAAACAACAGGAAGTGACATAGAAACACATGACAGGGAACAAGACAGTAAAGACAGGCAAACAAAACAAGACGAGACTATCACACACTGACTCAATAGGAGATATAATATAAAAGCAGTTTTGTATTGGCTCTGTATTTGTGGACATCCAAGCACGCCAGCTGTGGGAATACTACCAGGGCTCTTGTGAAACACGCTCTCACGCAACTCATGGCTTTTCTCACGGTAGCTAAGTTTGCCTGTTGCGTTATAGTGCTTTATCTCACACACAATCTGTGGCAATCATGCAAAAGTGTAGCGCAACAACAGAGCACTTCCCAGGGCCGCTGCTCCTCCTGAGCGAGTGTGCGCAGGTCATTACGTATGCAGACATACAGCAGGTCATATAGTAGCACCACATACTGTATGCATACAGTACACTCAGGTCATACAGTAGCACCATGTACAGTGTTTCCCACAGAATTTTCTGTGGGAAAAAAAAAAAAAAAAAACATGAATCAAGGGTTGCAGCTACTGAACATTTTTGGAATTGAGTAGTCGATTTTTCATTGATTTATCAAATAATCGATTAAAACAAATCTAATAAAACAAATGGAATAAAACAAATTGTTTTAAAACAAATCAATGTTATATGAAAGGTCTCTCTGGCCCAGCCATTGGCTATTATTCCTGACAAAAAAAGTCTCCCCCTTCTGTCTCTCTCTAAACTCTTTTAGCTTATTCCAAAACTTTAGAACTTTGTAATCAACACTCTAAATATTTGGCTTACTGGCATCTAAACTCATTAAATCATATTTGGGTAACACTTTACTTGACTTCACTTTACTCATCTGAATTTAACACTGAGAGGTAAACTAGAGCTGACCAGTATTTGTTGACCCTGATGTATCTGATATTACATATTCAGGTAACAGATTTAAAAAATAAATAAATAAATAAAAAATGCTTGCTCTTGTCCAATTATGCTTGCTCCTATCCAATGGTCTCAAAGAAGCATTGAAGGCCTTGATTTAAACCTGTTACCTGATCAAGTCAAGTGCAGTATCAGATCATAAACAAGCATCTCATTTAGATGTTTCATAAAAAAATATCTCACCATAAGGTATATATATAACATTTTTTATACCTCTCAGTGCTAAACTCAGATAAGTGATTATGAATGCTTCGCAACCTGTATAGTAAAGTGACATAAACATAAAGTAGACTTCCTAAGATATCCATGAAATATTCAGATGTGACATGATCAGGTGACAAACATAAATGGCAGGGCTGCTTTGAGACCACTGGACTTTTATTTTGATAGAATGTCGATGACCTATCTTCCACATTTATGAAGGGTTGGATATGAAGGTGGAGTCATGTCTTATGAAACAGTCATGAATGCTTTGTGAGCATTTTATGAAAGCTGCTATGAATGTGTTATGTACTCACCCGTCAAGTAAAGTGTTACCCATATTTGTAATATTAGGCTATGTAATGTTACATCAGTGTAACATCATTTTAGCATTAGGCCATACACATGGCACAACGTCAACTTATTGTAAAACGTGTGCCTTTAATAAAATTAAACTTTACAAACACAGGCTATTTGATCTTAGTTTTAGCTTTTAAACGATTACAGGCCTATCAACACAAAAAAATCACATAGGAATACAGAATAAGCCCAAATGCATTCACAGTAGCCTAGGCCTACATGCAAGACGGAGAGAGAGGGAGAGGAAGGGAGAGAGCGTGTGTGTGTCTCTCAGCAGCATGCGCCAAGCGCACTTGAGAGAGTCTTAATTCTAAATATCATAGGCCTACATTAGGCTACCTATAACCGGCATCAAATTGTAAATAGTGATCGAGGCATAGGTCATAGGCATGATCGGAGAAGCGCAGCGCTGTAGATAAAGAGCTTTATTATATTTTTCCACCTCAAAGAGGGCCTGAATAAGAGATAGGCCTACATAGGTTATTAAAACCAATGCAAAACTAAAGAGACAAACTGAAACAGTGGTAGACTAGACTAGACTATATGTGTTGGAATAGCGGATTTTTTTTTTTTTCCCCCATCGCATGAACTATGGCGGCCCTCAGGAAACTATGGCGGCCCGCCATAGATTAATATATGTGTGGGAAACACTGTTCAATGTATGCATACATACATACAGCAGGCCCATTTAGTAGCAACACATATGCATACATACATACAGCAGGCCATATAGTAGCACCACATATGCATACATACATACAGCAGGCCATATAGTAGTACCACATATGCATACATACAGTACACTCAGGTCATATAGTAGCACCACATATGCATACATACATATAGTACACTCAGGTCATATAGTAGTACCACATATGCATACATACATATAGTACACTCAGGTCATATAGTAGCACCACATATGCATACAGTACACTCAGGTCATATAGTAGCACCACATATGCATACATACATATAGTACACTCAGGTCATATAGTAGCACCACATATGCATACATACATATAGTACACTCAGGTCATATAGTAGCACCACATATGCATACATATAGTACACTCAGGTCATATAGTAGCACCACATATGCATACATACATATAGTACACTCAGGTCATATAGTAGTACCACATATGCATACATATAGTACACTCAGGTCATATAGTAGTACCACATATGCATACATACATATAGTACACTCAGGTCATATAGTAGTACCACATATGCATACATACATATAGTACACTCAGGTCATATAGTAGTACCACATATGCATACATATAGTACACTCAGGTCATATAGTAGTACCACATATGCATACATACATATAGTACACTCAGGTCATATAGTAGCACCACATATGCATACATACATATAGTACACTCAGGTCATATAGTAGCACCACATATGCATACATACATATAGTACACTCAGGTCATATAGTAGCACCACATATGCATACATACATATAGTACACTCAGGTCATATAGTAGTACCACATATGCATACATATAGTACACTCAGGTCATATAGTAGCACCACATATGCATACATATAGTACACTCAGGTCATATAGTAGCACCACATATGCATACATACAGTACACTCAGGTCATATAGTAGCACCACATATGCATACATATAGTACACTCAGGTCATATAGTAGCACCACATATGCATACATATAGTACACTCAGGTCATATAGTAGCACCACATATGCATACATACATATAGTACACTCAGGTCATATAGTAGCACCACATATGCATACATACATATAGTACACTCAGGTCATATAGTAGCACCACATATGCATACATACATATAGTACACTCAGGTCATATAGTAGCACCACATATGCATACATACAGTACACTCAGGTCATATAGTAGCACCACATATGCATACAGCAGGTCATAGCACCACACACTGTGCTGTATGTATACAGTACATTCAGGTCATACAGTAGCACCACATACATTATGCATACATTCAGATCATATAGTAGCACCACATACATTATGCATACATTCAGATCATATAGTAGCACCACATACATTATGCATACATTCAGATCATATAGTAGCACCACGTATACAGTACATTCAGGTCATACAGTAGCACCACATACATTATGCATACATTCAGATCATATAGTAGTACCTGCACTGTTTGTGAAGTATGTCTCGGTAGAAAAGATGGCACTTAATATCTGAAGTTTTTAATGATATTTTATCATATAATCATGTCACACATATGCATACATACAAGTCATATAGTACTGTTTGTGAAGTATGCCTTGGTAGAAAAGATGCTACTTAATATATAAAAGTCTTGTAAATGTAGCGCACGCATACATAGAAGTGATATAGTAGTGGTATATAGTCGTACCTGCACTGTTTGTGAATGATTTCCACCGCTGTCCTCTGATGTCTGTGCTCTCTCCCAGGTTACACAATGGCTGTGGCAATACGGAGAGGAAAAAGATACGTTGTCCTTGGAGCTCCTAGATACAAACACAGAGGACAAGTTGTTGTCCATCATCAATCCCACACGCCACAGCTCCTGGACAGTAAACAGGTACTGTAGCCATCAGCATCCACTCAATCCATAGCCTGGACAGTAGACAGGTACAGTCATAGATATCATATAATATATATGATATATCTAGGGTTCTATATCTATGGGTACTGAACTGTAGCCGTCAGCATCTGCTCAATCCATAGGCTGGACAGTAGGCTGGACAGTACTGGTACAATCAATAGCCTGGTTATTCCACTGGTTATTCTATTGAACTCATTAACTATAATGACTGAATTGTTGTGAGGTTGATTTATAATATGTGTGTGTGTGTGTGTGTGTGTGTGTGTGTGTGTGTGTGTGTGTGTGTGTGTGTGTGTTTAGATTGGTTCCTACTTTGGAGCAGAGGTGTGTGTGGTGGATTTGGATGGAGACTCCAACACTGATCTGATTCTGGCGTCGGCCCCCATGCACACAGAAGGAGAAAAAGAGGGGAAAGTGTTTGTGTATAAATTCACAGACGAGGTGCAGTATGAGTATGGACTAATTGGGAGCTAATTGGGTAGAATGTATTCTAGAATCTGTTGGCTAGACTTTGCTCTAGAATCTGTTGGGTAGAATCTATTTTAGAATCTGTTGGCTAGACTTTGCTCTAGAATCTGTATCAGATGTAGCCCACAGTCCGTAATGGTGAAGGCATTACATGTGTAGTACTCTTACTATAAGCGCTCATTCACCAATGTCCAAGATCCCAATTAAAAGATCTATCTTTTGTTCTACTGGTATTTACATTTGCATTAATGCAAAATAAAAAAAAAATGCAGCAAACAATTACTTGTTCAAAATTTTGAACACATACCACATACAAAAATGTTGACTGCAAACTGTTCTTTAAAAAATATAAGTGGGGTTTTGGAATACATTTTTGTGTATAAATGGTTAGTGTGAACGAGACACTGCAAAATTGCAGCATTTTTTTAGTATGTAAGTATTTAATATTGTTTTTATTTTTTTGTTATTTCTAAATGCAGTTTTCCCGTACAGTGGTGTCTGCCACTGGTGTGTCCCTGCTGGGCATGGAGGGTCAGAGGGGGAGGTTTGGCTGGTCTCTGGCCAGTCTGGCTGATCTGAACGGGGATGGGATCAGGGACGTGGCCGTGGGAGCTCCTCTGGAGGATGACGGACAGGGCAGCGTCTACATCTTCAACGGGAGGAGAGGAGGAATCAACCCCACACACTCACAGGTGAGAGAGAGAGACAGGGAGAGGGATGGGACTAACAGAAACATGTGAGTGAGAGAAAGAAAGAAAGAAAGAAAGAAAGAAAGAAAGAAAGAAAGAGGAGAGAGGTCAAGAGAAATCTTTCTTCTGTGGTGTCAGGAGAGAGAATGAAAAAATGAAGCAAACTGTAGATGAGAAATAGATGGCATGTACAGTAATATTAAGCAGCCCTGTTGAATTCTTCCTCTTCTGTGGTCTCTCTCATAGCGTATCTCCGGTTCTTCTGTGCGGTCCGGTCTGCGGTTCTTTGGGCTGACTGTGGCCCAGTCTGCTTTGGATCAGAGTGGAGACGGACTGCCTGACATTGCAGTCGGGTCCAAAGGAGCCGTTCTACTGCTCAGGTTTGTGTTATTATACACACACACACACACACACACACACACACACACACATTGCAGTCGGGTCCAAAGGAGCCGTTCTATTGCTCAGGTTTGTGTTATTACACATGACACACACACACACACACACACACACACACACACACACACACACACACACACACACAGTTTGATTATTTATTTGGAATGGCTAATACTGATTATAACAACACAGCATCCAAATAGTTGTAAAGAGCCTATTCTGTTTTACAGTACAAAGCAATGCATACACACACACACACACACACACACACACACACACACTGCAGTCGGGTCCAAAGGAGCGGTTCTGCTGCTCAGGTTCTCTCTATGGTTTGTCTGGTCTCTCTGCATACAGTTTAGCAAGAGCAGCATTTCCATTCAGTATGTTTGGACCTGAGTCCCTCAGTCAGGAGGCCTTTATACCAAACTAACCTATTATACCATGGCCTTACTATTAGAGATGCAAGTACACACAGAGAAGAAGGTGAGGTCACTCAAAATAAGTGCAAAATGAGTGCAAAATAAGTAAACGTGTGTGTGTGTGTGTGTGTGTGTGTGTGTGTGTGTGTGTGTGTGTGTGTGTGTGTTTGTTTTGTGTATTACATTATAATGCTCAGGTCCAGGCCAGTCGTTTCTATAGCTACGAGCGTGACCTTTGCCCCTGCCCAAATCCCCACGAGTATCTCTGGCTGTGCGGCGCCGCTAGAGATCACTGCATCCGTATGCTTCAGCATGAACAACGCTAACAAGAACACCTTCAAAGGTACATTCAAATGAGATCAGCCATATACTGTATAGTGGTTTAGGCTACAACTCCGGCCTGCACGAACATATCAAAATTATTCTCCCCCCAAATGTTCAAACTGTTCATGATGTTGCATATATATATAATGTTGGTCCTTAATCACACCAGATTTCTCCTTCAATAATGCCATATCCCTCTGCATCATCATCATTTAAAATTGAATAACATAATAATAATCTTCCAACACAAAAGATGTTTCATGTGTCTTTTTAGACATCTAACTGCAAACTGTGGCCCACTTTACAGTGATCACAAAATTCATAATTTATCCATCTTTTATTTAACCACTGCAATACTGGATGAGATCTGACTGATTTTGAAACACATTGGTAAATACTTTATGTGAGGAGACAGTTTGACTCTGACTGAGTAACTCTTCTCTCAGACCTGCAAGCCAAACTCAACTGAGTAACTCTTCTCTCAGACCTGCAAGCCAAACTCAACTCTGACTGAGTAACTCTTCTCTCAGACCTGCAAGCCAAACTCAACTTCACCCTGAAGCTGGATTACGTGCGCCAGCGCTCCCGTGCTCACTTCACAGCCAACGAGAGGCAGAGGAATGTGGAGTCCCAAATATCACTGCGACAAAACTGCTTCAAGCACCCTTTCTTTGTGCAGGTTAGTCTTTTAGAAATATTCACTTTTTTCACACCTGAACATTCCGACATTCTAAGGTGGTAAACTGAACATTCTATCATTGAAATGCATTGGATTTATGCCTCTTTCTGACTTGAAAAAAAAATGGGTAATAACATTTCAAACAAGTTTAAATTCACTTTCTTTCAAATAATACACATTTGAAGCCCACAAATGTGGAAGTCCTGAATAGATAAAAGTGGTTTTACATTTTTGTGCATGAAGCTTTGATCTATTTGGGACCTGAAGATGTGCTGAATCCTGTGGATGTCCAGGTGTCCTTCTCCTTTCAGGGGGTTCCCATATAGACGGCAGACCATAATATCACTAAATATGCTAATATATATACACACACACAAAAACCCTCCTGTCTCCCCCAGTGCTCTCCTGAAGACGTGCTGAATCCTGTGGATGTCCAGGTGTCCTTCTCCTTTGAGGGGGTTCCTGTACAGAAGGCAGACCATCTGGCCCCTCAGCTGGACATCAGCTCCAGTCATGTCACAGACCACAAGGTACCGACTACAGGCCCAATTAGTGACTCACAGACCACAAGGTACCGACTACAGGCCCAATTAGTGACTCACAGACCACAAGGTACCGACTACAGGCCCAATTAGTGACTCACGGACCACAAGGTACCGACTACAGACCCAATTAGTGACTCAAGCTAATAGGCCAGATTCTCCCAGATGCTTAAGTCCAAAAAAGTGCTCAGTTCCATTCGTTTCTACCTACACTTAACAACAACAACAACAACAACAACACCTTACATTTCTATAGCACTTTTCAAGACACCCAAAGCGCTTTACAGTGGAAGGGGGATCTCATCGACCACCACCAATGTGTAGCACCCACCTGGGTGATGCACGGCAGCCTTTATGCGCCAGAATGCTCACCACACACTAGCATACTTTTCACTTTTCTGCACTCAAGCGCTTGGGAGAATACCGGCCTTAGAATACCGCTACATTGCTGGTTTTATTTGAGGATTTCAGATGCAAAACCCTATTAGTCCATCCAGAAATATGCAAAAATTATGAAAAAGTTATTTTTATAATAATGTAATTATAGTAATCTCAAACTGCAATTTGATTGCGATTATCAAGAAAAAAAAAACAAGTTAAGCAAAAACAATCCAATTGATGTTGGACTGATAACGTATCAAAGTTATATTATGTGTATAATTTATCATGATATCATAATGCAAAACATGACCCATTCATGATCCATCTGCTGTTTTGTTATGTTTTGAAAGCTGTTTTGGTGAATATAATAATAATAGCCTATGCAGTAGATTAATAGTTTGAGTTGAGTTTGGTTTTTGCCCTGCAGTTAAAGTTTGAGATTGACTGTGGACCAGACAAGATCTGTGAGGACAACTTACGAGTTGACTTCAATTTCTCAGGGTAAGTAAATGTTCAGTTCAGCACTCAAGAGTGATTCTAAACAGATGCCTCCACTGGATGGCGTTGATAGAAGTGATATATGGTGTCTAAAAAATCACTTGAAGGACTGTACATGTTTATGTTTCTGTTTTATGTTATTTTTCTTCTTTCGTTAAGCACATTGGGTCACAGTATCATTTTGAGTGTGAAATGGGCTTTGCAAATGGCCTTGTCTTGCCTGATTATTACCTCCGCCAAGGAGGTTATGTTTTCGGTCGCGTTGGTTTGTCTGTCTGTCTGTCTGTCTATCTGTTTGTCTGTCTGTCTGTTTGTTAGCAGTATAACTCGAAAAGTACTGCATGGATTTGGATGAAATTTTCGGACAATGTGTACTTTGTATATTGGGACAAGCAAGAACTGATTCGATTTTGGTGGCGATCGTTGACCCAGAACATGATCTGGAATTTATATTGTGTCTGTGACCACATTGCGTTGGCGGAGGTCTGCGCTCTCTGAGCGCTTTTCTAGTTGTAAATGTTTTTCTTTTTTTATGTTCACAGTGCAAACAAACACAGCAATTAATGACTGTAACGATCATGGTTCACACAGGTTCATACAGTAACGATCATGGTTCCTACAGGTCTTCTCTCATCGAGGTGGGCATTAATGACAGTAACGATCATGTTTCATGCAGGTCTTCTCTCATCGAGGTGGGCATTACCCAGGAGCTGAGTGTGATGGTGACGGTAGAGAACCGAGGGGAAAACTCTTACGACACGCACGTGTCTCTTTCCTACCCCCATGGCCTTTCCTACAGGACCTTTATTAAGAGACTGGTGAGGGAGACACAGTAGCTAGCCTGGCTGGAGCGGCCACCTTCAGAAATGAACTCTGGTCTGGCAAAGCTAGCCTTGGCCGGGAATTCCGGGTGGGATTAATTTAAACGTCTATCAAATACTATCAAACTTCGATCAATGTTATGGGACAGAGCTGGACAGAGTCATCGTAAGCTTCGCCTCCTTCAACCCGCTCGTTTCTCATTGGGTCCTGATTTTTCTGGGCTTGAGGGTTGAGGAAATTGCCTCCTTGGCCATACTGACTTGATGGCAAAATTTATGCAGAGACAGGAAGTATGGCTGGGCCTAGTCTAGGAGATTGCTTCTTTTTTAAACAAATAACGTAACTTAACAAATTCATGTGTTTGATTTCTGTTAGTTAATATCTGTGCATACTGTAGATACTGTGCATACTGTACTATACTATACTATGCTGTACTATACTGTACATACTGTGCATACTGCATACTGTATACTGTATACTATCTTACAGGGCAGAGTGGAGTGCAGTTCTCTAGACAGTACAGAAGAGGGCGCTCTTGGAGAGACTGAGTGCATCATAAACAGACCCATCATGAGGGCTAATGAGAAGGTCAGTGAAAACACACACACACACACACACACACACACACACACACACACACACACACACACACACTAAGACAATGGAGGTGTACATGTAAAAAACTTATAGTCCACATTTTCGTTTTAGGTTGTCTTTATTGTTGAGTATGGAGTTGATGGCAACAGTCATTTTGAGGATGAAGTCACCATCGAAGCCTCTGCATTAAGGTAAATCCTGTGTACGTTAGGTCCATGCAAACCTGTGTTCTGTGTACTTATTTAGGTCCAAGCAGACCTGTGTCCTGTGTACTTATTTAGGTCCAAGCAGACCTGTGTCCTGTGTACTTATTTAGGTCCAAGCAGACCTGTGTCCTGTGTACTTTAGGTCCAAGCAAACAAGACATGGGGGCCATTCATCCCCCATAAACACCCACATGAACCATGATTGTTATAATCTTCAAGCATCTTTCATTAATATTAGTATTTGTGTTGAACTTAATAGTAGCCATCACTATTAAAATAGTCAACTAAATTATTACAATGATTGAAGTGTCAATCTTGGGAGCCCCTCTCAGTCTGGGGCCCTAGGCAGTTGCCTGATTGCTACGGCCCTGACTACCTGTTGCAAATACACCATAAATAGCACAGCATGACTTGGTTATTGATATCCTATTCTATATTTTCTATTCCCAAAGTCAAACTGTCATTTGTCTCCTCTTTAGTGGCAACGATAAACACTCTCCAGACAGCAAACTCCTTCAGACCCGGAGCATTGGCGTCAAATACAGCATTTATGTCATTTTAAAAAGGTCAGAATTACTCATTCCTCACTTTCAGGCTTTATGTCAAGCAGTTACATTTTTAAGCCGTTTGTATTTCTTATCTCAGTTACATTTTTAAGCCGTTTTCATTTCTTATCTCAGTTACATTTTTAAGCCGTTTTTATTTCTTATCTCAGTTACATTTTTAAGCCGTTTTCATTTCTGATCACCCCAAACAGATCTGAGAACACAACCAACTACATTAATTTTACTGCTAACAACTTCAACTTACAGAAACCTGTGACGCAGATACTAGAGGTAGGTTAAACTCATTTTTACTAGATAAATGGCTTAAGTGTGTTAATGTGAACATTTGGAGTTGTAGTCAAATTGTTACTGTGCAGTTTCTAGGCTGAAAATGAAAAAACAGCCAGTAGTCAGCTGCAATAGTAAAGTAGGCTCCATGATACAGTAGGTTTATGGGTTGATACTGAAAAGTTGTGTTGACTTTTCTGCTGTGAGGAATTGACAAGAGAATTGACAGAATTAGATTGGTATCAATTTTGATAAAACCCTCTCATTTCCCAGTCAGTTTCTGGTAACTTCTTCCTCTCTTTCTGCTGCAGGTGACTAACAGTCTAAGAGGACTCAATCTGACGGTTGTAATCAATGTGCCAATCAGACTCCAAGGCAAAGACATTTGGAACAACATCAACAGTTTGAATGTACGTAGGTATAGCCGTTAACTACATAAACTTATTGAATCAATATACAAGTATATGTATACATATACTTGTATATACAAGTACAATATACAAGTACAAGTATATTAAAATTAATATTAAAATTATATATATGGGCAATTCCAGCGTTATGGACGTGACATTTTCATGCATTATTGATGAACAAAATGCCACATAACCTCCGCAAAACTAGCAGTATTTCACAATTTTGTTCATATTCTTATTCAAACTCCATGGCTGAATATAGACAAACACAAAAAATTTATATCATGATTTACATTATAAGAATATGAGCCATTCAATTTGCGTTATGGACGTGACGAAAAACGGACAAACTTTTGAGAGAGCGTAGTTTTTGCTGTGAAGTGTGTGAAATTTTTAGAGAAATGTAAATATTACTGCATTCATACCAATCAGGACACCTAAGTAAAGACAGAGAAAGACTTAATTTCAAATGTAAATGTAAAAAAAGTTGGTTTTCATTGGAAGAAATGGCGTTATGGATGTGACGTTATGGACGTGACATCTGGAAAAACCCTCCAAAACGATACAAAACAATTGTGAACGGTGTATTTTAACCTGTAACGACAGAAATAGTAATACAACAATAAAAAATAACTGATAGCATTGCAGCTTTGTGTGTGTTATCACCCACTTATGCCCATTATAAGCCCCTCCATAGACTTACATTATAGCTGAATAGGGTAAAAATTTTAACAAACAGATATCCTTTCGAAACTTGCTCAGTTGAATATTTACATTGAGACGATACTTTTTTGTATTGGAAGTTTTCTGAAAGAATTTGTATGTCCATGTAGGAGAGACTTAAATTTTTAAGGTGAGGTTTACTTTTTCGTGGAATTGCCCATATATATTATATATATACAGTATTTGGTTCTGTAACATGTTTGTGCACTCATCTACATCCAGATACTACTAAGGTCCAGCAGTTCTCTGTGTGCAATAAACCGTCTATTGCTTATTAAATGTACTAAATCTATAAGTTTGAAATACTTTAAATCTTTTATTTAATATCATGTTTATATATAAATTGTGTGCGTTCTCTGTTAGATCCAGGGATGCACCAGAGGTCGTGAGAAGAAGCCAAACATCACAGACCTGAAGCAGATCTTTAAAGGCCAAAAGGAGCCTGATGTGGTGAATAGCAGAACAAGAAATATTTCACTCAATCTTTTACAGCTTAATGGTGTGTGTGTGTTTTTTTTTTGCCAACAACGGCATCTTCCAGGTGCATAGCCTATAACCTACATGTACCTAACTACACTACCTTAATCCTAACCCTAGCCCTAGGTTGTGGAGGGGGGGGGGGGCACTGGAAGGCACTGTTGAGGGCAAAAAAAGACCAAAGACCACGTTGCTCATGTAGACACAAACACACAGGTGTTGTTGTAACACACAGGTGATGTTGTTGGTTAAACTGCTGACGGCCTGTTTTCTCCTCACCTCTCCCTCAGAGCTGCACCTTTGCTACCTGTGTGGAGTTCAGGTGTGACTCACATATGATGAGAGGCGACCATAAAATGTACACAATTTCGGGAGACGTGAGCTCAGGATGGATTGAAAAGGTACTAGAGCCGCTACACTAAAGGCTGTATTCTCCCATGTGCTTAAATCCAAATAAGTGCTCAGTTTAGGCTTAAATCCAAGGAGCAAAGCTCTTATTGGGGCGATGGTGGCACAGTTGGTAGAGGTGCCGTTCGGCAACCGGAGGGTTGCAGGTTCGAGCCCAACTCCGCCTGACCCCATAGAGGTGTCCTTGAGCAAGATGCCTAACCCCAGATTGCTCTCGGTGAGCAGATTGGTGCCTTGCATGGTTGCCTCTGCCACCGGTGTGTGAATGGGTGAATGTGAGGTATACATTGTAAAGCGCTTTGAGTGCTCGTAGGAGTAGAAAAGCGCTATATAAATACAGTCCATTTACCATTTATTTGGACTTAAGCATCTGTGAGAATAGCGGCCCAAAGGATTAACATGAGTTTGCTGCAGGAATGATAGTGACACTTTAGCATTTGTGTCACAACAGTTCAGTCATATCCCCATAGGAGTCAGTTCATTTGTCACAACGGTTCAGTCATATCCCCATAGGAGTCAGTTCATTTGTCACAACAGTTCAGTCATATCCCCATAGGAGTCAGTTCATTTGTCACAACAGTTCAGTCATATCCCCATAGGAGTCAGTTCATTTGTCACAACGGTTCAGTCATATCCCCATAGGAGTCAGTTCATTTGTCACAACGGTTCAGTCATTTTCCCATAGGAGTCAGTTCATTTGTCACAACAGTTCAGTCATATCTCCATTCTATATTCCTTAGCCAGATATACTTTAGGCCTATGCAGGAATCAACTTGGGTGTCCTGTAATGTTAAGTACATTTGGGAGGAATGGCAATTTCCTCCCTAAGGACTAAACTCTAAGCCCTAACGGAATTGACTAACTAAAGCTGTTAAGTAAATGAGTTTTCATGCTAGCAAGGGTCTTAGAAGCTAAGATAAAAAAAACCACAAACATACTTACAGTACATGTATGATGTCTTTGCTCCTTCTAACTGTAATACCCCTCACCTTGTTCTTCTCCATATGACTGTCAGACTGGTCTTAGTTCTTACTGTATACCCCCTGTTCTCCATATGACTGTCAGACTGGTCTTAGTTCTTACTGTAATACCCCTCACCTTGTTCTCTGTGTGACTGTCAGACTGGTCTTAGTTCTTACTGTAATACCCCCTGTTCTCCATATGACTGTCAGACTGGTCTTAGTTCTTAGTGTATACCCCTCACCTTGTTCTCTGTGTGACTGTCAGACTGGTCTTAGTCTAGGTAATACCCCTGTTCTCTGTGTGACTGTCAGACTGGTCTTAGTTCTTACTGTAATACCCCCTGTTCTCCATATGACTGTCAGACTGGTCTTAGTTCTTACTGTAATACCCCCTGTTCTCCATATGACTGTCAGACTGGTCTTAGTTCTTACTGTAATACCCCCTGTTCTCCATATGACTGTCAGACTGGTCTTAGTTCTGCAACGTTCCACTTGAGCAGCTCAGCTACCCTGGAGTACGACAACAACAAGTACATCTACTACTCCTCAGACGCCTCACGCCTCCCACCTGTTCTCAAGGTAACACACACACACAATCAAAAACACACACACAATCAAAAACATTTTTCAACATTTTTCTCTCAAAATAAAATGATGTTAGATTGGTGATACAGTAGTACATTGGTATCTCCATGGTTACAAACATCAAAGAGTTGTGAGGGATGCGTTTAACATGCTGCTTTGCATGTTGCTTCTGGCACTATAGACATACTTATATGTAGGCATATAGGCCATAAAGCACCATGTAATTAGACCTGTTTAATAATGAATGCCCACTAAACAATTACATATCTAATTGCCACTACTTGTCAAAAAGGTTTCCAACCACTTGTGCCAATTATAGGATTATCTATGTACTGACACCTTTGACTTAATTTCTAGACTCACTGTGTGTGTGTGTGTGTGTGTGTGTGTGTGTGTGAGTGTGTGTGGGTATGGACCCTGCTGTGAGTGTTTAATAAAGATTGAATTGAATGGCATTATGTTGTCCATATGTCCTGCAGATTGAGACCCATGTGTGTGTGTGCGTGTGTGTGTGTGTGTGTGTGTGGTATGGGCCTTGCTGTGAGTGTGTGATAAAGATTGAATTGAATGGGATTACTGTATGTTGTCTATATGTCCTGCAGATTGAGACCCATGTGTGTGTGTGTGTGTGTGTTTGTGTGTGTGTGTGTGTGTGCCCTGCAGATTGAGACGCATGTGGAGGTCTATGAAGAGCCTAACGTAACCATGGTGATCATTGGTGGCGTCGTGGGGGGACTAATCCTATTGGCTCTCATCACTGCTGCCCTCGTCATGGTAACCAAGGAACACTTTATACATCTCGTTTTACGTTTTTACGCCGCATAAACACCCCCACTACATTGCAACATGACAGGCAAACCAAGCAATTGCCTGCAGCTCCAGGACGGGACGGGGCCCCCAAGATTGAATTTAGTCCTTTTAGTAGTTTAGTTGTTGGTGTTCTTCAATAAAATATTTACTGTAAGCTGGTGTTACTGTAGATAACTGTAAGTTCAACACAATTAATTGTATTAATGAAGATACTTAAACAATTACAACTACAGAGAATAATGGCCACCCATCAGCCAATCAGAGAAGAGAATCACATTCTGAAGGGAGATAATCATTAGTAACACTCTCTTTCTCTGTATCTGCAGTCGGGCTTTTTTAAGAGTGATTACCAGCAGAGACACTAACCACTAGTAACACTAATCACTAGTTAGTTAATCATTAGTAACTCTTTCTCTGTAGCTGCAGTCGGGCTTCTTTAAGAGTGACTACCAGCAGAGACACTAATCACTAGTAACACTAATCACTAGTTAGTTAATCATTAGTAACTCTCTTTCTCTGTATCTGCAGTCGGGCTTCTTTAAGAGTGACTACCAGCAGAGACACTAATCACTAGTAACACTAATCACTAGTTAGTTAATCATTAGTAACTCTCTTTCTCTGTATCTGCAGTCGGGCTTCTTTAAGAGTGACTACCAGCAGAGACACTAATCACTAGTAACACTAATCACTAGTTAGTTAATCATTAGTAACTCTCTTTCTCTGTGTCTGCAGTCGGGCTTCTTTAAGAGTGACTACCAGCAGAGACACTAATCACTAGTAACACTAATCACTAGTTAGTTAATCATTAGTAACTCTCTTTCTCTGTATCTGCAGTCGGGCTTCTTTAAGAGTGACTACCAGCAGAGACACTAATCACTAGTAACACTAATCACTAGTTAGTTAATCATTAGTAACTCTCTTTCTCTGTATCTGCAGTCGGGCTTCTTTAAGAGTGACTACCAGCAGAGACACTAATCACTAGTTAGTTAATCATTAGTAACACTCTCTTTCTCCGTATCTGCAGTCGGGCTTCTTTAAGAGTGACTACCAGCAGAGACACTAATCACTAGTAACACTAATCACTAGTTAGTTAATCATTAGTAACTCTCTTTCTCTGTGTCTGCAGTCGGGCTTCTTTAAGAGTGACTACCAGCAGAGACACTAATCACTAGTAACACTAATCACTAGTTAGTTAATCATTAGTAACTCTCTTTCTCTGTGTCTGCAGTCGGGCTTCTTTAAGAGTGACTACCAGCAGAGACACTAATCACTAGTAACACTAATCACTAGTTAGTTAATCATTAGTAACTCTCTTTCTCTGTGTCTGCAGTCGGGCTTCTTTAAGAGTGACTACCAGCAGAGACACTAATCACTAGTAACACTAATCACTAGTTAGTTAATCATTAGTAACTCTCTTTCTCTGTGTCTGCAGTCGGGCTTCTTTAAGAGTGACTACCAGCAGAGACACTAATCACTAGTAACACTAATCACTAGTTAGTTAATCATTAGTAACTCTCTTTCTCTGTATCTGCAGTCGGGCTTCTTTAAGAGTGACTACCAGCAGAGACACTAATCACTAGTAACACTAATCACTAGTTAGTTAATCATTAGTAACTCTCTTTCTCTGTATCTGCAGTCGGGCTTCTTTAAGAGTGACTACCAGCAGAGACACTAATCACTAGTAACACTAATCACTAGTTAGTTAATCATTAGTAACTCTCTTTCTCTGTGTCTGCAGTCGGGCTTCTTTAAGAGTGACTACCAGCAGAGACACTAATCACTAGTAACACTAATCACTAGTTAGTTAATCATTAGTAACTCTCTTTCTCTGTGTCTGCAGTCGGGCTTCTTTAAGAGTGACTACCAGCAGAGACCGAGCTACGCACCGGTTTCTAATCACTAGTTAGTGTAATCGATTAGTAACTCTCTTCTCTGTGTGCTGGCCCAGTCGGGCTTCTTTAAGAGCTGACTACCAGCATGAAGACACTAATGCGACTAGTAACAGCTAATCACTAGTTAGTTAATCATTAGTAACTCTCTTTCTCTGTATCTGCAGTCGGGCTTCTTTAAGAGTGACTACCAGCAGAGACACTAATCACTAGTAAACTAATCAAGTTAGTAATCTCATGACTTCCTCTGTGTCTGCAGTCGGGCTATCAAGTGTTACTAGCAGACCTCGGAACTAATCACTAGTTTTAATCATTAGAACTCTCTCTCTGTGTCTGCAGTCGGACTTTTTTAAGAGTGACCTACTAGCAGAGACACTAATCACTAGTGACACCCTGAGTTACACTCATTAGTAACCTGAGTCTCTTTCTCTGTATCTGCAGTCGGGCTTCTTTAAGAGTGACTACCAGCAGAGACACTAATCACTAGTAACACTAATCACTAGTTAGTTAATCATTAGTAACTCTCTTTCTCTGTGTCTGCAGTCGGGCTTCTTTAAGAGTGACTACCAGCAGAGACACTAATCACTAGTAACACTAATCACTAGTTAGTTAATCATTAGTAACTCTCTTTCTCTGTGTCTGCAGTCGGGCTTCTTTAAGAGTGACTACCAGCAGAGACACTAATCACTAGTAACACTAATCACTAGTTAGTTAATCATTAGTAACTCTCTTTCTCTGTGTCTGCAGTCGGGCTTCTTTAAGAGTGACTACCAGCAGAGACACTAATCACTAGTAACACTAATCACTAGTTAGTTAATCATTAGTAACTCTCTTTCTCTGTGTCTGCAGTCGGGCTTCTTTAAGAGTGACTACCAGCAGAGACACTAATCACTAGTAACACTAATCACTAGTTAGTTAATCATTAGTAACTCTCTTTCTCTGTATCTGCAGTCGGGCTTCTTTAAGAGTGACTACCAGCAGAGACACTAATCACTAGTAACACTAATCACTAGTTAGTTAATCATTAGTAACTCTCTTTCTCTGTGTCTGCAGTCGGGCTTCTTTAAGAGTGACTACCAGCAGAGACACTAATCACTAGTAACACTAATCACTAGTTAGTTAATCATTAGTAACTCTCTTTCTCTGTATCTGCAGTCGGGCTTCTTTAAGAGTGACTACCAGCAGAGACACTAATCACTAGTAACACTAATCACTAGTTAGTTAATCATTAGTAACTCTCTTTCTCTGTGTCTGCAGTCGGGCTTCTTTAAGAGTGACTACCAGCAGAGACACTAATCACTAGTAACACTAATCACTAGTTAGTTAATCATTAGTAACTCTCTTTCTCTGTGTCTGCAGTCGGGCTTCTTTAAGAGTGACTACCAGCAGAGACACTAATCACTAGTAACACTAATCACTAGTTAGTTAATCATTAGTAACTCTCTTTCTCTGTATCTGCAGTCGGGCTTCTTTAAGAGTGACTACCAGCAGAGACACTAATCACTAGTAACACTAATCACTAGTTAGTTAATCATTAGTAACTCTCTTTCTCTGTGTCTGCAGTCGGGCTTCTTTAAGAGTGACTACCAGCAGAGACACTAATCACTAGTAACACTAATCACTAGTTAGTTAATCATTAGTAACTCTCTTTCTCTGTGTCTGCAGTCGGGCTTCTTTAAGAGTGACTACCAGCAGAGACACTAATCACTAGTAACACTAATCACTAGTTAGTTAATCATTAGTAACTCTCTTTCTCTGTGTCTGCAGTCGGGCTTCTTTAAGAGTGACTACCAGCAGAGACACTAATCACTAGTAACACTAATCACTAGTTAGTTAATCATTAGTAACTCTCTTTCTCTGTATCTGCAGTCGGGCTTCTTTAAGAGTGACTACCAGCAGAGACACTAATCACTAGTAACACTAATCACTAGTTAGTTAATCATTAGTAACTCTCTTTCTCTGTGTCTGCAGTCGGGCTTCTTTAAGAGTGACTACCAGCAGAGACACTAATCACTAGTAACACTAATCACTAGTTAGTTAATCATTAGTAACTCTCTTTCTCTGTGTCTGCAGTCGGGCTTCTTTAAGAGTGACTACCAGCAGAGACACTAATCACTAGTTAGTTAATCATTAGTAACTCTCTTTCTCTGTGTCTGCAGTCGGGCTTCTTTAAGAGTGACTACCAGCAGAGACACTAATCACTAGTAACACTAATCACTAGTTAGTTAATCATTAGTAACTCTCTTTCTCTGTATCTGCAGTCGGGCTTCTTTAAGAGTGACTACCAGCAGAGACACTAATCACTAGTAACACTAATCACTAGTTAGTTAATCATTAGTAACTCTCTTTCTCTGTATCTGCAGTCGGGCTTCTTTAAGAGTGACTACCAGCAGAGACACTAATCACTAGTAACACTAATCACTAGTTAGTTAATCATTAGTAACTCTCTTTCTCTGTGTCTGCAGTCGGGCTTCTTTAAGAGTGACTACCAGCAGAGACACTAATCACTAGTAACACTAATCACTAGTTAGTTAATCATTAGTAACTCTCTTTCTCTGTGTCTGCAGTCGGGCTTCTTTAAGAGTGACTACCAGCAGAGACACTAATCACTAGTAACACTAATCACTAGTTAGTTAATCATTAGTAACTCTCTTTCTCTGTGTCTGCAGTCGGGCTTCTTTAAGAGTGACTACCAGCAGAGACACTAATCACTAGTAACACTAATCACTAGTTAGTTAATCATTAGTAACTCTCTTTCTCTGTGTCTGCAGTCGGGCTTCTTTAAGAGTGACTACCAGCAGAGACACTAATCACTAGTAACACTAATCACTAGTTAGTTAATCATTAGTAACTCTCTTTCTCTGTGTCTGCAGTCGGGCTTCTTTAAGAGTGACTACCAGCAGAGACACTAATCACTAGTAACACTAATCACTAGTTAGTTAATCATTAGTAACTCTCTTTCTCTGTATCTGCAGTCGGGCTTCTTTAAGAGTGACTACCAGCAGAGACACTAATCACTAGTAACACTAATCACTAGTTAGTTAATCATTAGTAACTCTCTTTCTCTGTATCTGCAGTCGGGCTTCTTTAAGAGTGACTACCAGCAGAGACACTAATCACTAGTAACACTAATCACTAGTTAGTTAATCATTAGTAACTCTCTTTCTCTGTATCTGCAGTCGGGCTTCTTTAAGAGTGACTACCAGCAGAGACACTAATCACTAGTAACACTAATCACTAGTTAGTTAATCATTAGTAACTCTCTTTCTCTGTGTCTGCAGTCGGGCTTCTTTAAGAGTGACTACCAGCAGAGACACTAATCACTAGTAACACTAATCACTAGTTAGTTAATCATTAGTAACTCTCTTTCTCTGTGTCTGCAGTCGGGCTTCTTTAAGAGTGACTACCAGCAGAGACACTAATCACTAGTAACACTAATCACTAGTTAGTTAATCACTAGTAACACTAATCACTAGTTAGTTAATCATTAGTAACTCTCTTTCTCCGTATCTGCAGTCGGGCTTCTTTAAGAGTGACTACCAGCAGAGACACTAATCACTAGTTAGTTAATCATTAGTAACACTAATCACTAGTTAGTTAATCATTAGTAACTCTCTTTCTCTGTATCTGCAGTCGGGCTTCTTTAAGAGTGACTACCAGCAGAGACACTAATCACTAGTAACACTAATCACTAGTTAGTTAATCATTAGTAACTCTCTTTCTCTGTATCTGCAGTCGGGCTTCTTTAAGAGTGACTACCAGCAGAGACACTAATCACTAGTTAGTTAACCACTAATCACTAGTTAGTTAATCATTAGTAACTCTCTTTCTCTGTATCTGCAGTCGGGCTTCTTTAAGAGTGACTACCAGCAGAGACACTAATCACTAGTTAGTTAATCATTAGTAACACTAATCACTAGTTAGTTAATCATTAGTAACTCTCTTTCTCTGTGTCTGCAGTCGGGCTTCTTTAAG
This sequence comes from Sardinella longiceps, assembly GCA_027497455.2. Taxonomy (NCBI): domain Eukaryota; kingdom Metazoa; phylum Chordata; class Actinopteri; order Clupeiformes; family Clupeidae; genus Sardinella; species Sardinella longiceps. The sequence goes on from JAODXP020000015.1 coordinate 12,844,255, forward strand.
AGTGACTACCAGCAGAGACACTAATCACTAGTAACACTAATCACTAGTTAGTTAATCATTAGTAACTCTCTTTCTCTGTGTCTGCAGTCGGGCTTCTTTAAGAGTGACTACCAGCAGAGACTACTGGAGGCTCAGGAAGGAGACACACTGGAAGGAGAGACATCACCCCCAGCAGAGTGACAACTTTCTGTGCATGTGCGTGCGTGTGTGTGTGTGTGTGTGTGTGTGTGTGTGAGAGAGAGAGAGAGAGAGAGAGAGAGAAATAACAATGACATCATCATCATCGTCATTGTTCATTTGCATAGAAATAAGGAGTAGTGTAATAGTAGTAGTAGTAGTAGTAGTAGTAATAGTAGTAGTAGTAGTAGTAGTAATAGTAGTAGTAGTGTAATAGTAGTAGTAGTAGTATTTTATATGCTTTTATTATACTGCTCTCTAAAGTTTTAAGGGAGGCTCAGTTTACTTTGAATAGACCTCCTCCATGTCCGCAGGTCAGTTATTTTCTGACCGCTGCAAAAGTATAATAATGAGCTTATCAATGGCAACGTCTCCATATGAATTATCACAGAGAGATCACTCACTCCGACGATGGAACTTTGTTGAAAATGCTGAAAATGAAAGCTGCGTTCTAAAGAAATATGAAGTGCAAACTGTTTGTTTATCTGCTGAAGACAAACAGAAAAAATAAAATTTAAGATGTTTGTGTTAAGTTTTATTATACTTTAATCATCCTGAGGGAATTAGAAGTATCCAGGTAGGATATATACATAACTGCACACATAAAAGCACACAGTCAAAATGAAATCAACACACATACATGTCCCTATGAGGAAGATAGCAAAAAGCAAATTTCCTTTAAGACAAAACCAGCCTATTAGAAGTCACATGGGCACTGGGCAGGTGCAGTAATCATGCCATAATCAGACGTTTTTCAGACGTTGCAGACGTTTTTCAGTGAAGAACAAAGCCAACTAAAAACAATGACCAAGTAAAGTGCATAATGCTATACAATAATAAAAAAGTAACAGTAAAAAATGAAAATCAGTTATGCCTTTAAAAAAGAATGTTATAGCAAGCAGTCTGCTCTCCATACTGATACTGAATATCTAAGGGACTGTATCCATCTTATCATTATTATTATATAAGTCTTCCCTTCAGTCCAGTGAGGTTGTGCGTCCAGCATCCTGTTTCATGTGAGGTTGTGCGTCCAGCATCCTGTTTCATGTGAGGTTGTGCGTCCAGCATCCTGTTTCATGTGAGGTTGTGCGTCCAGCATCCTGTTTCATGTGAGGTTGTGCGTCCAGCATCCTGTTTCATGTGAGGTTGTGTGTCCACTGTCCAGCATCCTGTTTCATGTGAGGTTGTGCGTCCAGCATCCTGTTTCATGTGAGGTTGTGCGTCCAGTATCCTGCCTCATGTGAGGTTGTGCGTCCAGCATCCTGTTTCATGTGAGGTTGTGCGTCCAGTATCCTGTTTCATGTGAGGTTGTGCGTCCAGCATCCTGTTTCATGTGAGGTTGTGCGTCCTGCCTCATGTCCCTCCTCTCTCCCGTTAGGGTCCAGCCTCGTTAACCCGCCGCCTCAACCGGATCCCAGTAAAATGGACTCCTTGTGCTCTGAGGTGCTCTTCAAACTGTGAATGAACAGCACACCAAAAAGAAAGTTTTGGCACATGTACAGTATTTTAGATAAGACTAGTGAATTGCCCGTGTAGCAAAGGCTTTTTTGTTCTCCACCGAAAGCACTGCGCGGGGAGTGTGAGGGGGAGTGGCTACCTAGTTAGAGTGGCAGGAGTCTACTGAGCTCCATTTAACTATGTCCAAACTTTGTCCAAACTACAACAAACTTGCCACTGCATTCACTCATGTCATTAGCAAGATGCATACCAAATTTGAGGTCGGTCGGACAAATGGTTGCAGAGTTATGCATGGAACACACAGACACACAGACAGACAGACAGACAGACAGACAGACACACAGACAGACAGACAGACAGACAGACAGACGTTCCTTGCATTAATAGATACAGTAGACTAGAATAGATGAGATGATATTAGGCAGTTGTATTACTGAATGTAGTGTGGAGCTTGGCCTCTAGGGGGCACTATTTCCCTGATTTACTCACCTGTTTGAGGATCTGCTCCTCAATCTCCGTCTCATTCAGTGGACGTGTAGAGGAGCCTTTTAGATGCAAACCCACAACATCAACATCCTGGGCTTCTGTGGTTGGAGGTTCAGGGTGGAGACCTAATGCAGGTTTCATATAAACACACACACACACACACACACGGGATTACACGACTTACATATATAAAATGTTTGATGCAAAAATAAGAATCTGACCTCCTTTCTTTTTTTTCCTTTTTTTTATAATTTAGGGATTAACACATTGTTTCCCACACCAATCTAAATACAATCGGAAACACACACACACACACACACACACACACACACACACACACACACTTACTTGCAGTTATTGTAGTAGGGTCTGTAGCAGGGAGGACTCCTATAGGCCCAGGGCTTACATCTATAAAGTGTTAAATGCAAAGATAAGAATCTGACCTCAGAGGAAATATTTGTGAAAATAACAGCAATGTTTCTTTTTTTGTTGCAATTTAGGGATTAATGTAAATACCAAAATACCAATCTAAATACAATTGTAAACACAAAAACAGACACAAACACACACACACACACTTACAGCTATTGTAGTAGGGGCTGTAGCTGAAAGGCCTCCTGTAGGTCTATAACTTGCATCTACAAAATGTTTGATGCAAAAATAAGAATCTGAATCCGACAAGGAAAAGTGAAGATAGAAAAATAGCCATGTTTGAATTGCATGAGATTTACCTGCACAGTAGGCCACATAGCACCACCGAGGATCCACAAGTTTATACACAACGTAGTCTCCTGGGCAGGCTTTCACCTCTATGGGAGGGATGGGCTTTAACAGTGAGTAGCAACAGCTTCCCCTGTGACTGGCACACACATGCCTGGTCACAACGCCATCTTCTGGACGGGGGTGAGGACCGTCCAGCCAGAGCGGCGCATGGGTGCCACAGTGCCTCTCAGGCGGGCACACCTCAGGCATCCGAGCATGAGCATTGTGGAGGACGAACAAGTACCAGCCCTGCCACTGTGAGGAGGAATCGCCCAGCCACTCGTAACTGTCACAGTTGTAGTCTGCAGAGTTCACCACATTAGAGATGTCCCGCCATGTGTCATTCAGAACGGTGTAGTTTATACAGGGGTCAGTCTCCTGAGCTGCTGTTTGACGTGGGTGAAGACCTAATGCAGTATTCATAATGTAAGCACACACACACACACACACACACACACACAGTGCAGGTTGTTAAACAGGCTACTTCTACAGTGATCTCTCCTAATTAACAGCAGAACATTGCATTCCTTAAATCAGATTACATTGCCAATAAATGAATGAATAGTGTAAATATCTTGCTAAAAGGACCAAATTAATGAATAGTGTAAATATCTTGCTAAAAGGACCTGAGGAGTCTTACTCATGAACAGCAGCAGCAGCAGGAGTAGCAGGACTGGGTTTGATGGCAGGGGAATCACCTTCATGCCTTCTGTCTCGCTTGACCTCACCTCAGATACACTTAGATAAGATAGACTGAGGTAAATAATCAATCACCTTCATGCTTTCTGTTTCGCTCAGATACACTGAGATAAGATACACTGAGGTAAATAACAGATATGTCAAAACAGGTATGCATACAGTTTGTTTGTCACTTTGAACAAATGCACACAAAATAATAAAACTAGTGAATAATAATAGTGAATAAAAAGGTAACACTTTATTTGAAGGTACCGTCATAAGACTAACATGACACTGTCATTAACTACTTCACAACGTTGTCAAGAATCTGTCATAAACTTTATAAACCTGTCATGACGTCTGACATACCCTTACCCTAACCCTAACCATGACAAATACCGGGTGAAACTTAGTGACAGAAGTCATGACAGGTGTATAAAGTTTATGACAGATTCATGACAGCGTCATGTCATAGATAATGACAGTGTCATGTCAGTCTTATGACGGTACCTTCAAGTGTAACCAATAAGGATAGTGTTGTAGTTGTGCAGTAACACTGAACAATATTGAGTTATTTTATTGAATGCATTGCTATGAAAGTATAAGCTAATCACACTGAAAGTGCAAATAAAACATAGGACAACTACTGTAAAAGTATACTTTCATAACCTACATAAAACAATGCATGGGCCAATTTAGTCTCAAGAAGTATTTTAAAAATACACTAACACTGTTTGATAGTGCCATGACAGATTTATTATTATTATTAGTAGTAGTAGAAGTAGTATGTTACAACAGCAGCTGGTTGCCTCTAAAACATGTTTACTCTGATAATTGATGGGCATAATTAGTGAAATGCATTTGCTCTCCTAATAGCATATGGCACTCCCAGTAGGCATTTACTCGTATTGTGCTGTAGCTTCATTGTTTTCCCTCTTTTGTAAGTTGCTTTGGATAAAAGCGTCTGCTAAATGCATAAATGTAAATGTAAAAAATAGATCAACCCTTACCCTGTCCCTTTTGAGCTAGATCCTCTGGGTTTATGTGCAGCTTGATTCCTCCAGCTATGCAAACTCAAAAGTGCTCTGAGACAGACAGATACATACAGTAGTGTAGAAACCTCCTCCTATGCAAACTGAAAAGTGCTCTGAGACAGACTGTGAGACAGACAGACACATACTGTAGTAATCTCCTCCTATGCAAACTGAAAAGTGCTCTGAGACAGACAGACATACTGTAGTAACCTCCTTGCACAGAACATGATTGAATCAGTCAGACAACACTCTGGAAATTTAAGTTGTCATGGAATCCGGTCTGAATTCCAAACTACCTTTATCTAGCTTTATCAGATCCAGCATGAGGGGGCAGGTATGTGGTGGTGATCATGGCTTTCCATTTCCTTGTGGACAGACAGACAGACACCTGCTAATCATTTTAAAGTCACAACTTCCTCCTACTAATGTGGAATCCAGTAGAGCAACCGCAGTCAATGAGAAATAGCTTCTGAAATGATAAGCATTTGCCTTTTTCATGGGTTAAAGAAAATCACACTATATGAAATGATAACGATATGCCTTTTTCATGGGTCACACTATATTACGAAACAACAGCAAGAAATGTGTAGAGTCTTGTGCTGGCAAAATTAACTGATTAACCAAGTGATTAATAATAAAAAAATGGACTCAGATTTAAAAAAAATTACTCCGATTAATCCTTATGCCTATGGTTCCACTTTCATGGCATGCAATATGTTCAATTTCAGATAGGAAATGGCTTGGCTATCAATTCAAACTAGACAAAGATTATGGCCTAGCTCCTGAATGTCCAACATCAGCAAAGGGTTGATGTTTCGGGGTAGGGGAAGTGTGAACTGCCCCATTTGAGAAGAACAAAAACCAGCTATTTAGCATCAGGGGCTTTCCAGGGCAAAATAAGGATCCAACATACCCTGGCATCCGAATTCTTACTGGAGGAAATGAGTTGCGATTAAAAGTTATTAATCATGATTAATCATTGCAATTTTTTTTTGATTAATCAGATTATTATTTTTAATCGTTTGACAGCACTAGTAGAGACAAGTTCAATCCTGTCAGTACTCCAGTCTGGACATTATCTTCTCCTCAGTGTCTTAGTGGCCCAGTGTATCTCAGTTTAAACAATTAAGGAGACTATTGCAACTTACAGGACATTAAAGTTATCCTGTTTGTCACGTAGGCCTAGGCTACACCGGAAAAAAACTGCCTCAGACTGTTTTGTCTGTCCAAGTATATGTGCGAGACTGGAGAGACTATCTCACAATTCTGACATACTATCTCAAAATTGTGAGATGATCAAATCTGATGATCTTGATTTTTCTTTTTCTACAGTATGTGGCGGAAATGGGCTTCCATAATGCTTTCCTCCCTGCCCGGGTAGGCAGTCAAAATCTGGTCAAACAAATGGATAGTCAAGACATCTAAAAACAAGGAACTGTGACATCACAGCTCTAATCTCGATTAAAACAGATTTATCAGATTTATCTCCACATTACCCAGAGTGATAAAATATGTGTTTTCACTGACTGAAACCTCAGTTATACATAACAGCGCATCTAACAGTCTGCTGAACCTGCACCAGTCTTTACATCATTCAATGATTTGCTGATATTTTAGTTTCTGCAAGCGCAGCAGCAGTCAGCTACAGATTCTCTGCCAAAAAGCACAATAATAATATGTTAACTTGTTCAGCCCTACCATAAAGCTAATGATATATAACTACTGTATATGATTGTGAGTCTGCCTGTGAGTGAGCGTGTGTGTGTGTGTGTGTGTGTGGTGTGTGTGTGTGTGTGTGTGTGTGTGTGTGTGTGTGAGTGCAGTGGGAAAGGGGTAGGGCTTACATAGGTGTGTGCATGTGTGTGTGTGTGTATGTGTGTGCGTGTGTGTGTGTGTGTGTATGTGAGTGTGTGTGTGTGTGTGTGTGTGTGTGTGTGTGTGAGCTCATGCGTGCATGTTCCTGTTGTCTGTATCATTTATTGTCTGTCAGATTGTGGCATCCCCCCCCCACCCCACCCCAAATATAACATGAAATAACACTTGATATCACACATTGATCTCATGGTGCCACTGCAGACTGGATGGCAAATATGGCTGTTTTATTCACAGCTCTGATCACTCTGTCAGGTACGTGTTCCTCAACAACATTTACACATTGTTCTGCACTTAGGCTACTCTTAACACATACAGTAAACTACACCTACACTATGATAGTTGTGCTATTGTAATTATATCATGTGTGACACAAACACAGACTGAAACAGATTAAATCAGTTTAAGAGAGATGGGTTCAGAAGTGCTGGAAGACTCACAGAGCTAGTACTACAGTACTGTCATCATTTTTAGGGAAAATAATATGAATTCACAGATTTTACTTTTGTTTGTATCTCGAGTCTTTTATTTCTGGCCCTGCAAATAGTAATCAAGTGGAAAGAAAAAAATCAAGTTTTTGAAAATTATCTGAAGAGATATTGTTCAAAGAGAGAGAGAGCTTTTTTTTTTTTTTTTTTTTTTTACATAGCTTGTATATTTCACCTTGTATGGACGGATGGTGGTCTTGTGACATTTGAATTTGCCTACAGGTAAATAACAGACTGTAAGATTTTCTCATGTTATCACAACTAACCGATCCTAAACACCTGGCATACACAATGTGAATTGAATTTCCTACACTGACCTACAGGGAAGGAAAAAAGAAGAACTGAATTACCAGCACAATGAAGAGAATCACTGGGCTGGGAATAGAATTGTAAAAGAGGAAACTTTTAATTGCCACACCTGACAATCAGAACTAAAGCTATCAAACAGCAAAACAAAATAACAAATTAATATTTGCAATTTGACAGTATGTAATGGTGTACCTATAAAACAGTTTTCTATTCCAAAATGGAAATGCATATGCACTTTAATTATATTTAATTATATATTATGTAGACCGTATTTATAATGACATTTTTGTCTGAAAAACATAATTGGGAAATGATAATTACTTCAAAGATTGTCATGACATCATGAAAACTCAGCAGCTCTAATCAGTTTACTTAAAAGTTTAACTTTTTTGAAAATCTGCGTTTTCACTGACTGACAGATTTATTTATTTGTAGCCTAAAGGAGAGGTGCAACAACTGCAAATAAATAGGCCATGCGTAGAGATGAACTTTTCCCAGGAGAAATATGCATGTATTCCTGCTTGTTTTCTTTTGTTTTTTAAGAAAGAAAGAAAAAAAAAACACTACTGTAATTCTTATACAGTTTTCCCTCATAGATTTAACTTTTTATTCACTTTAAATACGTGTCCTCTTCAGGGCCTATGCTGGTGATGGCTTATAACATTGAGTCTACTGCATGGAAAAACATACAACAATCAGCTGAAGCCTTTGGATACAGAGTGACCCAGCACAGTGAAGATAGGTGTGTGTGTGTGTGTGTGTGTGTGTGTGTGTGTGTGTGTGTGTGTGTGTGTGTGTGAGTGTGTTTATGCAAAGAAATCCTTGATTATGTACATGAACATGTAACATTTTGCTACATTAGCCTAAATGAAAATTATTTTCACAAATTATGAAAATTGCTTTTGAAAATATATTTTTTGAAAATTGTTACGCATGTATAATAGGAATATATTAAAACATAAGTAATTAGTTATTAGGTAATGTAATTAGCATTAAGTAACATAATCAATACAAGAAAATGATAAGTTCAGTTATAAAAACTATTCCTCATGAAACACTACCCTGTCTGTCCACTAGTCTGTTGGTGAGTGCCCCTCTGGAGCAATATGGGAAAGATTGGAGAGGGCAAGTTTACAGTTGCCAGATCTCATCCAGCTCCTGTTCACTTGTCAATGGTATGTGCCTATATAGCAATGCAGGTTCATGTGGGAGTGTGTGTGTGTGTGTGTGTGTGTGTGTGTGTGTGTGTGTGTGTGTGTGTGTGTGTGTGTGTGTGAACACATACTGTTGATGTAGGCATGGATAAGGTTTCTATCTAAATGCTGTGAATATGCTGTGAATATGCCTGCATAGCCTAAGTACAGTGTATGGATATGCTGTGAGCTGTGAAACCATAAATTGGATGCCCTGGAAGAACATCCTCTGGATGCATTGGCTATCCTCTTTAGATGCTTTTCTATCTTCGTTTCATTTTTGGTTTTTCATCAAACTTCATTTTTCACAAGAAGATACTTAGCTCATAGTGTTTCAAGTTCTATGTCTACTATACTGTGTACTATTGCATTGTGTTCTGCCTTTTCTTCTGGTGGTTGTTTTACTATAGTACATCACAGTCAGATCACTTTTGTTGATTGTTGCTATTTTCAAACAGTTCCCAGACAAGGACTCAATATGTCCCTTGGCCTTTTCATGAGCAAGACAGCATCATCTCAAAAGACAGTGGTAGGCGGCTTGCACAAATTCTGTCTTTCCTTATTCATCATCACTCTCTTGTTTTATTGCCTAAACTTTTACTACAGTTCAACACTACAACCAGTTGGCTTCATCACTGATGCAATCTAACAAGTATTGTAAAAGTATGTTGTATGCTGACAATCAGCATCTTGGCAATTGCAAACTTATGTTTTTGAGGACCAGAGAGACATTGACAAATAAGAAAATGAATGTTTGGCTATGTGATATTGCATGAGGTAAAAGGCTGTGAGTGAAACACTGAAGCTGTCATCCCTCTGAGCCTGTTGTGTCATTTAGCACTCCAAAGTCCCATACAGTATGTGAGACAATGGGAGCAGCCGGGCGGGCATAGCGGAACAGAATTACAGGGGAAGCATTGTGGGGGAAGCATTGCTCTTTACCATAACTAGACCACTTAACCACTGACTGTGCGGGTATTTCATTGGGCCCCAGGCAGGTGGGTTGAGCCCATGAGATGCAGATCTGCCCAAGGTTTCCTCCTTAAATCAATTATTAGTAATAGAGGAGAGTTTTTCACCCTGTTACTCATGGGTGCTCCCCATACTGTCAGTATGGCACCTTAATGACAAATGTTCTGTATTTGTGCGCTCTACAAATCAAATTGAATTGAATTGAATTCCCAGATCTATGTCTTTCCTTGTTGAGCAGTCTGGACATACCTTCTGTTCATCACATTACAGTACATCCTTAATTGGAAGAAAGGCATTGATGGACTTTGTCAGCACCTTTGTCATGAAATGTCCCCAAACCCGTAGGTTGCAAAAAAGAGAGAGAGAGGCCTAATCATGGGAGTAGAAAGACTTCAAGGAGGACAAGAAGAGAAATTTAGTCAGATCAAAAGTTGAAGTTAAAACAGTTAAAAAGTTTAAATGTAGCCTTAAGTTAAAGGCCTGTGTAATCAACCCCAACATCTATGAATCATCTACAGTGTATGGTTGTCTGGTATGTTTATTGGGCATAATCTAAGTGTATGGATACAAGTATGACACAAATTTGATACAAGTATGTGTTGTCACACCACCATAGTACTGTGCTAGACCTAGCTTTCTGTATACCAGAACAAGTCAATGTAATTCCTCTGAAAATGCATAACAACTCAAGGTTCAAAATATCACCTTTTTTCCTGACCTTTCATGTTTTGTATGTCGGCCCTCCCTTCAGGTTTGCGGTCCAACCATTCCAAAGCAGTGTGAGGGAATCACTCTCTATGGGGGCATGTGCTTCACCATCGGACCAAGTATTCAGAATGTACAGGGACCTGTGCCGGCATCTCTTGAAGGCAGATACACACACACACACACACACACACACACACATCATTTTCAAAATGAATAGAAGATGGAGATAAGTAGTAGTCGTGTCATGCCTGTGACAGAGTACCTCAAAGACTCAGCTTGAGTTCTCTCAGGTACCATCATATGGTTGAGTAGGTGTGTGTGTTCTGAGCGCCATGTCAGTGAGGCTGGCTCTTATGCATTGCAGTTGCACATTTAGCATCCTATGAAAAAATGCGAAAGAAGCAAGCACTCGACAGTTTTGTTTCGCTTTTTTTAAAAACCGCCATAGCTCACACTGAAGAAGGACGTCGTCCCAAAGCGTCTGTTTGGCGATTAAAAAAGTGAAACAAAACTGTCGAGTGCTTGCTTCATTTACGTCTTTTCATAGCATTGAATTTTTATCCACAAAGTTGAAGCACCCAGTTTAACTAACGCGGAGTGTTGAACACGCTTCCTTGTCTTAAGTTGTACATTTAGCATCCTATAAATCTGTGGGATTTTCAACATGTTGTTGTACCCAACAGAGTGTAAGCACACTGATATCGCTTTCCTGCTGGATGGCTCTGGGAGTGTGTCATATTCCCAGTTCAGGACCATGAAGGTGTTTGTGAAAACCTTAATCCAAACACTTCTGAGAGACGGCACCAACGTGAGTCTTCTGCTCTCGAAGATAAAATCGTAGTGTTTTATGCACAGTCCAACTGATGAAATCCTTGCATGTCTTTATGATACATCTAGCAAACAATGTGCAGTACCTAAATACATGATTATTTTCCTGTAGTTTGCCTTAGTCCAGTACTCTACCGGCAGTGCCATCCATGTGAAATTTAACCAGTTTCAGAAAAAAAATTGGGCTAATCAAGTGGACAATATTCACCAGTTTAGGGGATGGACATACACAGCACATGCTATCAAGAGAGTTGTGTAAGTTATTGAAAACGCTGAATACTGACTTGTTAAAGGCTTATCAATGAAAGTTGTAAAGTGTTACCAAATCTTGTCCTGTATTTCCCTAGAGATGATGTGTTTATCATCGGAGCTGGAGCACGACCCGAGGCTAAGCGTATTCTTATTGTCATCACCGATGGACAGTCCACTGATAGAAACTACTATCCGACAGCTGTGGCAGCAGCTGACCAAAAACGCATAACTAGATTTGCTATTGGGGTATGGCAGGTCGAACGGAAATAAAACTGACATAGCTTTTTCTGTGAAACACCCTTGTATCGATCCTTACAAGGATATCGCTTTTCTCTAGGTTGGCAATGCATTCAATTATCCATCAGCGGTACAAGAGCTTCAGACAATAGCATCTAATCCAACATGGAACCACATGTTTAGAGTGCAGAGTTTTCAGGCACTGGACAGGATCAGAGCTACTCTGGAAAAAAGCATCATTGCCATAGAAGGTAGAGTATGCCTGATAATAGAGGGGGTCTGGGCCTGAGTCTGGGCCTGAGTCTGGGTCTGTCTGTCTGGGCACAGAGTCAGCACCACAGCTTATACTAACTAACCTTTTCTTTAAGTTTATACCGGAGGGATTTGACCTGTACCAGCATTGGTCTGTCTGTAGTTTGTACAAACTAACTCAAAAAATACTGTAAAGATTTGGATGATATTGTCAGACAATGTGGGTATTGGGAGAAGGAACAGATGATTACATTTTGGTGGTGATCAGATCCAGAACACCATCTAGAATTTATTTTGTCAGTGTCCATATTGCCTATAGAGCAGCACTGTCAGATCCAATCAAAGATACGTGTTCTGCCCCTTTAGGAACCCAAACCACTGGTGATGCCACTACTATGGAATTTGCCCAGAATGGATTCAGTGCAGCTTTGGTGGCCAACCCATATGTAAGTTTAGAATTTTTAATAGGATAAATTCTGTCAAAAATAATGCTGTCAGAACCATTTTAGTCAAGAAACACAAGAGAAGATTCTGAATTTAAATTCTTTATTATAAATAGTGTATTACATTTGGCGGTATGGCTCTGTTCAGAGGCGCCCCCTATTTCCATGAGCACCATGAAAAAGCAAAGAGTCAGGGGGCAGCAGCGGTTAGGGGACTCTCGCCCCGGCCAAACAGGGAGAGATAGATATTTCCCCCCATGAACAGAACCAGGCGACATGACCAGAGAACATGCCATGTCATACACGACAAGGCGGAGCAGGGGAGGAGGTGGGTAGCAAAAACCAAGCAGCATACGATTGAGGGGAACCGGGGAGAATTTAAAGGACGCGCCCAGGGTGCGTGGCCAATCGCTACGGGGAAAAGATAATCAGCTGAGGGGATACACCTGGATCAATTTAGAAATGGGAGGGGAAAGCGGCAAGCTTCTTGACTACCATGGCCTGGCCAGAACTAACGTTTAAACACTCGATTGCTTGCCTTTAACTCAAGCGATTGATCCAAAAATATTAACTCAGATTAAGAAAGATAATCCTGATTGAT
>JAODXP020000015.1:12862004-12919504 GCA_027497455.2 Sardinella longiceps
TTATGTTTTCGTGAGTGTGTGTGTGTGTGTGTGTGTGTGTGTGTGTGTGTGTGTGTGTGTCTGTGCACATTACAACATAACTCAAAAAGTACTGCACAGATTTGGATATAATGTTCGGACAACATCTGTATTGGGACAAGTAAGAATGTGGTGATCGGTGATCCAGAACACCATCTGGAATATTTTTCTAATTGTGTCTGTGACCACATTGCCTTGGCAGAGGTCTGTGCTCTCCGAGTGCTTTTCTAGTTGTATAAGGCCCAATCCCATTTCTACCCCTTACCCCTCCGCTTAGCCCTTCCCCTTGGTTTTTGCGCGTTCCCGCGAGGTGAAGGGGTGTCCCAATTCTCCTTGGGCACAAGGGGTAGGGCTAAGGGCGAGGGCTAACTAGCCCTTCAAACGAAGCCGCTCCAGGACCCCCCTCAAAACGAAGGGGTATGACACACGTAGTTTTCAGCAGTGGAAGATGAGCACAACTGGCAAAGGATACCAATGAATTCAGTATTTATAATAAAGTTTAGAAACCTGGAAGTTGTTTTATGTGTTATATTCAGTATTGTGACAACAAAATATACGTTATCCTGTCAGGTTTTAGGTCATAACCTATTTTGTGTCAACGGAGGTTAGCAATGCTAACGTAATTAACGTTTAACGTTAACGTCGGTTATCTAGAAAGTTTCACTCGATTTCAAGGGATAAGGGATAGGCGAAGGGGAGGGCAAAGGGGAAGGGGAAGGGGGAAGATTAGAAATGGGATTGGGCTTAAGTGTTAACCAACTTCTCAAATTGTTCCACAAAAGGCCTTCAGTTCTGTTCCTTGTGTAATTACCAGAACTTCCCTGATTGAGGTGGGCATTGCCCAGGAGGTGTCGGTGACGGTGACGGTAGAGAACCGAGGGGAGAACTCCTACGACACACACGTGTCTCTCTACTATCCTTTTGGACTCTCCTACAGAAGCTTCATGAAGATGCAGGTAAGAACATACAGTGAGGTAACGCAGGGAATGTATTTGGTAAGAAATAGCCTACTGTATTATTGGCTGGTCAGTATCGGAGAACTAGGCACCTCAGGAGAAATAGGACCTTGAAATAAAGTCGTAGTTCATCCGTAGAATATACTGCACTTATGATATGACTGGACAATACATTATCCATCTTATATATGTACTGTTGATATCAAGGAACAGTTTTTATTATTCAAAATGTTTACTGTAAATAAGCTGGACTTAGCTACTGACAATCAGGTGACAAAGGTTTAAAGGGACACCAGGCAACATTTTTATTTTTAATTTTGGATCATTACTGGGTGAATGATAGCTTTCCCAGCCGTTTCTACCCCACCTGTGACTCCAACTATGCAAGTCTGTTTCACTTTGGATTAAAATGTATGCCAAATACCGGCCACCTTTACTTTATGTAATATATGTATAGTAATATGTATATACTATGTACTAATAGAATATGTATTTACTTAAGATCTGTCTGCCTGTTTTCATCCTTGACCACCTGTCTGCTGTTGTTGTTGTTGTTGTTGTTGTTGTTGTTGTTGTTATTGTTGCAGGGCAGAGTGGAGTGCAGTTCTCTGGACAGTCCTGATGGTGGCATGGGAAAGACTGACTGCAGAATCAACAGACCTGTTCTTCTGGCTAATGATGAGGTCAGAGGATCACACACACACACATACGCACACGCACACACACACGCACACACACATACAGTACACACACAAACTAACTCACTCTATCTCTGTATCTGTCTCTCTCACACACACACACACATACACACACACGCACACACACACTGAAACACCCTATTCTTGCTCCATAGGCTACGTTTGTCATTGTGTACGGAATTGATGATGCTGGTGATTTTGACAGAACACTCACCCTTAAGGCCATGGCTTCCAGGTAAATTGGACTTTTTAGTTGATGAGGTTTGAAACTGGCCTATACTGATTATCTGCTCAAGATTGCCCCCCAACCCCCAAATGTAATTTTGGCATCAAATACCTGATCTTTTTCAGCGGAAACGATAACCACTCTGATGACAGTGAACCAATCCAGCACAAAGACATTGGGGTCAAATACAGCATTTATTCCATCCTCAGAAGGTTAGAGTGTGTTGTAATTTTACTATATCAGGCTCTGCTAAATGAGAGAAAATAGACATCACCCTGGCCCTGTTTGTTCTGCTTTGTTTTTGTCAGACATGAAAACACGCATTTACTTCATCGATCCTACGACAAGCAAAGAGAGTTAGCAGGATGTGTTGTAGACTTTCACATTTACCTATATCAGGCTACACATAGCCTTCACACCAACTTGAGTAGCCCACACCAACCTAGCACTTATCCTTCACACCTGGCCCTGTCTTCGTTCTGACTTTGATATTTATGCTTCAGACCAACCTGACACTATCCTTCACACCAACCTTTAACCTACATCAACCTTAACACTGCTGGTTCACACCAACCTTGACACTTATCCTGCACACAACCTTGACGCAGCCTGCACGGCAGCCGACTATCTTCCGCCGAACTGGTACTTAGCCTTTACACCAATCTTGAGCTATCCTTCACACCAGCCTTGATACTTATCCTTCACACCAACCTTGATACTTATCCTTCACACCAACCTTGACACTTATCCTTCACACCAACCTTGATACTTAGGCCCTGTCCCATTTCTACCACTTCCACTCGTTTTTGGCCCTAACACTCGGTTTTGTGCGTTCACATGCAAGTGTAGTGTGTCCCAATACTATCAAGACCTAGGGATAGTGCCTTTCAGCATTTCAAATCACCTCTTCAAACAGAGGGAGGTCAGGTGCAGACTCCAAACGAAGCTTTTGACTTCGGCATTTGAACAGTTTTGACGGCTTTTGAACAGTTAACCCTGGTTTAAGGCCTTATATCCATTCAGTTTTAACGATAGACGTGTAAAACAGGTAAAGACGTTTACGCGAAGTGTTGTCCCGTTTTTAGGGGAAGAATTACGACCTCTGCACTGACACAAGAGCGAGTGTTAAGAGAAATGGGACTGGGCCTTAGCCTTCACACCAACTTGATACAATATCTCCAAAACATTTTTAATTGACATTTTTGAAAAATTACAGTAGTTGCATCAAAGTTGCCAAAGCTGTTAAAAAAAAGATAGCAGGCTAATACTTACTCTCTTCCTCCAAGGTGATAAATAGCATCAGAGGGCTCAATATGACTGTTGTAATTTATGTGCCAGTACGACTCCAAGGTGAAGATATCTGGACTGATATGGACAATCTTACCGTGAGTCAAGACAATCAAGTTTGCATACTAGACAGTAGATTTCATATTTAGCCAATCAGAACACACTTTACGGTAAGGGTACATGAATTATCATGAATTCATTCATGATCCATACATCTCTGAATATCTAACAAATCATCATGAGTTAACATGAATTCATGGTTCGTCATGAATGACCTTTAGGGCTAATTACACTTGATTGGTAGCACAAGCACATGGAGTTGCAGATGGTTCATTTTTATTGCATGGTTAGTGCTTGTACATGCAGGTACAGTATGTTCCTAGTCTATGTTTACTAGCAGTCTATTCATGTTTATTTGTCTTGGATATTGTCTCTATCTTCCTCTAGATCACAGGATGCACTAGAGAGGCTGAACTGGAGCCAAACATCACTGATTTCAAAGAGGCCCTTCTGATGAACAAAGAGCCCATTGTGGTAATGACAAGATGACAACTTTCTCTTCAGGCAGACAGACAGTGTCACAGATAGAAAGTCCAGCTGCTGTCATTTACACTAGAGTAGCTTAGACAGTCTAAAGTTTGATTTATCCAGTTTTGTCACATAACCAGTCCTATGTCCTAGCCTGACACGCCAGACTATATCGTAAGAATGTATAGTCTGAAGACCACTGATAGACTGTGCCTCAATGGAGGGGCGGGTGATTGCGTTGTCTTTCAAACTGCCTCTCCACGTAATAGGCTAGCGTTCCGGCCAGTGGTACCAGCTGGTATATCAAACTTTTCCCGTAGCCCGTCGGTAACACGGCAAAGACATCTTTTTCGGAACGAAAAACTTCAGTGCACTTTCTTGTTTCACTTTCAAAGAAAATGACAAGTGCAATTCGTCCAAAACTAAAGCCAAAGACGATTCTGCTCTGGTTTGAGCAGGGCTGTCATCATCGTATAAAGCCCGCCTTGCGATTTCCTGTACACATACCGCGCTGTGATTGGTTATCCGCCGCCAGAGTCAGGATACAACGGGTTTCTATCAGTGGCCTCTAGACCTATCCAAATTCAAATTTGCTACCGCTAGGGCTACATCTACAGTTCTAGGCTACCTATGTCCCTCAGTAAGTTTGATTTATCCAGGTTTGTCACCTAACCAGTCCTATGTCCCTCAGTAAGTTTGATTTATCCAGGTTTGTCGACTAACCAGTCCTATGTCTCTCAGTAAGTTTGATTTATCCAGGTTTGTCACCTAACCAGTCCTATGTCCCTCAGTAAGTTTGATTTATCCAGGTTTGTCACCTAACCAGTCCTATGTCCCTCAGTAAGTTTGATTTATCCAGGTTTGTCGACTAACCAGTCCTATGTCTCTCAGTAAGTTTAATTTATCCAGGTTTGTCGACTAACCAGTCCTATGTCCCTCAGTAAGTTTAATTTATCCAGGTTTGTCGACTAACCAGTCTTATGTCCCTCAGTAAGTTTAGTTTATCCAGGTTTGTCGACTAACCAGTCTTATGTCCCTCAGGACTGTTCTCTTGCTGTTTGTCTGGAGTTCAAATGTACCTCATACATGATGAGAAACGACAGAAGATTTTACATAATCTCTGGAAATGTCAGCTCAGCATGGATTGAAAAGGTGATAAATATCTCTATATATTATCAATATACACTTCTTGCTGAGGTACAGGAGAAGAAGTTGTAGTGCTGGGGTAAGAAACAGCGGTTTGATGAAGCTCAGGATCAACATCTTTAATTCCATTTGCACTCATTTATCACGTTTGATTCTCTTAGACTGGTCTTCGTGTCGCCATGTTTCGCCTGGTCAGCTCAGCCACTCTGGAGTACGACGACAGCAGATACATCTTCTACTCCTCTGACTCCTCTCGCCTCACACCTATCACCAAGGTAACAGTCTCGTCTCACACCTATCACCAAGACAACAGTTTGTTTTGGGGTTTTTGTCCGCACTGGTCACACCAACCTCAAAGAGTATAGAAGCCAAAGAGGCGAAACTTAATAGAAGACTCCTTCTATACTAGTCTATTTTCCAGAAGGCTCAACCTACAAATGTTAAATACACCAGAGTTTTATTACAGAAATGTATAGTATGGGTAGCCAGCATGTAGAAACTGCTGTTAACCGAAAGGTTGTGTCATGCCT
Organism: Sardinella longiceps; assembly: GCA_027497455.2. NCBI lineage: Eukaryota > Metazoa > Chordata > Actinopteri > Clupeiformes > Clupeidae > Sardinella > Sardinella longiceps. The sequence goes on from JAODXP020000015.1 coordinate 12,867,394, forward strand.
CGGTCAGCCAGTGGAGGCCGCCTGGTCCACCAAGCCCCTGGGAACCAGCCTGGGAGATCACCTGCAGCTCATTGTATGCTCTACTTAAGGCCATGCTTGCTGTGACTCTGTGCTCGGTCATGGTGGATTATCGTGGACAATTTCTACTGCTGTCTTGCTGCCTCTGCCCTCGCTTCTCTGGAGTGATCCCTGCAAACGAACTTTGTTACTACTTTGATTGCCACAGCACTGGGTCGGTACACACTCTCCTTGTTTCTTGAGTGGGAATTATAAGTTGACTGCAAAGACTGTTTGAATTGAAATTGTTATCGATGGAACTTTCCTTTGTTGAATCCCGAAGAACTTGCCTGTGAAGATTTCCTGTGTTTAAAACCAATGGAACTTACCTTTGTTGAATTTTGAAGAACTTACCTGTGATTTTCCTGTTTATTACTGAAGAACTTACCTGTGATGAAATCCTGTGTTTACTGTGGAAGAACCTGCTTACCGTTATTACTTGCCTGAGTTGATGTCTGAAGAATGCCTGAGTTTGTTATTGGAGGACAATTTAAGTGTGATACTTACCCAAGTTGCATTGTGTGCTGAAAAGTTCAGAGTGTGATTCTGCCGACCCGTGCTGTAAAATAAATACTATTCTGTGAACGCATATCTTCTGTCTCCTGCACTAGTGTTCCATCAGCCTTGTGACAGGTTGGTGATTCGAGCCCACCCAGGGACGTGCTCGTCACACCCATTGGGGCCGGCATGCCCACCTCTCATCTACATATCCTACCTGCTGCCAGCAAAGCTGAGCCAGGACCTTCCTCACGCAGAGGCAAAACTCTCTTTGTTGCGTGGGCAGGCATGCCTGACAGGCATTCGTAAAGAGATCTTCTGGCAGCTTCTTTGTGGCACAAAGAGTTTTGCCCACATGGGGATCGAGCCAAGTGAGCTAACCGGTCATGGGGTTGGTGTGCTGCATTCTCATCCTAAGTCCTGGTCTGCTGCTCTACGGATGCTGGCTCCAGAGGCTCAGCGTTCTCTCAATGGCTGGGATTATCACTGCCAAGTTTGCCACCAAGAAGAAAAACATCAAACTGAACATTATCCAGTGTTATGCCCCAACAAGCAATGCAGAAGAAGAAAAGAAAGCCGTATTCTATGAAAAACTACAATATGTACAAGATAGACCATTCTCATGGGCGATTTCAATGCTAACACAGGCTATGAAGACATCATATGAGTGTACATGGCAGATGAATGAAAATGGAGAACGATTTGCAGACCTGTGCTCACTTAACCAACTAGTAATCGGAGGCCACATGGAGATCCCCGGACCACATCACAGAGAACCAAATAGACCACGTTTGCATCAGCAGAAAGTTCAGGAGATCATGCCAAGATGTGCGGGTCAAGAGAGGGGCAGATGTGGCATCAGACCATCACCTCTTGCTAATCACTGCAAAACTACGATTGAAAAAGCACTCCCCAGACCCCAGTGGAAGAACACGATACAATGTTGGACTTCTTAGGAATAAAAAAGTACAGAGAAGATTTCAGATCAGCCTTACCAACAGATACCAGGAAGTACAGGAGTACGACAAAGACAAGGACAGGGACATAGAGACAAGATGGCAGCACACAAAAAAGATGTGGAAGGACACCTGTGAAGATATACTGGGAAAAAATGAGAAAAAACACAAGGAATGGCTCTCCATGTATTAGGAGAAGTATTAGGAGAAGTATTAGGAGGGACAAAAGGGATCGACATAGACATATGGCCAAACAAGCAGAAATGGCAGCAGGTCAAGGCAACCTGAGACACCTCTATATGATCACTAAAAATCTGGCAGGCAGACAGACAGACAAACCAGTAAAGGACAAACACGGAAACCCACAACACATGAAGACCAGCGGATAAGATGGGCAGAACACTTTGCCGAGTTACTGAACCAACATATTCCAGCCGAGCCACCAGACATTACACCAGCGGCGACAGCACTGCCAATAAATTCTCATAAGCCCAGCAATCAAGAGAACAAGAAAGCAATCATGTCCATGAAGGATGGAAAATCTCCAGGACCAGCCGAAGCTATCAAAGCTGACATAAAGACTGCTGTTGATATGCTGCACAGCCTTTTCTCTAAGATATGGGAGGAAGAGATCATTCCCAAAGATTGGAAAGAGAATCCTCATCAAAATATCAAAAAAGGGCAATCTTACCAACTGCAGCAACTACAGAACTCTGGATGACCTCGACTTTGCAGACGACCTGGCTCTACTGGCACACAACCACAAACAGATGCAGGAAAAGACAGATATGTCTCTAGGGGTTGGGCTAAGGATAAATAAGAAGAAGACCAACATAATGAGGCTTAACAACTCGACCAACAATCCAATATCAATAGAAGATGAAAATATCCAAGAAGTGGACTCCTTCACCTACCTCGGCAGTATAGTGGATAAACAGGGTGGCACCGACAAGGACGTAGCAGCCAGAATTGGGAAAGCAAGAGCAGCTTTCATCATCCCGAAGAACATTTGGTCCTCTAAGGAAATAGCCATGACAACCAAAGTGAGGATTTTCTATTCCAACATGAAATCTGTCCTTCTCTATGGCTCAGAGATGTGGAGGATGACTCAAAACATTCATTAACAGCTGCCTGAAGAGGATCCAGCTGGGGAGAGGCTGAAAGGACAGCCCACAACCTTGTTGGGTGGAGAAAAGCTGTGGATGGCCTATGCTCCATTGGGAGCGATGAGCCTAAGAGAAGAAGAGATTTGCATTTATGCTAATTAATACTAATTGTGCTAATTATGCAAATTGCCCAACATATGCAAGTTAGCATCCAACAGTTTCTTAATGTTGGGGACCCATACTATATATTTCTTTAATAAAACTTTGGTGTACTCAACATTTCCAGGTTCAATATGGTCCTCTATGGACTATAATAGATATACTCTTTGCCAGCCTATTAAGTAAAGTGTTACTGAGTATGTTGTGCCTCTCCTGCAGATTGAGACCCTAGTGGAGGTTTATGAGGGGCCAAACCTAACCAAGGAAATCATTGGTGGAGTCGTGGGTGGGGTGGTCCTGCTTGCTATTATAACAGGCGTCCTCATCAAGGTAGGGACTTTGCTTTAAGATAATCACTACGCCCACATGATCACATGATTAGGCAATCAGTATTCATTAATGTTTGTCTGGTTGAACATGCGGACTTGATACACACATTTTATGAATTTAATTTCTTAATTTCCTACAGGATGAAGTACTATTTTATCTTATGTTAAATATACAAACAATTGTTTATCTATTTGAAACACACATTGTAGTTAATCATGTATTTTATTTACAATTACAAGGGCATAAAAATGACGAGAAAAAGAGGCACGTGAAAAAGTGTTTTTTTTTGTCTTGCAGGTGGGATTTTTCAAAAGTCCCTACAAGAAGTTGTTGGCAGAAGCTCAGACAGAGAAATAAAATGGAGAATGATAGTGGGGGTGACACAAAAATGTTTTACGCTTCAAATGTTCAATTGTTGTTTTTTAATTAATATATACTGTATCTATATAGTATATAATTTTAGCAAGGCAAGGATGGTAAATGTGACGAAGTAAATGACGAAATACATGACAGTACATGATAAAACTATGAATGATAAGACATGTACATGAGTGTGTTTACTGTATGTATGTTGCAAAATCATGCCTAAATAATATGAAAGCACAACAAATTCATTTTTTAAAATACATTTTTAAATATAGTTTTGTAAAAACTACTTTAAAAATAAATTGCCTGCCTCAGACTGTTTTGTGCTGTGTATTTATGAAAACAAGTAGTCCTAGTATATGTGCGAGAAAGTAGTGTATCTCAAAATTGTGAGATGATCAAATCTGATGATCTGGATTTTTCTTTTTTCTGTGGTGGAAATGGGCTTCCATAATGCTCTCCTCCCAGCCAGAGTTGGCAGTCAAAATCAGGTCAAACAAATGGATAGTCACGACATCTAAAAACCAAGGAACTGTCACATCCCACCCCAAAAAAGAGTTTTCAGAAATTACCCGGAGGTTTTGAAAATAGGTGTAGCCTACTGTAGGTTAAACAGGGCAAGACAACGCTGCAGCCTGTAATCCCTACCTTTGATATGGCATGTTCTATAGTTTTGATATGGCATGTTCTATAGTTTTGATACAGATTTTTGCAAAAAACACAATAATAATATGTTAACTTGTTATACATGTTAACTTGTTACTTGATATAACTACTGTATGTGATTGTGTGTCTGCCTGTGGGTGAGCGTGTGTGTGTGTGTGTGTGTGTGTGTGTGTGTGTGTGTGTGTGTGTGTGCAGTGGGGAAGGGGTAGGGCTTTCACAAAGGTGTGTGTGAGTGCACGCATGCATTGTCTATATGATTCATTGTCCGTCAGATTGTGGCATCTCTCTCTACCCCCCCCCCCCCCCCCAACCCCATCCCCACTCTCCACCCCTAATGTAACTTTACTGTGAAAAACACCTGATATCACACAGTCATCTCATGGTGCCACTGAACCAGTGAGCGGACTGGATGATATGCAGATATGGCTCTTTTATTAACTGCACTGATCATTCTTTCAGGTATGTGTTATGCAATAATATTTATACATTACATTGTTCTGCACTTACTTTTAACCCGCACAATACATACTGTAGGCTATACATGTGATAGATGTATTGTAATTACATTATGTTTGACACTATGATAAGAGATTGAAACAGATTAAATCAGTGTAATAGCTGGGGTCAGATGTGAATAAGCAGAGACGGTACAGGACTGTCTGTACATTGGGAGTAATAATATGAATCCCAGTATGTTACTTTTGGTTGTTTCTTGAGTCTGACATTTTTGGCCAGTGACAAATACTGTATTTCTAACCTTCATCTGACAAGTGAAAGATGCATAGTTTAAGGAAGAAAGGTGTTATATTTCTGGATAGTTACAAAAAGAAAGAGGTACTGTTTTATTCACTTTGTATTGGGTGAACGGTGCAGTTGTAGCACAGAATTTCTCTCGGGGTAAATAAAAGATCTTATTGTTACATGTAAATATATCCATACAATACATCAATCATAAACACCAGGCCAACACACGTTATATTCTAAAGAGCTATATATATATATATGTGTACAGTATATTGAGACTATAGACTTAATGAATTGATCCTCTGACCTATAGAGAGGGAAGGAAAAAAGAAGAACCTGAAATAATAACACAATGCAGGGAATGGATGTGAATGGAATTAGAAAAGAGGAAATTTAAACACCTGACAATCAGGAGAACTAAAGCCTTGCACACAATGCAAGATGGGACCAAATTTGCATGAGCACAGCTCTGACCCTCTTGTCATTAGTAACTTGATCTTCTGTGATGGTGTGCTGATTGTAAAATGATTGGACAGATACAGTATGCATGAATAAAAGATGTATATTAGTGGGACATTTCTGTTCAGTGGAAACAGTGTTTATTGTGATTGGGAAAAATATTGTTTAATATGATTTTGTTTGCTATAATTTCACACGTATTATTGTATAATTGGGCCTCAAAGTTCCTGTTTAACAATAGAAAAATAACAGAAAAAGAAACAAGTAGATTTAGATAGTTGTATAGAAATTTATATTTTTAAAGAGAATAAACAAACTAATTAATTGTAGTAGAACAACATAGATTTCCCTTTTATTTATTTCACGTACAATTTCTCCTGATATGTGTCCTCCTCAGGGCCTATGCTGGTGATGGCTTATAACATTGAGTCTACTGCATGGAAAAATGTACAACAATCAGTGGAGAGCTTTGGCTACAGAGTGACCCAGCACAGTGGAGATAGGTGTGTGTGTGTGTGTGTGTGTGTGTGTGTGTGTGTGTGTGTGTGTGTGTGTGTGTGTGTGTGTGTGTATTGTGTTGTAATTGTTTTGATTTTGCACCTGAACATGTAACAGATATAGTAATACACTGTTTTTGTTTTTTTGCTCTCTATCAATCAATACAGTATAACAATTACTTTTATTGTTTAGGCTGTAGCTACATTATATTTATCATCTCCATTTTGCTATGGAAAATAGTGATGAAAGTTATAAATACTCTTATCCATTTACAGTAGTGTTAACATGTCTTGTCTGTAGTCTGATGAAAGTTATAAATACTCTTATCCATTTACAGTAGTGTTAACATGTCTTGTCTGTAGTCTGTTGGTGAGTGCCCCTCTAGATGAGCACATCAATTACCGCGGCGTGAATCAGAGAGGGCGAGTTTACCAATGCCAGATCTCATCCAACTCCTGTTTACCACTACAGATAAGGGGTAGGTGCATATGGGGAGTGTGTGTGTGTGTGCTGGGTGATGCATTTTCGCACTTGTTTTGTATTAGTGTTCCACATGTCAAACAGGGCATTTCCAGAATGTCTCACTTGAACTGATGTCCTTTTAAACTAGTGGTTCCCAAACTTTTACTTTTACTCAGAGTTGTATAAAGTACTGGAGTAGAGGTGTGGAGTAGAAGTAAAAGTACCATATCAAAAAAATTACTTGAGTGGAAGTAGAAGTAGTCTCTAAACATTATACTTAAGTGGAAGTACTAAACTATTCAAAATGTTTTGTACTTAAGTATTGCAAGTAAAAGTATTAAAAAAATTGCTACTCAAGTACTGAAAGTAAAAGTAGAAGTACTGTGTATATTAAAGAAAGCAGTCAAAAGTTTGAATATCATGTTGTTTTACATTTATTTGGCTCAGGGATGGTCACCACCATTCGCCTCACTAAAATCATTTGAAGTTAAAGAACTTGGTGTACTCCTTCTATCTCAAAATGGAGCAGTAGACTGACCCTTACTAATCGTTCCCAATTGACTGCATTCAGTACTCCAATAAGGTCAAAGAGGAGCATGAGGTCTCTTATACCGCTTGAATCGCCCAATAATGATTATGAAAACCTGGTGATGCTCTCGTCTGCATTGATAGGCTATCATTGGATGTTGTAACATTTTGTATAAAAGTAGCGAGTAACTAATCAGCACATCAAAAATGTAACGAAGTAGAAGTATTAAATTAATCAAAAAATGTAGTGAAGTAAAAGTGGAAGTAGGAGAAAAAAAATAATACTCCAGTAAAGTACAGATACTGCATTTTAGTACTTAAGTAGGCTACTTAAGTAGTTCTACTTCGTTACTATACATCTCTGCTTTTACTTCACATACCCCCTGAGACACTCTGGTCCTACCGAGTACCACCCCCCCCCCCCCACCCCCCCGCACCAAAAACACCTTGAGATTTTTGCTTAATCATTGCTGAATTAACAAAATGTGAGCACATACGTACAATTTAGTAGCAAAAGGGGGTATGGCTATTGGGGATAGTTTTAAGATCTTCTCAGAGAGAACTGAGAACCCATCCACAGATTAGTTTTGTGTACCCCCTAGAACCCATCCAAGTACCCCCAGGGGTACCCAGTTTGACAACCTGATCACTTAGTTGCTTGTTCTTCTCTTCTGACAGTCCCCCATCCCTATGGTGAGGACATGTCCCTTGGGCTGTGGATGAGCAAGACGGACACTTCCTCAAAGACAGTGGTGGGGACCCTGCTCTATCTTTTCTTGTTTGTTTTGTGTTGTTTGGTTTTTTAGCTTTAATTAGAGGTAAAGAATAAACTTGGACCAGTTATCCTGATGTACCTACAGTCAATGTGGCAGGGATATCACCTATGTTAGAGCTGTTTTTTTGTCTGTTACCTCCGCTCTCTGAGCGCTTTTCTAGTTTGTTTTGTTTTGTTTTAAATCACAAGAGAGATTGCTTTCCATATTGAATAGTTCAATTGTTATAATTGTTAACCACAGTTGTCTTCAATCTGTTGTTTAATGTCCATCCTTCAGGCCTGTGGTCCAACCATCCCAAAAGCCTGTAAAAAATTTGACTTCTATGGAGGGATGTGCTTCAGTGTAGATCCATCTTTTCAGCTGGGGGGACCGATGCCAACTGCTCTTGAAAGTACACACCTTCTCTCTCACACACACTGATAGAACCACACACATACACACACACACACACCTATGCCAACTGCTCTTGAAAGTACACACCCTCTCTCTCTCTCACACACACACACACACACAAATTGTCATGTTATTCTAGTAGAAATGCTATGCTTTGTTTGGCTGTTCATGAGGTCTGGTTCTCTTTAATCCAACAGAGTGTAATCCTACTGACATTGTCTTTTTGCTTGATGGGTCTGGGAGTGTGTCGAGTTATGAATTCACCGCCATGAAAACATTTGTGAAAAGTCTCATTCGCAGACTCCTGAATCTAAACACCATGGTGAGTTTGTTGCTTATTACTTACTGTCTCTGTCTCATCCACTGTGTGGTGCTGCTGTACTAACTGTCTCTGTCTCATACTCTACTGTGTGCTGCTGTAGTAACTGTCTCTGTCTCATACTCTACTGTGTGCTGCTGCTGTACTAACTGTCTCTGTCTCATACTCTACTGTATGCTGCTGTACTAACTGTCTCTGTCTCATACTCTACTGTGTGCTGCTGTACTAACTGTCTCTGTCTCATACTCTACTGTATGCTGCTGCTGTAGTAACTGTCTCTGTCTCATACTCTACTGTGTGCTGCTGTAGTAACTGTCTCTGTCTCATACTCTACTGTGTGCTGCTGTACTAACTGTCTCTGTCTCATACTCTACTGTGTGCTGCTGTACTAACTGTCTCTGTCTCATACTCTACTGTGTGCTGCTGTACTAACTGTCTCTGTCTCATACTCTACTGTGTGCTGCTGTACTAACTGTCTCTGTCTCATACTCTACTGTATGCTGCTGTACTAACTGTCTCTGTCTCATACTCTACTGTGTGCTGCTGTACTAACTGTCTCTGTCTCATACTCTACTGTATGCTGCTGTACTAACTGTCTCTGTCTCATACTCTACTGTATGCTGCTGTACTAACTGTCTCTGTCTCATACTCTACTGTGTGCTGCTGTACTAACTGTCTCTGTCTCATACTCTACTGTATGCTGCTGTAGTAACTGTCTCTGTCTCATACTCTACTGTGTGCTGCTGTACTAACTGTCTCTGTCTCATACTCTACTGTGCTGTCAATGTCTCTATTATCTCTACTGTGCTGCTGTACTAACTGTCTCTGTCTCATACTCTACTGTGTGCTGCTGTAGTAACTGTCTCTGTCTCATACTCTACTGTGTGCTGCTGTACTAACTGTCTCTGTCTCATACTCTACTGTGTGCTGCTGTAACTTAACTGTCTGACTGTCTCATACTCTACTGTGTGCTGCTGTACTAACTGTCTCTGTCTCATACTCTACTGTGTGCTGCTGTAGTAACTGTCTCTGTCTCATACTCTACTGTGTGCTGCTGTAGTAACTGTCTCTGTCTCATACTCTACTGTGTGCTGCTGCTGTACTAACTGTCTCTGTCTCATACTCTACTGTGTGCTGCTGTAGTAACTGTCTCTGTCTCATACTCTACTGTGTGCTGCTGTACTAACTGTCTCTGTCTCATACTCTACTGTGTGCTGCTGTACTAACTGTCTCTGTCTCATACTCTACTGTGTGCTGCTGTAGTAACTGTCTCTGTCTCATACTCTACTGTGTGCTGCTGCTGTACTAACTGTCTCTGTCTCATACTCTACTGTGTGCTGCTGTACTAACTGTCTCTGTCTCATACTCTACTGTGTGCTGCTGCTGTACTAACTGTCTCTGTCTCATACTCTACTGTGTGCTGCTGTACTAACTGTCTCTGTCTCATACTCTACTGTATGCTGCTGTAGTAACTGTCTCTGTCTCATACTCTACTGTGTGCTGCTGTACTAACTGTCTCTGTCTCATACTCTACTGTGTGCTGCTGTACTAACTGTCTCTGTCTCATACTCTACTGTGTGCTGCTGTACTAACTGTCTCTGTCTCATACTCTACTGTATGCTGCTGCTGTAGTAACTGTCTCTGTCTCATACTCTACTGTATGCTGCTGCTGTACTAACTGTCTCTGTCTCATACTCTACTGTGTGCTGCTGCTGTACTAACTGTCTCTGTCTCATACTCTACTGTGTGCTGCTGTACTAACTGTCTCTGTCTCATACTCTACTGTGTGCTGCTGTACTAACTGTCTCTGTCTCATACTCTACTGTATGCTGCTGTAGTAACTGTCTCTGTCTCATACTCTACTGTGTGCTGCTGTACTAACTGTCTCTGTCTCATACTCTACTGTGTGCTGCTGTAGTAACTGTCTCTGTCTCATACTCTACTGTATGCTGCTGTACTAACTGTCTCTGTCTCATACTCTACTGTGTGCTGCTGCTGTACTAACTGTCTCTGTCTCATACTCTACTGTATGCTGCTGCTGTACTAACTGTCTCTGTCTCATACTCTACTGTGTGCTGCTGCTGTACTAACTGTCTCTGTCTCATACTCTACTGTGTGCTGCTGTACTAACTGTCTCTGTCTCATACTCTACTGTGTGCTGCTGCTGTAGTAACTGTCTCTGTCTCATACTCTACTGTGTGCTGCTGTACTAACTGTCTCTGTCTCATACTCTACTGTGTGCTGCTGTACTAACTGTCTCTGTCTCATACTCTACTGTGTGCTGCTGTACTAACTGTCTCTGTCTCATCTACTGTGTGGTGCTGCTGTAGTGCCACAGACCTACATGTATACTCACAATAGAAAAACAATCTGCAATCTGCTGAACACTCCTTTGTCATCATTTTAAGTCCAACCTGACGAGATATATTAGTTAGAATCTGCACATATAGCTGAGGTTGGTTCAAACGCTCACAGGTCTTGGTCTACTGCGTCTGACCGTCAACAAAGGTAGAACCAAGACATACAAAGATTTGGTACCTGAACAGTATGAAGAATTAATTCTGCCTTCACATGTTTGTTTATTTCCAGTTTGCCTTTGCCCAGTACGCCTGGAACTTTAAACTCCACGGTGACTTTAATCAATTTGACCGAAGACGATGGGAAAATGACGTAAACAGAATCTGGCAGATTAGAGGAGGAACGAGAACTGCAGGTGCCATTGAGCATGTTGTGTAAGTCTCAAATGAAAAAAACTCCATCAGATTGTTTTAACCTCAGTCATTAGCGTAGTCAAACATCCTTGTAATTTAGGGTGCGCCATCCAAATCTAATTCCTACACACCTAATCTACACCCACCACCCAGAATAATCAATGAGGAATGAGATCAGTCTGTCAATTTGACATGACAACACATTTTCTAAACAGTTTGAAAAACATTGTTATGGCTTCTCTTCCAAAGCATAGGTTCAAATGTGTAGGTTCTTTCCGTAATACCATGACACGGATAGACCAGACTCCTATACTGTAGGAGTTAATAATCCTTTACTTATGAGTTGGCATTGGCCCACCTAAAATCTAGTATATTATTTATTAAATGTTTTTAACTACACCTATGTCATTAAAGCCTGTGGTAAAATAACTAATAGTCTTGTTATTCTTACAACCGTTAGCAAAGATATTAGATTAGACAGAAGAACTATAGATTGTTTTCCCCCATCTCATCATTTCTTATAAGAGTATACTGTATCTATCACAAATTGCATTCTTTTCTACAGGAATAATATATTTGTTCCCTCTGCGGGAGCGAGATCAACTGCCAACAGGATTCTCATCGTCATCACAGATGGAGTGTCGTATGATCGTTTTCGCTACGCCAGTGTCACACGTTTGGCCGACAGAAAGAACATAATTAGATACGCTATTGGGGTATGAAGTGCTACATTCTGCTAAAATATGTTATTATATAACCTAAATCTATCTACCAGGTGCTTTAGCATCAATGATTCAGTGAGCACCACACAAATACCTAACTTCTATGTTGGAAATATGATTTTCTGTTGGAAATAAGTTGATTTAAAGAATGTGTTTCTGTCTGTATATATTCTATAGGCTGCAGATGTTTATTCTGTCCCTTTATGCAACAGGTTGGCAATGCCTTTAATAATTACTATGCACGAAATGAACTCAACAGCATAGCATCTTCACCAAAATCTGATCATGTGTTTAGAGTGGACAACTTTTACGCACTGGACAAAATCAGTGCCTCTCTTGAAAAGAGCATCATTGCCATAGAAGGTAGGACTGAATTGTACTCAGAACTTGCTATAAGAAACTGAGATATTGACATGACCATGTAGTGATGTTTATGTACTCTAAAGAATGTGCATTAGACAACTGGGGTGTTTTGCTTATACTGATAGACTGAAGTTGTCATTGTTGTGCTGTTGAGCCAGGTCCCTAATACCAATTTGCATTAACTTGACTTGGCCATGTCTACAGCACATGCAGTTGCATCATGGGTATATGCTCAGCAGAAAAGCAGAAAAAGTCTCCAGCATGAGTCACTCAGGCACAAACCGCACCGTTGGCGTTGGGTCAGACATACTGTAGCCTACTGTAGGCTTACCACTGGAGAGTTGTATATGGGAATCCCTTATAGCCTGAGTTAAGGGTCCCTCACGCCTGGAATGATAACTATAACGACAAAGAAATATTGCTCTGATTAAGCAATTAATGACGTTCACACCACAACTATGACGATGACAATAATATCATTGTCAATCACTTTTGAGTGATTTTAGAATGATAGAAGGCTGATAGCCAAAGAGAAAGAATTGAATTCGAGGCATGAATTAATTAATAAATTATACATTCTTGTAGGTCAGTGTGGATAGAAATATTGTTGAAGTCACGATTATCTTTATAATTACTGTTCCAGGTGTGCACAGGCATTTAATTGGTGACTGTACAATTCTTTGTCTCCAGGAACCCAAACCAGTGGTGATGCCACAACGATGGAATTTGCCCAGAATGGATTCAGTGCAGCGCTCATCTCAAACCCCAGAGTATGAATCCTTATGGACAGGGCAATGCTAAATCTAGTGGTCTTTGTAAAGCATTGGCAGGCTTTGGAATTGTTCATCTCATTTGTGAGATGTGGGGTCTGCTTCCCAAAGCACTGTTGGTTGCAATGCAAGTTCCCAACTAGCAACTAGCTAACAGGGCCGCTTCTAGACATAGGCCAACTAGGGCACCAAATATCACAATACATTTATTACTTTTTTTTTTCCTTCAGTTTTTCACTTGTATTTCTAGAAAAGAGGGGGCTACACTCAAATCTGGCCTAGGGCAGCAAAAAGGCTAGAATTGGCCCTGCTAACTAAGTTGCTAACTGCTGAGCAAATATGCTTTTGGGAAATGGCCGCCAGATTGTAGTTTTCAGTTTTGAATAACAGGGAGCATCTCTATTGCAGGAGAGGATCTTGCTGGGTGTGGTAGGGGCTAATGAGTGGAGAGGAGGCTACCAGGACATTCTGCTGTCTGACCCAAACTACCCCACCTTTGAGAGGGTCGATGAGGTCACTCCTTACAGCTATCTGGGTGAGCAACTCCCAGTTTGATCAACATTGCATATCTTAAGGATGGAAGTCTGGTTGCACCATCCAGTAGGCTAAGAATCAAACAAAGCTCTTACAGAATGTTTCTGCCGATGATCCTTGATGAACCATGTAGAATTGGGTAGTCGATGGAGGAAGCCGCTGTCAAGATGTATAAGCGGTGGAATTGGCTGTACAAATCAGGTTATAATTCAAATAGCTCCAGCTAAGTCATGTGATCTAGTCTGGCTGTTTCACAGTTTGAAAAAGATGAGAGGTCCAGAATTTCAGTTGAGAGGTGTAAGAAGCTTGTTGATGGTTAGAAGAGGTGATTACATTCAGTTATAGGTCTCCAAATACAGTGGGTGTGCAACCATATTTTAAGTTGAAGGTGCCAATCTGTGTGTATTATCTGTGGTGCCAACCTTTCTGCGTAATGTATGAAAAATTATATTAAGTTTATCTTTTATTTCCTTTAAAGTAACAAAACATATCTATACAAAAAGATCTTAAATTGAAAAGTGATAGATGTATCTTTACCTTGTCAGCCATGACTATATAACCGATAATATAGAATTGGCCATTAGTTACTTACGGACCAGAATAGAGTTGTTGTTGTTGTTGTTGTTGTTGTTAAAATCACATTACACCAAACGCATTTAAAATCACATTACACATTTCTCTCGGCCCATTCATCCAGCTACATTAGCCTGATTCAGCACTGTCCTAATTCATCCCCAAACTCTCTGCGCTGTTGACCAGGCTACTCCATGGCTGTAGGGCGCAGGAATGGACGGACCCTCATAGTTCTGGGAGCCCCCAGATATGAACACAGGGGGCTGGTCATGATCATGGACCATTCTGGACCTACACCACCACAGAAGCTCCTTCAGGTACTGATAGCTCACACTGGACACTGGACACATTCTGGAGTATTTAGGGATCTCTTTCATGCTTATCACAAAAGCGATTGTCATAGTAGTGTTGTGCATACATGACATTAATAAACAAGCACACACACACACACACACACACATACACACACACTCACTCACACACACACACACACACACTCACTCACACACACACACACACACACACACACACACTCACTCACTCACACAAACACACACACACACACACACACACACTCCCTTCCCCTCTCTCTCCCTCAGTCTCAGATTGGCTCCTACTTTGGAGCAGAGGTGTGTGTGGTGGATTTGGATGGAGACTCCAACACTGATCTGATTCTGGCGTCGGCCCCCATGCATACTGAAGGAGACAGAGAAGGCAAAGTGTTTGTCTACAGCGTATCAAATACGGTGACTAACATTTGTCTGGACATTATTAGCGTATTTTAGTGTGATAACCCAGTCAGAATGAAATAATAATTAATAATGCTATGATAAAAATGTGTACTAAATGTTGTCTTTCTTTCCAGATTCGGTACCACCTTTATCACTATTACATTTACCAGTCCTACAGTGTGCAGGACACTGGTGTGTCCCTGCTGGGTATGGAGGGTCAGAGGGGGAGGTTTGGCTGGTCTCTGGCCAGTCTGGCTGATCTGAACGGGGATGGGATCAGGGACGTGGCCGTGGGAGCTCCTCTGGAGGATGACGGACAGGGCAGCGTCTACATCTTCAACGGGAGGAGAGGAGGAATCAACCCCACATACTCACAGGTGGGAGAGCATTCATCATTTAACACCTACAGAGAGACAGACTGTTCATAAATGACCAGGGATGATCAGGTGGCACTAAAGGAATTTTCAGGAGTGAATCAAGCCCATTAGGCCTGACATAGCCAGACCACTAATACTGCTGTCCATCCGTATCATGCTGCTATTCTGATACCTATCAATAGCACTTGGTAACCTCAAGAACAGGGTCATGGACTGATTCACTTTGTATTTTTCCTTTAAAAATAAATGGGCCTGCATGTCGTTTGAGCCATGGTATGTAGAATGCAGTTAGTTGATGAAATATCTCCTTGGCATAGGAGTCTGCAATTACCTCAATCATTAAATCAAGCAAGATATGTATTGAAATGCCTGTTTTCCATGCTATCCACCATAGCGTATCTCCGGTTCTTCTGTGAGCAAACTATAGATGACAGACAGATGGCATGTACAGTACGCTAATAATAAAGATCCCTCTGGTTAAACTCATCTGTGGTCTCTCTCATAGCGTATCTCCGGTTCTTCTGTGCGGTCCGGTCTGCGGTTCTTTGGGCTGACTGTGGCCCAGTCTGCTTTGGATCAGAGTGGAGACGGACTGCCTGACATTGCAGTCGGGTCCAAAGGAGCCGTTCTACTGCTCAGGTTTGTGTTATTACACATGACACACACACACACACACACACACACACACACACACACACACACACACACACACACACATACACACACACACACACACACACACACACATTGCAGTCGGGTCCAAAGGAGCCGCTCTGCTGCTCATGTTTGTGTTATTACACGACAACCACACACACACACACACACATACACACACACACACCGCACACACACACACACACACACACACACACACACACACACACACAGTATTTATGCACTGTAAAAGGACTGATTAGAGCTTTGTTATCTGCTAGGTCCAGGCCCATAGTATCTGTATCTACAAGAGTGACACTAAGCCCCTCCAAGATCCCCGTGTCCATCTACAACTGCACCAGCCCTCAACAGATCCATGCCTCAGTGTGTTTCACCATGACCAGAGTCACCAGCGATAACTTTCCAGGTGAGTGTAACCAAAATCCTTCTAAGGCAAGTCCGTTCACTCGGCAGCCATCTTGGAGACGCCTTCGGGGAGTTATTTTGAGTCACCAGCGATAGCTTTCCAGGTGAGTGTAACGGATGCCAACGAGCTCGACTACCTGGCAGCGGTACGTGTGAATCCTCACATCCCCTAGCCTTCAAGAATGCTTCTAACTGCTGAGTTGGAAGTCTGGGCTTTTAGATCAGTGATTAGAGCGTTTGACTCCCATGCCGTGGGTTAGCTGTAGCTGACGGAGTGGCATGTTCGGGGGGAAAAATCCAAGGACCCGGGTTCGAGTCTGACTCAAGGTCATTTCCCGATCCTTATCCATCTCTTTCCCCCACTCATTTCCTATCACTCTCTCTACTGTCCTATCAAATTAAAGGTACACCCCCCCCTCATAATAAGGAAAGTTCTTGAATCGGGATGTTGACTGACTGTGAAATATACTGTCTATAACTGATGAAACTCATCTGGCCCCTCATCTCTGCTCTAGCTCTGCAGGCGGAGCTCAATTACACGCTGACGTTGGATTACCTGCGGGACAGGTACCGGGCCTACTTCGCCGCTGAGGAGCGGGAGAGAGACTATGAGGAAACCCTGCAGCTGGGGGAACAATGCTTCTCACATTCCTTCTATGTGCAGGTAAAACTCTACCCTCTACACGGCCACATGATGATATAGGTGTACTGTAGGTGTCTGTCTCTCAAACAGACAGGTAAAACTCTACCCTCTACACTGCCGCATGATGATATAGGTGTCTGTCTCTCAAACAGACAGGTAAAGCTCTAACAGGTAAAACTCTACCCTCTACACGGCTACATGATGATATAGGTGTACTGTAGGTGTCTGTCTCTCAAACAGACAGGTAAATATCTAACAGGTAAAGCTCTTCCCTCTACACGGCCACATGATGATATAGGTGTAGAAGCACTTTACATTGAGTCAAAGGTACCTCAGATCTTACTTTCAGTTTCGAATAATGAAAAGTGTAAAGTGCTTGTTCGCTTCTGCGTTCGCGTTCGGTCTATGCTGTTCCAAATAATTTTGTTCCGGTCGATAACTAGTGCATTTAGCAGGCTTGTTCAACAGGGTTATGCTTGAAGTCACTCCGGAGCACCGCTTCAAAGGAGTTATCTGGAGTGAATCAGTTTGTAGCCCTGTTGTTTCACATTACTAAGTGCTGTTGATAGGTATTGTAAGGGCAGCATTTGGTACAACAAATGTAGCCGGTGGCAGTCCGAACCGCACACATACTGCCGCCATGCTAGCCGAGCTAGCTGGCCTCCGTTACACATAGACTGAATGCAAACTGGCAACTAACGCTAACAGATGTGAGCATATGAAAATGTAACTTTTAGCCCTCATCAGTTAGCATTAGCTGCCGTTTCACTATTTTGGTCTGTGTTGCACGAATTGGTAGCCTAGAACTCTAGACACACTCTAGAGGTAGCAAATTGAATTTGCTCAGCGAGTACGTCTAGGGACGAGCCATAGCTCAGACCTCAATTGTGTCTGAGCTGTTTTCACTCTAGGTTGTATTCAGACATCGTGGTGTTTAGCCAATCACAATGTTATGTCTGGACAGGGAGTTATTGGGCGGGCTTAGCGTCGTTTGAATCATTTGTTAGTCACTAGTTGCGCTGATAAGGTTTAGCCATTTTACCCGGGGGTCTATCACTCGTCCACAGACTATACATTCATGTGATAGTCTGGCTTGTCAGGCTAACGAATTGGGTCATTTGCAAACCTATCGATAGCACTTAGCAATGTGAAACAAAAGGACTACAGGTTGGATAATTCCTTTAATGCGTCCTGTCTGCCAGTGCTCCCCAGAGGATGTAAAGAACCCGGTGGACGTCCAGGTGGCCTTCTCCTTCCAGGGGCTTCCTATCCCCTCTAAAGACCAGCTGAGACCAAAGCTGTCCAGCAGCTCCGCCAACGCAACAGACCACAAGGTATGATGAGGTCTCTTCTCCGCACTGAGACTGGCATGGATTAGTGTTGAGAAAGACCTAGTTGCAATTTATATCTTACAATGCCTTATTTTGTATTATCTTTTTTATGGGAATCATGTCCATACTCAATCAATACTACAGTATCTTTCTGTCCATCTCTTTGTGTGCACATTCATAATCATGTCCATACTCAATCAATACTACAGTATCTTTCTGTCCATCTCTTTGTGTGCACATTCATAATCATGTCCATACTCAATCAATTCTATCTTTCTGTCCATCTCTTTGTGTGTGCACGTTCATAATTGCAATGCAAAACAATCCTAGTTTCCACCAAAAGGGTTTAGAGCGTTTATATGGGTCACAGGAGAATATATGAACTGCAAACTGCAAAAATATTCTTTCTATATCCTAGTTGAACTTCGAAATCAAATGTGGAGTGGACAGAGTGTGTGTTGATGATATCCATGTCAACTTCAACTTCTCTGGGTAAGCTTCAGTCTTCAATCAGAAAAGATTTTATTATAGACAGTATGTTTTGTATTTAAATCTTTATATTTACCTCCACCTAGGAGGTTATGTTTTCGCCTGCGTCTGTGTGTGTGTGTGTCTGTCTGTGTACAACATAACTCGAAAAGTACTGCACAGATTTGGATGACATTTTTGGATAATGTCTGTATTGGGACAAGTAAGAACCAATTCAATTTTGGTGGTGATGGGTCATCCAGAACACCATCTGGAATTTTTATTGTGTCTGTGACCACATTGCCTTGGTGGAGGTCTGCACTCTCTGAGCGCTTCTAGTTCTTCTAGTTGTTTGGGTGTTAGCCAACTACTCAAATTGTTCCACAAAAGGCCTTCAGTTGTGTTCCTTGTGTAATTACCAGAACTTCCCTGATTGAGGTGGGCATTGCCCAGGAGGTGTCGGTGACGGTGACGGTAGAGAACCGAGGGGAGAACTCCTACGACACACACGTGTCTCTCTACTATCCTTTTGGACTCTCCTACAGAAGCTTCATGAAGAAGCAGGTAAGACCATACAGTGGGGTAACGCAGGGAATGTATTTGGTAAGAAATAATGTATTATTGGCTTGTCAAAAACTAGGCACTGCAGGACTAACAGGACCTTAAAATATTTACTTCATCCTTAAAAGATATACCGTAGTTCTGATATGACTGGGCAATTATCCTGCTTACTTATGCACTGTTGATAAAAAACAGTGCTCATTAATTACAATAACCAACCAAAATACTTTCTGTTTAATAAGCTGGACCTAGCTACTGACAATCAGGTTACACAGGTTTGTTTCCAACTAACTTGGGTCACTTTGGATAAAAACGTCTGCTAAATACCAGTCAACTTTACTTTATACACAGTGTATGGTACTTAACATCTGTCTGCCAGTTTTCATCCATGACCACCTTTCTGTCCGTGTATGTCGTTGTTGTTGTTTGTGTTGTTGCAGGGCAGAGTGGAGTGCAGTTCTCTGGACAGTCCTGATGGTGGCATGGGAAAGACTGACTGCAGAATCAACAGACCTGTTCTTCTGGCTGATGATGAGGTCAGGGGATCACACACACACACACACACACACACACACACACACACACACACACACACACACACACACACACACACAACACACACACACACACGTACACACACAAACTAACTCACTCTCTCTATCTCTGTATCTGTCTCTCACACACATACTGACAAGTATGACCCATCTTCTGTATCTCTCACTCTCTCTCTCACTCACACACACACACACACATACACACACACACACACACACACTCACACACACACGCACACACACACACACACACACGCACACGCACACGCACACACACACACACACACACACACACACACACACACACACACACACACACACACTGAAACACCCTGTATTCTTGCACCATAGGCTACCTTTGTCATTGTGTACGGAATTGATCATGCTGGCGATTTTGACAGAACACTCACCCTTAAGGCCATGGCTTCCAGGTAAATTTAACTTTTTAGTTGATGAGGTTTGAAACCTATAATAATGTTCTCTCAGGATTTCCCCCTGAACCCCCGATTGTAATTTTGGCATCAAATACCTGATCTTTTTCAGCGGAAACGATAACCACTCTGATGAAAGTGAACCAATCCAGCACAAAGACATTGGAGTCAAATACAGCATTTATTCCATCCTCAGAAGGTTAGAGCGTGTTGTAATTTTACTATATCAGGCGTCAAATACAGCATTTATTCCATCCTCAGAAGGTTAGAGCGTGTTGTAATTTTACTATATCAGGTTCTGCTAGAGAGAGAGAAAATATACATCACTCTTCCCTTCTCACCCTGTCCTGTTTGTTCTGCTTTGTTTTTGTCAGACATGAAAACACCACCAACTACATCAACTTCACTGCTGGTTACAACGACAAGCAAAAGAGAGTAAGGCAGGATTTGGAGGTAGGCTTTCACACTTGGCCTTCACACCAACCTTAACACATAGCCTTCATGGCAACCTTGACACATAGCCTTCATGCCAACCTTAACACTTACACTGTAGCCTTCACACCAACCTTGACATTTGGCCTTCACACCAACTTGATACAATGTCTCCAAAACATTTTTAATTTACGTTTTTGAAAAATTACAGTAGTTGCATCAAAGTTGCCAAAGCTATTACAAAATGATAGCAGGCTAATGATGAAATACTTACTCTCTTCCTCCAAGGTGATAAATAGCATCAGAGGGCTCAATATGACTGTTGTAATTCATGTACCGGTGCGACTCCAAGGTGAAGATATCTGGACTGATATGGACAATCTTACAGTGAGTCAAGATAATCAAGTTTGCATACTAGACAGTAGAATTCATATTTAGCCAATCAGAATGCAGGGTACATGATTTATCATGAACTTATTCATGATTCATACATCTCTGAATATCTAATAAATCATCATGAATTCATGGTTTGTCACTCATGAATGACCTTTAGGGCTAATTACACTTGATTGGTAGCACAATCGCATGGAGTTGCAGATGATTTATTTTTATTGCATGGTTAGTGATTTGTGCATGTATGTTCCCAGTCTATGTTTACTAGCAGTCTAGTCATGTTTATTTGACTTGGATATTGTCTCTATCTTCCTCTAGATCACAGGATGCACTAGAGAGGCTGAACTGGAGCCAAACATCACTGATTTCAAAGAGGCCCTTCTGATGAACAAAGAGCCCATTGTGGTAATGACAAGATGACAACTTTCTCTTCAGGCAGACAGACAGTGTCACAGATAGAAAGGCCAGCTGTTACACTGGAGTAGCTTAAA
This sequence comes from Sardinella longiceps, assembly GCA_027497455.2. Classification (NCBI taxonomy): domain Eukaryota; kingdom Metazoa; phylum Chordata; class Actinopteri; order Clupeiformes; family Clupeidae; genus Sardinella; species Sardinella longiceps. Next base: position 12,888,876 of record JAODXP020000015.1, read on the forward strand.
GTTTGATTTATCCAGGTTTGTCAACTAACCAGTCTTATGTCCCTCAGGACTGTTCTCTTGCTGTTTGTCTGGAGTTCAAATGTACTTCATACATGATGAGAAACGACAGAAGATTTTACATGATCTCTGGAAACGTCAGCTCTGCATGGATTGAAAAGGTGATAAATATTTCTATATGTATTATCAATATACACTTCTATATATACTGTGTATATGCTCGCTCAGGTACAGGAGAAGAAGGTGTCATGCTGGGGTAAGAAACAGTGATTTGATGAAGGTCATGATCAAAATCTTTAATTACATTTGCACTCCTTTATCATTGTGTGATTCTCTCAGAATCTTTAATTCCATTTGCGCTCCTTTATCACGTTTGATTCTCTCAGAATCTTTAATTCCATTGCGCTCATTTATCACATTTGATTCTCTCAGACTGGTCTTCGTGTCGCCATGTTTCACCTGGTCAGCTCAGCCACTCTGGAGTACGACGACAGCAGATACATCTTCTACTCCTCAGACTCCTCTCGCCTCACACCTATCACCAAGGTAACAGTCTCGTCTCACAACTATCACCAAGACAACAGTTTGTTTTGGGGTTTCTTTTGTCCGTACTGGTGGTTTCCTATTAAAAGTCCTGTCTTAAGATTCTCATGCTCTACTGACTGAGCTAGCCGGGCCTTCGGGAGAGCTACTACAGCGCGCCCACCTCTCATCTAGTGTACATATCCTACCTGCTGCCAGCAAAGCCTACTGTAGCTGGGGCCTTCCTCCCCCTTCCTGAAGAGGCTGGCTATATCAGTTCTGGTTGAGGAGACTGGCTGTATCAAGTCTAGTTGGGGAGGCCAGCTATATCAGGTATAGTTGAAGAGGCTGGCTATATCAGGTCTGGTTGAGGAGACTGGCTGTATCAAGTGTAGTTGGGGAGGCTACAACACTGGGCAACCCTGTTCTAGGAGAAGTGTTCCCAGATCTCAGAGGTTAGGGCCTTTTCTGTTCTAGGTTAGGACACATCACTAAGGTATCATGAGTGGTACAATTTACACGTTAGGGCTTAACTTGTTCAACCCTGTTGTATCATGTCATAGGATGGATTTTTTTAACTTATCAATTAGACACATTACTTTGTCCTAGCAAAACACAACCTCTTCCTTCCACTTCAGCATGTCTGAAGTGAGATGTGAACTTCCACTGGACCAACTCATCCCAATGGTAGTTAGTTGTAACTCCAAGAATTTCTTGTCTGGGTTCTCTTTTCAGTCAGTATTTGTCTCTTATGACAGCACTGGCCCAAAAATGAGATTACTCATATTCATCATGCCGTAATTGGAGGAAAACGTGTTTGTGTTTTTTGAAGAAAAGTGAAACATGGTCAGTCATGGATTAAATGCTATTTTAATCACTTTTAAGTGATCAGAATGGCTTCAGCATCCTCAATAACCCCTAAATTACACTCAGGAATAGGCAGAATTGGCCAAGCAGTTGGTGGTTGTATTAGCGATTATGCTAATTAATACTAATTGTGCTAATTGTGGAAAAAGCCCAACATAAACAAGTTAGCATCCGGCAGTTTCTTAATGTTGGGGACCCATACTATATATTTCTGTAATAAAACTTGCTCAACATTTCCAGCTTCACTATGGCCCTCTATGGGCTGGCAAATAGACTATACACTTTGCCAGCCTATCAAGTAAAGTGTTACTGAGTATGTTGTGCCTCTCCTGCAGATTGAGACCTGTGTGTGTGTGTGTGTGTGTGTGCCTGTCCTACAGATTGAGACCCTGGTGGAGGTGTATGAAGGACCAAACCTAACCAAGGAGATCATTGGTGGAGTCGTGGGTGGGGTGGTCCTGCTTGCTATCATAACAGGCGTCCTCATCAAGGTAGGGACTTTGCTTTAAGATAATCACTACGCCCACATGATCTAGTCACATAGTTAGGCAATCAGTATTCATTAATACTTGTCTGGTTGAACATGCAGACTTGATACACACATTTTATAAATTTAAATTCTTAATTTCTAGGATGAAGTACTATCTTATGTTAAATATACAAACAATTGTTTATCTGTTTGAAACACACATTGTAGTTAATCATGTATTTTTTATTTACAATTACAAGGGCATATAAATGACGAGAAAAAGAGGCAGGTGAAAAAGTGTTTTTTCTCTTGCAGGTGGGGTTTTTCAAAAGTGACTACAAGAAGAAGCTGGCAGAAGCCCAGTCTGAGAAAAAAGATGGAGAATGACAGTGGGGGTGACACAAAAATTATTTACGCTTCAATTGGTCAATTGTTGTTTTTTAATTAATATATATCTATATAGTATATAATTTTAGCAAGGCAAGGATGGTATGCAAGTATGGTGACAGAGTAAATGATAAAATACATGACAGTACACGATAAAACTATGAATGACAAGACATATACATGAGTGTATGTACTGTATGTATGTTGCAAAATCATGCTTAAATAATATGAAAGCACAACAAATCAATTTTTTTAAATCCATTTTTAAATATAGTTTTATAAAAACCCTACTTTTAAAAATAATTTGCTATTAAATGTTTAACATTTATTCATTCATTTTATCACACTTATTACAGTAGTATATGCATCTATTTGTTATCAATAAAAATATAAATATATCTGGAGACTCTTTTCAACTTCACTTTGGGCTTCCATTAAATCATTTCTGCTTCCCTAGTGACCTTAAGAGGCTGCATCTCCAGTACAGGTCGGTTCCTTAGTGACCTTAAGAGGCTGCATCTCCAGTACAGGTCGGTTCCCTAGTGACCTTAAGAGGCTGCATCTTCAGTACAGGTCGGTTCCCTAGTGACCTTAAGAGGCTGCATTTACAGGTCGGTTCCCTAGTGACCTTAAGAGGCTGCATTTACAGGTCGGTTCCCTAGTGACCTTAAGAGGCTGCATCTCCAGGTCGGTTCCCTAGTGACCTCAAGAGGCTGCATCAACAGGTCTTTAACATTGTGAGTCTATTTGGCCACACAGTAAGCAGGCTGAGGTCAAATCAATCAATCAATCAATCAATCAATCAAGAATATGAAGAACTGATGATAAAACAAAAGCCGAAAAGAAAAGAAAACAAAACATTTACCAAGTCTTGTTGAACTAACATTCTCTATTAGAGTATCAACAGTGTCCAGTAAGACTGAGATCAGATCCACTCTGACTTCTGCCAAACCAAACACCTTAATTACTGATGTAGAGAATGTACAGTATATAGACATAACATGCAAAATAAGGGACTATGATCCATATAACGTGACAACAGAACTAGTCTAATTAGTCTTTAGATACTGTAGATAGATAGATAAATAGATAAAACAGATTGATAGATAGATAGATAGACAGATAGATAGGTCTCATTCATTCATTCAAACATTCACCTATTGATTTCCACCTATTGATTTCCTTCACCGGATAGTTTTTCATCTTGCCTGGCTTTTGTGACTGAAGACCTCAATCTGACCTCAATCTGAGGTCTTGGGTGTTAAACCCGCCTCAGTCAACCTGCCTCTGGGTCTTAGGTGTTAACCCCGCCTCTGGCTTGTCAGAGGTAGAAGCCTGTTTCTGATTGGCTGTTGGTTGTTTGTTGATTTGGATCTTGGGTCACAAAATAAGTGAAGAACAAATAGCCCTGGTGGCCATACAGAGCTAACGTCCACTGTCAAGGTCACCAGAGGTCAAAAGCACAAACAGGCTTGGTGGCCATACTGCACTAACGTCTACTGTCAAGGTCAGTAAAGGTCAAAAGCACAAACAGGCTTGGTGGCCATACTGGGCTAACGTCCACTGTCAAGGTCACTACAGGTCACATAGGCCTGGTGGCCATACTGAGCTAACTTCCACTGTCAAGGTCACTACAGGTCAAAGGTCACCAAGACTGCTCTCAGTGTTAGCAGTGACACCAGAGAGGGTGGAAGCGGAGCCCTAGGTCAGTATTCCATGATCTTTGGTGACACTCTGGAAATGCACCCCAGGGTGGGGTTTTGGTTTTCCCACGCTGCCTTTCACCTCCTCTCCTCTAGCTGTCCGTCTCTGATCCTCCAGGACCACAGGGGGCAGTCATCCCTAGCGGGGACACACTGCAGCCACATGCCCGACTCCTGCACCTCCTCATCCGAGCGCGACAGTTTCCCATCCAGCGTGGCCAGGCTGAACGTCCGCTCCGAGATCTAGAGATTTACAAAAAACAGAAAATATTTGATTATTTATTTGGAATTAACACTAATTAAAACAAATGGTCATAAATAGCCTATTTTGTGTTACCAACAATGTTGTAGTATACAATGAATGAATAAATAATGAATAACAGTACATTATCGCGCACACACACACACACAAACACATGAAAACACACACACACACACATGAAGACACACGCGCACACACACACAGGCACGCACGTCAATGAGAAAGGAAAACAAGGAGAGCAAGAGCGAAAGAGAGAGAGAAGAAGAAGAGAGCATTACTTCTGATGAACAACAAAACTCACCCATAGCAATGTGCTAACTTCTGATTAGCTCACCTGGTTGCTAATGCCCATAGCAATGTGCTAACTTCTGATTAGCTCACCTGGTTGCTAATGCCCATAGCAATATGCTAACTTCTGATTAGCTCACCTGGTTGCTAATGCCCCATAGCAATATGCTAACTTCTGATTAGCTCACCTGGTTGCTAATGCCCATAGCAATGTGGCCCAACTTGACCTGCGGTTTCTCTCGGATCCTAAAGCGGGCTCCACTGAAGTCCTCGATCCAGATGTCCACCCCTAAACCTGCAAGAGATTAAAGAAAAAAAAATGTTGATTTACTGCATTGGGCCAACATGTGAAACTCATTAGCTCAGCCAGACAGCAACTTTCTAAAGTTTCAGCAGTATTTTAAAGGAGTTGATTTAGCAAACCCATAGTTAAACCAAGCAAAAGAGTAAATAGTACCCAAGAAAGCAAGAGCAACAATTGGGCAATTGGGTAAGTTAGTCTGCAATTCTATAGTAGATTACACTATATTATTGTACCTATAAAGTAGATTACACTATATTATTGTGCCTATAAAGCCAATTGAATGAATTCTGTCCTGAGTAGGATGAGATAGAATTAGTCTAACATGACCACACCCTTGCTACTATATTCATACAGGGGAGAATAGGAGCATTTAGCCTCTCATCAGAGCACAAACACACACACACACACACACACACACAGACACAGACCTTGAATGCAACAGGATGGCGGCTGATTGGTGGAGACCAGCCAATCAACACTGAAGCTCTCTCGGTCAGTCTGGCTGTTATAGGAGGAGAACACTCCGGAACTCAGGTCATCTGACCAATCCTCAGACTCCTCGTGGAAGAGCAGGAAGTAAACAGGAAGTAAGCCACATGTGCACACGGACATTATATACTCATTCCTTTTTTTTTTCTTCTTAAGATATTTTTTGGGCTTTTTGCCTTTAATCGGATAGGACAGTATAGAGATGGACAGGAAGCAAGTGGGAGAGAGAGATGGGGTGGGATCGGGAAATGACCTCGGGTCGGACTCAAACCCGGGTCCGCGGAGTGATGGTATGACGCTCTAGCCCACTGAGCCACGGCGCCCCCTATACCCTCATTCCATGTAGTCTACTAATACGTGGAGGGGGGTGGTCTGAATATCCTCTGTCTCAGATAAGATCTAGCTGTCATTCTGTCTATCTGCCCTTACAAGTTTGGCAGTGTTTGAAAACAGACTGTAGCTTTCAGTATGCATGGCAGTGAGAGATTATCTAACTGTGTGTGTGTGTGTGTGTGTGTGTGTGTGTGTGTGTGTGTGTGTGTAGTTACCTTTTCTGAGGAATGGAAGCGGTGCTCTGATGTGTTGGGTGAAGTTAAGGCACGGTGCTGTGATCGAAGAGGCCGTGGCAAAGGCACACTGTTCAAACCTGGTCCTGAAAAGTAGATCAATCAAGTCATTTTTAATCAAAGCACATATCAGATCAATTAATCAATCAATCAATTGTGTGTCTCCTCACAATGAATCAAGTACTTTTATTTCATTAATTCCTTAATTTCATTTGGGCTGGATGAATAGCGTCTCTCTCTGTATTTTATTTTGTGTCTATAATCTTTCTATGACAAAATCCAACATTAGATCCTCAAGCTGGCAAGCGAATGGAGAGTCTCTAGACCGTCCCTGGCAGTAAACTCAACTTCATGTTGCTAAGCCTGTCAAGAGTTTTAGGCTAACTTGGTGAATTGGTGACAATATCCCCCACAAGCGGCCAGCGGGGCCGTTGCAACAGGACAGGCAAGCCAGGCTGAAAGGGGCCCCCAAGATGGACTGTTTAATCGTTTCAGTAGTTTAGTTGGTGATGATTATCAACAAAAAATGACTTTAAACTGGAGTTAGACAACTGTACTATACAAATAATTATATTGAAGATGCTTGAAGATTATAACACTTTGGTTCATGTGGGTGTACATGGGGGGTGAAGGGCCCCCATGTCCTGTTTGCTTGGGGCCCCCTAAGTACCTTGGAATGGCCCTGCCCACAAGCACACACACACACACACACACACACACACACACACACACACACACACACACACACACACACACACACACCCCAAACTCTTTCCTGGCATCGCTATAGCATCCCTACACACACCGATACACACACACACCTTTCCTGGATGCTATGCTGTCCTCCTCAGACTCTGTCTGGTCAGTGTGTGTCCAGGCATGTGAGTCTGGCCGTCTGTGGTGTTTGGGGCCGTAGAGGATCTGCAGGCGGTGGAACGGCTCCCACTCTTCCTCCTCCTCCATCCAATCACTGCCCTTCCCTCGCATACTCTCCAGATCACTCCTCTCCTCTTCCTCTTCCTCGCTGTCTTCCTCCTCCCATTTCTCTCTCCTCCACTCCTCCTCCTCCTCCTCCTCCTCTGAGTCCCTCCCTCCATCCTCGCTCTCGCTCCCCTCCTCCTCCTGCGCTCGCTCCCTCCAGCTGCTCAGCCAGTGCACCAGGGGCCGGGGGCTGTCACTGCACGAACAGGAAGTGATGTCAGGCCCACAGGGGGAAGCAGGAAGTGCCAGCTGGGAGGTCACTGGTGGGTGCAGGACTGGACTGGGGGAGTTTGTGGGTTCAGCAGAGGGGTGGATTGGTGGCTGAGTTGGGGCAGTGGTCAGTCCACCGACTGGGACAAAGGGGTAAACACACACACACACACACGAACGCACGCACACACACACACACACACACACACAGACATTCAGGAACAATTCATTAAAAACAACTCACTAAAATCTCAACCCCCAATTCCTCAATACTTTCGCACATTTTGTCCTCACCAAAAATCTGTCCCAAAAAAAAGCAGAATACTCATGCTTGTTTGAATTGCCCGTATGATATGTTTGTATATAAAACGCCATTAACAAAAACATGTGATGTGAACATCTGCAGTACCCTGACACAGATGTTTTATATGCTTTATCCATAACAAATACTCCTGTGGCCCTCTCACACAGTTTAGAGGGTTATGCAATATGTTTATAGTGTATATAAAACCTCAAATCACTTAAATCAGCACAGGAAGGGATATATAATATGATCAAAGTGTATATAAATCCCTAATAACACCTTAATAAACACACATTCGTAAGGCACCTAAAACATTTTTGTAGACACAGTAAGTACCTGCCCTGAGGGCTTCCCTGCTCTTGTCCTTGAGCTCCGAGGCAGAAGCTCTCTCTGCGGGGTCCTTCACCAGGCCGGCCCTGAACACCTGCACTGTCAGCGGGCTGCAGGACTCAGGGATCTCCCTCAGTGGGGGCTCCTCACTCACTATCTGGAGGAGACATATGGAGCAGCAGTCACACCACGCATTAGGGACAGATGGTTTACATATACTTGTATTTTTGGTTTAAGTGATAAGCTTTATTTTTTGATAACTTTTACTTTTATTTTCTCATTAGATTTAAGTCTTATTTTGTGTTAAGTTCTATTCTAGTATTTCTCTTATACATTTTATTTATTTTGATATTGTTCAGCACTTGGTAACTTTGTTTTGAAAAGTGCTATACAAATAAAGATTATTATTAAATTATATTATAATGGAGAGGATGAGGTACATTTCATCATTAAAGTTTAAGTAAGGCTGATTGAAATTCAGCAATTTTTTTGTATCTTTTATCCAAAGCAACTAGGATTTGAACCCTGGAGGGAGACATATGGAGCAGCAGTCACACCACGCATTAGGGACAGTTGGCTCACATTAGGGAGAGGATGAGGTCCAGCTCATCAGTGGTTAAAGACAAGTTCAAGTAAGGCTGATAGAATTCGGCTTTTATTTTAATCTTTTATCCAAAGCAACTGGAGTTTTGGAATTGGGAGTAAGGCTTATTTCGTGTTGGATGCTATTAAAATGGTACAATGCATCACTGTTGGGAATTTTGCCCAAATGTAACATTCCAAACATATTTTTAACTCAGCCCCTCCCCCTCTACACCCCTCACACACCGGTTCTCCTGTTCTCACACCTGTTCTCCGTGTTCAATTCCACGTTCTATGTTATGTGTTCTGTAGTCTGTGTGCTCCATGACATAACAGTGAGAGTTGATGAGCTTTTATTCCAGTTACAGAAAAAGCTTTTAGACGCTCTAAGTGCTCCACAGTCTGTGTTCTCTGACATTCATTCACTCAGTTGTGTGTAGTTTCAGGTTCTTGGGTTTCGAACCCACCACCTCCTCAACTACGACAAAGCCACAGTATGTATGGGAATCGAACGCTCTAACCACTGCGCTGAAAAGCCCAGGCTTCAAACTCAATGGTTAGAGGCATTCTTAAGGTTAGAGAAGTAAGGATTTACTGTGCCCAGGCTAGCTGGCATCCATTACGCATAGCATCCGATTCTTGCTCTATGTTTTAAGTGTCCTATCCGTGAGGAAGAGTGTGTGTGTGTGTGTGTGTGTGTGTGTGTGTGTGTGTGTGTGTGGTATCAGGTTTTTGCTCTATGTTCTAAATCATACATTCTCAAAGTGCGGCCCGGGGGCCAATGGCGGCCCGCAGGAACATTTCTAGCGGCCTGTGCTAATGTGATGATATCTGTAAAACTGTTGAAACTGGACATTAAAATGATTACAAAAGGAACATTTCTAGCGGCCTGTGCTAATGTGATGATATCTGTAAAACTGTTGAAACTGGACATTAAAATGATTACAAAAGGGATTGTAGTTAAATGTTGGGTCCCTACATTGGCCCTCACATATCAAAGCTTTGTGAACCCCCTGATTCTAAGTGTTCTATGTTCCAGCATGTTCCATGGCCTGACTCACCGTGAGACAGAGCGTGTGTGTGTGTGTGTGTGTGTGTGTGTGTGTGTGTGTGTGTGTGTGCGCGCGCGCGCGTGTGTGTGTGTGTGTGTGTGTGTGCTCACCGTGACACAGAGCATATGTGTGTGTGTGTGTGTGTGTGTGTGTGTGTGTGTACTCACCGTGAGGCAGAGTGGGTGTGCGTAGTATCGTGTCCAGGGGTGGCAGCCATTGAGCATGTGCAGTAGCATGCAGCAGCTGCTCCACACGTCGGCCTTGGCCCCGCGCGCATCACCCTTCGCCACCTCGGGCGCCATGTGGCTCTCCGTCCCCCGCAGCCCGTATCCTAGGAGACACCAACACAACACAGCACAACAGACACACACACACACACACAACACACAGCCCGTTTTAGCAGCGCTAAAATTAGCGTCCCACGGCAGAGGACCCCTGTAAGGCACCCAAGCTGATGTGTGTGTGTGTGTGTGTGTGTGTGTGTGTGTGTGTGTGTGTGTGTGTGTGTGTGTGTGTGTGTGTGTGTGTGTGTGTGGACCCTCACCTATTCGGCTGACTCTGCAGCTTCATAAGCTGTGAAATCATACAGACTTTTAGGTAAGTGTATCTGAGCGTGTTTCTATGTGTGTGTGTGTGTGTGTGTGTGTGACTCACCCCGGAATGCTCTAGGTGCCTGTCCGTTGATGTCTAGCATCTCAGAAAGGCCAAAGTCGCACAAGAAGCAGTCTCTTCCATCCTCAGATAACAACACGTTGTCCACTACACACACACACACACACACACACACACACACACACACACACACACACACACATAAGCAAAGATAACAACACGTTGTCCACTACACACACAAATAGCCAATCACAGATGGAGTGTCAGAAAGACAGAGCCACAGTAAAACACACTCCACCAGGAAATCCTGTCTGTCTCACACAGCACTTGATCAGGCACTCTGGCCTCCTCCGAAATGGTCAATGACAAATACTAGCCAATCAGATGAACCAATGACAAATACTAGCCAATCAGATGAACCAATGACAAATACTAGCCAATCAGATGAACCAATGACAAATACTTGCCATCAGATGAACCAATGACAAATACTTGCCAATCAGATGAACCAATGACAAATACTAGCCAATCAGATGAACCAATGACAAATACTAACCAATCAGATAAGCCAATGAGAACCACACTCTGAAACTCTTTGAACCAAGTTAACCAATTTGCTGTGTCTTCAGCATAAATAACAAACAAACAAAAGGTTTTCGGACAAAAGAAGAATAAGGAAATAGAATCTATCAGTCAAATTCATAAAGTAATGTCTGCCTGCCTGCCTGCCTGCCTGTCTAAAATAGAATAATGAACAACTTCAGGAGGAGTTGTCAGAGCAGAGCAGGTCAGTAAAAACTAGACGGTAAACTTTTACCGTATGTTCTCACAGAATCTCGCGGGTACTGTTACAGTTACAAAACCAAAAAAGAACAATAGTAGAGGGGGGGTTGGGGTGATACCCCCCCCTCCCCCAATTTAAGTATTAATTTTTAGAGTTTTAAAAATGTTTTTAGAGGTATATATAAGTAGGTCGTTTGGCATTGTTACCAGGCAACCGTCATAACAGTGAGATTTCAACAACATTTACGGCCGTCAGCGTTTACTGTCTAGTCTTCACCGAGCAGGTGCTCACCTTTGATGTCCAGGTGGAGCACGTGTCTCCTGTGCAGGTGTTCCAGGGCCTCCAGCACCTGGATGTGGTAGTGAAGACTCAGATCCTCAGGGAGGCGCCCTCGAGCACGCAGCAACTGGGCTAGGGAGCCTGGGAGTTGGGGAGTGAGAGGGAAGGAGAGAGAGAGACAGAGAGAAACAGAGAGAGAGAGAGAGGGAGTGGGGGAGACGGGGAGAGAGAGAGAGAGAGAGAGAAAGAGCAAATGAAAAAGAGAGAGATATTGTACAAATGAATGCTCAGGAAAAACTAAAGGATGCAGTGTGCCATCGTAAAAAAGGTATAGGGACGCCTATGTTCATAACACTTCCACTCGTTTTCTCTCCTCTCCTCTTTTCAACATCACCATTTTCTTTCATCTCCTTCTCTCTCCTCTCTTTTCACCATTCACACCTCTGTTTCTCTCCTCTTCCAGCCGGTTCTATGCTAGCTCTGAGAGCTCACCTGTCTTGTTCTATGCTACAGTAGCTCTGAGAGCTCACCTGTCCTGTTCTATGCTACAGTAGCTCTGAGAGCTCACCTGTCTGGTTCCCTACTAGCTCTGAGAGCTCACCTGTCTGGTTCTGTGCTAGCTCTGAGAGCTCACCTGTTGTTCTATGCTAGCTCTGAGAGCTCACCTGTTGTTCTATGCTAGCTCTGAGAGCTTCTATGCTAGCTCTGAGAGCTCACCTGTCTGGTTCTGTGCTAGCTCTGAGAGCTCACCTGTTGTTCTATGCTAGCTCTGAGAGCTTCTATGCTAGCTCTGAGAGCTCACCTGTCTTTAGGTCCATAAAGAGGACGATGTTGGGCCCCTCCCTGACGGCTCCAAACAGCTGTAGGACGCGAGGAGAGCTCAGGCCACTCCACGTACCCACCTCCTCCCAGCTGAAACTACACAGCGGCACCTGAGGGGGGCAGCACAGAGCACATAACTGCAGGGCTAAGGAGCACAGATGCTTTATGGGAAGTGCAGTTTATAAAAGAAAACAAAAGGAAAATAATTTATAACTTGAATTGAGACTAAAAAAAAAATAAATTTGAGCACAGACGCTTATGGGAAGTGCAGTTAATAAAAGGTGACAAATAAAACAAAACAAAATGAAAATAACTCATAACTTGAATTGAGACTCAATATAAAAGTTCATTATTGGTCATAAAGCCTACAGTAGTGTCCATAACAATGGATATGTTTCATAACTGTCTAACATGAATAATAATTTAATAATAAAATCTAAGTCAGTGTCCTCATTTTTTTGTTTATCAGCACTCCCATGGTCCTATGTCACAGGAGTATCAGGCTATGGTCCTATGTATGTCACAGGAGTATCCGGCTATGGTCCTATGTCACAGGAGTATCAGGCTATGGTCCTATGTCACAGGAGTATCAGGCTATGGTCCTACTGTATGTCACAGGAGTATCAGGCTATGGTCCTATGTCACAGGAGTATCAGGCTATGGTCCTATGTCACAGGAGTATCAGGCTATGGTCCTATGTCACAGGAGTATCTGGCTATGGTCCTATGTCACAGGAGTATCAGGCTATGGTCCTATGTCACAGGAGTATCAGGCTATGGTCCTATGTGACAGGAGTATCCGGCTATGGTCCTATGTCACAGGAGTATCTGGCTATGGTCCTATGTCACAGGAGTATCTGGCTAAGGTCCTATGTGACAGGAGTATCAGGCTATGGTCCTACTGTATGTCACAGGAGTATCAGGCTATGGTCCTATGTCACAGGAGTATCAGGCTATGGTCCTATGTCACAGGAGTATCCGGCTATGGTCCTATGTCACAGGAGTATCCGGCTATGGTCCTATGTCACAGGAGTATCAGGCTATGGTCCTATGTCACAGGAGTATCAGGCTATGGTCCTATGTCACAGGAGTATGAGTCTAAGGTCCTACTGTACTGTATGTGACAGGAGTATCAGGCTATGGTCCTATGTCACAGGAGTATCAGGCTATGGTCCTATGTCACAGGAGTATCTGGCTAAGGTCCTATGTCACAGGAGTATCTGGCTAAGGTCCTATGTCACAGGAGTATGAGTCTAAGGTCCTACTGTACTGTATGTGACAGGAGTATCAGGCTATGGTCCTATGTCACAGGAGTATCCGTCTAACCTTTTTGGCAGCACACTTGAAGCCGGTGTTGTGGTCTACAGCACTGAAGACATCGCCATAGGAACCGTTCTGGATGTGCTGGAGCAGAGAGTACTGCTGGCCCTCAGCGTAGCGCATGTTCCTGGGCTGCAGAAGCTGATAGAGGAATCACATAGGTTAGGGGTAGGGTTAGAGTTAGGGTAGGGTTAGGGTTGTGTACTGCATGTTCCTGGGCTGCAGAAGCTGAAAGAGGCACCACATGGAGAGACCACATGTTTTTCTTGATTAAAGGTACAAAACAAATTCTCTGATAAAAAGGAAATCTCAAACAGTGGCAAAAAGTTGCCTAGTGTCCCTATACTAGTGCACTTCTATACAGGCACAAAGGAAATATTTTTTTCTTTTTTACGTTGTGAATGGGAATAAAATATTTCGTATTCAATTAAATACAAATTATAAAAGCTTTTGAACTTCTATTGAACTTTAGTTAAACTCTATTGTAATAAATACTGTATTTTAGTGTAAATGAGCAGAATTGATTTACAGATAATATCTCTATGATATAGTTGAGGGAAGCAGGGGACAGTAGGACTACCCACCCAGTGCTTCAAACAGACTATTCATATTTTTACCTTCTGGGGATGAAAGAGAAATCCCTCGTTCGCACTCCTCTTCTCTCTGTCTCTCTCTTCCCCTGCTTCTCTCACCAGCTCCCTGAAGAAGGGCGAGACCAGGCGCCGGTCCGACTGGGTCACTAGTCCACGGAGGTCCTTCAGAACCCGCTCTAGATGGGTGGCCAGGTGTGCAGGGGAGTCCAGCGGCATCCCCGTCTCCAGGGTCCTAGAGAGAGCCTCAGCGGCGTCCCTCTCCACACCTCCGTTACCTGGTGATGAGGCGGCCCGGCATAGACAGTCCGAGGTGTTGCCATGGTTACAAGTGCTGGGAGTGGATGCCGAGCTGCTCCTCTCTCTGTCGTCGAGGGAGACGGAGCCCCATTCCGCAATGGCCGAGGTGCTAAGAGAATCCGAGTCACAACCGCCACTGCGACATCCAGGCGATGAGTCAGACACGGAGAGGTCGGAGGTCACGGCCGAGGTCACCGTAGAGGTCAGCCCGTTGTCCGTCTCACTGCAGTAGAGGTTAGGATACACCTCCACGCTGCTTTGGGAGGCCCCTGCCTCTTTGTGACAAGTACACAGATTGGCACTGTTTCTGCTCCGATAGAGCAACTCCGTGCTCCTCTCTAAGCTGGACTGGGAGGCCCCTCTCTCCGCATTATAGGCACAGAGATCAGTGCTATTTCTGCTCCGATAGAGCGACTCTGTGCTTCTCTCTAAGCTGGACTGGGAGGCCCCTGTCTCTTCCTTAGAGGCATACAAATCAGCGCTGTTCTCACTTCGATAGAGCGAGTCAGTATTGATCTCTATGCTTGACTTAAAGGCACCTCTCTCCACATTATAGGCACAGAGATCAGTGCTATTTCCACTCCGATAGAGTGAGTCAGTTCTTATCTCTAAGCTCGACTTAAAGGGCCCTGGTGCTGGAATACAGGCATACAGATCGGCGTTGTTCTCACTCTGATAGAGCGAGTCGGTGCTTCTTCCTGTGCTCCCTTGGGAGGTCTTAGTCTCCGCTGGACACGTACAGAGAGCGACGGGCGTCTCTCTCAGATAGGGAGAGTCCAGGCTTCGTTCCACGCTGTACAAGGACGAGTCGGAGTCCCTGGCCGTCTCTGTGCTGCTGTTGGAGACCCCTCGTCCGTCCATGAAGACGTACACCGAGTCTGAGTCATCGTTCACACACAGCGAGTCGAAGCTCCGACACACTGTATTGTAAGACGAATCAGAGCGGAACACAGTTTCGCCGCTACTGCACTGCGAGTCTGAGTAGCTCTCAGTAACACTCAGGCACGCATCACTTCCTGCAGTCAGGCACGCATCACTTCCTGCATTCATACACACATAAGAGGAGTCCGAGTCGTTGCCTGTACTGAGGGAGTCAAAGCTCCCCTTCACCGTTGAGGAAGAGGAGTCCCCTCTTCTTCCCCTCCTCAGTTTGAGAGTACTGCTACTAGAGTCTGTGCGAGAGTCCAAGGTTGCCCTGACAACAGCGGAATTCTGGGAGTCAGAGGTTGCCCTGACAACAGCGGAATTCTGGGAGTCAATGTCCTCCACGCACAGCGAGTCAAAGCTGCGTGTTACTGTGTAGGAAGAAGAAGCGGACGTGCAAGTGCGGTCCGTGCTGCTGTAGAGAGACTGAGACGCAGACGATGTTTCAGTGTAATAGTCTTTCGTCCTGTCTGCCCTCTGTCTGCCACACAGACACGAGAGGATGGAGATGCTGTCCAGACCATCGAAGCTCCTAGTCAGCGTGTAACACGAGTCAGACGTCGTTTCAGCCTCTGTGCCGGTGCCACTGCCGGTGAACGGGACGGTGCTCCGCACGTAAGCGCTGCCAAGTCTCTGACTCAGCTTGGCACGGATGCATCCAGAATCTGAGTCAGCGTTGGAGCATGGCGACGACACAGGCGTGCTGCTCTGCTCCACGCTACAGGTGGAGGAAGTGGAGAGTGCAGCGTTACCGGGGAAACGGGGACACAAACAGCGAGGCTGTGAGTCACTGGGCGCAGTAAACGATTCAGAGGTGCCGTCGGAGAGGCTGTAGCTGCGCGGGGAGCCTGGGGTGTGTGACGGGGAGTCTGGGGTGTGTGACGGGGAGTCTGGGGTTTGTGACAGGGAGTCTGGGCTTTGTGACGGGGAGCCTGGGGTTTGTGACGGGGAGTCTGGGGTTTGTGACGGGGAGTCTGGGGTGTGTGACGAGGACGCCGTGAGACTCTTCTCTGAGGTGTAGCAAGAGGAACAAGAGCCCACCTGGACCAGAGTGCTCACCTGCTGTGTGGACTCCATGTTGTCCTAGATAGATAGATAGATAGATAGATAGATAGATAGATAGATAGATAGATAGATTAGGGGCAGAAAGAGAGAGAGGGGGGAGAAAGAAGAGAGAAGGAGAGAGATATAGATAGATAGAGAGATAGATAGATAGATAGATTCTTTATTGATCCCCAAGGGGAAATTCAAGGTCCCAGCAGTGTAGTGCAACAGTGCAAGTTTAAAGTCTATTGACCAACAAAAAATATGTGCATACGTAAATAAATATGGACAATAAAAAAGTGTATGTTGGCAGGTATACTATAACAGTCCTGTGTGTGTGTGGAGGAAGAGTGTGTGCTCACCTGGTGTGTGTGTGTGGAGGAGGAGTGTGTGCCAGTGCTGGGTCTCTCATCAGGGCTCTGGGACAGGAGGCTGCCCAGGCTGTCCAGGCTGGGGGACTCCCAGAGTGGGGCCTTGCGGTCAGCAAAGCCTGGGGGTGGACTGAGCAGTGGTGCCCGAAATCGATGCCTCCTCCCTGGGCTGGGGGTCCACGGGCCTGTGCTCCACCTGTGATGGGCTCTGGAGGTGCGGGAGCAGTCATCGCTACTGCTAGCCGGCTCGCACGGCTCCGACAGGATTCTCCTCCTCCTCCTCCTCTCTCTCATCTCATCCCTCGCTCTTTCCTTCCGTGGGGCCTCTCTCTCTCCCTCCCTCCATCTCTCCGTCCACCGAGGCCTGCTGGGCTCCGTCTTCTTCCGCTGCCTCCTGCGCCTCCGATGGCCATGGGGAGGGGTCCAGGTGCCCTCATCGTCATCCTGGGTCTCCGACAACTCCTCTGCCCTGCCCAGACTAACTCCCACAGAGGGCCTGCAGATCACCAACACAAACAACCACCAGGGACTGGCGTTAGTTATTCACCTCCACAAACTCCCACAAACCCCGACAGAGGGCCTGCTGGTCACCAACACAGACAACCACCAGGGGACTGGCATTAGTTAATCATGAAGAAGTCAAATAACGGTACATGTTCAGAGCTGATCTAATGCTGGCCAGCTATTGATAGTTTAATACGAATTCCTAAGGATTCTGGTTTATTTGTCATATTCATGCTATTGTATGCTATTATAAAAACATACAGGGAAACTGTATGTGTTACTCAGCTTGGGAGTTATTGACCCACTATCTCTCTCTCTCTCTGTTCACCTGGTGTTGTGGGAGGTTTTGCTCCTGTAGAAATCGATGCAGTTGGGACTGAACTCCTCAGATTCATCACCTGAAACAAACCCAAAGGCCATCAGTCGTCATACCAATGCCATTTCATTTCACTCTGCAAAGCAGCATGGTTACCAAGGATGATTCTCTCCCCTGCTTTAGGAATCCAATCACAGAACAAAAAGGGACTGTGTGTGTGTGTGTGTGTGTGTGTGTGTGTGTGTGTGTGTGTGTGTGTGTGTGTGTGTGTGTGTGTGTATTATCTGTACTGCTCATACCTTCCTCTTGGGCTATGATGGAGTCACAGTGAGGCTCTTCTTCAGTGGCAGGCTCATCCATGCCAGGCACCGCAGCTCCGGGGAGGACCAGGGGGGCTTGGTCCCTCTCCTTAGCCCGGACATGAGCCTCTTCCTCTGGGGAGGACAGGATTGAGCCTCCCCTGCCCACCAGGATCCTGGTACTGCAATTAAACATGGTGGGTATGGCCATTCCTCTGTCTTGGCATGGCAACAGGGAAACACAGTGACTGATCAGCATGGACGTCTACTGGAGGTCAGGTTCAGCTTTCATTCACTGTGGGGATATTCCCCCACACACCACAGGTAAAACAGGCTACTATGGGGATATTCTCCCACACACCACAGGTAAAACAGGCTACTATGGGGATATTCCCCCACACACCACAGGTATAACAGGCTACTATGGGGATATTCCCCCACACACCACCACAGATGAGACAGGCTACTGTAGAGTAGCCTACTACTGCACAAAACACTGGACAATGACTTTTCAACAAGTACCTTGTGTTTCATAAAGAGAAACAGCATACATAAATGTGACCAGGCGTGGAATTGAGGGTCACATGTGCGTTTTGAGGCATTTTGAGTTATTCACAGATTCTGGAAGTGCAGGTTTTAAGCTTTCTAACAATATCTTACATATGGAAATGCGATAACATTTGAAGAAGTTGTAGCCATTTTAAAGTGTACACATCTCAAAGCTACAAGCTGGGAAATCTGGCAAGAAAGTTTAATAATAATGTATACATATTTACGTAAGCAATAGGTCCCAAGAGGCCGTTCAATATTGTTAATATAGCACAGCCGAGGGATGTTGTTGGAGTAAGAAGTGAGCGAAGCTACTGTATGTGTTTTATATAATTATTATACAATATTTACTTGGATGCAGACAGGAAAAGCTGTCATGGGAAAAACAATGAAAAGGATGTTTGCTCTCTGCTGATGGGATATTATGGGGTGTCCAAAGGCTCAGCCTGTCCAGTAGCCTCTATGATGGATGTGAATATAAAGTCTGACAAGAGCAAGAACTTAAAGCATCTCTCACTAGCAGGATCGCACCCTCTCAGGCTTCAGTTTCACACGCCTGTTCTGGATTGACTATTAGACAAAGAGAAGCTAGACTCACCACTCACTTCAATACTTCAGTTTCACACGCCTGCTCAGTATTGACTATTAAACACACAGAGAATAGACTCAACACTTCAGTTTCACACGCCTGCTCAGTATTGACTATTAAACACACAGAGAATAGACTCAACACTTCACTGCTCAGTATTGACTATTAAACACACAGAGACTAACGCCTGCTCAGTATTGACTATTAAACACACAGAGAATAGACTCAACACTTCACACGCCTGCTCAGTATTGACTATTAAACAAAGAGATTAGACTCAACACTCGTCTCAGGCTTCAGCTTCACATGCCTGCTCTATATTGACTATATTATATTATATTTAATTATTAATAATAAAAATATTATATCATATGTAATATTAACACTCGCCTAAACACTTCAGTTTCACACACCTGCTCTGTATTGACTATTGAACACAGAGAGACTAGACTCAACACTCATCTCAACATTTTCTCACATGTTGCTTTAAATTGTAAACATCTAGCTTTGGGACTTTTTTACTTTAAAAACTGAATTTCCATCAGAATTAATAAATGACTATGTTATCTAGATATCTTATCTTCTCTCAAGCTGAAAATGTATCTCAATCAAAACAAGGTGATGTGGCCAGTGCACTGACTCGTTTTATCAGTCCATATTGACTTATTGACTTATTTAACACACAGTCCATATTGACTTGACACAAAAAACTAGCCTATATGTTGCTTACTGAGACTGTTAACTGTTGTATTTACCAGTTAGCAAACCAATATTGTTGTTACAGAGTTCAAGTTCCTGTTATACACACACTCAAGCACACAAACACAGATAACCCCCCCCCCCCCACACACACACACACGTTACGTCTTTGAGCCATTGATTTGTCTCTATCAATAATAACAGGTATGAGCCACAGGTAGCTTACGCTACAGGTGAAGGGAGACACAGGTAAACGCAGGTGAACACACACACACAGAGACACACAGACACACACAGAGAGAGACACAGCACGCACCTTTTTCCATGCAGTTGGTCTGCCTGCCGGGTCTGAGTGTGTGTGTGAGTGTGAGTGTGTGAGTGTGAGTGAGTGTGTGAGGTTGGCTGGTGTTAAGGATCTGAGGAGGAGGCTTGTTATAAATAGCCGGCAGAGATTTGGCACGTATGAGCGGGCATGCTAGCAGCCTCCTGGCCTCAGCGATCCCTTCAGCTGTCACAGTCTCTCTCTCTCTCTCTCTCTCTCTCTCTCTCTCTCTCTCTCTCTCTCTCTCTCTCTCTCTCTCTCTCTCTCTCTCTCTCTCCCTCTCTCTCTCTCTCTCTCTCTCTCTCTCTCTCTCTCTCTCCAGTCCCACTCACATATTCAAACACATGCCCCACAGGGTCTACACACACACACACACACACACACACACACACACACACAGAGTATCTACCCATACCTACATAGATAGCATTCCACCCCCTCCCCTCTGAAATCCATAAACACACACACACACACACACACACACACACACACACACACACACACACACACACACACACACACACACAGCGTTAAAACATGCCTATCCAGGCCAACACACCCACACATACTGTCCTCATACTTCCTCTTCCTCTCCCCTCCCTCTCCTTCCTTTCACTTTCTCTCCCTCCCTCCCTCTCTCTCTCTCTCTCTCCCTCCCTCCCTCCCTCCCTCTCTCTAGTACGGAGGGCCAAGAACCCAAACAATCTGTCCTCACCTCCTCTAGCCAGTCGCGCTCCGCCACGACTCCTTAAGGATGGTTTTAATGAGGCACGCGCCCTCAATGACACCTTTCCTTAAATACCACTAAAGCTCAGAGGAATTACTCCAGTCCAGTCCCCCCCCCCTCTCTCTCTCTCTCTCCCTCCTCCAGTCTCTCTCTCTCTCTCTCTCTCCCTCTCTCTCTCTCTCTCTCTCTCTCTCTCTCTCTCTCTCTCTCTCTCCCTCCTCCAGTCCTCACCTTTCAAACCAGCCCAGCCGCCCGAATATTAGACCAGCGCCCAGCTCAGCTGTCTGCTGCAGTACCACAACCTCTCTCTCTCTCTCTCACACACACACACACCCTCCTCAACAATGTGTGTGTGTGTGTGCGTGTGGGAAGTCTGATCATGTAACCCAAATCAACCAATTAGCCTACCCACTGCTAAATCAATGAACTAACTGTACAGCATTGGAACTGTACTGTATAGTCGTAACATGCACTTCAAGAATGTGTCAGAACAGTAAGTTAATTATATACTGTGCAATTATTATGAGGGACCATTTCAAGGATTATAAAGTGAACATTTTGTCCAAAACCACAGTGACCCCCCGCCCATCCCCAACAACAACAAAAAAAACACACACACAATAATTATCACAGTAAAGAGTATATGATCAATAATGTAAAACATTTTAGTTACTTCATGGCTACTATTCCCAAAGTTGCAATTCAAAGTTTACGTTGAATTTGTGCCTCTTTTTTTCAACGTTTATTTTGAATTGTAAATGTGTAAGGATTGAGAATATGGCTACTGTACTGTATGTGAGTGTAATTGAGTTTGAGTGAGTTTGTTCTTTTCTTACCTGCAGCTGAGGAGCCTCTGAGGAAATAATGGCAGAAAGATTAGAGGAAGATCGCCCGACACACACAGCCTGCTGCTACGTCTGTCTGTCTGTCTGTCTGTCTGTCTTCCCCTCTCTCTCCTGCTCTTCTCCAAGGCTTTGGTGTTATTTTTACCCTGCGCTTCCTACAACAAAGGCCTCGCTACACAAACAAGTCGCTGTGTCATGGAAATCTGACCACCTCACTTCCCCTACAGTAGGGACAAATGGATCAGGTGAGAACTTTTGTGCCTCTTTTTGAAAACTTTTATTTATTGAGTATTTTGATATATATCTATATTAGCAGGGGCATATATTATTCACAGAAGCCTTGACATACTGCAGGGGGAGGTAGAAATCTCACAGGGAGCAGAGAAAGAGCCTATAGTCTCCACGTACACTGGAAGCAGAACTGTTTGTTTGTTTGTTTGTTTACTTGTTTGTTTTGTTGTAAAGCGACCTTAACTATAAAGGTGCTATATAAGTCAAGATTATTATTATTATTATTATTATTATTATTATTATTATTATTATTATTGTTGTTGTTGTTGTTGTTGTTTATTATTATTATTATTATTATTATTATTATTATTATTATTAGCCAAAAAAGAGACACATGCACTGTAAACTTATTCAAACCCAAAATGATAGGGGGATTGGAGATTGGCTTTAGAGATGGGATTTACTGCCTACATGTACAGTACCTGTTCTAACCTGTATGTCTAATTGTTCTGAATCGACTGCAATACAGCTGATGTTGCTCCTGGCATCTTATAGTTCTTTACATCCCTGAGCTGGAGCTGGTGTGTATCCGGGGAAAATATGACACTTATTTAGGAAATAGACTTGTAGACACAAAAACGTCATAGCTGGATTCCACCCCTGCACACCCATCCACTAACACAAACACACACACACACACACACACACAGACACACACACACACACACACACACACACACACACACACACACACACACACACACCTACAGACATCAGACCCACAAACACAGACACACACACACACGCACACTTTGCACACCCATCCACTAACACACACACACACACTCCTACAGACATACCACCCACAAAACACACACACACGATTCCACCCTTGCACACTCATCCACTAACACACACACACACACACACACACACACACACACACACACACACACACACACACACACAGGCAGATTCTCTCTCCCACTGTGAAACATTAGCCCTGTTGGAACGCAGAGAGCATGAGAATGTGTGTCAGTGGATTTTGATTGGCTAGCAAGGGGTGGTGAGCATGCCAACACTGGACCCCCTTTCCCGAAAACCACCCACGCTTGGACACAGATGTACACAAACAAAAACACACATACACACACACACACACGCAAGCACATATACTTTACACTCTCACATAGATAAATGTCACTCACAGACACAGTATGAGAGAGAGAGAGAGAGAGAGAGAGAGAGAGAGGCAGATGCAGAGAGAGAGAGAGAGAGAGGCAGAGAGAGAGAGAGAGAGAGAGAGAGAGAGAGAGAGAAATGTAGGACTGTCTGATTCTACCTATACTACATGTTTAGCCTACTGTATATGTAGAGAGAGAGAGAGAGAGAGAGAGAGAGAGAGAGAGAGAGAGAGAGATGCAGAGAGAGAGAGAGGGAGAGAGAGAAATGTAGGACTGTCTGATTCTACCTATACTACATGTTTAGCCTACTGTATATGTAGAGAGAGAGAGAGAGAGAGAGAGAGAGAGAGAGAGAGAGAGAGAGAGAGAGAGAGAGAGCAGATGAGAGAGAGAGAGAGAGAGAGAGAGAGAGAGAGAGAGAGAGAGAGAGAGAGAGACCCTCTATTCAATGACAATGTGATTCTTCCAAGGCTAAAAGGCTACGAGACGTTAATGGGCAGAGCAGCTGTGTGGATTATGTTCAGTTATTAATATACATTATGGAGCCATTCAGCCAATCACAGCCCAGCGTCACCAGTGCTTCCCCAACGTCACAGTGGTCAATGAGGGCAGGGGGACTTCCCCTCCTCCTCCCCTCCTCTTCTCCTCCTCCTCCTCCCCTCCTCTTCTCCTCCTCCTCCTCCTCCGTCTCCCAGACCCATCAGTCCATCCCAAACCCATCATTA
Organism: Sardinella longiceps; assembly: GCA_027497455.2. Taxonomy (NCBI): domain Eukaryota; kingdom Metazoa; phylum Chordata; class Actinopteri; order Clupeiformes; family Clupeidae; genus Sardinella; species Sardinella longiceps. Next base: position 12,912,224 of record JAODXP020000015.1, read on the forward strand.
AACTCTGGCCACAGGCATTGTGTTACCCATCAGTAAGAGTGTGGTTTCCCGCACACACACACACACGCACAGCACGGTTGACCCCTCCCTCCCAGTACACTGCCCATGTGGTAGTGTGTCACCATAACCATTGGCGTTTTCAAGACAACGTAACGTTACAAACGTTACATCGGGATGAATGGGAACTGTTACATTACGTTACAAAACGTTACGCCTGTTGAATTCGCCCCATGTCTTCTAAAGGATAGTACCAAAGATCTTGATAATACTGTCACAGTCAGTATTGTCATGAACTGGGTTATTGCAACTTTGGACCATTTTATGGCATCTTCACCATATTGGGTAATAACTATTATACACAAGAAGTATACGACATTGTCATAACTTTTTTATAACTTATTTTAACTTAATGTATGACAAGTTTATAATGATTATGATAATCACATGACAGAGTCATGCCATTTATGACAGTGCCTTGTCACTGTCATGTAGGAACCTGCAAATAAAGTCTTAGGGCCTACAGTACCCAATATTGTATTGATCCTTTTTTCAGATGTCTGCTTGTGGTCATTTTGTCAGGTGAGCTCTTGGTCTCAACACAGTTGTTTAAACGTTCTTTATTGCTTCTGTCAGAGTCTGGCCCTGGAAACTATTCAACAAAAGATTACCTAAGCTTACCGAGGATTATATATGTACAGTAATTTCCCAAAATATGTGTATAAACGTACACATACAGTAATATATCATATAAAACTGTCATGTACTGGATGTATAAAATATGTGTAAAAACATACACATAATATAAAACTGTCATGTACTGGATGTATAAAATATGTGTAAAAACATACACATAATATAAAACTGTCATGTACTGGATGTATTTCTATATTTCTACTGTATGTCAGCTGCAGTCCTTATCCAGGAGCAGCCAGATGTGGTTCATTGTTGTGACACTCAAACAGACAGACTGAAAGACTGAAACTATATGAAAGTTGCTCTTGTCTTGGAGATGAAGACAACAGTGTTTTAAAAATAGTTTGGTGTTTTTCCTGATTATGCCCAGTCATAAGTGAGCTTATACGACAGGGTGATGATGGGCATGGCTCCACTCAGACTCATAATCCCAGCCACCACGAGTCTAATGATCCCTCTAGAATTATTCCCAGATTAACCACTTATCAAATGAGGATTACCATGGCTACCCGCACATGAGCGCTCTGCCTACAGGTGGCAGCAGAGAGCCAGGTTACTAGGGTGTGATCTCTGATCTTTTACAGTCTCCAACCTTTACTTGTCAGAGAGATATTTAGACTAAATCAACAAGGCTTAGAGCTACTCCATCACTATTTGACATTTGTATTATTGATCGTCCTGGAGAGGAATGTTAACATCCTTTACCATCTTACATACTGTCCCTTCAGTGCAGCAAACACAGCGCCATCTACTGTACATTTGTGGAGAACAACAACAAAACTTTTTTCTGACCTGGCAAAGAATCATCAAGATGTCTGAATTTGATTTTATAGAGTTTTAACCTTTTGTAACTATGTTTTGCTTTGACCTTTGACCTTTTCGAGAGTTACTCCAAGGCAGGTGGCAAGCTACTGCCTCCAAACTACCTGTTGGAGATCTGGGGTCGTAACTTTAGATAGATACTTTATTAATCCCCAAGGGAAATGTAGGGGTACTCGTTATGTAGGAGTCATTTCTTAAAAGTAACTAACAATGCCTCTGAGACCTACTTTTAGTTAGGATAAATGGCAACTCTTTGGCTAAAACAAAAGCTGCTTTGCTATGCTCTCATACACACCCTTGCTTGCATTTACAGTACATCGTGATTGGTTGATGAGTGACAGGTAGGCATAATCTGGGCTGTGATTGGTTGATGAGTGACAGATTAAGGACGTGTTACATACAATCGCGATGTGTTAGGAGTTGGTCTTAGTAACTTAGAAGTCCTCTGGAGTACTCCTTAGCTGTCCCAGACTTAGGTGCTACTTTTAGTGCTAAATTTCTTTGTGAATTACTCTTAGCAAATAGCACGCCCATATTTTTCAGGAGTTTCTCTTAAATTCGCCTGTTCGGAGCCCCTTTTTTAGCCTTAAGATTCTTTGAGAATACAGCCCCTGTTGTGAGAATACAGCCCCTGTTGTGAGAATACGGCTCCTGCCGTGAGAATAAAGCTCCTGTTGTGTAGGGTCTATTTTCTAGAAGGTATTATAATTTTAGCTTGCTGTGACCATTTTTTGTTAAGGGTCAGTATCAGGCATTAGCCAGTATTAGACAAAGATGAAGACAAAAAAGAATAGCGGAATGTGTTTTACATTTTTTTTAATCTCTGCTTGTATAATTATGAAGAAAATTCACCCAATCCATTTCAAACAAAATTATAGTAATCAGAATTCACTCGATGTAAATAAAAAAAAGAAAAAAGATTCAGTACAGCCAGTTCAATATCAAAAAAATCTTCATTGTCCAAATACAATCCATTGCTTTCTGTCATTCTAAAGATTTCCAAAAAGTCCTTCTCAGACATTCACACATCACCAATGAGCATTTTGTTTAGGTTTGTTTGTGTTTGTAGTAAATAAACCTGTTGTTTGTAGTACAGAAACTTCAATGACTCGGTTTTTTGACTTGTGAGCACCCCACACATTAGATCCTCCTATCTGGACACATGAGACGCACGCCAAGAGCCCCCAGCCAACCAGCTCCCCTCTCTCCAGGAGTGTGAGGCTTTCCCAAAGGTGTGACTAACCCCTAAATCACCCCACTCTCTTCTTTCTAGGAGTGTGAGGCTTTTCCAAAGGTGTGACTAAACAGAACCCCCCACCATCCTGCTCCCCCTCCCCTCTAGGAGTGTGAGGCTTTTTCTAAACGTGTGGCTAAGCAGCAAGTAGCTAGCGGCTAACACTGGGAACATGTGGATCTTGCTTGGCCCAGATAAAGACCCGTTCCGGAATACTCTGAGGATCGGAGCACTGACTGTGTAGATCCGATGGGTTGAGTAAAGCAAGAAGCTGAATTTCTAGACAAATAATCTAAGGCACAGCCTGTTAAAGCGGAGGCTAATCTGAGACAGGTGAGAGCTGAAACGTGATTGATTAAAAACATGAATAAAATCTTGCTAGGCTAAAAGCAACAGTAACATTGTAAGCAAGAGTCTCTAATTAGCAGACGACACAATGGGGGATGGGGTAATGCTGGTTTCTTGGGGGGGGGGGGGAGGGGGACTTGTCAGACATGGACCGTACACACACACCCTGGAAAAGCTGGACTCCCAGATGTCATGGGCTTTACTCCAAAGGCACAGGCTTACGGCTCAGGCAGTAACCCATCAAGGAGCTCAATTACAGGAATCTCTTAAAAATCCATCCCATAATGCGGAATCAGATCATTAATTCAGTCAAAGTTCTTAACTTTCTTTGTTGTCTGAGTTTGTCTGCTTGTCCCAAACTGTGAGTAGACATGTCTGAAGTCAGCTCTGGCCCCAGTTTCCTGGGTGTCTGCTAATAGGCTCCTCATATCTGTTACCCACACCGTTGGATGCAAAGAGACTTGTGTTACATTCATGTCCCTTGGGAGGCTTCTAGCAACAGAGTGGGGATGCAGACAACAGGCTATGACAGAATATGACACAGAATAGCACATCTACCACACCACCCTTGGAGAGTAAATATAAGACCTTGTTCCCAATCTGAGCATTAGTTTACCAGGACATGAAAGATAAACCGCTAGTGTGAGACAGAGGAGAGATTAAAGGAGTCTGGTCTGACTCAGTCCAAAGCTCTGCTGGTTCATGGTGAGAGGTGCTGTTCAAATGAGAACCTGAACGACAAGGCTATGGATCAATTCGCTGCAAATTTCTCCTTTAACTAAAGAGCTCTAAAGGCCACTACAAACCAAAGATTCACAACGAGATTTGCTACAATGTTCTTAAAACCAGCGATGTTCTAAAACTCCGCAACTCCTATTTGACATGTTGAATCTCTCGCGACGGCTTGAAATTGCTCGCAACGTCAGACAACATTTGATTCACACCAACGCAACTCCTCTCTAAAACGGTCTTGTGTCATCGCAGCGCTTTGGTCTGAATTGGCCTTTAAGCAGGTGGAATACTAACCACAGCAGTGATTTGGGGGGGGGGGGCGGAGACAAGGCCGACTCTTTCTGTCATTTCCTGCGCACACAGGGCTGCTAGTCTGAGGTGAAAGGACATGAAATGAAATGAGTGTTTGGATAAAAATGGCTAAATAAGGGCTAATATGGCTGATAAACATTATTAGCCGTTACTAGCCATTAAAACGGCTAACATTATAAAACTAGGAGAGAGAGGAACTGAGAGAGAGAGATGCTTGTCCCTTCTGTTCCACGGTCCACACCCAACAGCACTGGACCGGAGTATGGGTCAGTTCAGCAAGGTGTGTTTGTGTGAGGATTGTGAGTGTGTGTGTGTGTGTGTGTGTGTGTGTGTGTGTGTGTGTGTGTGTGTGTGTGTGTCTGTCAACATGGGGTTTACCAGTGTTAGGATTGTTTCACAGACTGTTTTTGTAGACTTTGTGCATGTGTGTGTATATGTGCATGTGTGTATATGTGCAAGTGTGTGTGTGTGTTTATTGTAGTGCAATTGCTCAGTCTCTAGGTCATTCCTACAACTTATTGTCCCACCAGGTGAGCTTCGACCTCTTGGTGCAGCCCTGGATCTCAGAGTTACAGGTGTATCCCATGGGGCAACAGTTCTTCATGTCAGCGCAACACACCGCCTGAGAGAGAGAGAGAGAGAGAGAGAGAGAGAGAGAGAGAGAGAGAGAAAGAGAGAGAGAGAGAGAAAGAAAGAGAAAGAAAGAAAGAAAGAAAGAAAGAAAGAACAATCATTCAAAGTGCAAAGTCATATCCCACCAAGCACACATGGCTAGAGTGACTACATTGCCGTAAGTGCTGAGTCATCAGTTAATGCACTTCTTGCTAAAGGGGTCAGAGTCAGAAAACTGAAGGAAGCGCCAAAGCGTCCAGATCCCAAAAAACACAGTCAGCAACTTTGTTGGCTGCGATACAATTCCCCATTAGCAAGTAACTGACGTCTCTTACTGGTTAGTAATTCTGCTCTTCAGAAAGAGACTAGCAGAGGTCCCAAGTAACTGAAGTTTCTAACTAGTAATTCTGCTCTTCAGAAAGAGACTAGCAGAGGTCCCAAGTAACTGAAGTAACTGGTTAGTAATTCTGCTCTTCAGAAAGAGACTAGCAGAGGTCAGAAGTAGCTGGATGCTGCTGGGAGGAGCAGAAGTGAGAACAGCAAAAGAGCAAATGGACAAAGCTAGCTGCCCGCTAACGCTAACTAATGGGGGCACAGGAACACTGTTGGCAAAACAAACAGAAGCAGACAAGTTCCTTTCCTTGCCCTTCCTTCCTTTCATTGGACCACAAACGTCTCAGCACAGGGTAATCCTTGCCCCCCATCAGTCAGTGCTAGTGCTGTAGTCTTGCTGTCTGATCAGTCCATGCTGTAGCTAATTCTCTTCTGATCAGTCCGCGCTGGATCAAATTCTCTTGTTCTCACACCTACCCACAGCAAACCGCAACCTTAATCCACAGGGCTGCTGGTTCATTGACTCCTTGGTTTTATTGACTTCTGTTGGCCAAGCTGCCACAGCAATGTGACTTTGATCATAATATATCTGTGATCATATGTTTGTGAAGGACAAGTACTAGATTTGTCAGATTGATAAGGAACTGGGTTTAAACTGAGGCCTGAGCTTCATTTGACCCTGCTGAGGATGCATTGGCCACCGATCCTGCTGAGGATGCATTGGCCACCCTGCTGAGGATGCATTGGCCATCCTGCTGAGGATCCTGCTGAGGATGCATTGGCCACCCTGCTCAGTGCAGGAGAGGATATACACATTCATATGGACTTCCTCATTCAGTTGATGGGAGTGAGAGGAGAACTGCTCCTAGTTTTCACTGCTGGGGTTAATTCAGAAGTGGAGCAGCAGCAGCCTATATGGACAGATGTGTGTGTGTGTGTGTGTGTGTGTGTGTGTGTGGTCATTTTCACTGCTGGGGTTAATTCAGAAGTGGAGCAGTAGCCTATATGGTACTCTCAATCAAGAGGCTGATTTGTGTGTGTGTGAGACTGTGGTTAATTTCCATCTGCGGGCTCATTGATATGCATGTGGAGTCTAGAAGCCTTGCTAGGCAGCTGGAGGGGACTTTGGTTCACATCCTCATTAAGATGTGTGTGAAGTCTGAGAGGTAGCAGGTGGGGGTGTGTGTGTGTGTGTGTGCGCTTGTCACATCGCAGCTGATAGGCTCAGGGGGGAAACAGAGGGACAACTGTGTAAAACAGTGAACTTGCTATGGCCTACTGGTGTGTGTGTTGGCTGTGGCATACAAATGCTCGGATACACACACAGACGCACACACACAGACACAGTGTGTGTGTGTGTATGTACGTACCCTCTTGTAGGGGCAGCAGTGTTCTACAGTGTGTGTGTGTGTGTGTGTGTGTGTGTGTGTGTGTGTGTGTGTGTGTGTGTGTGTGTGTACGTACCCTCTTGTAGGGGCAGCAGGCCCAGCTGTTGGGAGAGGTTCTGCAGCAGGTCTGGTCGGAGTCACAGCGGGTCTGGGCGTCACACTGCACGTCCTCAGAGGACTGCTGGGCCTCGGACAGCGGCAGCAGCGGAACCGGAGCGGTCCGACCCGACGGCTTCACACAGGTACCAGACTCCAGCTTACAGGTGTAGCCCTGAGGACAGCAGTGCTCATGGTCCGTACAGCACACAGCCTGGAGACAGGAGAGAGATATTAAATACACATACACACACACACACACATAACACACACATAACACACACATAACACACACATAACACACACAGACATGCTCACACACTCCCAGATTCAAAGACAAGATAAGTGTAATGTAAAGAAGAGTGTGTGTGGATGTAGGTGTTTGTGGATGTAGAGGTTCTCACGATTCTGCAAATGTGGGTATATAGTAGGTGTTTAAGAGTGTGTGTGTGTGTGTGTGTGTGTGTGTGTGTGTGTGTGTGTGTGTGTGTGTGTGTGTGTGTGTGTCTGTGTTCAGACTAACCTTGACTAGTGGACAGCATCCCCAGTCTCCGGTGGGTAGCTGGCAGCAAGTGGATCCCGCTGCACAGCTGCTCTTGTCATCACACTTCACATCAGCCACGCCCCCCATGACCTCTGACCCCAAGATGAGCCTGGCCTCCTGCTTCCTGAACCAGGGGATCTCCAGGTGACCTTTGGTGCAGGACGTGT
>JAODXP020000015.1:12932004-12952004 GCA_027497455.2 Sardinella longiceps
TGTGTGTGTGTACTTTGTTCTTCACACAGTAAGAAAATCTCATTCTATGGGAGAGCACACACTATGAACACACACTATACATGTAGACACACACACACACACACACTACTGCACACTATCTATGCGCACACACACACACACACACACACACACACACACACACAGTATATGAAACCTGACTGAGGGGGCTTTCCACATTGACCGAGTTTGAGCAGTAGGCCAACCACAGCTCTGAGTCACGTTTGTTTAAGTATAGCTGAAAAGTGTGCTTTATCTTAGACACAACACTACACCATACTGATCTGACCAACAGGCAGAGATTGGGGCATTTCTCTTCTCAACTTTGCAGTTTCTCAATCTAAAGCCCCGTTTATGTGGACACTTGTAATCTGATTTCTCTAACTGAATAATCCATTCCAGCCTGAGTTTCTGAATGCATCTCCTTGGAAACTGTTCTATAGAATGCACCTTGGAAATGAATCTTTCTAATCAGAGTAGGTGTAAACACAGCTTATGAGTATCAAGTCGCTACTTACTGAAGTTAGGCAAACAGAATGTTTACACATGCATGGGTAAAATTACGCAACAGGTAACACTCAACAGTCTTTATTGTACCATTAGCCTACATGGACATGAGCCAATATAACTCAAGCCTGCTGGAAAACCACCTGGGCTATAGGCTATGTACTTGGATCACATTAGTACAAAGTCCAAACCACTCAATATGGAACAGCTATATGTCAGGTGACAACAGGACCCATTTCATAGCACTACCTTTCTGACTGAATTACAATAACGCAACATGTCATTCCAGAAATGAAACTAAGATCTAATATTAATTTGCTTGATATCAAATTAGCCTACAAGAGTGTTATATTATGTTTTTATTTATTATTCACTTTGATCTCCCTGTCCAGTGTCTGTGCGTCAGCTGTCTGAAAAAGAATATCTTCCTGCAGATGAAATGTAAGGTTAGACTTACAGTGCGTTCAGTTTCTTTCCCTCAGAAGGGGAACTCCGGACAAAAGAAGGTGGTGTTTTTGCTTGTTAAGATGCTCTAAAGCGTCTCATACTCCTCTGCACTTTCACTCTGAAAGCACCAAAAGAAAGGGGGAGGGGGGGGGGGGTCAGACAAAAACACCAGCAATGCAAACACCCAGTTTGGATAACCATTGAGTGAAAGTGCAAAGTTACAGTTTCTAGATTAGAGCAATAATTCAGGATGACCGCTCATCTTACTTTCACAAACTAAATATCTCATTTTACTGTGATTTCATCTTACTTTCTCCTACCAAATACACCAATAAATTGTCCAAAGATGGGGGAATTAGGAGCCAAGGGAAAAAGCAGTAACGTTAGCATATTATGGACTTTCCAGTAAAGTGCAAATGAATGCAATTTTAGAGACCTCTTCCTTTATTGGTTTTCAATTGAATTCATGCACCAACACTTCAACTGGGTCGCCACCACAGTTAGCTTTTGGAGCGGTCAAAATTTAAATCAACAAAAAAAACTACCAGTCTATTAACGTTACTGAGTATAACCTGACGCTGTGTTACATGTTTTTCAGTGTATAGAGTTAGATACGTAAGACTATGAAGATTTATCTCAACATATTTAACGTTAAGTTCACGTTTAATGTTAGTTTCTTTCGCAAACTTGGCAAACAATGTAACTTAACAGGGGCAAAATATGTAACCACTGAAGTGTTACAGTGTCGCAAAAACAAGTGTTCTGTCTGACAAAATCAATCATTCTCAAATGAAAAGATAACCAATAACGTTAAATGGATCATTCTCACCATAACGTTATGGACTTATTTGCCCAAAGTGAAAACATGAGTTCATACTAAATAAATTCTAGGTTAGGGTAAAGCCAGGCCAATAATGCCATGCTGATAATATTAAATGACTTTTAGTTTAGTTTAGTATAATCTGATGATGACTTTTAGTTCATCATCAGATTATGTCGGCGTTATGAAGATGAGCTGATGTAGGCTATTGTTATTTTTTCCTTCAGGCAAGTTGTTGTTTCCTCTGTAACGTTAATTACCAGGAACGTCTTTTTAAAATGTCACGGGTAAGCAATTATCCGGTAGCTTGTCTGCAAGCAAGTGTGATAGGCCTAACGTTACTTCTGTGACTCCATAATGAAACTGTCCCAAAAAGACAAAAATGTAAGTTAGCTCCTCGTCGCTTCTGCAAAATGCTAGCTAACTTAGGCTACTAGCAAATTCCCTTTAATGTTTAAATATTTAAATTATCTGGGTTTTTATTCGGGAGTGACATGAGATGAATAAACTTTAAACAGCCTTACCTTTGAATGGATTTTCACGGACAAAAAAAATACAACGCGTAAAAAATGAAGGGATCCTTTATTGTCTCTGTGGTTAGCTGGCGAATGACTTGCGACTGGACTGCAGCAGCTGATAATGGAATCACATGACGCTCTTCCGGAGTCATGTGATTACCCGTGAGCATTGGACTTGTTTGCGAAAGACGATGCTGTTTCATTGGCTACTGGCCTGCGAGGCCCATTCCAGTCTTCTTCTGTATGTCTTTTTTTCTTCACTTCAGGCTATGATAGAAGCCAATGACTGTGTTCAATTGAATTATATAATAAAAACTCAACAAAGTTAGTGTAAACAAATTTGTTTTTATTTTTATTTTTTATGAATGTACATAATCAAATGTCATAAGTTAATATCATTTGTTTTTACAAACAATTGGGCTATAGTTTTCACTGAATGCTTCTCAATGGATTATATATTTTTTTATTTATTTATTTTTTTTCACATAAAATTTCAATAGAATCCCATTGCAGTAAGCCAACCAGTCATCAAGTGAAATGGCTTATTTTTTTTGTCCTGAAATTTGTAGGCAAACAAAAGCCACAACAACAGTATGCAAATGCCTTCCGAAATAAAATAATATTGGGAAACATTATGTCAAGGTCACCCGCAACCACATCACATAGTTCAACAATGTACACCGTATGGACATGGTAGATAGGCTACACAAGGAGTTGTCAAACAATTGGGAGAACAATATATCGTAGGCTAGGTGATTTCAAGTGATGGCCTCTCTGTTATTTTATGGTTCCAGTAGTGGTCAAGCCCAATCCATGTATCTTGTTCATCTTGAGATGACTTGAGACCCTTTGTTTTACAAAAAAAGAGGACATTTTTGCTCTTTGAGGATCCTTTCATTTTAATTTTTCAATTTATTTTTCAACAGAAACTTTTTTTAAAGCTGTGTAGACGATGCTTTCTCTTAATTTGATTTCAGACAAGAGAAAGCAGTAATGGCGTATGATGGCTAAATTCAGCCTATGGAGGCCTATGCTATGTTATGCTATATATGTTCTGGCTGACCACAGTGGAGAGAATATTAGAAATGCATTTATACAGGAGATGGCACAGTGATTTGCATCATTAGGGGATGTGCTGTTAGTCAAGGCTACAAGATAAACCACAATTGTGTTCAAAGTGTGTGTGTGTGTGTGTGTGTGTGTGTGTGCATGTGTGTGTTAACCCTATATTAGGGTGTGTACTGCATATGTGTATGCAGTAAGGATTCATTCCATTCAAACAGTCTATCAAGGGAAATTTAGATGCAAAATGACTTATTTACAATGCCCTTAAACTTTGATTTAGTGCCAACATGGAATTGTGTGGTTTTAAAATATTTCATGCACCAAATGTTTCATCTGCAAAGACCACTGCCAATAATAGAGATTAGTCAGGAAAGGGCTCATGGTTATTATCATGATAAAGTCAGCCTTAGCCAAAGATCGGGAATCATTGGTCAGTTCCATCCCAGAGCCACGGGCCCTAAGCCCAGGCGGTCACACATCACCAAATTATGGGCCCTATGCATAAGCATTGACCCTGGGCCCCCTCATCTCCTACAATATAATTCTTCAAGGGCTCTCCACACACTTAGGGCCCTAATAACTTACAGTAGCCCCCCCTTGTCCCCCACTTCCACACCCCTGTAGGATCACACACTGACAAACCCCCATAATCCTCTGCTCTGAGTACTGCATGGGCCTCCAATAGAAATCAATGAAGGAATTATGGGTGAGATGTTCTTAGACACAGGGCATGTGTTCTGGGTATCCATGTTTATACATAAATGACTGCTATAAAATCCAGAGGATTAAGATTAATCAAATTCTCAGATTACTCGTGCTACCAGCTATATCAGACATGACAAGTGATAGTCTTGTTTGTTTTGATTCAGCTACCCCTCTAAATGTAACCTACAAAAGCATCCATGGTAAAGTTAATCAAAGTCATCATCAAAGTTGTCAGTTTTGGGTGACATCATATTGCATTTCAGATGATTATCGAAGGGCAGATTCATATTCATATCATATAATATCAATCACACAGCCCTGTAGATTCAGCACCAACAGAAACAAGGAAGGAAGAAAGGGAGGGAGAGAGAAAAAGAGAGAGAGAGAGAGAGAGTGAGAGAGAGAGAGAGAGAGAGAGAGAGAGAGAGAGGGAGAGAGAGAGCGCACAACAAACAATCAGAATAAAACTCCTTATAAAAACAAACAGTAAACATCAGGTAAGTTTTCCACATGGAGTTCACAGTTCTTAAATGTAATCTGCGTGGAGTTCACAGTACTTAAATAATCGGCAGTGATGGATATTGTGACATTAGTCTTCAAAAACACAATGTTGGATTCAAAATGTCAGAAGATGTCCTGGAAGTGTGAGGGAATGATGAGAGAGAAAAATGAATCAATGGCTTTATAAGTGCTTCTCCTCTTGGCATCTTGACTTGGGGACATTTATTTCAGTCCAGTATTTGGGCATCTGATCTCGATGCGGTTGTGATGTCACTGTGGCCTTCACCAACATGCAGAAGAACGTTTCCACCAGGCGATGATGAAGCTGAATGATCAAATCCTACGGTATCTACACACAGTAGCCTATATCATGCACATTTAATAACCTATGGTACATATACACAGAATCCCAGAACAGCAAATCATGCCCACCACGCACACGTTAACATCTGATGCACCAGACCAGCAATTGGCTGCATGTATGCGCCACTCAAATATGCCCTGGGTAGCAGCTAACGCACACAGACACCTTTGCAATAGTGTGTGTACAAACAGCATAGAGAGGCATATGTTAAAGGTAAAGTATCGCCGTACCTTACCTTACCTTTGCCTCCAATCACACCTAGCCATGAGCTCCAGTCTAGCAAGTGTGAAAGTAAAGTAGCACGTCCTGTCTGATAAATGCGTGTCTTAAGTGCAGAAGGTATTTGTCCCAGGGGTGTCAAACTCATTGTTGTCGAGGGCCACATGAACAATGGGATTTTGTCGGGCCGACCTGTCAAATATACATGCGCTACCACAAACATGGGTGAAAAAATACACATTTCCTCATGTTTCTGACCATCACCACTTAATTTTGTATCCCTTTCCTGCTCGTAAGCAGGTCTATGATGCACCTCATAGGGAGTTGCCAGGATTGTGTTGCAGAAAGTGCATCACTAGTAACATACACCTACAACTCTTTTCAGGCAGGCCGCATGAAGTGATGCAAAGGGCTGCATCAGCTGCATCTGGCGGCCCCAGGCCTTATGATTGCTGTAGCCTGTGTGGGATCCTCACCAGGAACACCACCCCTGTGCCTCTCCCTCTAGCCTGTGTGGGATCCACACCAGGAACACCACCCCTGTGCCTCTCCCTCTAGCCTGTGTCTCCTCCACCAGGGACACCACCCCTGTGCCTCTCCCTCTAGCCTGTGTGGGATCCTCACCAGGGACACAACCCCTGTGCCTCTCCCTCTAGCCTGTGTGGGATGAAGGCACTTACAGAGAGAGCTGCGACCAGGCGTCTTGGTTTGGATTGGTTTCATTTGAATACATTCATCATTTTAATTCAAGGGTCGTTTGTGTACTTATTGTAAGTGCATTCTAATGCAAACAATCAGAGAAAAGGAAGCTTGCCATAAATGCTCTGATTTAGTGGAGTTGTGTGAGCAAGTTGTCTGTGAATGTGGAAGATTAATCAAAGGACAAAAAGATATTGTCAGCCATTTTGAATTCAGACAAACAAACAAAAGTGGAAATGATGTAATTGTGATGTAAAACTGCGAAGGTAATGTTTCTCTGTAGCTCAGCCACACCCTCTACAGTCAAAGTGTCATGATTCTGTTAGCATCAGACTGCAATCATTTGTTTCCCATTTCTACACATTGAAAATCTAACCAAATGTTTTCAAACACATGAAACTGCCCACACTGCTAACTGCTATACTATCGATATCTCCTTTGCTAGAAATGTGTTTTTTTTTAACAAAACTGCTATCTACTGGAGAGATTCTGCTTAATATTGTATTAAACTAAAATACTACGTCAAAGTATTATCCAAGTCTTCAGTTTCTCCAACTACATTTTCTAGCAACGAATCTGCAAACAGAAATTCAAAGCAGAAACAAATTTAAAAACGTGTGTGTGTGTGTGTGTGTGTGTGTGTGTGTGTGTGTGTGTGTGTGTGTGTGTGTGTGTGGACTATACCTATAACATTTGTAAAGAAGCCAACTACATTTGAACAATTTTCATAACTAATACAACCAAAATGAGTCAAAGACAACTCAGTCCATCCCAACACTGATGCTGGCCATGAGATGAAGAAATCAGACTCTTCTGTGACGTTTTAAAATACAATTCAAATATGATTCCAAAGAAATATCGAAACCTAGAGCAATGATTAAGGTGTCTTATCAAAATGATATGAAACAACTATTACAGATAAGAAGGGATATGCGCTTACAGTATTTGCACGTACAAATAAGAATGTAAACATTTGGGGGATGCTGGGATGCTGTGTATATGTGCCCAGAGGAGGACCTACACGCGAGTAAGAATACACTAGAAAGGTTTTTGGGGGATAGCTATATATCGTACTGCATGGTCAGCTCTGTATTCCAAATGTGGATCTCTCAAAAAGACAAACAAACAAACAAAAACAACAACAATGGAAAAACCTTCTCTAGTCCTCTCCAGAACAACAAGATCCTCTGGCGTTTTCCACTCCTTGTCTAGTAGGGTCATCACATACACACACCGTCACCGTTGATTGAAACACGACTGGATCACTGAAACCAAGCAACTTTCAGGAGCAATTAGTTAATCCGGATGAGATTATTTGCATTTGTATTTATATATCCTGATGAGAGGAGAAACAGGTTGGGTTTTGTGCTTCACGGTTTCACTGCATGACAACATCAATGAGAGGAACAGGAGGAATAGCCTGCAGGCAAGAGGAGAAGTGTGGTTGAGATGCTTCCAAAAATCTTCATGGTTGACTGTGGATGAATTGTATCCTGAATCGTTTTGTTTTTGACCCAGCTGTTGGGCACTGAATGTGTTGTGCTTGTGTGTGTGTGTGTTTGGACCTCAAGGCTTGTCTCACAACTTGTCTCCATGTCCAGTTTCTCTTTGCCAAGATCTCCAGACCAAAGAGAGATTAAATGCCAAAAGTGTGACCCTGTGTGACCCCAGATTGACCTTTTGTTTCCATGGCAGCCGTTTGTTTATTTCTTGGGGTGGAACACCATGAGCGGGCGTTCCTCGTGGCGTTGCCATGGACTTTTCTTGTTCTCATCCTTGTCGTCGGGGTCATCTTCAGGACTGGTGACGGAATCACGCCGCGATTCACTGTTGTTGCTGCTGCGGGAACTGTTGCCACGGCTGCGACCTTTGCGATTGATGGGCGACCCCCGGGGCTCGTCGGGACCGTCGTCCAGGAGAGGGGTCAGTGGGTTCTCCAACGGAGAGCTAGCACCCATGCGAGCCACGCCCCCACTCAGCTCCAGAGCGTCCTGATAGGCCAGTTTAGAGTAGGGCTTCACTCCACCACTGCTGCTACCGTGTCCTGTAGGAGGAACAGGGAATGTAGAGGGCTGAATCAATCCTGTCAAATTACACCCACTAGCCCGCTACCCTACACACTAGCCCGCTACCCTTCCCACTAGCCCACTACCCTACCCACTAGCCCGCTACCCTTCCCACTAGCCCACAGGTCCCTTCCCACTCCCTACCCACTACCCTTCCCACTTAGGGTTGGGCGATATGGCCTTAAAAGTATATCACGATATTTTCTGTTTTTTATCACGATAACGATAACTGACGATAAAAAGTATATTAGGCCTACAATTTAACACAGGGTTCATACAGGTGCCTGAAACCCTTGAAAATGCTTGGGTTTTAAATGTTGCGTTTTCAAGGTTTAGAAAGACACTTCTTGAAAATGTTGTACAGGTAGCCTAATCAATTGTAAAGTAATTGCTGCCTATAAATATTCACCTGACAGAGTTGTTTGTGTAGGAAATATAAAATTATGATCCTAAACCTGACAATTGTGCCACTGCGTGAGTGAGTGACCACGCCTCTCCCAAACTCACTTCATAAATTGTCCATGGCAATGCATGTAAGACGCGTTTACAACGCAAGCAGCAGATAGACCGATGTGATTTTTTGTACAGGGCGGTTTTCAACATAATAGAATATTAGCAGCAATGTTGTCACAGACGAGAGCCTACAGTTGACATAGAAAATAATTTCCAAAGTGCCAGAACCAACCACCCCTTTTAGATCGCTAGGTCAGCATTGAGTCAGATTGCGTCTAGTTTATTTGTGCTTCCATTTGCGCTCAGATAATCAACATGTCCGTAACAGCAACGGAGAAAGAATAAGCAATTCTTCCCGCGTATCATAGACTGTAGACCGTGTGTGAGTAACGTATTTGTGAAGAGAAAAAAAAACGTGTTCAATAGGCTATGCATGACAGTGCGCATACACCAGTCTATGCAACTTCAGTTCGCTCCATCTCTCCACTGATCAAAGTTTGCCTGCCCTTGTTGATGCTGCCATGACATCGCGGCAAGAAACCTTGAAACTGTGATTTGACATGTTGAATGTTTGAAACTACTTGCAACTACCTGAAAACTTTGATTCACACCGCTGCGGTTATCTCATGTTGTCTTAAATCTTCGGTCTGAATTTGAATAGGCTTTAGGTTAAGCTACGTCAGCTACTTCCATAGCTGCACTCAAACAGTAACGTAGGCTATTTGTGAAGAGAAAGAAAACGTGTTCAACATATGTGCGCATACACCAGTCTATGCAACGACTCTAACGTTACTTCGCTCCATCTCTCCACTGACCAAAGTTTGCCTGCCCTTGTTGATGCTGCCCTAACATCGCGGCAGGAAACCTTGAAACTGTGATTTGACATGTTAAATGTTTAGCGGCTTGAAACTTCTTGCAACTACATGAAAACTTTGATTCACACCGCTGCGGTTGTCTCATGTTGTCTTAAATCTTCACTCTGAATTGGAATAGGCTTTAGGTTAGGCTACGCCAGGTACTTCCATAGCTGCACTCAAACAGCTTGTGCTGAAGGCATGGGCGGAGCTTGGTGAGGCTGCGAGTGAGCGCGTTGCATATGCATAGGCCGTTTCTCCTAAGCTTCATTAGACACTAACAAAACATTTTCTGACTTAGTCTATCGTTTTTGCCGATATGACAAAATTCCCATCGTGGAAATTCTTTTTCCCGATATACCGCAGACGATAACATATCGCACAACCCTATTCCCACTAGCCCACTACCCTTCCCACTAGCCCCCTACCCTACCCACTAGCCCGCTACCCTACCCACTAGCCCACTAGCCCACTAGCCCACTACCCTACCCACTAGCCCGCTACCCTTCCCACTAGCCCGCTACCCTACCCACTAGCCCACTAGCCCCCTACCCCACTAGCCCCCTACCCACTAGCCCACTAGCCCCCTACCCTACCCACTAGCCCACTACCCTACCCACTAGCCCACTAGCCCCCTACCCACTAGCCCACTACCCTTCCCACTAGCCCCCTACCCTACCCACTAGCCCACTACCTACCCACTAGCCCACTAGCCCCCTACCCTACCCACTAGCCCACTAGCCCCCTACCCACTAGCCCACTACCCTTCCCACTAGCCCCCTACCCTACCCACTAGCCCACTACCTACCCACTAGCCCACTAGCCCCCTACCCTACCCACTAGCCCACTACCCTACCCACTAGCCCCCTACCCACTAGCCCCCTACCCACTAGCCCACTACCCTACCCACTAGCCCACTACCCTACCCACTAGCCCACTACCCTACCCACTAGCCCACTAGCCCCCTACCCACTAGCCCACTACCCTTCCCACTAGCCCCCTACCCTACCCACTAGCCCACTAGCCCGCTACCCTTCCCACTAGCCCACTACCCTACCCACTAGCCCACTACCCTACCCACTAGCCCACTACCCTTCCCACTAGCCCCCTACCCTACCCACTAGCCCACTACCTACCCACTAGCCCACTAGCCCCCTACCCTACCCACTAGCCCACTACCCTACCCACTAGCCCCCTACCCACTAGCCCCCTACCCACTAGCCCACTACCCTACCCACTAGCCCCCTACCCTACCCACTAGCCCACTACCCTTCCCACTAGCCCACTAGCCCACTACCCTACCCACTAGCCCACTACCCTACCCACTAGCCCACTACCCTTCCCACTAACCCACTAGCCCACTACCCTACCCACTAGCCCACTACCCTACCCACTAGCCCACTAGCCCACAGGTCCCTTCCCACTAGCCCACAGGTCCCTACCCACTAGCCCACTACCCTTCCCACTAGCCCGCTACCCTACCCACTAGCCCACTACCCTACCCACTAGCCCACTACCCTACCCACTAGCCCACTACCCTACCCACTAGCCCGCTACCCTTCCCACTAGCCCACTAGCCCACTACCCTACCCACTAGCCCACTAGCCCGCAGGTCCCTGCACAGTGAATTTCAGGTCTCTGCCCTCTGGCTGTGGCTTCAAATCCCCTCTAGCCCGAACCAACAGATAATATTAAGACTCCTTTATACCTTCTGCTTTCCAGTTATTGAACTCTAGTAAACAGAGAGACCCCCCACCCCCAGCCCTCTGTTTACTCTTAATTCATTACCATTTTCTTATGTCTCTCATGTCTTATGTGGAGATGACTGTGTGTCTGTATGTTTGTATTTGTGTCATCTTGTTTGCTGCTTCTGCAAATCAAATTGCCCCTTGTGGGACAAACAGAGCATTACTAGGACTACTACTACCACTACTACTGACCCTTGCGATGCCCCTTGTGGGACAAACACAGCATTACAGCTACGACTACTACAACTACTACTACTGACCCTTGCGATGACCAGTGCTGGAGCGCTCGTCCTTCCCGCTGTCCCTGCTCCTGCGGGGGATGGAGGAGGCGGAGGCGTGCCGGCGCTCCTGACTCTCCTGGGAGATGGTGTCTGGGCTGCAGTCCTTGCTGCTGCTGCTGGGCTGGGTGGTGTTGTGTGTGGAGGTGGACAGAGTCGTGGGGGTCGAGTGGGTGGAGTGTGTGGACGTGTGCACTAGGTTGTGCCCGAGGTCAGCGGCGGCAGCGCCAACGTCAATGTAGGAGTGACGCACGTGTGCGTTGGCGCGGCCGTCCAGCGAGATGAACCAGGCGCGTGGATGCTGCTTCACGCCCAGTTCCAGAAGCTTCTTCTCCGTCAGCGCCTGCAGTTCCCCGTTCATCTGGGCCATGGTGGAGTCGTTGAACAGCACCGGGATGTGGACCGAGCCCGCCGGAGCTCCGGACGCCCAGCTGCTGCCCTCAGAGTCGTCCGGGGACGAGCCGGCGTGCTGGCCTTGCTGATGCGACCCCTGCCCATGTGACCCCTGGTGGTTGCCCCCGCTAGCTCCACCTTCAAGGTTCAAGGATTTTATTTGTCACATACAATGAAATACTTGCGTATACATGTAGTGAAATTGCGTTATGAAAAGACAGAGAAAGGCTAAAAGGAGAGAGGAGAAAACAAAGAGAGAGAGATAGTCTAAGAAATAAAACAATAGAAATTTTAAATAATAAATACAAGTTAAAAAGAACAATTAGGCTAGACCAAGTAAAGAAGTCCATGTTGTGATCAGGATCTTCCTCCAGAAAGGGACATTTAACCGTGCAAGGGGAGAGAAGCATCACTGCAGCTTAACAGGAGGGAGAAGGTGAGATGACGTGCACAGAGATCTTATCTTACCTTGGCCGTCTTTGTCCCGCTCCGACAGGGGCTGACCATCTTTGCCCACTTCTCCCGAGGCGAATTCGGAGGACAGGCGCATGTAGTGGGCAGGGATGACCAGCGTGGGGACCATGCTGCGGTAGATATTCTCCTTCATCTGGTCCAGGGAGCTGCAGAAGATGATCTGCCCTGGCTGGGTGTTCAGTGACGTGGGTCTGGCCAGGTGGTCCCCTGCCTGGGACACCTATAATAATAATAATAATAACAATACATATAATTTGTAATGCCCTTTACATCACATGGATCTCAGAGGGCTACAGGTTAAAAGAGAAAGGATGGAAAGAATAATATTTTTAAATAAGCATCAGGGATAAAAGCAATTAGCTAAAAACAGATGATAAAAACAACTAATTAATAAATAAGCATTTAAACATTAAGAGTGGCCACCATAAGATTTGCTAAACAGAAATGTCCTGAGAGACACCTGAGAATATTCCGGAGGTTTGTCGGGAGGTGGGGATGGCGGGTCGGAGGTGTAGCCGCGGTTGTCATTAGCGATGTTCCTGCGGTGGTATTCTGCGTCTTTGTCTTCGGCCGAGCCGAAGGTGCGTCCGTATTCGTCGCGAATGATGATGGGGGGCTCCATAGTGCTTGTCTCCGTGGCGCGGTGGACTTTCATCGGGAAGCTCTCGCCCTTCGCCGCCCCCTTGGAGCTCTTGTTCTTTGAGTGGCGTAGTTTGTGCGTCGGCACATGCTTAGAGAACTCATCTCGGGCGCTCTTGTAGTCTTTGGAGGGCGACGCCTCAGAGCGCGCGGCGTCCTGGTTGCTACCAGAAGCCCCCGCCTCAGCATGTCCACCACAGATGAGGTTAAGGCGAGACATGGACGTCCCCTGGTCTCGTCTGGAGCCGTTCAGGGCAGCTGAGCTCTGGGGTTTCCCCTGCTGTCGCCGTGGTTTCAGACAGCGCCTCCTACAGGTACGACGTGAGAGGACACAGGAGACAACAGGAGACCGTCATGTTAACAATGGGCCTCATTCACCCATTATACTGCATCTTCATAATTTCATTTTTTTTATTATTGTTTGTTTAAGCTCCCATCAAAAATGTTTAGGCCAGTAAAATGTTACAAATGCAGAATTGATGAGGATACAAAAATCAGTTGTTTGCACATACAAGTCTCTGCTCAGGGGTTCCAAGTGCTCTTGAATGTGTGTTACAGTAATGTAGTTTTTACCTATCCACACACATCAAGTACGAAAATATTGGTGAATACAAATCTTTTTGAAAACCTATGTTGGGTTTAAGAACACTTTTTATAGATATTTATGATAATAACATAATTACAAATTAATCCAAATAAACTGCTGCTTCTGCAATGAAATCCAGACTCTGAAATCCAACTCCATACCAGCAGCACAGCCCCCCTAGCCCCCCCCCCCCCCCCATACCGGCAGTAGTAGAGGAGGACACAGAGCAGCACCAGCACCAGCAGGGCCAGAGAGGCCAGGATGGAGAGCAGGAAGAGGGTGTGGTAGGCCGTGATGTCCCTCAACCCCGGGTGACCGAGGCCTGACCCTGTGGAACACCACACACATAGCATAGTACAGCACAATAAGACTACAGCACACCGCATAGCACAGCACAGTAAGACTACAGCACATAGCATAGCATAGCACACAGCACAGTAAGACTACAGCATACAGCATAGTACAGCACAATAAGACTACAGCACATAGCATAGCACACAGCACAGTAAGACAATAATACAGCTGCTTAGGACCATAAGATAACATAGACAGCATAGTACAGCACAATAAGACTACAGCACATAGCATAGCACACAGCACAGTAAGACAATAATACAGCTGCTTAGGACCATAAGATAACATAGACAGCATAGTACAGCACAATAAGACCAGAGGATGATAGAGGTGACCGAGGCCTGACCCTGTGGGACACCATACAGCATAGTACAGCACAGTAAGACTACAGCTGCTTAGGACCATAAGATTACATAGGCATAAGACCAGAGCTGCTTAGGACCATAAGATTACATAGGCATAAGACCAGAGCTGCTTAGGACCATAAGATTACATAGGCATAAGACCAGAGCTGCTTAGGACCATAAGATTACATAGGCATAAGACCAGAGCTGCTTAGGACCATAAGATTACATAGGCATAAGACCAGAGCTGCTTAGGGTAATTCAGGTGACCAAGGCCTACCTCCACACCACACAGCACTTATCTAAAAGATACATTTGTATAGTGATGTAATGCATTTATGCAGACTGGAATTATTCATTATTATTCATTTGTTATTGTTGCTACCATTATACTGTATTATGTTGTTCTATCTTGGTCAGTATTCACTGTTTTTTGGCAAATAGCATATACAGTAACATATAGCTGCATTGGCTGGTCTACTGAGCAGATTTAACTAAGTGCTGGGGAGGGCTGGTCAAGACTGCGTTACTGATAGGAGATGACTGTGATCTAATGAGATGGCCAAGACAGGACATGGTGGTCATCTCCGGATCCTGTTTGCTTTGTATGCAGTCAATTACTGACCGACAAAACTACAAGCTAAAACATTTCACTTGCATACCCCTCATACAACTCAAGATAATGACTTCGTTTGACGTGTGGTTAAAATCCTGTGGTACTGAGATTGTTCCCAATCATGCTAACTGTCCATTAACTGACCACTATTCTGGAGAGGCTTTTATGGGGCTAATTCCCATGACTGCATTGATTATTCATGAGCTGGAACATCTGACACACTTCATCACCTGAAATATTACACATAATCATCACCTGAAATATTACACATAATCATCACCTGAAATATTACACATAATCATCACCTGAAATATTGGACATAATCATCACCTGAAATATTACACATAATCATCACCTGAAATATTGGACATATCTCAATACAGATGAAGGGAAAGAAATGAAAGAGAAAGGCTGAATACAGAGAAAGAGACAAAAATAGAGAGAGAGAGAGAGAGAAAAGATATACAGTATAGAGAGAGAGGGTGAATACAGAGAAAGACACAGAAATAAATAGATAGAGAGAGAGGCTGTCAGAGTTACTTGTGTTTGGTCTAGAGCTGGGATCACGTGTTTGAAATTTATTGACTTTCAAAATCTGCGCCAAATGTTTAGGTATAACTACTGCCCCCTACTGCCACTTATCATCAGATAAAGGAGTGACTAAAAATGTCTAAGATGATGCTGGCATACGAAATACTAATACTAATCACTATGCTGGTCATAACCAGCTCCTCAGTCGTAGTGAAGCGTTGGGAGGGGAGGAGAGAGAGAGAGAGAGAGAGAGAGAGAGAGAGAGAGAGAGAGAGGAAGAGAGAGAGGCAGAGAGTGACAGAGAGAGAGAGAGAGAGAGCATGTCTGTACCTGTGGTGGAGGGAAAAGCCGCCACCCAGTAGCCCAGCTGAGAAGCCATAAACTCCCAGGTGAGCTGGGATCCCTCTCTCTTAATGTAGCCTGTGCCATTCCGCAACCACACACCTGAAACAGAAGAATGAACACACACACACACACACATACACACACACACACACACACACACACACACACACACACACACACACCCACACACCACACACACACACACACACACACACACACACACACACACACACACACACACACACACACAATCTTAATATAGCATGTGCCATTCCTCAATAACCCACCTGAAACACAAAGATTACTACTAAAGGTGACATAGAATGGATTAATTGAGTATTGCACCTTGTTCTCTGATGTTATAATAAAATATATTTAATTATATATTGTCAAAAAGAAGATCAAGTGAAGCCAAAGCCAAGTTAACACCTCATATTTGAGACGTGTATTGAAATGGGTTTTTTTCCTAAACAACGCCCCATTCTGGCCACCTTAATTGAACTGCAATGGCTTTGCAGTTTTGACATTTGACATAATTTGTAGAACCATGAAAGAGGGCAGAACCATGCCTCATGTTCATGATAGCTCTTTGACCATGCACAACCTCTCTTAATTCATCAAAGCCAATGTGTGTGTGTGTGTGTGTGTGTGTGTGTGTGTGTGTGTAAAAGTGCTTTTCCATTCTATGTCTCCTTTAAGTGGACATGTAATTATTATGATAATGTGTGTGTGTGTGTGTGTGTGTGTGTGTGTGTGTGTGTACCTGTCTGTCTGTGGTAGGTCCACACAGGGATGCTGGTAGGGCTGTGGAGTCTGGTGTCGGAGGGCAGGGGGACGGACATGTGAAGGGGTTCGGTGACGGGCACCGCTCGGCCCTCGCGGTCAAACAGCTGGGCGCTCACCGCTGCTACTGCCGTCAACTCCAACCAGCCACTCTCTCCACCTGGACACGGAATACACACACACACACACACACACACACACACACAGATGCATACACCAGTAAGAAGCTGTGTGTTCCCAGTCAGCCACATCTCCACCAGTGCTCTTCCGCCTTTGGCCTCTAGAGGGCGCATATTTACAAACTTGTTTATCTGCTGGTCTCTAACTCTCACTCTCTTTAGTAAAACTCTTTGTGTTTTCCTTCTTCCTTTAGTCCTTGGCCCCCTACTGCTTCAGTGTGTTGTGTGTGTGTTTCTGAATACACTGTGTGTGTGTGTAAGAGTTAGAGAGAGTAAGAGTACTTTATTTTGTCCTTCGAGAAGGAAATTCTTTCTCTGCATTTGACCCATCCGGGGGGCATACACACACATGCATACACACATACAGTTGTTGAGAGGTTGTTGTACACTTCTTGGGGTGCGCACACTCACACACGGAGCAGTGGGCAGCCATTAGTACAGCACCTGGGGAGCAGTTTGGGGGTTAGGTGCCTTGCTCAAGGGCACCGCATCCGTGGTTGCCGGATATGGGGAGCCACTGCTCATTCGCGCGCGCGCGTGTGTGTGTGTGTGTGTGTGTGTGTGTGTGTGTGTGTGTGTTTTCTCCCCATGTGAAGTCTCACCTGTGCTGTTGGTCTCCACCCCCAGCAGGTACGGGAAGCTGGCCTGTGTGTGTGTGTGTATGTGTGTGTGTGTGTGTGTGTGTGTGTGTGTGTGTGTGTGTGTGTGTGTGTGTGTGTGGAGTCTCACCTGTGCTGTTGGTCTCTACCCCCAGCAGGTACGGGAAGCTGGCCTGTGTGTGTGTGTGTGTATGTGTGTGTGTGTGTGTGTGTGTGTGTGTGTGTGTGTGTGTGTGAGTGAGTGTGGAGTCTCACCTGTGCTGTTGGTCTCTACCCCCAGCAGGTACGGGAAGCTGGCCAGTGTGTGTGTGTGTGTGTGTGTGTGTGTGTGTGTGTGTGTGTGGAGTCTCACCTGTGCTGTTGGTCTCTACCCCCAGCAGGTACGGGAAGCTGGCCAGCTCGTCATGAGCCATGGTGGTGGTGAGGACGGCCGACACGTCTGCGTAGGAGGAGTTTAGCGCCAACGAGCGTCTTTGTAACTGGACGCGTGGCTGGTTCCTCACCCCTAACACACACACACACACACACACACACACACACACACACACACACGTCCACACCGAGACACAAAAGAACACAGAAACAAACATACTCAGTCACACAAAGAAGACAAGAAGCATTTGTTCTTCCAACTTCATGTCAAATAATTACCAATATACTACCAGTAGACTACCAGTATACTACCAATATACTACCACTATACTCCCAATATACTACCAACATACTACCAGTATACTCCCAATATACTACCAATACACTACCAATATATTAACCATGTGTTGATGTGTAATAACCAAGTATACCCAGCATTAACCTAATATTGTGTGTGCATTGTAAATGTGTCATCATATGTTTAATAATAGGCTATGGTTACCGATTTGATATTTTTACATCATGGAATTTGAGGTTAGCAAACCATCTTTAAAGTGCTCTTGACTTGGCCTGTCAAGCCAGAATATAACATCAAATATATACTGTAGTCTGGCCATGAGCAATAGATTAGACTCAATCCAGAAAGCTAAATGGCTGAGCACAACTATTTGCTACCGCTAAGGTATGTGGAAATGTCTAGGCTGTGTTACAATATAACCTATAAAGTGCCCTTTACTCATGATGTAGCTGTCCATCCGCTAATAAAAAGCTTCCCTGTAGGTGATAAGCCAATAACACACACCTCTAAATGTGTGGTTTTCACACTGAATTGGCAGCTGTGAGGTGTGAAACTCTCTCACTTTACAGATATGAGGATCAACTAACAGATAATGATAAAAAAAGAACTCAAAATGTTTTTAGACACTCTTTGACACATGACAGACCACTATGGTAACATCAATGTCCCAGAAATAGCCAGAGATCGTCTTCCTTTTTCTTACGCTCTTTTCACACTTCCCCTAAGTAACCCTTGTGTGGTTTAAAGTTTAAACCAAAACACCACCAAACATCTTCTTTCAGAAAGTGACAGCCAAAGTCACACCATGTAGTCTTCCCCCAAGAGGCCTGAGGTTGTGCAGCATACAGCATCTCTTCACCTCAGAGGAGGTTACAGTAGTAAACGGCTTTTTTGTGTCCTTGTGGTGGGTTTTATTTGGTTAAAAAGCCCCCCCCCCCCCTTCCCAAAAAACAAAGTTCCTGATGGAAAGCAACTGGCAGCACTCTCAGCTGTTGCTATGGAGACAGCGGTAGGAAATGGATCAGTCGTCATGAGGATGAAGAGAGGGGTTCAACAGAAACAGAAAGGGTGTGAGAGAGAGAGGGAGAGAAAGAGAGAGAGAGAGAGAGACAGACAGAAATAGAGAAAGAAGCAGAGAGAGACAGAGATAGAGAGCGAGAGACAGACAGAGAGAGAGAGAGAGAGACAGAGAGAGAAAGAAAGAGACAGAGAGAGAGACAGACAGACAGAGAGAGAGAGAAGTGAAATGGATAGAGAGTGAGTGAAAGTCAGGCAGGGAAAAGAAAGGAGAGAAGGAAAAGGGTGAAAGAAGGAAGAAAGGTAGGGAGAAAAGACAGAGGATAAGAGAAAGTGAATGAAAGATGAGTTAGGAGGAGAAAGGTGAGAAGAACAGAAATAAAAACGAAAGAAGGTGAACGGAAGAATGATTGACAGCAGACAGAAAGAGAGAGGCGGAGGGATGGAGGGAGGGATGTGAATGGACAGAGGCAGAGAGAAAGAGAGAAAAGAGGGAAAATAACCGAAATAGTGAGCAAATAAAACAGAAAG
Source organism: Sardinella longiceps (assembly GCA_027497455.2). Lineage (NCBI taxonomy): Eukaryota > Metazoa > Chordata > Actinopteri > Clupeiformes > Clupeidae > Sardinella > Sardinella longiceps. Next base: position 12,951,328 of record JAODXP020000015.1, read on the forward strand.
CAAAAGAGAGTCTTTAGTGAGTGAATAAACCAGAAAGAGAAAGAAAGCTTTTGGAAGCAAGACTGCGCTTCTAGAAAGCAAAGTCAGGGTCAGATGAGGTGCCGGGAGAAGAGAAGGAAAAGACAAGGTGTGAATTTCAATAGGACCAAAATAGCAGCACACTGAGAGAGTGGGGGATAGAGAGAGATAGAGAGAGGAAGAGAGAGGAAGGGAATGAGAGAGAAAAAGAGGAAAAGAGACACAAACAGAAACACAAAGTGTGGGGGTGACAGACAGACAGACTGTTCCCTATGGCAGGACACTGGAATCTCACATTCCCTCTCCATTCTCTCTCTATCTCACATTCTCCCTTCTACTGTTTGGGAAAAACAGGCCCTCTACCCTTTTCTTGGCACAGATGGTCTGCACACTGTTGCATGTGCATTATATGTCATAACTTACATGGGGACCCACAAAACACCTGGATGATGTCATCACATTTGAAAACTTACCTGGGGACCCACGGAACACCTGGATGATGTCATCATAGAGGATTAGAGTGCCCGGCCTCTCAGCAAGCAGGTACAAACTGACAGATGCATACACTGAGAGAGAGAGAGAGAGAGAGAGAGAGAGAGAGAGAGAGAGAGAGAGTGAGAGAGAGAGAGAGAGAGAGAGAGAGAGAGAGAGAGAGAGAG
>JAODXP020000015.1:12962004-12969504 GCA_027497455.2 Sardinella longiceps
CCCCTACAAAGCACAGTTAGGAATAACAAGTGACTGTTTGTCTGTTTGCTTTGGAGCTGCTTGTCCCCTTTGCTGTCGCTGTGCATGTCATATGCCTTATGGCAGCTGATGTGGCATCAGAGAAGACCCATAGACTCAAAGTGTAACACTGGTTTGATGTGACTGATGTTTGTATTTCAAACTCTACAATCAGGTGTTTAGCAGCTAAACGTACTGTTCAACACGAACATGGTATCAGTGGCAGGAGGAACGAAAGAAACAATGTGTACAGCCATCTCCATTACCACCTGGGCTGAAAACTGTTCCCCATACTATTCATACAAGTGTAATTTGTATTTCCCTGGAATTGCAATTTCTACTTTATTTTTATGTAGCCTATCTTATTTATGTTTTTATTATTATCGTTCAGCTGACAATTTTCTTGCAGCCTTTCGTGCTTTTTATGTTTTATTTAGTAAGTAGCTCAGTAGCTAAGTTCAGTAGATGTCTGACATTAGAAGGCCTATTGGAATGTATGTGACAAATAAACTCATTCTTTAAGTCATGAGAGAAAGAAAGAACGCTTTGGGTGAGAGGTTGTTGATATCGAGTCTGTAAAATGATACTCCGCGGTCTTTTCTCCAGATGTCTTCCCCAGCTGCGCTCCATGGGAATCCTGGATTTGAGACCGATTACATGGCCTCCTCCCCAGCACAAAGACCAGAGAGAGATGTAGCTTGCATACGCCATACATAGCCTGCATATGGAGGGAGAGAGGACCCGGCTCACGTAACCTACAGGGCGCACACACGCTAATTCGAGAGAGAGAGAGAGAGAGAGAGAGAGAGAGAGAGAGAGAGAGAGAGAGAGAGAGAGCCTATTCAACCAAACCAATTGGGCGAGTAACCGTGTGCAGTTGGCCCCTAACGGTAAAAACGCCCCCTCTCCGTGCAAGCGATGGCAGACGGGCACCTGCGTGACATGCCGCCAGTGATTTACAGCGCGTGCTCTGAATGACATACCGGCAGAGTGAGTTGGGGGCTAAAGCGCACGCACAGTTCCTGGACAGTCTTGGATCTCTCTTGATAATAGCTAATATCATCACCACGAAATGCAAAACCCCAGAACTGGTTTCTGAACTATCTGTCTCGTCGTCTCGTCTTCCATCTCCCGCGCACTGGCACAGGGTTTGGCGAAGACAGCTCCCTGGCACTGATGCGCCGCTAACAAATGCCACGGTGTCTTCCCAAACATTGTCAAGAAGCGGAACCTAAAAAAAACACGGGCAACGAAAGGCAAGTATGAAACGGGTAATTTACGAGCGATGACACAACAACGTCCGAATGAAGACTCCTGGCTAACTTTAGAGTGATAACAAGCTGAAGTCAAGAGAGAGCCTAATCTTTTTTGGTTTGATACCGACCTCAGTTTTGATTAAAAAAAAACCTCTATTATACTTTATTTCTAGTGGAGATTCGTGATTCTGGCTGTACAAATCCAACGGCTCAAACTCCTGGACTGGGCAGCGATGGCGTGCACCATGCGCGCGGCTCCCATGACGCAACCAGCCGGTGGCCGATGATTCCATGATGCTCCTCTGGGACATGCTAAGCGCGCAGCATTGAGCTCCTCTTTTTGGCTGGTGATAAACAGCAGACGACAGTTGGACGTCTCTGTGGGCACGATAAACACCTTGAAGCGCCATCAACTCATGGTTGTGGACGGCGGTGTGGCATTTCTCTTGCCTGGATATGTTTGTGATTCTTTAGGGTCCTCAGGCGCTCGGGCCCCTTAAAACGGGTCATACCACCGGGGAATCTGCTTGCACGAACGAGTTAATTGTTGGAAACAAACGTGTAGCCTAAATGAGACCTCAGAATGATTTTATACTCTCTTAAAGTCTTGACATATGCTATGTGCCCAGAAGAAGCCGAAGACTGTTGCTCTCTGTCCGAGAACAGTATCGGTTTGTGGATTTAGCCGTGCAGCTGTGAAGAAATGTGATTTGAGAAGTTTTAATACGACGTGTTTGGAAGAGGGACTTTACATGAAAACTCGTTAGCTCTCCCCGCCTCTGTTTTAGAGGCCGAATAGCCTACGAGAGGGACTCTTTAGCGGATGCAGGGTGGAATTTAGAGTCATTTTAATTAACTCGGTTGAGTGCGCGTCCTGTGACACGCCAGAGAGTAAAAAAGCTGCGCTGTCCTGTCCTAGTTGGCCCGCGGAATGCCTTGATGTCACGGACGGATTGAGAGAAGTGGCACTCTGCTGAACAGCTAAAGTTGACAGACATTCCTAAGTGGTGGTATACATATTATGTCACTCAATCATGACTGTGTAATATCAAGCGCGGGAGACTTCGAGAAAATGAGGTATACTTTCTCATTGCAGGTGAGTTACATAATCACAAAAAAATGGCAAATTTATTGATGTTTGTTTAATTTATTTATTGATGTTCGTATTTTCATATGTAGGTTAAAATGTACTCTTGATGCTGGCTCTTTCATTTATTGTTAGACAAGTGCAGATTCATACAGCTGACTACTAGACAGCTGACTACTACTACTAGATTTTTTTTCTTTTTCTTAGTAGCTTGGCACATTTCTCCAGTCATTCTGGATTGCACAACAAGAAGTGCAAATCTGGAGACAATTTGTACAAACTGCAAATCTTAGGGGACACCTACAAAAGCACCATACTTGCCCAAAATGCTTAGTCCTTGTGTCCAAACAAATACGACAGTGAATGTGCCAAGAGCATGACAGACTATTGTTGATGACCAAGATAAAAAAAAGATAATCCTGGTTGGATCAGGTTGTATTTACTTTTATTAACCAAGGAAGGATCTTCTATTAAGCGAGGGAGGACAATGTGTGGCAATACATTTCTTTTCTTCAGTCCACTTTTTATGAAATCATAGTTTCGGACTTTTAATGTTGCCACACAGGTGCAGTCAAAATACACTTTTAATTTCGGTAGTTTGCTTAAGACACTGATTTGGCGTATAAACTGCACAACTCTGTATATACTATGCAGCTCTGTGTTTTAACACTTGTGTGTGTTTTGAACATGCAGCCTACAAGATCATTCTATTGTTTGCTATACTGTATATTAAAAGAGAATAGAGGCATTACTGTGGAAAACTATAAGAGGTTTGATAGGATTCACAGTTTCTGCAGAATTTTACAGTAGTTTGTTGCCAGGCCATGCAATTAATTAAACAACAATTAATTAAACAACAACAACACAACACAGCACAGCAGTTTTTACAAAAACGGTGTCATGATATGACAGGACGACACAGACAGTTTACACATGATAATGACTGGTTTAACACTTGATGCCAAAATGAGGTAAATCCCAAATGTTGTTGGAGGGCAGGCAAATCAACAGAGAGATCATGAATGATTTATTGGGATAGTACACCATTCATTTTGAGAAATGCCACCGGAAAGCCTCAGTGTCCTTTGGATATACTGTGGTGATACCTGGGCTCTAGGTATTGTGTCTGTATTATTGTTCCCCAATAGCATGTGTCCTGTTTTCTGTTTGGGTTTCCCAGTGTGAAGCGGCTCAGCGTGTCTTTTAGGGGCTTATCTCCCATCCAATGTCCTGATTGCATGTGTGAGAGAGGAAATTGTAATATATGTCTGCAAGGTATTGAATAAAGTGGGTGCCGTGGCTCAGTGGGCTAGAGCGTCATACCATTACTCCGGGGACCCGGGTTTGGGTCCGACCCGAGGTAATTTCCCGATCCCACCCCATCTCTCTCTCCCACTTGTTTCCTGTCCACCTCTATACTGTCCTATTCGATTAAAGGCAAAAAACCCCATAAAATATCTGGAAAAAAAAGATATTGAATAAAAAGATATGGTATCATATCTTATGTGAAAAATGCCCCAGAAAAGTGTAAGTGAGAAAGTGTGTAATGAGTATCACTAATCAGGAAGAGTGCATGAGGCATCATCACATGGTGAGACGTGCCCATGGTCCTTGCCTATTACAGGGCCCGAGCTGTCACCACTCATAAAAGAGAAGATTCCTCCAGTCCATTAGGCCTGCAGTGAAAACATGTTTGTGAGGTCGCCTTGCCACCCTCTCTGGCGTGTGTGTGTGTGTGTGTGTGTGTGTGTGTGTGTGTGTGTGTGTGTGTGTGTGTGTGTGTGTGTGTGTGTATGTGTGTGTGTGTGTGTGTGTGTGTGTGTGTGTGTGTGTGTGTGTGTGTGTGTACTCATTATGCCTTGCCACCCTCTCTGGCTTGGCCTCAGAGAAAAAGCCATAAAGTTTAAGTTGAGAAACTCTGTCTGCACAATACACTGATTTTATTTGGGTAAAATAGGTTTGCAACAGCTTCTTGTTAGAAATCAGGTAGTCTCAAATATTCTGTCGCCCTCCGGAATGAGGTATAGTGTGCTATAGTATAATTGTTTACGTTTATTTATTTTTTTCCCTGAACTGAACAAACATTTGGACCATATTACCATAACAGTGGGAAAAATGACAATGCTGATGCTGCATGATTCATGTTCTCCTGACCTTGTTTGTACACAAAACTCCCAGAGTTGTTAAGGAAGTGAGGATAAATATAGGGGCTACACACATACCATAACTTTCCATCCATTTGGGAATAATCAAAATAATAACAATACATTTTATTCATAAACACCTTTCAAAGTACCTTAGGAAATGGTAAACTCTGAGAAAAAGCAAGGAGAAGGAGTACATTGTGTAAATAGTTTATTTATTTATTTATTTATATATTTTTTGTAAATGTGTAGTTTAGAGACTGTGCACTCAGATGCATGATGAAACATCCTGTGCACACACACTATTCTTGGTTAGTTAGTATTGACAGTAGGTTAGTATTTACAGTAGGTTAGTATTTACAGTAGGTTAGTATTTACAGTAGGTTAGTATTTACAGTAGGTTAGTATTTACAGTAGGTTAGTATTTACAGTAGGTTAGTATTTACAGTAGGTTAGTATTTACAGTAGGTTAGTATTTACAGTAGGCTAGTATTTACAGTAGGTTAGTATTTACAGTAGGTTAGTATTTACAGTAGGTTAGTATTTACTGTAGGCTGTTATGGGCATTTCTGGCCATAAATGCTTCTGTTGACAGGCAGATGTCTGCTATTGTCTTTGCTCTCAGACATGTATGTATTTTATTTTCTCTTGCCATGCTTAATGATGGAGAAGTGTGCCCAGAGTGTGCCTTTACTGCCAAATGCCCTCTGTGGTGCCCCAGTGTCAGCGTCTGTGCCCCTCTATACCCACCGTGGTGTCCCTTGCCCATGGCGTCTGTGCCCCTCTATACCCACCGTGGTGTCCCTTGCCCATGGCGTCTCTGCTCTCCTACTGTATACCCGCCGTTGTCCCTGTGTCAATGTCTGTGTCTTGCCCCTCCCATTCCTGTTGTGGAATTCCTCTCTTTGCCCAACTCATGCCAGTGTTTACCCTAGTCCTGTACCCTCCTGTGCCCGCTGTAGAATCCCTGTTCCAGTGTGTGTGTCTACCCTAGTCCTGTCTCTAGTGTTTCCTGTGCCCAACCATGCCCGCTGTGGAGTTCCTGTGCCAGCGTTTGTGTCTTTGCCCTGCCATACCCGCTGTGGTGTCCCTCTCCTATGCCAGTGTCTGTGCCCAACCATGCCCGCTGTGGACTTCCTGTGCCCATGTCTATGTCTGTGCCCAACCATGGGCATGGAGTCTCTCTGCCATTGTTTGTCTTTGCCCAACCATGCCCGCTGTGGACTTCCTGTGCCCATGTCTATGTCTGTGCCCAACCATGCCCGCTGTGGTGTCCCTGTGCCCATGTCTATGTCTTTGCCCAACCATGGGCATGGAGTCTCTCTGCCATTGTTTGTCTTTGCCCAACCATGCCCGCTGTGTAGTGTCTCTACCATTGTCTAAGTCTGCCTGCATGTGTTAAGTGTTTGCTGTGCCCAGCCACGCTCGCTGTGGTGTCCCTCTGCCAGTGTTTGTCTATGCCCTCCCATACCCGCTGTGGTGTCTTTGTGTCTTCGCCCAACCTGTGTCTCTGTCTACCCTAGTCCTGTGCCCTCCCATGCCCGTTGTAGAGTCCGTGTGCCAGTCTCTTAGTCCTGTGTTTAGTGTTTCCTGTGCCCTCCTGTACCCGTTTCCTGTGCCCTTCTGTACCTGTAGAGTCCGTGTGCCAGTGTGTAGTTCTGTCTCTTGTGTTTCCTGTGCGATTCCATGCCCGTGTGATGCCCCTGTGCCAGTCTCTAGTTCTATCTCTAGTGTTTCCTGTGCCCCCCTGTGCGGTGCCTGTGTGGTGCCCGTATGCCAGTCTCTAGTTCTATCTCTAGTGTTTCCTGTGCCCCCCTGTGCGGTGCCCGTGTGGTGCCCGTATGCCAGTCTCTAGTTCTATCTCTAGTGTTTCCTGTGCCTGTGTGGTGCCTATGTGGTGCCCGTGTGCCAGTGTGTAGTTTGGTCTCTAGTGTTTCCTGTGCCCGTGTGTGTGTGTGTGTGTGTGTGTGTGTGTGTGTGTGTCTAAGTGGCGTAGAAGCCATAGGGAAGCCAGGGAGCTGTTTGCCACGGCAGTAGTCCGTGTCCGTGTGTGTGTGTGTGTGTGTGTGTGTGTATATCTGTATATCTGTATGTATGTTTGTCATGGCCGTTGTCGAGTATCGTAAATAAAAGCACTGAGCACTGAGCTGGCATGGCAGCACACTCGACATTACTGGACTTCCATGGAAGGAAGCTCCTCCAAGAACTTTTATTTGATGGTCTGGAAAAGATAGACTCACACACACGCACACACACACACACACACACACACACACACACACACACACACACACACACGCATGCACGTACACACAAACACAGTCAGCGCCACTGGTATTTCCTTTCCAATTGAATAAAAATGTGTTTTAAAAATAAACTTTCCTCGTCCTGTCAGTCGTCATATCACAAGTCAATCAGAAGCAGAGGAAATAGAATAGTGCCCCAGCGGACACACAGCACAGGGCAGGGCAGGGCAGGGCGTCCCCCTCTTAAAGGCATCCTCTTAAAGGCGTCCCCCTCTTAAAGGCATCCTCTGTTAAAGGCATCCCCCTCTTAAAGGCATCCTCTGTTAAAGGCATCCCCCTCTTAAAGGCATCCTCTAACAGTAACCTTGGAGCTTGGAGGGCATGGATGGGATACTGAAAAGTGGAGTGGGAGGAGTTTCTGATGTCTTGGCGGCGGTCTTTCTGACCAATCAGGAATGATGGACTGTAGCCTCTCTGACATCAGAAACACTTCCCAGTACTCCGAGAGCACACCATTAGTCACCAATTGTTCATGGTTGTCTCGCCCATGACATCTTAGCATGATGGAGATGGTTGCACCCCAGGTTCTGTTTTGCTTGGGTCTTCTACCTTTAAAGGAGGCAGGCATGCTAAAGCTCAGGTGTGCTAACGCTAACGCTAAGTCATGTGTAAAGGTGTAAAGCCTCCCCAAACTGGTGTGTTGCCTCTGGTGGAATCTCTTGTCTGCTAGCTAGACTGGGCTGGATGTC
>JAODXP020000015.1:12974504-12977004 GCA_027497455.2 Sardinella longiceps
ACTGAAACATGCCTACAATACTACCAGGGGTTGTATGCAAACACTCACCAGAAACTTGGAGATACTTATCATGTTTATTTAATCCATAAATTTAATCCACAACTAAGTACAGTCAAACAAAGCAAGCACAGGGTTAACTCACTGCCTGTAAGTTACTGTAGCCTATGCGATTTCGCTGTACAGCGCCATCTGCTGTTTGGGAGAATAATGCCAAAACGGCGCTTCTGTCGAATTTGGTCGTGCGGCAGGTATAAAGAGTTCGTACGAACATGTGACGTCACCGATGGCGCGCGCACCAGCAGACACGTCGAGTATGTTGCCACCTTTAATGTTCCAGGTGTGAACGGCCCTTTAGACTGTGGATATGAGTGCACTGTAGCTTATATGTTATAGAACGGACCTTTAGACTGTGGATATGAGTGCACTGTAGCCTATATGTTATAGAACGGACCTTTAGACTGTGGATATGAGTGCACTGTAGCTTATATGTTATAGAACGGACCATTAGACTGTGGATATGAGTGCGCTGTAGCCTATATGTTATAGAATTTGACTTTGCTGTCCCGCTCACTCTACTAGGCTCACACATTGAATGTAAGCATTGTTCAGTCTAGAGCGATATGAACTGAGTCTGGGTCTTACTGTTGATAGACGCTATGGCGCTAATTCCCTTATTCTGTATAATTGTGCTAATTGTACTGAAGCACAATTACCTGTATGGCGTCTGTCTGAATGCATGTTGTACAGGGTTAATGGAATAAGTGTGTGTGTGTGTGTGTGTGTGTGTGTGTGTGTGTGTGTGTGTGTGTGTGTGTGTGTGTGTGTGTGTGTGTGTGTGTGTTGTTTGAGGTTACTTAGTACTGTCTGAAGGAAAAAAGGAAGGTGGCTGATGTAACGGAGGCCAGCTAGCGCTGCTAGCTCGGTGGTAGTGTGAATCCTCATCACCCATTCCATGGGCGCTTCAACACGCTGAGTTAGAAGCTCGGGCTTTAGCTCAGTTGGTTAGAGCGTTCCACTCCCACGCCGGGAGTTTGTAGCTTACGGGGTGGCGGGTTCGAGACCCGTGTGCAGTGCGGACCGCCACCGGCTACACTGATAGCAGTCTGATAGTATAGCCCTAAAAGCAAATTAGCAGCTCATTTTACCTGAATGGGACATAAGAAATTGAAACAGAAAGTGAGTTTCTAAGCCTCATTTTTTAGTTACTGTCGTGGTAACCAAAGATTCTATTGCGGAGCGGAGTACTCTACAATCTTTGGTTTTAACTGCCAGTTCACTGTTCTGTACGTATCAAATGTTATCATTCTTCTTCCTACCAATAGCAATCAGTGCTTTTGAATACCAGGGCTACAGAAATGTAACTGTAAGGTTTATACAAGGAAGTATTTGTATCATCTTGGATTTGAACTCCGCCCTAAATAACTTTCTTTTGGGACGGTGTAGCCTATAAATATTAGATGGCCGCTGTCGTCCTAGTGTGTCTGATGGATACAGTGCTGTGTTTGACAGGCCTGGACTTAGCCCACCTCTGGCTTTCAGTCAAGCTGTCTGCAAGTGGCCTGATGCCTGACAACGTCACTCTCACTCTCTGCCTTTGATTCAAGTCTGTTCCTCGCACACTGCGACACCCCCCATACACACACTTTCTTAACTTCAAATACTGTATGGCCACTGCAGTTATAAAACATCATCATCTCTCATCCCTTGGCCATCAGCTCTCTCTCCCTCTCTCTCTCTCTCTCTCTCTCTCTCTCTCTCTCTCTCTCTCTCTCTCTCTCTCTCAATTATTTTTTTTTTCAAACATTTACATGGCAACATCACTTAAGGTAACTTTATTGGCAAGAGAAAGAAAATGAATAATAATCTCTCTCTCTCTCTCTCTCTCTCGTGTGATTTCAGTGTATTCCTTGGCCTTTGGGAACCAGAGTGAGCAGAATGTGTCAGGTACGGTGACCTATGACCCTCACGCTGGGATCGATCCTCACACCCACCTATTTCTTACACTGTCTGCTATCTGTATTCACTGGAATGCATTTCTCTATTTACTGAGAGGACTTCCCCTTGCCATACTGTATGCTGAATTAAATACAAGCAAATCTGAACCCAAAGTTCTGCAAGACTTGTAGGACTTGTCATGATATTGGCATGGGTATCTGATATGACCACAGGTGGTAGTCATTAAGGCAAATTATGGCCTATAATTAGCTTGACGAAACTTTGGAACACACACTGACGAAGGCAGGAGCCGGAACGTCTGCTTGTTTTGTCAATATTTGAAATGTGAAAATAAAAAAGCAGAAACTGAAAAACTATTCGGAGTGCGATCATCCATTTGCTTATATATGATATGATATGAAATGGATTGTCACCTTTGTCACATGGTCACAATAATCTCCTACATACTGAAGTAATGTTGCTGACTTGTATTCACCAGACGACTTTATCCAAAGCCACAGATTCCAACAGTTAGCAGCTTAGCTTAGCTTTTGGGAAATGGATC
>JAODXP020000015.1:12989504-12992004 GCA_027497455.2 Sardinella longiceps
TATAAATGAATAACTGGACACTTCGGAGGTCGTTATCCCGCTTATTTCCCGTATCTATCTATCTCTTGTATATTTGAAGAAGCGTATAAAACGTAAAAGAAATATGCAACTCAAATTTAAAAGAAGCTAACCTGTTCGGTTTGGGTACTACTTTCAGTTGAAAGTAGATCTACAAGGCTGCTTATTGTTGTTATAGTTACCATTCTGAAAGGCATTGATATGGAACGGTAATCAGTTATTAGATGAGTTATTTTTTGGAACTACTTCCAAAGTAGCCAGTTATCTGGAATTAATGGCCACCTAGCAGCCAATCAGAGAAGAGAATGGCGTTCTGAAGGGAGATAAGACTGAAATATAGACTGTCCCATCACTGCCCAACTTAAATAAGGGGGAAAGACCCCAATATGACTGAAATATAGACTGTCCCATCACTGCCCAACTTAAATAAGGGGGAAAGACCCCAATATGGACTTTGTAAAGACTTTACCTTTGATTGCCATAAAACCCTCTGTGGTGTATTAATAGGTTCTTAATTTGGAAACATGGCTCTTTAATTTCCTGTTAATCCTTTTGGTATGTAGTCTTGTAGTATTCCATGATCCTGCAATCCCACCCCAAATCCACTTAATAGCACCTTACAAAGAGGCTCAAAAACTAAGGTGCTTTGTTGTCATAGCATCTAAGAAGCTTATCACAAATGACACTGAATTTGAAGTGATTTACACTTTCCTTTGGCTAACTGATGGCCTTTGGCTGCTTGCTAGAGAAAGGTTATGACAGGACAGCTGCTTTTACTGGGGAATGAGTAGATTACTGACAGAATATTGCTGTCTGTGTTGTGGTACCTCTGCTAAAGGTATTGCTGTAGGGCCTACTATACTATCTGTGTTGGGGTACCCCTGCTAAAGGTATTGCTGTAGGGCCTACTATACTGTGTTGTGGTACCCCTGCTAAAGGTATTGCTGTAGGGCCTACTGTACTATACTGTCTGTGTTGGGGTACCCCTGCTAAAGGTATTGCTGTAGGGCCTACTATACTATACTGTCTGTGTTGGGGTACCCCTGCTAAAGGTATTGCTATAACTAGAACTTTTTCCTGACAGTTTTGTCTGTTCTTCATTTTTTTATTATTATTAACTTTTTTTTAAATTGAGCCTATAGTTTTTGTCTGTGAGTGTGTGTGTGATGACTGTTATTCTGTTCTTCATACTGTCAGGTCTGGGTGCTGCCCTCTCGGCAGGGCTTAGTTGATAAAGACATTTTAATTTCAGTGAAATTTTTTATTCCTGGTAATATAAAAGTTTAATAATAATAAATAATAAAAAATACTTGAGACTAAGGCTGTAAATGCACTCACTGAGCCGGCCTGGAGAAGTATATTTATATCATTATATATGTTTTATATAAATAACATGATAAATATAAAATACTTGAGACTAAGGCTGTAAATGCACTCACTGGCCGGCCTGGAGAAATTGAGACTGAGTGGGAAGTAATCAGTGCATCTCTGTATTCTCATCAGTGTGTGTGTGTGTGTGTGTGTGTGTGTGTGTGTGTGTGTGTGTGTGCATCTCTGTATTCTCATCAGTGATTCCATCCACTTTTAATAAGCCTTTTCCTCAACTTCCTCCGTTCACTTTAACCCTCAAGCAACCATCTAGCAGGTCAAGCTGAGATCTCTGTGTGTGTGTGTGTGTGTGTGTGTGTGTGTGTGTGTGTGTGTGTGTCTTGTGGGAAAATAAGCAAAAAACAAAAACAAGGACAGTTGTTCCATATTTTTGCTGCCTAATGAATGAGGTTATCCAGGGGCCGCGTTGTTGAGTGGTGTTGTATTGTGTTGTGTTGTGTCGTATTGTTGTGTTGTGCCGTGTCGTGTCATATTAAATTGTGTTGTATTGTAATGTGTTTTGTTGTTGTGCTGTGTCGTGTTGCGTTGTGTTATGTTGTGTTGTGTTGTACTGTACATGTATTGCATTGTGTTGTGTTGTGTTGTGTCTTGTTGAGTTGTGATGCTGTGTTGTGTTGCGTTGTGTTGTGTTGTGTTCTATGTGTATGGCATTTTGTTTATGCTGTGTTTTGCCTTGTAGTGTTGTGTTATGTTGTTGTGCCGTGTAGTGTAGTGTTGTGTTGTTGTGCCATGTGGTGTTGTGTTGTGTTGTGTTGTGTTGTATATGTTGTAGTCTGCTGCTGCGTGTAGTGTTGTGTTGTGTTGTTGTGCCATGTGGTGTTGTGTATGTTGTGCCTGTTTTGTTGTGTTGTGTTGTATATGTTGTGTTGTGTTGTGGTGTGTTGTGTTGTATATGTTGTGTTGTGGTGTGTAGTGTGTGTTGTGTTGTGTTGTGTGTGTCGTGTTGTGTTGTGTATGTGTTGTGTTGTATGTTGTTGTGTTGTGTTGTGTTGTGGTAGTGTTGTGTTGTATATGTTGTGTTGTGTTATGTGTGTGTGTGTGTTGTGTTGTATATGTTGTGTTGTGTTGTGTTGTGTTGTGTGTGTGTTGTGTT
>JAODXP020000015.1:12999504-13027004 GCA_027497455.2 Sardinella longiceps
AGGTGCGCTGCACTGGCAGTGTTCAGGCTGCAGGGCTCTGGGCTCAACTGATCACATCACGCAGGGCAGGGGGTGTTTACACCCGCACACATTACAGCTGTCCAAATACCTCTCTCTCTCTCTCTTTCTCTCTGTCTCTCTCTCTCTCTCTTTTTTCTCTCTCTCTCTCATTCTGTCTCTCTCTCTCCCTCAAACGGACACGAGGATTAATGACCCACTTCTTCAGCCAATCAGATTCAGCGAAGGCTGTTTTGCTTCCCTTTCTTTTATCTCCAACAGTTTTTGTTTGTTTGTTTATTTCTTGCTCTGTTCACTGTGTGCTCTTGTTGTTATACATTCTGTTCTGCTCTGTGCATTTCTGTCCTGGTCTGTGTCTGTCCTGGTCTGTGTCTGTCTGTCTGTCTGTCTGTCTGTTATACATTCTGTTTTACTCTATGCATTTCTGTCCTGGTCTGTGTCTGTCTGTCTGTCTGTCTGTCTGACTGTCTGTCTGTTATACATTCTATTCTGCTCTATGCATTTCTGTCCTGGTCTGTCTGTCTGTCTGTCTGACTGTCTGTCTGTCTGTCTGTCTGTCTGTCTGACTGTCTGTCTGTCTGTCTGTCTGTCTGTCTGTTATACATTCTGTTCTGCTCTATGCATTTCTGTCCTGGTCTGTGTCTGTCTTTCTTAATACAGTCTACTCAGGTCTTATTGGGGAGGACGGATTTGTGTAATAGCCAATAAAAGACATTTTTCACTTGCTTATTTACTTTTACAGTCCTCATGAATCTCTCTCCCTCTCTCTGAGATTCTCTCTCTCTCTCTCTCTCCCTCTCTCTTAGTTCTGGGAGTGTAGCGTATGTCTCTCTCTCTCTCTCTCTCTCTCTCTCTCTCTCTCTCTCTCTCTCTCTCTGGGAGTGTTGCCTATTTTCTGGCCCCAGAGTTTGGAAACTAAAAGTCATCCCATAATAATTAGAGGCGTTTACAAGGCTACCTGCATCCTACTCACTCACCACGACAACAGCCGCCCGTTTCTTTCCGTGCCAGTCGAGCTCTTGGCGATGAAATGAGGTGGCTACTGATATTGTGTGTGTGTATTTGTGTGTGTGTGTGTGTGTGTGTGTGTGTGTGTGTGTGTGTGTGTGTGCGGCTTCTGTAGTTGTTAATGGGCCTGAACACGGACCTTGCGTAGTTTCATATTTCCTGTACGTGATAGTGTCGGGGCGAAGGCCGCAGCCTTAATGGGGCTTTGTTATGAAAATGGTCAGATGGGGGTTTGACTAAACACATTGTGCTCATTGATGCTGTGCCAAGGTGACGTTAACACATGTTAAATAAGCCTCCATTCCTCCATTAACATTTCAACTGTGGCAAATGTTGGCAGGGGGGTAAATATAATTCAAACCAGAACACAAAACACATAACATACCCTCTCCTTTTCCCTCTCTGTTTTCTTGGAGTTAGAGAGTTCCATCCTACACTTTTATTCCACTAATATTACTTTCTCCACGGTTTGTCTACACCCCTCCTCTCTCTCTCTCTCTCTCTCTCTCTCTCTCTCTCTCAGGAGTATCCGTTGTTTAAGAAATATAATCCACTGGAACTTGATCTCAGCGTTCATCCTCAGGAACGCCACCTGGTTCATCGTCCAGCTCACCATGAACCCTGAGGTGCACGAGAGCAATGTGGTGAGTGGAGGCCCCGTCAGAGCCATTAGACGTGCTAGCAGCTAGGCTAATGTGTGCTGAGTGGACGCCCTGTCAGAGCCATTAGCGAAGCTGTCAGCTAGGCTAACGTGTGGTGAGTAGACGCATCTGTGAGAGCCATTAGACGTGCTAGCGGCTAGGCTAACGTGTGGTGAGTGGAGGTCCTGTCAGAGCCGTTAGCCATGCTGGCAACTAGGCTAAAGTGTGGTGAGTGGAGGCCCAGTCAGAGCCATTAGACATGTTAGCGGCTAGGCTAACGTATGGTGAGTAGAGGCCCAGTCAGAGCCATTAGACATGTTAGCGGCTAGGCTAACGTATGGTCAGTGGACACACCTGTGAGAGCCATTAGACATGCTAGTGGCTAGGCTAACGTGTGGTGAGTGGAGGCCGTGTCAGAGCCATTAGGCATGCTAGTGGCTAGGCTAACGTGTGGTGAGTGGAGGCCTAGTCAGAGCCATTAGACATGTTAGCGGCTAGGCTAACGGGTGTGAGTGGACGCCCCATCAGAGCCATTAGGCATGCTAGCGGCTAGGCTAACGTGTGGTAAGTGTACGCTCTGTCAGAGCCATTAGGCATGCTAGTGGCTAGACTAATGTAGAAACTAAGTCCTCTCAGCCCTTGGATATTGAAGCATCTACAGTAGGCCTATAATATATTTTTTTAAATTAAATAGATTTTAAAAGGCTGAGATCAGGGGGACAAAAATCCTATTCTTAGTATTTCTCTTTCTTGACCTCTCTTCCATCTCCTCCAGCTGTGGTGTCGTGTGGTCACAGCTGTATATAACTACTTCCACGTCACCAATTTCTTCTGGATGTTTGGGGAGGGCTGCTACCTGCATACGGCCATCGTGCTCACCTACTCTACAGACAAACTCCGCAAGTGGATGTTCATCTGCATTGGCTGGGGTAAGCAGAAGCACACACACTGCAGCCAGGGGTTTAAGTGGGAATAGAATAGAATAGAATAGAATAGAACAGAATAGAGTAGAATACAGTAGAATAGAAACAAGTCAAGTTTTTTAGCAGGTGTTTTTATCCAAAATGGCTCAGACTCTGTACTACTTGTGTATGGAGGAATCCAACCTGGGTCAAGCGATGGTCACTGTGACCACTGCTCCTCTGTGTCCGATTAGAATAATGGAGTATTTATGGTGTTTTGGTAGAGAGCGAGGGGCAGTTAGAATGCAGAATGTAGAATGCAGAATGTAGAATGTGGCCCAGGGGTGGAGCACACAGGAAAGGAGTCGTAAATAAACTGTCCTGCCTCAGACACACAGCGACACACGATACAGCGTTATGAACATGTGCATATTTGATTTGGGCTGGGTTGCGTTTGCTGCTTGTCTCATTAGCCTGACAATTTATGCATATGAGCTCCGCTGTGGTCCGCTAAGATCCATTCACCCCCGGAGAGTTCTGCTGGACCCGCATCTGATCTCGGGTCTCTGGACCGGCCCGTGCTTGTGTGTGTGTGTGTGTGTGTGTGTGTGTGTGTGTGTGTGTGTGTGTGTGTTGTGTGGGAGTCACACTGGGCCTGTGTTTGGGTTGGTTCTGAATGCTGGATTCCTCACACCGCAGAGACGCTCAAGTGCAAGCGGTCCTGCCCAGAAGAATGTTCTAGAAGCGGCCCAGCCCGGGCCGAGACCGACCCACGTGAGGTAAAGGTCTGGTCCCGACCCACGTGAGGTAAAGGTCTGGTCCCGACATGCACTTGGCGTCATCATCTGCAGCTGACTCTGTCACAGCTGGAGATGCTAGTGAGTTGCATTAGTGTCAGAGCTCAGTGTCGCTTACTCTTCTCCATTTTTTATTTTCCCTGAGAGGAAACCATTCATCTCTCATCACCGAGATCATCCTCATCATCCCTCAGTCTACTCGTCTTTGGCAGAAAGTATGTGAACACCGTAAATCACAGGAGAGCTTTTTCACTCAGGTCCCACTTTTGCAGATATTCTTTGTCACTCAGCCAAACATGGGAATTGTCCTGAAGCACTTATGAATTAACTGATAATAGTCACATTGTTGTACACTGGCAAATTATCATCTTTCCTTAGGTTAAACAATCTGGTTGGAATTGTTTTTAGAATAAGTAGACTTAGAAAGGTATACACTGCAAACATGCCCTCCTAAACAGAAGACAATATAACAGAGATCTAAGTATACTTAATAACAACGTTAGAACAAATGAGGTTGTTATAATTATGTACCTAAAGCTAAGGGCCTGCCATTTAAACACTATAAACTACATATAAATATAGGTATAAAAGCAATACCAAGTAAAGATTTTAATCTTGATATAAAATGAGTAACAGTAATTTGGACACTATTATTTTTGCAATGTAGTTTATAGCTACACGGTCTAACTAAGTCTTAGCCCTTAGTTAAGCTATTTCCCAACCCTACTGCCAAATGGGAACGCAACAGTTAGAATTAATGACAGATTATTGGTTAGGCCATTGTATGACGTCAAAATGGATCATAAATTTGCCAAATTGCTCCGAATAAATCCCTCTGGTATGTTTGATGAGCAAACACAAAAACATGTTTTATATTTCTTGCAGGTATTCCTCTCCCCATCATCGTGGCCTGGGCAGTTGGCAAATTATATTACGACAATGAGAAGTAAGTTTGTTTGTTTATGTGTTTGTATTAAGTGGAATTGATCTCCTTTAGTGTGCCTGAGGATATGTAAACAATGAAGAGCTCAAGTCACTCGTATTCTATTATAGAGATGGATTGGGTTCATTATTGGTCATTTACAAAAGCCCTTCACCCATAGGGTCGTAAAGCATTGATCCTGGTCTGGATGGGAGGCTGGTCTTTACCCTGTGTGTGTGTGTGTGTGTGTGTGTGTGTGTGTGTGTGTGTGTGTGTGTGTGTGTGTGTGTGTGTGTGTTGATCCTGCTCTCAATGGGAGACTGTTCAATATGCACCAAATGGGATTTTTAAGAATTATGACATCATTTTTCTTTCCCCACATTCAATATAACCCCGCTCCCACCATCACCACTACACACACACACACACACACACTCTTACACTCCCTGCTGTGTTTGCGAGACACTTGTGCTTATTAGTTTGGGTGCTGTTGTCTCTCCAAAAAGGCTTTCCAGAAATGATTTTTGTTTGTCTGTGTGTTTGGCTGTGCACTTTATTAAATGAAGGTATTATAGGCTATGGGGATTAAAGGAATCTTGATATGAAGCACAACACAGAATGGTTGATGCCCAAATCAAATAAATCAAATCAAATCCCATTTTGCTTGCAACATATAATTACTCAAAGTATTTTTTTGTGAAATACTGAGTTGTCTGACTCATTCTTCAGTTTTTCAGTGGAAATTTCCAGTGGACAAACTTTCGGGGAATAGTGAAGCTTCTTCTAACGGGATTAGTGTTCAACAGGGGGGAAAAAAACGGATTTCCTGGTATAGTGCACTTGGGATTTTAAACGAAGGCTACACATCCCCCCATTCATTATTGTCTGTCTCTCTCTGTCTGTCTGTCTGTCTGTGTTTGTGTGTGTGTGTGTGTGTGTGTGTCACGTCAGGTGCTGGTTTGGGAAGAGGGCGGGTGTGTACACAGACTACATCTACCAGGGACCTATGATCCTCGTGCTCGTGGTGAGGAACATCAGCTGTGGCTCTGAAATTATTTAATAGATTTTATCTTCATTACCAATCTCTTGTTTGTCTTCATTACCAATCTATTGTTTATCTTCATTACCAATCTCTTGTTTGTCTGTGTTATTATTGTTTCATGGCCTCAGCATTCACTTACCTTTAGTTACACACATGAGCTACAGCTCCAAATACTCTGGAGTATCCCTTTAAGAGTAACACACATGAGCTACAGCTCCAAATACTCTGGAGTATCCCTTTAAGAGTAACACACATGAGCTACAACTAAAAATACTCTGGAGTATCCCTTTAATATGGATCTGGACTATGGACTATCCCTTTAAGAGTTACACACATGAGCTACAACTGAAAATACTCTGGAGTATCCCTTTAATATGGATCTGGACTATGGACTATGCCAGGGCTATTCAATTGGCGGCCCGCGGCCCAGATGCGGCCCGGACACGGCCCAGATGCGGCCGACGTGATTCATCACCTTTAAAACTAAAATATCGTCATCAGTCTCCAAAGCTTAATATATACCTTATAATTTGCTGAATATTAATAAATAGATAATATGTCGCCAAACTACGTCAATTTAAGTGGAATTAATACATTAGGAAATTTATTTTTAAGGTATTTTCCACTGTTCATTCTCTATGGCGATTCTAAGCAAGTACATCTAATTCCGGTTTTGGCCACCAGAGGATTTTGGCGCTGTTGCGCAGCGTTTTTATTTTTTTTTTTTAAGCCGGTTTGGTCAGAGCCATAGAGAGTTTCTATACCGCTCTGGGTTTGGTCTATTGATGCAGCATTTCCTCTTATGACAACTGTACTTATATTAGAGTCCTTGCGTGTTTACGTGTTATTCTAAATTTTTCTTTTAGCCTACCTGTTGGAGTGCAAAATAAGTCCTGTAATAGGACATTTAGGGATGAATAATTCACTTTAAAAACAAAGTTATGGTATTAAAATTTGTTCTGGTAATTTAAAAATGTAATTTTTGTAAATAAATACTTTGTAGCTATTGTTAACATGCAAAGTTATTGTTAAAACAAAGCAAATATGCATTTTTAATCAATGTGTTGCGATTTTATTATTTGAAAATAGTGACCGCGAAAAGTTTGCGGCCCCTCTCAAGTTCTTGGATTCTAAATGTGGCCCCCTTGGAAAACTAATTGAATAGCCCTGGACTATGCCTTTAAGAGTTACACACATGAGCTACAGCTCCAAATACTCTGGAGTATCCCTTTAATTTGGATCTGGACTATCCCTTTAATTAGTTCCACACATGAGCTACAACTGAAAATACTCTGGACTATCCCTTTAAGAGTTACACACATGAGCTACAACTGAAAATACTCTGGAGTATCCCTTTAATATGGATCTGCAGTTGGTTGCACCAGCTGTGCGTAAGTTCCAACTTAGCTTAGTTGTAGCGTAAATTGCCCTTACAACGGACTTTAGGAGCTACTAAATTTTAACGGGTTGCACCAAGCAAATAAGTTCCAACGTAACACTAAGTTATGCACTAAGTTATGCTCGATGTTACACCATCGCAGCAGTAGGCGTAAAGCCCATCTTAAGACATTTGTTAACATGTTTATCTAATTTAAATGGCATGTAGGCTAAGTTTGACACTGTACAAATTAAGAAGAGCTGCATACGCGACCATTACACACTATTTAAATAATATTAACGGTATTTGAATCCCCTTTACGATTACTGTAAACCGTATGGGTATAACAATACAAATACTAAACATCTACCTACCGTTAGCACGCAGATGCCACAGCTTTTAATGTTGATAAAGTTAGCGGCATCAAATGAAGAGAACTGCTTGTGTTAACATGAATTTTACCTCTCAGACAACCGTTTAACCACTCCGGTAAGCTTAGAATGGTAACTGAAATATTACCTTAACACTAACTCAATAAAATAGCGACTGTACTATTAGTATTAAGTGTAATTTTATTTAATACAACACAAAAACAACTGCTAAAGAGGTTACGTTTCAACTTACACCAAAACCATGCTGCGTTCTATGAGTTGCTTCTAAATCATGTAACGGCAATATTGATTGGTTGTCAACAGTAACTATGGTGACAACCGTGACAACGTCATGTTTTGCGACAGAAATTTTGATTTAGTAGCTACTTACTACGGTGCAACATAACAAGCAATGGTGCAACCGGAGTAGAATGCAGCTTTAGTTTTAAACTAACTAGTTTCACCGTAAGGTTTACGACGTGACTTACACCAAACCTTACGATCAAACCTACGCTCAGCTGGTGCAACCGGCTGCTGGACTATGCCTTTAAAAGTTATACACATGAACTACAACTCAAAATACTCTGGAGTATCCCTTTAAGAGTTATACACATGAACTACAGCTGAAAATACTCTGGAGTATCCCTTTAAGAGTTACACACATGAGCTACAGCTCCAAATACTCTGGAGCAGGGGCGCCGCTAGGGGGGGAAAAGTTAGGATGATTCTAAGGGCCCAGTACAGACAGGGGGGCCCAGAGAAAATTTTAATATTAAAATCCTTATTTGAGGGGCCTAAAAAATTCTTTTGTCATAGGGCCCAAAATTTCTAGCAGCGCCCCTGCTCTGGAGTATCCCTTTAAGCCCCTTCATGCATTTAAGGTGCTGATCTCACAGAGCATGTACTAGCCATGGGTTACGTTCATGCATGGCTTGCTGTCTCGCTTTGCACATTACAAATAAGAGGCTTCAGTCTATGACCTGAGCTAAAGCTGTTCAGAAATGTGTGATTTGATGTGTTTGTTTTGGGGTCTCTTTTATAGATCAATTTTGTGTTCCTCTTCAACATAGTGAGGATTCTAATGACCAAACTGAGAGCCTCAACCACATCAGAGACCATTCAGTACAGGTGCAACAGCAATAATCTCTCTCTCTCTCTCTCTCTCTCTCTCTCTCTCTCTCTTCTCTCTCTCTCTCTCTCTCTCTCTCTCTCTCTCTCACACACACACACACACACACACACACACACACACACACACACACACACACACACACACACACACACACACACACATTGTTTGGTGGTATAGGTTCCCTCATGGACGTTGTTAGGTCCATTTTGGGGGGGCTCAAGCCCCCCTAAAATTCCCCCAAGCCCCCCTGATGCTGGGCAGATGATTTTCATTGTATGTAAATTACATCAATTCTTAGCGGTTATATTGCTCGCGGAGTTAACGTCAGATACGCGATCTCCGGACACCATCGGATTCAGTAAGCTCCAAGCTTTCCAATGGTACCAGTCACTAATTGCTTTGATAAACGGTCCACGAGAAAGTCAACTTTAAGTACATGTGAAATTTCTTGAACTCTCCAGCTCTGCCTGCATCCACTGAGAGCATTTTTTTCTTGTTGCAACTGATGATGAACTATGCTTCAAATTGAGCAGGAAAAATAGTCTTATCTGAAGTTTGGTAGGCTATAGTCTGATCCAGCAAATTTCTAAGCAACATATTCTCCAAAAGATAGAACTATGAAATATAATTTAGCCTGTAGTCTATGCCAGATTAGTTTGTCCCACATGCATTGATGGACATATTTATTTGCTATAGCCTAGCATATATTTTAGTAGCTATTTTATGCTCATTTTGCAGAATAAATGTTTGAGAAACTTTCACATTTGACTGTATCGTCAGATTCCCCTAGGATATGAACTAAGCTAGTTGTTACAGTGCATTAGACTGAAATAAATATGCAGCTATATTTAGAATAGAAGAGCCTACACCAGAGCCTACACTCATTTACACCAGTCATTGGTGGAGATATTTGCAAACATTTCTCTTCACAAACCAGTCTGATGAATTGATTTAGACTAATTGTGTTAATAAAAATAGCCTAAGATGTGAGATATTCTGATAAATGTCCTTCAAGTAATAAATAGTTGGCAAAAATTTTCGGCTGCGCGCTATGCGTGCGCATCACTACTATACCCCTCTGGGGCTAAGCCCCCTTGACTCTTGATCCTAGTGACGTCCATAGGTTCCCTGATTGTGGAAATTTGGTTATGGGTTGAAAGTGCTGTTGAAAACGTGTGATTCTTGTCTGCCCCAATAAGATAATGTAACAACCATAAATTCAATGAACATTTTCACCTCTCTCTCTCTTTTTATTCTTTTCTCCCTCTCTCTCTCTCTCCTTATTCTTCTTCTCTCTCTCTCTCCCTCATTCTTCTCTTCGTCTGTCTGTCTGTCTGTCTCTGGTATAGGAAGGCAGTGAAGGCCACACTGGTTCTTCTTCCTCTATTGGGCATCACCTACATGCTGTTTTTTGTGAACCCCGGAGAGGACGAGATCTCACAGATTGTCTTCATCTACTTCAACTCTTTCCTCGAGTCCTTCCAGGTCAGGGCCTAGAGGCTTAAGCCAAATAGTCCTTCCAAACTAAAGCAGTCTAATTCCACTTCATTTCTATTCAGCTCCACTACATCAGGGATTGATCCATTGACTGGTGACTTAGTGTTTTGATGTGTCAGGAGGAATTGTTTACCAAAATTAACAATTTTCAACACTGACCTTGTGCGTGACACTTTTCAGTTGTGCCATTAATTATAGAGAAAAGCAATGGAAGTTATTTTTTGGGGTGGAGAAGGTGGAGAAATATATAAAAGTAAATATGCACTGTATGTATTAATTTGTGTAGTAACACTTCCTTTTCTGCTGTATTTTGTATTTCAGGGATTCTTTGTGTCTGTGTTTTACTGCTTCCTAAACAGTGAGGTAGGCCACACACACACACACACACACACACAAACAGTGAGGTAGGCCACCCTGTGCATGATTGCATGTACAGATTCACAACTTGCTTCCTGATGCTTGAATTAATTGAAATTTAAAAAAAAAATGCCTATTACTGTACATGCTGTATCTCAGCAGTTTTTTTGTGTGTTTATATGTTTGTTGTGGAAAAATGTTACAGCCAGTAGGATTCATGCCCATCTGTCTCACATAGTTGTATTCTACACGCACACAGAGACGATAGGCACATGTTTATTCCTCTCTGCTCCTCATCTGGCTCTTGCAGGCATGATCTGGCCCACGGGCCGCCATGTGGAGACCAATGTTCTAACAGATAGCTCCCTTATCTGTGACCTTGAACAATAACTAGGGCTATGATTGATTCACAGCGGATTTCTATGAGCCATGTACATTAAAGAAATACTCCACCTTTTTATGAAATTGGGTTATTCACACAATAAGTTACATATGTGGGTAAAAACATTTATGTGTTACACATGTGGGTAAAAGCATTTTGGTCTCAGTGCATGCGTTTTCATAGTCTGGCAACCCTGATTTCCCCAATTATTTAGCTTTAGCTTAGCATAGGTGCAGGAATGTAAAGTAGCCAGATAGCAACTCTTTGGCAACATAACATTCCAGCACCTATTGCTAAGCTAAAGCTGAAATTGGAGTCACTAGACTAGGAAAAGGCATGCTTTTACCCACATATACAACTCCAGCTCAGACTGAAAAACACAGTTTCATAAAAAGCTGGACTGTTTCTTTAGCTAATCAGTAGGTCAGGTTGGTCATGTATTTCATGCATGGTTGATTGATTGATTAATGATGACATCATTTCCTCAGGTGCGCTCTGCGGCCAGGAAGCGGTGGCACAGATGGCAGGACAACCATTCCATCCGCACTCGGGTTGCCAGGGCGATGTCCATCCCAACCTCGCCAAGTCGCTTGAGTTTTCACAGCATCAAACAGTCAACTTCTGTATAAGACTCCCCAGCACACACACACACACACACACACACACACACACACACACACACTCTTTCCGCCAAGACAAGAAGCAAAGAGAAAGAGTGAGTGAGTGAATAAACGGAGAAAAAGAAAAGGGGGATACTGGGGGGGAAGTTGAAGAGCAGAATGGAGTAAGAGACCAGAGTGAGAACAGAGGGAGGTGTACACACACACACTACAGTTCACTCTTTTCTCCAGAGAGTGAGAACAGGCAGAGGTGACACTACAGTTCACTCTTTTCTCCAAGAACCTCTGAGGACTCAAGGACACCCAGTGGCCTGCCTGCTGCAGCAGCACATATCCAGGCACATCCCTACTAAGTGAGCCTCCATTGCCAGTGGTAATGCTCACTGCAGAGATGGCACGCATGCTGCTGCTGCCTCTGTGTATGAATGGCCACTTGAGATCCAGAGTCTGGAGCCATCAGTAATTACACCCTCCAGCCATTCCAACCCACCACAGGCCCATCAGGCTGAGCTTCTCCCTGGCCTAAAGGATGTGGGGGCCACCCAAGGGAGAACCAGACTGGCCGAACCTCGCTGGCCCCTTGTATAGCTAAACCCCCCACTGCAGTTATCGGACCAGACTAGCCTGGCTGCCCCCCCCCCCCCCAAAAGACTCACTGCAGTTATCGGAAGTAAGATGGCAAGCATTCCATCTATCTGGGTCAGAACTGGAAACCAAGACTGGAGCAAAAGGCCTAAAGGCCTTTGCCAGAACTCTCTCTCTCTCTCTCTCTCTTTCTCGGACCTCTCTTTCTCTCTCTCTCTCTTTCTCGGACCTCTCTCTCTCTCTCTCTATCGGACCTCTCTCTCTCTCTCTATCGGACCTCCCTCTCTCTCTCTCTCTCTCTATCGGACCTCTCTGGACTCTTCTGGACTTAGACCCTCAATGCCAGAACTCTCTTTTGGAACTCCCTGCACGTTCTCTGACATTGACAGCTTACATTTGCATGGATCAGGGCTTTTATCCAAAGCGGGCCATGCAGAGTTTGGATTTATTGGGGTCCGGTTGACAGCTCACGATTGTGTTGTTCAGCAAGCGTTCCTGCTGACCTCAGATGTGGCTCCGCATTTCTTAACTTCCATCCACAGCTTTTGGCACGTGTGTGTTTGAGAGACACGTGTGGGTTGAGAGCCCCCCTGGACATTGCTGTGCAGGTGGAATTAACTGGAAATAATTTAACTGTCCTCTCCCTCCTCCCCTATTAAAATCAATGCCTGCATTTCAGGCCAATCATCTCCATGTCAACTGAATGGCTGACCTGCAAGAAAACTGAACAACTGCCTTCAGTGTCTTACAAAGTAGAAAAATAAAAGACCAAAGCGGAAAAACCAAAGGGAAAAAGGCTCATCTTGGATGGCTTGCTGTTTGCTTAACGCTAACAGAGAACGGACACAGACTATCTCCACAACAAAACCCAAATAACAACAAACTGAAAAATGAGAAAGGGGACAGTTTGACTCTTTCTACAAAAGCAGAAAACATAGCCTACTTTTGGAAGCATATCTGTGCAGCTGTGATATACAATCATGATTCTTTATGCACCTGTGCGTCTCATTTTTGTTTGTTTTTTTTCCTCAAATTATGTTGTGTAATGTTTTGTTTTTAATTATTGCATTATGGGAACATGGATGAGGAGTGATTGAATTAAAGCTGTAAAGTGCAAAATGAAAAGCATTTGCTGAGGGATAAACCAGTTAGCTGAGAGAATAGCAGTGATTATGTGAAGCCTTAGCCCCATTAATGTTGGTCTGGAGGGCCATCTCAACGCACTGAAAAATGGCCATATCTCTGATTTCAATTGATTTTTCATTACCACCTGCACACATCAGTATTGATAACTGATTAGATGGGCTAATTAACGAGATTACAAATGTGAAGAAGCCTTCTGGTCAGATCACATCATGATGGCTACTGACTTACCTAATATGAAGGTCCAGGGAATCACTATAGGCTAAGGAAAAATATCTCACAACAGTCTAACATATCTTCTGAATCAGATGGCTATTTTCTGGCTTCTTTCAAACTGACCGCTCATTCTTCCACATTTCCAGTTAATTGCTGGACGACTACACTGGTTGAAACATCCACCACTGAGTCCACTGGCACACACATGGTGCA
Source organism: Sardinella longiceps (assembly GCA_027497455.2). NCBI lineage: Eukaryota > Metazoa > Chordata > Actinopteri > Clupeiformes > Clupeidae > Sardinella > Sardinella longiceps. Next base: position 13,012,729 of record JAODXP020000015.1, read on the forward strand.
ACAATGAATTAATTATTTCATTTTTGTCATTAATGGCTGCTATTAGATTGATCATCTCCCTCACTGTATTTTAGGCTAGGCCTACACCTTAAATGTATTCAGGTCAACTGTGGTGCAAAAGGTCGCACCATCCTTCTCACTTTCAGCTGCCCATAGGTTCAAATCTAACTTAGGCCTTCTTCTCTCTGAATGTGATAAGCTGACCGACATCGGGACAAATTTCTTTGATAACTCAACATGGCCCTGTCACAGACAGATTTTTGAATTCACCCTGAAGTTCACCCTTTATAAAATGCACTATATCAAATCTAAATCTAATTTGGCATCATGGAAATGATAAGGGAACAGTGTGTAAGATGGTTGTTTGGGACGAAGTCATCATAAAGATTTACTGATTTAGTCATTATGAGCTGAAGATGTTCATCTGAAAGAAAACGATATTTATTTTCTCTCACACCTGATGCATAAAACTGATGAGAATGTACTGCATCCTCACCATGAGTCTATTGGTAGTACAATGCACCTGCATGACCAGAATTAAACAATGTCTACTAGCGCCATCTACTGTACAAGTGGAAAAACTACTAAAGATGCACCTGCTTTATCAGAAGTTTTTATCATTCTGGTTGAAATACAGTGACAAGTCACTGGCACTATGCTTGCATATTAAAGGTCGACACTGCAACATTTATATTTCATTGCTTGGAGTTTGAGATCTATTTGGATAATAGATTATGTACAATCTCAAGACAGGGTTTGTCGACACCACTCCAGTATTGGGCCCATCTGGACAAACTTTTTGGGGCGGGCCTCAAGCAGCCCTGCTCAGTCATTGGTAGAGTGACTTGTGGGGGCGGGCCTCAAGCAGCCCTGCTCACTCATTGGTAGACATCTACAGCCCATATTACAGCAATGAAGCCATCTGCAGGAGCAGCATTATCAGTCCTCAAGTTGGCCCAATGTACATACACCCATACACACACACACACCAGCAGGGATTCTCAAGTTGGCCCGGTGTACGTACATCTACACACACACCAGCAGGGATTCTCAAGTTGGCCCGATGTACGTACACCCATACACACAGTACAGCAGGGATTCTCAAGTTGGCCTGATGTAAGCATATCCACTCAAAACACACACACCAGCAGAGATTCTCAAACTTTCTTGGGCCAGGGACTACTCATGGAGCAGAACTTTTTTCCAAGGACCCTTTTAGTCAAAACACCTAATGGTCATTTGTTCTTTAGACCTTATACTAATTCCTTTTTTTTTTTTTTTTTTTTTAAATGTATACCACAACAGTTTTACATTGCCTTTTGCAAAACTTGACCATCCAGGTGCCATTTTCTATACGGCTGCTGTAAGAAAGTGTTTTAAATTATATTCCTCTCCCCACGACTTAAGTTGATGTTTAGTAGCAAACTTTCACAGACCTCCTAGCAATTTGCTACAGACTCCAGATCCAATGCATTACTACAGCACAATAATTATATGGTCACATTCTCAGTTCTCTGGAGATAAAATAAGAGGCAACAAAGCAAATGTACACCAAAACAAGTTTAATAGCACTCTTTGAAGCGGTCCCATACATACAGAATATATATGGTTCACAGATGCAAATACATGAATGAAGAGAAACAAGATGGGAGAGCCAATGAGGCTCATGAAGACCAATCTGGCGAGATGCGCTCTATTGTTTTAATTATTTAGAGGGAAAAGAGGAAGACAGTTGAGGAGGAGAGAGGACGGGGAGGTGTGTGTGGGGAGGGGGGAGAGGGGAGGAAAATTCTTAAACGGCAAGGATGTGGGTATACCATTCTACAAAAAAAAGTAAAAATAAAAACCACAGGGACGATGACCCAGCCGCAGCCAAAGTGTGTGTGCTTTAAAAACCCATCAAATGAGTGTGTGTGTGTGTCTGGCGTTAACAGGCGTTAGACAGGAGCAACCTGGAGTATACTGGAAACAGCAGTACTCATCAGCACGGCATCACGCCACCATTAACAGCTAACCAGACCAGCAAAACTCAACAGCAGCGAGCGCAACTGCGCCTAGTGCACAAAAAATACACAAGAGAGAACATTAGTCAGGGCACAGAGGCAGCACAGGCAATACACACACACACACACACACACAAAGACACAAACAGGTGGACATGTCCTTTATGTGAAGAAACAGCTTGCATGATGGTTATACGTTAAGCTACTAACAGGTCTCCCAACTTGCGGACTGACAGATAAACATGTAATTGGTTGAGTGGTATGAGACTGGATGAGCTAGGCCTACATGTAGCAGTCTAACGTTATGCATCCAAGTTATGCATGTTTGCAAAGATGACAGTCTTTTTTTCTTTTTTTTCTACAACATAACAGCCTGAATGAATGTTTTATTTTCCTCTGATAAGCTAGTAAAGAAAAAAGGGTAAATAATGAACTTTAATAAAAGGCTTTTTTATTGACTCAAGAAGGTATTCGATTAATATGAATTAACTATACAATGGCTCAGGTAAAACAAAACAAAAAACAAAACAAAAAAGAAATATGATTTCACCAACACATCCTTAGTTCCAGAGGTGACTTGCATCAGTTACAATAAACATGGCAATGGGAGAAAGAGAGAGAGGGGAAGTCCATAGGGGACACTGAAGCAACGAGAGCAACAAAAACTTTGCTTAAAAACCATGTAGACCCAAGCAGCAATAACCTTTTATTCTGATATCCAGACCAGCAATAGTACCCAGGCCCAGGCCCGATCGATCGCATCGTGGGGACGTCCTCAATCCTATTTCCCGTCAGCTGCAAAGAGAAAGAGAGCAAGTGTGAGTGGGTGTGAGTGGACCATTGAAGGCCTGATGATCGCTACCATTTCCAAAACTACTTTGAGGGTTGTGTCTGACTAATACACTTTAAAAACGTTCCTTACCAAAAAGTCTATTTGATTACAGAGCAGAGAAACTGCTTCTGTGGTTAGAATTCAAAAAAATAAACCTTTGGCAGGAAATCCGGCAAACCGTTGAGATAAGGAGAGTTTCACAAAGGTGTTTATAGTACTGAAGGGATAGGGAAGGGACAGGAGATTTGAGCAAATGCTAGACTTCACAAAAGTGTTAAGATTTCACAAAACGCTTTAAGTTTGCTGCATCTTTTCAGCATTGAAGATGAAGACTGGCGGGGGACTTTGAAAGCTACTCCTTCGGTAACCCCCAGCATGCAGCATACTTCTAAACACCTTTGTGGAACTCAAACCAGTTCTTTTTTTTTTTGTTTGGTTCCAGAGCGTTGTCTTGGCAACAATACACATTGTCAAGTGACTGGGAGGGTGATGACGTCAGGGGGGGAAAAAGAGAAGGGAGGGGGGTTGAGTTCGAGTTTGTCCATTGTCCTGCAAACGTACCTCAAAACCACCTCAATACTCAAAGACACCACGGGGCCTGCTCCTTAGCAACCACGGGCCTGCTCCTTAGCAACCGCCAACCACAGACAGCAGGATGCCCCACTGGCCGGCTCTCGCTCTCACCACCACACTCTAACTGCTCAAACTGCACCCCAACACTCCTCTTACGGTTATACCGCATACCGGAACCAGCAGCTTGGGGGAAATAGAATTCCACATTAAGATAAATAAAGGGGTTGGTTCCACCCAAAAAAACTTAACCAAAAAAAAAAAGGAAAATAATAAAAAAGGAAAGTCATTCACATAGTTCAGTGAACTCCCATTCCCCAGTTACACACACACACAATATCATCTCAAGTCAGTCAGAATATCGGCACGTAAGTCACGACGCACATCTCGCACAAACACACACACCTCACACAAACACTCATACACACTCCTCCATTCATTACCTTGCAGTTCTTATGCACTCATGCACATCGTAGATAAAAAAAAAAAAAACAGGAGAAAGGAAAAAAGCGCACACACACTTTATACTCTCACACACAGATTACTTCACAACACATTCATGAATCATCCCTCAAAAAAAAACATATTGCCATTGATTTGCCTTCAGGTTGTTTGGACTCCAGGTCTCGCTCACTGAGGCAAGGCGGCAGATCTAGCGAAATGTGACCTGCTGGGGCTTCAGGACTTTCACTTTCTACCTTGACCGCCAATTCTTCAATTATTGATTTGGGGCTTTCAGCAGTAGACAACCGAAACCCTCTGAGGTTGTGTAATCCAACCCCTTGCCTGCCTTTTCAAAATGCTGTCGGTCACTCTGAATGCAGTCTGTAAATCAAAAAGTACTGTTGAAAGTGTTAGTACAGGACACGTCCCCGATGTCTGAGCTTACCTTGTTCTCCTCAGGACGGAGCGGTTTCATTGTCTTCCGGAGACTTGGGTCGGCTTCTCGATCTTGACCTGGACTTGGAGCCTTTGTTGGAGGCGGGAGTACGGCTTCTGGAGCGAGACTTGGACTTTGACCGTGAACGGCTTCTGGACGCGGACTTGGACTTGCTTCTCCGTGGGGTACGGGTCTTAGAGCGAGATCTGGACCGTGAGTAGGACCTGGACCTCGAGCGGCTGTAGCGGGAACGGCTCCGAGAGCGAGAACGGCTTCTGCTTCGAGAACGGCTGCGTCTGGAACGGCGGCGTGGGCTATGGCTGCGCAGAGACAAACATGCAACAAATTAGCCATAGCAAAAAGCATAACAATGAAACATTTTTCCTCCACTTACGCCCCCTTAATAAATTCTCAAACATATTTTACGGTGATGCTCACCATCAGAACCAATATTTAGACATTTAGCTAACCGCAGTTAATTTGAATCACTTGTTAGCTTATTAGCATTTCCTTGGCTTATTAGCATCGACAAGACACCAAAATGGCCACTAATGCACACGTTACATTACTGAGCCTAGAAAGCTAATGTTGCCATTAGCAAATGAGCTAACTTAGCCATTTCCTCCCTGAATGAGGAGATGGATTATAGGCTATATAGTAATTTTAACCTAAATAGACAACAATAAGCATTCAGGTAGTCCTTCTTACCTTCGGCTTCTGCGTCCATAACCTCCTCCACCACCACCACCTCCGCCGCCACCATATCGTCGTGAAGGGGGCCCTCCTCGGCGGCCATAGTGGGAATCTGGAGGGCGTCCATAGCGCGCCATCTGTACTCTCAATTCGCGCCCGTCTAGCAAAGCTCCATCCATAGCGTCCATTGCGTCTTCTGCATCCCTCTTGTCCGTAAACCGAACGAAGGCAAACCCGCGGCTCTCTTTTGTGTATCTATCACGAGGAATATACACGTCGCCAACTCGCCCGTACTTTTCGAAAACACGTCTCAGCGTTTCGGGAGATGTACGGTAAGTCAAATTATCAACTTTAAGCGAGGTCATGCCCTCCACGTCTGGCGGGGGTCGACCGTAACTCATTGTGCCGAAGAAATCAAACACAATCAAGCAGAAATACTTAACTTTAAGAACTTCAGTGGGAAATGTTTGCCTGCCCTCCTCGCGTGCAACCTCGCAAGCAAACACGCTGCGCGGTTCTTTGTAAAATGGCTGCGCTTCCGGGGTTGGACATTCTGCTGGTAGCGCTCTCTGCTGCCCCCACTGGCGCACAGGATACAGGCCTAACTAGAGCCATATTTTCTATACCGCTCTGGGCCTAACCACAGATAATAGGCTCTCTGCCTGAAAGTCTTTTACATTTACATTTATGAATTCAGAGCACTGAATGTCTTTTACATTTGTGAATTTTGCAGATGCTTTTATTCTAATTGACTGACAAAAAGAGGAAAATACCTTAAATGCCTAAATACCTTAATAGGAGTGGGATTTGCTAACAGGATTTCTAGATAGGAAGTGCACGATTGTGATCTTGTAAGCGCATAATAAGAGCAGTCCAGTTGAGAGGCACTGGGACAAGAGGTACACTTGGCAGAACTGGGTTTTCATGAGTTTCTTGAAAGTTATCTTATTTATTTTATTTTGTGTTTCATTTTATGCTTTTTTTATGTACTTGCCAAGGGACCACAGGTGCAAATTAGCATTGATGCTACAACCTGGCGCATGGCATGTTCTCCTGTGTTTCAGGATAAATGTTTATTGTGCACTGTCCCTGCTTTTACAAATAAACAGATTTTCCATTCCATTCCATAGAGAGTGCCTGCTGTTCTTAAAGTCTCGGCAAGGGTACTGTAGCCTATTCCACTAGTTTGAAACGAGAAGAGTCTGGATTGACCTGTGCAATGTGTTGGCCGTTCTAAACAGCAATCCTGGATCGGAGTGATTTTAGGTTTAAAGATGGTATAAAGGTAGACTGGAGCAGTTCCCTCAATTACGCTGTCTTTTTGAAATAGCCTGTTTTTAAAGTTTTATTGTAACACCACTGGATCCATTGTAAAATGCTGTTTTGTCTCACCATAGGCTATAGAGCAGTGTTTCTCAAACTTTTTCAGACCGAGGACCACATTGTCCAAAAAATCTTTTTTAGGTACCACCTGCCATCGCGCCCCCTCTCCAAGTCACATGCTGCGAGTAATTTACAGAGTAGGTGTAACAGGGAAAGAGAAAAGATTTTGCATTTTCTTTGTTTTCTATTTCATATAAGGAGGAGTGCAGGAGTAGTGGTGTTTATTTCACCAAAATCCCTTCTTTTCTTTATGTCAGATAGCTGGTATGGGGAGTTCTTCCATTCCTTGTGTTTGAGCGCCCTCTAGTGGCATGTAGGGTACTAACTGTATTATTCATGTTCTCTCGTCAGTCTGTTGTATGCTGACTGGGAGAGGTACGTGTTTTATGCAGGTCGATAGCAAAGCTGATATTTAAAGTGTTGTAATGTCACTTAAGTTCTTCATTTAAGCTCCTACATGACTATTATAAGGGCTTGTGAAAATAGATGTTCTGATATATTTCTTGAGTTTCTAAAGTGAATTTTGAAAGCACATGTTAGCTAAGGAGCTAGTTACACGGTTTTGTATATGAAAATGTTAGCTCACATTGTGTCTTCATGTGGAGTAGCTTGTAAATCTTAGTTTACCTCCTTTTATGTTAGGTTTGCTCCAAAAGTGAAGATTGCTGCTTCAGATGTGCATTTTGTTCTTTTATTGAAGGTAGGCTACGTACTCCCTGTACCACTCTAGGAAATATTTTGTTGTAAACAGTATGAGATCTTGCTGATGCGTTTTAAGTGCATATACTGTAGTTCTCATATAGCCTAATGCGACAAATTTCATTTTCATAGTAATTCTATTGTGTTTTCTTTCTTAACTCTTGGTGCAATGTAAACTAATAGCCTGATGCGAGACCTTTCATTTTAAAAGTAATTTTATTGTATTTTGTTTTGAACTAATATTATGTAAGTGAGTCTGTTGTATGCTGACTGGGAGAGGCAATAAAGTGCCTGTTGGAAATCATCGTCAGTGTCTTCAGTCCTTGCACCAGAACACAACGCGGTGTGGCCGGGACACCAGAGCGTTCCGGCTACATTGGTGCCGTGACCCGGATGTCATCATCCTGTCAGATCATCGCCAGAGTGATCGCCGGCGGTTGCTGCAGTAAAACACTTCAGAGACACTGTCATTAAACCAAGTACTAATAAAAGTGAAAACACTGTAACTTATGCATCTATCTAAACTAGAGTAATTTCCTAAGTTAATTTAGTTTCAGGTATTTACTAACATTTTTTTTTCAACACTGGTTAATACACTACAGTCTTGTTAAAATGGCTGAGGGTAATGATGTAAAGATGGCGTTTAACATGGATGAGGGTGCTGATGTAGTGTGTATGGGGAGGGGCAAGTTATTGCGTGAGATGGAATCAACTCCTGTTAGAGGTGCTCATGCAATAGGCACGCCTGTGCTGTCCTCCACTTACATGGTCACTGATTTACCTACACCCAGACAGCACATGCCGAGTCTTAGAGACCTACCAGGCATAGGGAGGGGTGTTAGTGCAGTCGGCCGTCCTGTATCTTCATTCACACACATGCACACTGATGAGCCCCCTAGTCCAGGGGTAAACACTGCAGACATAGGACATCTCATTACACAGTTAGCTCAGCAAATAAGGCAGAACGAGGAAAGCGAAAGTTAGCAGATAGATGGGAACAAACCATGTACACTGTCATAGAGCGCAATCCTCAGACTCACGTCTACAAAGTCAGGGACGAGAGTGGGAGAACCAAAGTTGTTCATCGTAACTTGATGCTGGATGTGAGCTTCCTGCCTATTCAAGAGCCAAGCCGTGAGCAGCTGGACGCAGGAGCCTCGGATGATGTCCAGTCTTCATCCACTGATGCCTTAGATAGTCTGGCAGTGGAAGCTTCTGATGACCGTACCCGCTCATGGATAAGCAGGACGCCTGATACTGGATCTGAGTCTGAAGAAGATGCTATTGAAATGGAGATGGATGTGTTGCCACACTCCTCTGATGTTCCTGATCAACAGGCGCGACCCCTGTCTGCAAGAGATGTGCCCAGCCCTAGTGTGCTCCCCAACTCACACCTGACTGATATTGACCTTGACCCCGACCCCTTACCTGATGTTACTGACTTAGATGACACAGGGCCCTCTGACACTATTTCACCCACCCCAGTGACTGATAGTCAGACATACACACGGGATTTAGGGCCTGGGAGACGCACACGCACTGGCAGGGTTGTTAGAGCAGTCAATCGCTTGATAGAGAACATGGCTCAGAAGCCATATAGAAGAGATCCTGTAGCAGGATCCAACAGAAGATCATTGTCCTTACTTTCATTATTTTAGACAGAAAGAAGTAGACATGAGTGATGTAGTACACCTTTATTTAGTACATACACTGAGTTAAGTCATTAATGTTCATATTAGGGTGTTATGTGCCAAGATTTTTTATGGTGTAGAAAGGCACCATATTTACTAGAAGGAATAGTCTGATTGTTCACTTCGAACTTACTTTGTAAGTGGCTGAATATGCTGTAAATAGGGAGTACAGTTCCGTGGTTTTCTTGGACAGTGTGAATATGAACATTATGCCTTGTACTGCAGGTTATCATCAGTTTACCCCTATAGTTCAGGATTTTGGTGAAATTAAAGAGGGGTGAATGTAACAGGGAAAGAGAAAAGATTTTGCATTTTCTTTGTTTTCTATTTCATATAAGGAGGAGTGCAGGAGTAGTGGTGTTTATTTCACCAAAATCCCTTCTTTTCTTTATGTCAGATAGCTGGTATGGGGAGTTCTTCCATTCCTTGTGTTTGAGCGCCCTCTAGTGGCATGTAGGGTACTAACTGTATTATTCATGTTCTCTCGTCAGTCTGTTGTATGCTGACTGGGAGAGGTACGTGTTTTATGCAGGTCGATAGCAAAGCTGATATTTAAAGTGTTGTAATGTCACTTAAGTTCTTCATTTAAGCTCCTACATGAATACTATTACAAGGGCTTGTGAAAATAGATGTTCTGATATATTTCTTGAGTTTCTAAAGTGAATTTTGAAAGCACATGTTAGCTAAGGAGCTAGTTACACGGTTTTGTATATGAAAATGTTAGCTCACATTGTGTCTTCATGTGGAGTAGCTTGTAAATCTTAGTTTACCTCCTTTTATGTTAGGTTTGCTCCAAAAGTGAAGATTGCTGCTTCAGATGTGCATTTTGTTCTTTTATTGAAGGTAGGCTACGTACTCCCGTGTACCACTCTAGGAAATATTTTGTTGTAAACAGTATGAGATCTTGCTGATGCGTTTTAAGTGCATATACTGTAGTTCTCATATAGCCTAATGCGACAAATTTCATTTTCATAGTAATTCTATTGTGTTTTCTTTCTTAACTCTTGGTGCAATGTAAACTAATAGCCTGATGCGAGACCTTTCATTTTAAAAGTAATTTTATTGTATTTTGTTTTGAACTAATATTATGTAAGTGAGTCTGTTGTATGCTGACTGGGAGAGGTTTGCTCCAAAGTGAAGATTGCTGCTTCAGATGTGCATTTTGTTCTTTTATTGAAGGCAATAAAGTGCCTGTTGGAAATCATCGTCAGTGTCTTCAGTCCTTGCACCAGAACACAACGCGGTGTGGCCGGGACACCAGAGCGTTCCGGCTACATAGGCACTTCAAATGCTTTAATAAACATTAAATTACAGGTCTGCCTCTTATATTCAGTGAACAACTAATCTTTAGCCTTCAAATAATGACACAGACTAAATTCACATATTATTATGGTAATCAACTCACGGACCACTTGAGCTTGCTTGCGGACCACCAGTGGTCCCCGGACCACACTTTGAGAACCCCTGCTATAGAGTGTATTGAAATGAATAAAACAACTTGATGCTTCAGTCTCTTGGAATCATGTTCCTAACCTTGTGTTTTGGCCCGTAGTTTTGGCACCATACAGTAGGCCGTCGTCAAAGATCATGGAATACTGAGCAAGATAAAGCATCATAATACATTTCAATGGGAGCAAACTGGAATACTTCCTGTCTGCATAAATGCATTACATCACAATAAGAAAAGATTCTTTAAAGTTCTATCAGCCAATGAGAGCTCAACTTTGTCTGCATAAAGGGGGATTTTTCCCCCTCCCCCTTGCAAAAATAGAACCAGGAACTTAACAAACGTTGAGACCTCTCGCTCCGCTTCAACCCTCTCTGCCGTCGTGGTCTTGCCTCTGTGTTGGGTTTTTTATGACCCTCAAACCCCCCCCCCCCCCCCCACTGTAACATACAGTATAGGCTACATTATAGGTTTGTGCGTTCATGCGACACTAAAATGTACATGTTGACATGCAGGGCATCAGTATTTGTGACCTGGCTAATTGTGAGTGGAGAGACAGCCGCCCCATCGAGAAGCATCTGTACTTAGCCCCATCAGCACCGTGTATTCAAAGCAAAAGAGTCTATTGGCTTCCAGTCTGGTGGTGTCACTATTCAGCTTAAAGGTTAAATTATCCGGTGTGAATTATCTGGTGTAAATCGTCTGTGGTGATTTGATCACAAGTGGCCAGTTAAAAGGAGGAATTTGGTGTAAATCAGTCAATAGCCCTGTCGTTCGGGGTACCTGAATGCAAAATGAACGAGACATTTTGATGCTATATTCAACAAACCGATTAGTAATCCTGACTGAATGAGGCATAATAAAATTAAACTGAAATTAAGTTGTTATGCATTCACTTGTTAGTTGCTGGTTCACTGCTCAGATGTTGTATCAAATCTTTTAATTATTTTTCCTAGTACTTTAACTCAAGTGATTAATCCAAAAAAAATAACTGATGGATATGGTTCTACTTTGATGGCATGTATTATAGTAGGGTCATAAACCTCACTTCCGTGACCATCTTCTGGCTGATATGTTTTGACAACTGATTTGGCTTCTATACACCATTTATAAAAAAATTAGCCCCCATGTCCCTCGCAAAAATGTCGGCATTTTTTTCTAGAGGGCCGAATCCAAAATGGCTGCACGCGTCATCTTGAAAAAGTATTAAAGAAGTATTATTTCTACCAGATCACCTACAGTCATGTATGAGTACATTATTTGTGGTAAATAGACCCTTAGAATTGTGATTCTGACATTATTTTGAGATTTCAACATCATCTTGGCCCTGAAATCCAAGATAGCCGCCATATGCTAATAAACAGAGTAGAAAAAGTAAGGAAACTTGATTTTGGCCCATTATATCTCCTCTTTAGTAAGACCAGTCTATAAAATGTTACATATCATTTTCATCGTTGATCTGTCCCCTTTACAATGAGGTGTAGCTTGCAAGGATCGGGCAATCATGGAATGAGCAACGCAGCCAAACGTGTGAGCTGTGCCAACCAAAAATGTGCCAAAATGGCCTGATATACTGTTCTGTTGGTATAGCCTTTGCTTGGAGCATTGGAGATTGTACTCTCGCACAAAACTGAGGACAAGAATAAAAAAAACATGTTGGCCATACACTTTACACTCAGTGTCAGGGCTCTCAGTAGTGCGTGGAAGATCCATAATGTTCCTCACAGTCTGTAGTGAGAGCCGGTTTTGGTACAGTTTAGTTGAGCAAATCTTGTAAGTGTCTGGCAGGAAACCTACGGTTCAGCAAAAGTGAGAAACTGGTCTTCTTGAGGTGTGGTCTATACCACTCTATATGCTGGGACACCAACCTTGGGTTGACCTATTGCACAGGCCTATCCTGAAGGAAAAAACATGCCATCTTTCCACCAGTGTTGCTGCTTAGAGAAACCACAAACCCAACATTTGCAAAACCCATGCTTAGGTGCTAATTTAGGCACACCACTGACTGGCAGTCACCTGGCAGCATTGAAGCTCAAAACAAGATGACTAGCAGCAGAACACCATTAGTGGCCATTTTGGCACATTTTTGGTTGGCACTACTCACACATTTGGCTGTGTTGCTCATTCCATGGTTACCCGATGCTTACAAGCTATACCTCATTGTAAAGGCGACGAAGCAACGATGAAAATGATATAAAACACTTTAGTGATTGGCTTGATTAAAGGGGAGATATAATGTGCTAAAGTCAAGTTTCCTTAGTTTTTGTGCTTGGTCTGTATAATCTTTCTTTTAACCAAAGCACCTAGAATGATGCATGAAGACTCTTTCTGGGGGCATCCGTGGAGTACCGGTCAGGGAGTTGGGCTGGGGACCAAAGGGTGGCCGGCTCGACTCTCGGCCGGTGCAAAGAGGAGGGTGGGGGAGTGAATGTGCAGCGCCTCCCCATGTCTGGCAACCACGGATGCGGTGCCCTTGAGCAAGGCACCTAACCCCCAAACTGCTCCCTGGGCGCTGTACTAACGGCTGCCCACTGCTCCGTGTGTGGGTGTACGCACCCTTCCCAACAACTGTGTGTGTCTGTATGCATGTATGTGTATACCCCCCGGATGGGTCAAATGCAGAGAAAGAATTTCCTTCCCGAAAGACAAAATAAACTACTGTTACTCTTACTCTGAGGCAAATTGAGCATAAGAATTATGATTTTGACATCATCGTTGCTTCCTGTCTTTAGTTCCTAGTCCTGTGCTTCCTTGTCTCCTGTGTCTCCTGGGTTGTGCCCTGATTTGGATTGTGACACCATCCAATTCAACCATTCCGTCTGTGGCTGATTGACATGGGATGGTGCTTCAGGGAAGGATGGCGTAACGTACTAGATATGCCTAGTAGTTGGCACGGAGGCAGTGTTGGCATAAGCTATCTTCAAAATGGATGAATGATTATTTATTTTTCATGTTCTTCCAATTCACTGAACAAGCTTAAGCCATGGTGCTACTCTTTTGATCAGCATTTAATGACTTGTCTTGTGAACTTGAATAGTTCCTGTTGGTGGGACGAATAGATAGGGAGTAGGGAGCTTTCTTGGCTGGGAGGGCCAACAGTTCAGTTTTGGAGAGGTTTTGTTGGAGATGGTTATCTTTCATCCATGAAGAAAAGGATATAGCTAGGTATCATTTGCATAGCAGTGGAAGGAGAAGCCATGTGAGTGTATGACTGGGCCTCATGATGTTGCATACAAGGCAAAGAGGAGGGGCCCCAGAACCAAGCCTTGGGGTACTCTTGTGTTGAGGTGGTGTGTTTGCCCTAGCCATGACATGTTGAATGATCAATCGTCCAGTTAGATAGGATAGGATTCAAATCAGGAGTGTACTTTGCCATCAATGCCCATGCTTCTGAATTTGTTAAGAAGAATGCCCTAGTCACATTCTTGCCCAGATGGTGGCCATCTTGGTTTATGGGGACTGAATGATGTCTTAATGTCATAAACCTTATGCTCAGTTTGCATTAAAAAAATGTCTCCCTGGGTCATTCTTGGTGTTTTGGTTGAAAAGTAAATTTGTATTATCAGATGGCGGCCATCTTGGATTTCAGGGCCAAGATGATGTTGAAATCTCAAAATGATGTCGGAATCACAATTCTAAGGGTCTATTTACCACAAATAATGTATTCATACATAATTGTAGTTGCTCTGGTAGAAATAATACTTCTTTAATACTTTTTCAAGATGACTCGTGCAGCCATTTTGGATTCGGCCCTCTAGAAAAAAATGCCGACATTTTTGCGAGGGACATGGGGGCTAATTTTTTTATAAATGGTCTATAGAAGCCAAAACAGTTGTCAAAACATATTAGCCAGAAGATGGTCACGGAAGTGAGGTTTATGACCCTACTATTATGTTCAATTTCAGATAGGCCCAGTAGGCTATCAAGTGAAATTAGATTAAAAAACAATGATGGCCTAGCTCCTGAATATCCAGAAAAAGAGCAGAGGGTTGGTGTTTGGAGGATCTGTCGGGGTAGGGTATAGGTGTGTCCCATTTGAGAAGAACAAAGTCAGCGATTTAACATCGGGTCTTACCAG
>JAODXP020000015.1:13032004-13034504 GCA_027497455.2 Sardinella longiceps
GTCTGACCAAAGGAGTGTCTGTTCCTGTTCCCTCTCCCCCCACGGCCCGTGCCCCCCCTCCCTCTCCCTCCCCGTCCCCATCTCCGTCCCCCTCTCTCTTCGCCGCGCTCACCCATCCCCCTCCTCACCCATCCTCAGGCCTGGCCAGCGGCAGCACCAGTAGTCTGGACAAAGCTGCCCTCTCAGAGTCCGCAGCGCTGGGCACGGACGGACACCACCCCTGCCCCCCTCTCCCTCGCTCTCCCCTCCTCGGTGCCAGCCTGTCGCCCACCCCGGGGTCAGCAGCTGCCGCGGCCGCTATGGCGGGGGGGCTCAGCCAGGGCAAGTTGGCGGAGGTGATGTCAGCGCTGATGCGGGCCCCGCCCGGGCAACACTGTTCCGCCACCACGCCCGACCTGCTGCCGCTGCTGCAGAGCGTCTGTTGCCAGGTAGCGCAGCTCCGCATGGAAGACGCCGCAGCCACAGCCGCCGCCACCGCCAGCGTCATTAAGAACGCCCACATGCCCAACGGACCGCCGTAAGTTCCCACGCATCAGCCTCCGTTTCTCAGAAGCATAGACGCTAACATAGTCGCTAGCTTAGTTAGTTGGCAATGGGAATTGCATTGCAACTAACATGGTTGCTAACTTAGTTATCAATATGCTTTTGGGAAACAGACGCATCAGGGTTGGTTTCTGTTGGCCGTAACACTTTATTTTAGGGAACACATGTTAGCCACTAATTAATGTCTGTATTAGTGAATTGTATTTCATGAATTCACAAATTTCTTATTCATAATAACATGTATTAGACCTTTGTATTAGGCCTTTATTCTATATTCTATTATCTTAATAAGGACCTTAAAATAAAGTGTTACCCTGTTGGCTTTGCGTTTTAGCTAGTTGTGTAGCGATTAACGAACATGATCCCTGATTACTTTTGTTATTATTTGCTAATGTCTCCCCTGTGGGCTGGCTGGGACTAGAGTTGGGGTTGGAAGGCCAATGGAAGACAATGGAAGTCCATTGTTTGTGTTGACAGAGAATTATGTCCAGTGTGTGTTTGTGTGTGTGTATGTGTGTGTGTTTTGATATTTATAAACTAGCTTTGTTGTCTTGTTGTCATTTTACAATAAGTGAGGAATTAATAACTTTCAGTAAAGTACTTTTGAAAGCTCACTCAATGTTCTGTTAATCAGCAGACGATCACAGAAGGGCAACACTGACCCCTTGTGGCCCGTTTATGAAGAGCATCACTGAGTGAATTATGCCTGGTCCTTCTCCTGTTAAACTTTCTCTATTTTAAGCACTAGTTTCCAATAATCTATGAATCTATGAACATCAATTAGGAGATAATAGTGATCTGATGGTAATGATAGTGTGTAAAAACACGCTCTTGTGCTTCCATTGCCTGGCCTGGCCATTCTCTTCCTACTCAATTCCGCTGGAATCTCATCTCCCTTCAGTATTCAGTCTGGGATTCCGGCCATTGGCCTCGTTCGCTCAGGATGCTTTCCATCCTGGCCAATCAGCAAACTTTGAGAATGCAATGGGAGAATATGATAGGCTATCAATCAAGGGCTGATCCAATGGTTTTGAATTGAAACATCTCCACCAAGCAGTCGTTTCTCAATAGCCTCATGCAGCGGGAAGCATCGGCTGAGTGACTGGATATGACCAAGCTTGTACTTACTGAAAGAGCTTGTGTGGCCAGTAGTGAGTTACCCCATTGGCTGACTGTAGCTGCCTCTCCCTGTCTTCAGTATCTGACTGTAGCTGTGTCTCCCTGTCTTCAGTATCTGACTGTAGCTGCCTCTCCCTGTCTTCAGTATCTGACTGTAGCTGTGTCTCCCTGTCTTCAGTATCTGACTGTAGCTGTGTCTCCCTGTCTTCAGTATCTGACTGTAGCTGTGTCTCCCTGTCTTCAGTATCTGACTGTAGCTGTCTCTCCATCTTCAGTATCTGACTGTAGCTGTGTCTCCCCATCTTCAGTATCTGACTGTAGCTGTCTCCCCATCTTCAGTATCTGACTGTAGCTGTGTCTCCCTGTCTTCAGTATCTGACTGTAGCTGTGTCTCCCTGTCTTCAGTATCTGACTGTAGCTGTGTCTCCCTGTCTCCTGTCTCTCCTGCAGGGAAGTGCACGCGTGCTGCCGTGGCCTGGAGGAGGCGCTAGAGAGGCACCTAGAGAAGATGGAGGCCCGTCTGAGGGAGCACATGGACCAGCGGCTGGACTCTCTGGAGCAGAAACTGGACTCAGTGCTGCAGCACGTGCTCCATTCAAACACAGAGCCCAGCTGATCCCTGCAGTGTCTCCTCCACACAGCTAGGTGGCACTGCTCTGTCTGCAGCACGTGCTCCAGTCCAGCAGCCAAACACAGAGCCCAGCTGAACACCAGCTGCACCAAAGACCCCCCATATCAACCCCAACACTCATCCTAACCCTCACCCTAACACTGCAGTGTCTCCTCCACACAGCTAGAGGGGGCCGGCTCTGTATGCTGCTTGAAATAAACAGACACT
>JAODXP020000015.1:13042004-13052004 GCA_027497455.2 Sardinella longiceps
TCACGGACATAGAATCTAGTAACATCAACTATTTCATGGTAATGCCACAAATTCCGCTCTCAGACCATAGTCACATAACCCTAAGTTTAAAAAAGAACAATAACTCTGGAATATCCCCCCAAAATAAAACCAAGCTATGTCCTTTGTCAACGCAATTTTACTGGGAAGAAAATAGTGTACAACAATTTCAGACTGAACTAAATAGTATTGAAACTGAAGATTTGCTATACACATTTCTATTTACAAAATTTACACAAGACAGAGAGGGTATAACTATAGCAACCGAAAACCTAACAGAAATCTTTACCTCTGTGGCAAAAAAAACACTAAAGATTAAAAAAAGGAAGAAAACATTCACTACAGAAGTAAAGAATAAGTGGTTTGATAAAGATTGTCAAATTTTAAAAACACAATTAAGAGTACTATCAAATAAAAAACATAGAGATCCCAAAGACCAAAACACACGCTCAATATACCATCATACTCTCACCAAATACAAATCACTACTAAAGCAGAAAAAGGCAATATATATGAAAGATAAATTACAAAATATTGAGGATGCAGTAGACCAGAACTATTTCTGGGACCTGTGGAACAAAATTGAAATGTCCAAAAAAACAAAACAGATTCCGTTATGTGATGAAAAAATCTGGACAGAGCATTTTGAACACCTTTACCGTCAAGACGAACTAAATCCCTTCCAAACTCAACTGATTGATAAACTACACACATTAGAGTCACAAGTAAAAAACAATTTAGACAACCTTGACAGTCCTATATCATTAATTGAACTAACCAAAAAAATTAAAAGCCTTAAAAACAAAAAAGCATGTGGACCTGACGGGATACATAACGAAATGATAAAGTGCAACAGTCCATTAATGATACAAGCAATCCTGAAACTCTTTAATATGATTCTAACAGCTGGGATATTTCCAGACTCATGGAAAGAGAATCACATTGTACCAATTTTTAAAGACGGTGATAAATTCGATCCAAACAATTATAGGGGGATTGCTCTCAGCAGCAATTTAGGAAAACTATTCTGTAATATTATTAACAAAAGAATGACTGAATTTCTTCTGGAAAATAAAGCTATTAACAACTGTCAGATAGGCTTCATGCCGGAACATAGGACAACTGATCATATTTACACATTGCAATCATTAATAGATAAATATGTTCTAAATGTTAACAAGGGGAAAATATTTGGTTGCTTTATCGATTTTAAAAAGGCCTTCGACACAGTTTGGCAAGATGGTCTCTTACTAAAATTAATCCAAAATGGTATTGGGGGTAAAATGTATGACATAATAAAAGATATATATCATAATAATAGATGTTGTGTTAAAATACATGATCGAAGGACATCATACTTTAAACAAGAAAAAGGGGTACGGCAGGGGTGCAGTCTTAGCCCACTGTTATTCAATCTATATATCAATGAATTGGCTGTAAACATTGAGCACTCTAAATTCCCAGGATTATCATTAGAGGGGAGGGAAATTAAATGCCTGCTATACGCAGATGACCTTTTACTTCTTTCTCCAACTGAAGAATCCTTACAAGACAGTCTTTCAATCCTCGAAAAATACTCACAAATTTGGAATCTAAAAATTAATACATCAAAATCCAAGATAATGATCTTTCAGAAAAAAAATCGTTCAAATGCCCTTAAATACAACTTCACTCTTGATGGGGAAAAACTCTGCCATGTAACAAACTATAATTACTTGGGTTTGACCATCTCAACATCAGGCAAATTTGATTTAGCCATGAAAGACCTAACCGACAAGGCACGCAAAGCATACTATTCTATACGAAGGACAATATATCAATACAACCCTCCCATCAGACTATGGCAAAAAATTTTCAATTCAATAATCAAGCCCATTCTTTTATATGGCAGTGAAATTTGGGGTATCAAATACCAAAATGACTATGATACATGGGACAAAAGCCCAACAGAAATATTCCATCTTGAATTCTGTAAGAACATCCTCGGCCTACACAGGCATGCCGCCAATCTAGCCTGCAGGGCAGAACTAGGAAGATACCCCTTGCTGGCAGATATATATAAAAGGGCATCCAAGTTCTACAACCATTTACTGTTAAAAAAAGATGGATGTCACTATAATGGCCTTCTACAAAGGAAGAAATACCCAGAGAGAGACCCTTACACATACTTAATAACCAAGTACAATTTAAATGAAATGAATATGACACAGGCAAAACTAAAACGGATTGAAAAAGAAACAAATGAAGAATATTACCAATATTGGCTCGAAAAAATTCAACATTCAAATAAATTAAAGTGTTTTCAAAAGATTAAAATTAATTATGAATTGGCGCCATACCTAACAGAAATAAAAGACTTCAAACAAAGTAAAATGATGGCATCATACAGGATAAGTGACCACTCATTAGCCATTGAGGTAGGGAGACACAGGCAAACGTGGCTACCACAAGAAGAGAGATTATGTCTACATTGTAACGAGGGAGCAGTGGAAGATGAGGCACATTTCCTAACGGAGTGTAGTAAATACACCTCCCTTAGAGAAAACTTTTTTCAAAAATTTGAAGTAATCATACCCGATTTCCAAAAGCTAAGCAATGAGGAAAAAATGCCCTATTTGTTGGGGGAGCATAGGAAATGTATACCCCTCGCCGCACAATACCTGGTAGAATGCCATAATATGAGGACGTGAGCAATCCATGGGGTTGTGTTTATTTATTATTACACAAGTTAGCATGCTGACAATATCTACTGAACTAGATACAACTCTTTAGTATCATATTACTATATTATTACATAAGTTTCCTTTTTTTAGCCAACACTATTTAGATCTCTCTAGGTTTTCTTTTTGTTGTCAATTCTGTTTTTTATTAGTTTTTTTTTTGTTGTTGTTGTTTGTTTGTTTATTCTGTTTGTTTGTACTGTTGATTGCTTTGGCAATACGAATTCCCTTTTGTCATGCCAATAAAGCACCCTTGAATCTGAATCTGAATCTGAATCTGATTCCAAGGTGCATTCTATAGAACCGTATCCAAGGAGATGCATTGATCAACTCCAACTGCAATGGAACATCCGGTTAAATAATTATGCATGTCCATGGAACCAGAGGGTTCAAGCGGAGCACTGTTATGTTTAAAGATCTTTGATGTAGCCACACGCACTGTGTGTGTGTGTGGTTAGTGTTTATGATGACAGTCTTCTGTTTGGTACATCTGTTGTTTTACTGACAAAATGAACATGTACTGTTGTGCATGATGTATTTATTCACATTCACCATCACCACACACTATCAGACTATGGACAAAAGGCCAATCAAAATTGATTTCTCTCTCTCTCTCTCTCTCTCTCTCTCTCTCTCTCTCTCTCTCTCTCTCTCTCTTCTCTCTCTCTCTCACACACACACACACACACACACACACACACACACACACACACACACACACACACACACAACCCTTCAGGTGTTATGAAATAAATTTGTCCTCTACACACTCTAACACCCACTGTAAATCATCCCTGTATTCATTTGTTTAGCCAGCCTCAGATTTGTGCCTCAGGCTTTAGTGGCTGCAATCTCATCACAGCAGCACAAATGTGAAATAATGATGGTGCCGGTGGTGGCTATGCTTGTGTTATGCTTGTGTTATGGTTGTGTTATGGTTGTGTTATGCTTGTGTTATGGTTGTGTTATGGTTGTGCTATGGTTGTGTTATGGTTGTGTTATGGTCGGGGTGTTTGGTTTGACTTGGGTTTGGTTACGTTTGTTTAATTTCTTTTTTTTTTTTCTTTTCCTAAAGTCAATTAGGAAAATGATGTCACAGAATCAAGACTGTAAAACATGTTTATGCCCATATATTTTACAGCTGACTTATTCTCCTTATTAATTCAACTCAACATATTATGGTCAATTGACAATCACTATCACCAACAAAAGTTTCAACACACATAGCAACAAGGTTGCTAAGACACAGCATTCGTCATGAGTGAATCTTTTAAATAATATGTGCACGTCAAGTCTGGGCTTTGTTGGTTTTCATTAAGTCAAGGCTGAGCGCTTAAGAGAATGATCCCTGGCCTCGACAGTGTGTCTCTCTCTCTGTGTGTGTGTGTGTGTGTGTGTTTTTGGCCTGGCCACACACACACACAGGGGATATGCTCTAGGGGCTCTACTACAACTTGGTGTTGGGTGTGTGTGGTCTATTACCTCACATAGACCCAGTCACCCTATTGCTCATATTTACTAGCATTTATATCACACACACACACACACACACACACACACACACACACACGGAGCTGACAAGCTTTTTTTTGTCTCACACACACACACACTGACACGCTTATCACACACACACACACACACACACACACACACACACACAGACAGGGAAGTTTATATACATTTTTGTGTGTGCTACACACACACACACAGGCACACATGTGGGGAGTTTACATGCCTTATGCTTCAAAATTAATAGTCTGCGGTTGAAACGTGTTGACATGTTATGTAACCTTTTGGGCGTGCATGTTGTTGAGAGAGAATATACTGAGGGATTTTTAGGGAAATAATTCTTGAGTTTGACCAATAGAGGGCAGCACAGTCGCTGTGGACATGCTTGATATGAGTGTATTTGGGCACAGCTCTGCTTTATATGACTATGACTTTATAACTATGCAATTAATCCAGTACAGCCCGTACTTTGTGCTATAAACATGTGATAGAGTGTGAATCATCCTGTACTTTGGGCTATAAACATGTGATAGAGTGTGAATCACACTGACAAACACAATCATGAGACATTACAAGTGCTTATGGGTAAATTCTGGCCAGGATCAAACTTTTTGTAGCCTAGATAAAGTGAAACTGCCCACAGAAAGTGGCCTAATAAAAGTTTTCTTTTGATACCAAAAGGAATTCTTTTTGACCTCTTGACTCTATCCAGAGCGGCTCTGAAAACACAATAGGAATCAAACCATGACTGTCTGGTTGTTTGTGTGTGTGTGTGTGTGTGTGTGACCTCTTGCTCCTCTGTGTGTGTGTGTGTGTGTGTGTGTGTGTGTGTGTGTGTGTGTGTGTGTGTGATATAAATGCTTTTTGACCTCTTGACTCTATCCAGAACGGCTCTGAAAACACAATAGGAATCAAACCATGACTGTCTGGTTGTTTGTGTGTGTGTGTGTGTGTGTGTGTGTGTGTGTGTGTGTGTGTGTGTGTGTGTCGCGTGGGACCATGTGGTGGACATGTACAGTAGATGACCTCTCGACTCTATCCAGAGCGGCTCTGAAAACACAATAGGAATCAAATCATGGCTGTGTGGTTGTTTGGGATCAATCCTGTCTGCCGCTTCAGTACCCCCACACAGACTTCACTAAATGCAGCGGTGGACATGTACGGTAGGATGCTATGTAATCAGCGGTGGACATGTACGGTAGGATGCTATGTAATCATGGCTCAATAGTATTTTTGGCCATTGAAGTACCTTGAAGGCAACACTGCTTGGAAGGAGCCGTTGAGGGCAAAAAAGACCTAAGACCAAAAGAGAGCACATTGCGGTCTTTTTTTTTCTTATATATATAGGCCTATATATATACATTATTGCATACTATAGGCCTATATATATACATTATTGCATACTATAGGCCTATATACATTATGGCATACTATAGGACTATATATATACATTATGGCACACTATAGGCCTATATATATACATTATGGCACACTATAGGACTATATATATACATTATTGCATACTATAGACCTATATATATATATACATTATTGCATACTATATGCCTATATATATATATATACATTATTGCATACTATAGGCCTATATATATACATACATTATGTCATACTATAGGCCTATATATATATATACATTATGGCATACTATAGGCCTATATATATACATTATTGCATACTATAGGCCTATATATATATACATTATTGCATACTATAGGCCTATATATATACATTATTGCATACTATAGACCTATATATATATATACATTATTGCATACTATATGCCTATATATATATATATACATTATTGCATACTATAGGCCTATATACGGATACGGGTACGCTGGCAAGTATGCCGCTCCGTCTGGCTTCTTGTTTTTGTTTAATGTTTTTATAATTTAATTTATTTTACGTCATGTCTCGTCCTATTGTGTCCTCGTTTGTCTTTATGAAAGTATTCTCTACGTTTTCATGTTTTTCCGTAATGTTTTCGTTGAGTATTTTTTAAGTTTTGTCACTTGAACATGGAGGGTCCTTACCTCACTCACGTCAGATGTAGCGCTACGCGCGTTCATCTGATATTCAGCGATAGACGAATTATTTCAGGAGCCAGAAATCCTTGAATCTAACTGGGCAAACGGCTTGTCCATCAATTTAATTGACGTACACTGCAGCCAACCACATCGAAACCAACCGAAGACGCACGTTACGTTTGTTGGATTGGTTGGATTCAAAACAGTTGCTTCTTCGCTACGTCACACCCTCTACAGCAGCCAGCGGCCCTGATTGGTCCGGTTAGAGAATAATGGCTTGAAATCTCTCTGATGGGCTTCAACATCAGATCGTTGCGCGGAAGTGCCTTACGAAAGTTACGTAGCGCATGATCTGACGTGAGTGAGGTAAGCAGGGTCCTGCCTGCCGACAAACATCGGGCAAGAAGGAAAGGCTACAGGCGGTTGTGCAGCTCCATCAGCAACTGAGGGTTGAAGGAGATCTTGGGCTGACGTCTCTCCAACACAGCCACCAGTTCAGGTCAGCTAACTGTTTTCGAGCGCAGCTCACTTCAACGAACGGCATGAAACATCTCAGAAGTAACATCGATAGTGCATCTCATCTTTGTCATCACTGAGATCAACTCTGGACTATGCCTTGAACGTTGTCGGTAGGCCTACGTTTAGGCTACCTTCGGATGTGCTGTTGGCTGACTTGTTGGATGGATCATCGAGCCTAGCCTACACCCCCTCCCCGTCTCTGATTGCAACCATGAGCGCAGACGAGCTGATGCCTCACTACCACACACTGACTGATGGACTTTTTGATGTTTTGTCTACGTCTTTTGTGTTGTCTTCGTCCAAGCGCTTTGAGTGGCCGTACGGTCGATAAATGCGCTATATAAATAAATTTTACTTACTTACTTACTTACTATATATATACATTATTGCATACTATAGGCCTATATATATACATTATTGCATACTATAGGCCTATATATATATATACATTATTGCATACTATAGGCCTATATATATACATATATATATATACATTATTGCATACTATAGGCCTGCTATATATACTGTATGCAGAGGAGTGGTGTACAAGTTAGCATGTTTCTTACTCCATCACTTAGCCTGTAAAGCTACATCCATGTTTCCTGGTGCCGTGCGTCCCAGGGCGTATTTCCTGGTGCCGTGCGTCCCAGGGCGTGTTTCCTGGTGCCCTGCGTCCCAGGGCGTATTCACTCTCTGCCGTCCGTAAGCATTCCTCAGCCTTGACCACTGAGTGACTGAGCTGTTAGGACATCCATACCAGAGATCATCAACAGCGGCTCAGATCGATTGGCCGTGGCTTTTGCACGAAAGCGTTCATCATCGATTTCTTACTGATCCTCCCAACATTTCTACAGTTACTCTGGTCCCATGCGACGCACACACACACACACACACACAAACACACACACACACACACACACACAAACACACACATCATCTATTCCTTACTGATCCTCCCACATTTCTACAGTTACACTGGTCCCATGCGACGTGCCCTTCCTCTCCCTCACTCTCTCTCTCACACACACACACACAGTCACAAAAGTGTGTGAAACAAATGTGTCTGCCTCACATTCATGACAACGCAGCGTCTGCTTCATCTTTTACGGCCGCCTTTGGAGCGGGTGGGGTGTGTTGTGTGTGTGTTGTGTGTGTGTTGTGCATTTGGGTGGGCCAGGTGGGGTTAGGGCCAAGCCTGGGTGTGCTTCATTGTTCTCTCATTGTTTGAGTCTATGCCACCTGGCCATCACCCTCCTACACTACATACACACACACACACACACTACAGACACACACACACACACACACACACACAAACACACTCATACGCACACACCCTTACAGACACACAAACACACTCACACACACACACACACAAACTTACAGACACACATACACACACACACACACACTCACACACTTACAGACACACATACACACGCACACACTCACACACTTACAGACACACACAGTGGGACTCATTATTCTCCTTGTTACAGACACCCTCAGAGGAAGTGACCCGTGCTGAAACACTGGCACTGGTTGGTCATGACCTCATTTCCTGTGTGAGAGAGAGCGAGCCCCCACGGGATTGTGGGAGTTGTCTGATTTTTTTCATTGGAAACGTTCAGGATGTGAAATGGACTAAAAATCTCGTAAAAGTCATAAAAGTCGGCACACGCTAATTAAAAACAACATTTTAAACATCTCTTTAATCCCTTTCTGAAATTGTCGTCAAAAAAATTGAAAACAAAAACATAAACATCCAAAGAGTTCACATAAGATAATAAAAATTACATACTCTCATAAAACCAAGAAACAAATGTTTTCACATAATGCAATTCACACACACACAGACACACACAGACACACACACACACACACACACTCCCACACACGCACGCACACACACACACACATGCACACACACACTCTCTCTCTAACATACACACACACACACACATGTTCAGAAAAGCTAATGCACAATGTCCTTCCACCCACTTTGCCTTTGTATCTATGTCTGACAAACAGACACACAGACAGACAAACAGAGACAGACAGACAGACAGACAGACTGTACAGATGGCTGATGAGAGTCTTAAAAACCAAAGTGATCTCAGTCGAGTGGGTGGACTACATGGAACAGCATCTACATGATACATGATACAGAGACACACAGAGAGAGAGAGAGAGAGAGAGAGAGAGAGAGAGAGAGAGAGAGAGAGAGCAGAGAGACAGAGAAGTAGGGCAAATACAAAAGACAAACCAAGCGGACACCTAGAGCATGACTGGACCAATGATGGTGGTTGTGCTGATGATGATGATGAGGGGCGGACACCTCGTTCTTAAATGTTCCACGTTCTAAGTGCTATGCGTTCTAAAGAGGGTATGTCTATCTCCAGTCAGAAACCCTCTGTCAAGGTCCGTGGAGTGAGCCTGAGCACGAATAACAAGCTCATTGGTTGTTTGTGTTGGTGTGGGTGGGGCGACGGGGTCAAGGTTCAACCTCATCAGGGATGACGGTAACCATGACGTCCTCGTTGCCGCGACGCACCACCATCTTCAGAGACTCGTCCCGCCTGATGGCCATGCTGACGTCGTTGGCCGAGGAGACGCGCTGACCGTTGATGGAGATGATGACATCACTCTCCTGCAAGCCGCCACTGTGAAAAATACAAACCACAGGTGAGTGAGTGTGTGAGCTGACAGGTAAGACTCAGGTGTGCAGACAGTTAGACACACAGGTAAGATTGAGGTGTGTGTGAGCTGACAGGTAAGACTCAGGTGTGCAGACGGCAGATGGCTCCGCTCATCTCGCTGCTCTACGTCATGTTTGACCGTTACTAATTGGAATGCATTGAACACAGAGCACCGCTCCACGACGCTCCGCTTGCTTGTAAAATCAGCGTTAGTGTGACAGGGAGGTGCTATCACTAAGCAGCTTGTGCTTCAGTCTCAGCTTACGAAGTGCAGTTCAGTTCCCACACCAGAGTGGGATTATAGACACCACCCACACTGGAGGCCGCACACACACACACACACACACACACACACACACACAGCACAGCATAATGTAGCTCTCAGCGGCGGTGGTTAGATAATTGTCTCTGGTTAGAGTGCCATGTATGAGACTTATGTGTTTAACTAGGAGCCGCCAATGAATATAACTTCATTTCCTCGCTT
>JAODXP020000015.1:13057004-13062004 GCA_027497455.2 Sardinella longiceps
CTGCACATGCTTGACTGTGCTTCCGTCTGACTAAAATAAACGAGTGGAGAGAGAGAGGAGTGTGTGGAAAACAAGAGGAATAGGAGACGCCGTGTCGTGTCCCAAAGAAGGCCTCTCTTACACCCTAGGGAGGCAAAAATACCCCCTTCAGCCACCAGTCAGCCAGCCATGCATTCAGGGCATAAATCACTCGCCAGGGGCATAATCACAGGGCATAAATCACACACACACACGTGTGTACACATATATCTGTCATATCTTTAATATCATATGCATTAAACATTCTGTGTGTGTGTATACTGTAAATATACATTTATAAACAATAATCTTGGGAGTCATGGCGACAGACAGTCCCAAATGACGGTGGGAAACATACATTACTGCGTCCAGTAAATCTTGAAGAGCTTAAATAGATAGAACACGATACGTGAGCTCAGTTTCAACGGCGTCTTGTGGGACGTGTGTGGAGGAGGCACCGTAAGGAACGACATTCAGAGGAAACGTCTTCTGCTTGGAGTGAGTGAGAGCGGTAGCAATGTTACAGCCTTATAGGACCACTTAAGATACTAAACTACTCTTATGTTTGATCAATATTACATTGGTTTCATCAAATCACTGTTCAATGTGTGTTAGGGTTTGATGAACCAGTGGTAGAGTAACTACAGCTAAAATGCTGAAGCCATACAGTATAAATACCCCTATACATGCTAGACTACCGTTCAATGTTTTTGATAGATAAAATGTTTAATAAAGATTACTGATAAATTCGGGTTTGGTGGATCAATGCTAAGTTAAAAACATTGAGGAAATGAGCTAAACCTGAGAGCTAGACCTGAGCCACTGCCCTGAGTTCCTGCAGTGCAATAAAGATACATTGTGTTGTTATTGTTATTGTGTTGTTATTGTTATTGTGTTGTTATTGTTATTGTGTTGTTATTGTTATTGTGTTGTTATTGTTATCATTAGAACGAAATAAAAGAAACCTCTTCAGAACTGTCTGCCTAAAGTCCTTCTCAGACGTGTACCACTGTGCAATGAATCATGGGATATGGATGTGGATGTGGGGTTCACCCAGTGGCGTCTGTGTGAGGGGCGACCTATGATCAAGCTGCGCGCCCCAAACGCCAGACTCATGCTTAGGAGTGGGAGTGGGAGTGGGCGGGAAACCAGCAGTTACATTCCGGAATGCTCCGCTTCCTTTTCAAAGACTAAAATATGCCCAGATTATGGCCCAGAGTTTTCCAGTCGCCCAGAATCTTTTAGTTCAGTTTGGGATGTTTCTGATGGGAAATGACTCCCCAAAACTCCACGAGGGTTTGTTTAGAAAACCCACAAGATTATCACCTTTGGGTGAAACAGCGTCTCGGCCACTTTTGTTCCTGATGGTTTTGGCGGTGAAGTCCTTCTGATGACCGCTCTGGTCATCTGGTTTTTCCTCAGATCTTTCAAAGGCTGCTATCTATGCGTGGGATGAGGCTGGGCTCGTGGGATGTAATGGCTACTGTTGGTTAATGTGAACTTTTCCACCGCTGTCGCAATGATATTTTGAGCCTAGGGGGGACAGACAGACACTTTCTTTTGGAAAACATGACTAAGAAATCCCTAGGGACCCACAGCAGTGTGTGCTGGAAGTGTAGATACGAGAGATTCACACTGGCATCTGGTTGAGGTGGGCAGTGGGTATTGAGGTGGGCAGTGGGCACAATGGCTCCCTTGGGACCCACAGCAGTGTGTGCTGGAAGTGTAGATACGAGAGATACACACTGGCATCTGTTTGAGGTGAGCAGTGGGTATTGAGGTGGGCAGTGGGTATTGAGGTGGGCAGAGGACACAATGGCTCCCTAGGGACCCACAGCAGTGTGTGCTGGGAGTGAAGATACGGGAGATACACACTGGCATCTGTTTGAGGTGGGCAGTGGGCACAATGGCTGCTGCCCACACAATAGTCTCCTGGCGCTCCAGGGTCTGAATGTCTATATAGTGGACCTGATACTGACTAGCAGGTTGTGTTTACACTGGCAGGTCTATAGGGCCCTGGATGCCTGGGCTGCTCAGAGTCATGGCAATGGAGCCTATCCACACCCATGGACACAATGATAAGGAGAGATGAGGACAGAGAGGAATTATTTGGGTCAAACAAGAGAAAGATTGAGTGTGTGTGTGTGTGTGTGTGTGTGTGTGTGTGTGTGTGTGTGTACAGCAGTGTGTGTTTATGTGTATCTGGGAAAACATCTAACTAAAAATCCAGTCATCACCACTGGATGGTAAGATGTGGTGGCACCTTTAGCCTACTAAGCTCATTGTGGCTTTAGCCTCTCCATGTTTGTCCACATAGCCTGTGCAGTGATTATGTTTTATATTTAAGCCTGGAGCTGGCCATGTTTGTCCACATAGCCTGTGCAGTGATTATGTTTTATATTTAAGCCTGGAGCTGGCCATGTTTGTCCACATAGCCTGTGCAGTGATTATGTTTTATATTTAAGCCTGGAGCTGGCCATGTTTGTCCACATAGCCTGTGCTTATGTTTTATATTTATGCCTAGAGGTGGCCATGCTGGTCACTACACTCTGGCTGTCTCAGGGCCACAGGAAGTTTGGCTGGACAGGAAGTTTGGCTGAATCACTTCCAAGGGGCTCTTTATTGCAAGCTGTTACAAAAACACTCCGTAGAATTCCTCCAAAAACACGGAACCTCTCAGAAGCTTTATGATAAAGTTTCTATATAGTAAGCTTTAAAGTTTCTTTAAAGTAAACTGCCAGATGCTCCATGCTAAAGTTTCTGTAAAGTAAACTGTCAGATGCTTTAGTCTATGTTAAATGTTATTTAAGTTGTCAGATGCTGTGTGTTAAAGTTGCTTTAAAGAAAGTTGTCAGATGCTGTATGTTAAAGTTGCTTTAAAGAAAGTTGTCAGATGCTGTATGATAAAGTTGCTTTAAAGAAAGTTGTCAGATGCTGTATGTTAAAGTTGCTTTAAAGAAAGTTGTCAGATGCTGTATGTTAAAGTTGCTTTAAAGAAAGTTGGTCAGATGCTGTGTGTTAGAGTTGCTTTAATGAAACTGGTCAGATGCTGTGTGTTAGAGTTGCTTTAATGAAACTGGTCAGATGCTGTACATGTCAAATGTGGGACAACTGGGAATGCTGATAACAGCACTTTGGAACTGAGCTAAGGGACACATCTCTCCATAGGTGTGAGAATGTATGTGTCAGCGCACTCCCCTTGCACTTTCCACATCAAACACACACACACACACACACACACACACACACACGCATGCGCACACACACCCTGACACACCCACACGCTCACATACACACAGTGTGTCATTGTAACCCTCCTCTAGCCCTAGTCAGCGTTTATTTTTGGGCCGCACACACACACACACACACACACACACACACACACACACACACACACACACACACACACACACACACACACATACAACACACACACACACACACACACACACACACACACACACACACACACACACACACACACACACACACACACACACACACACACACACACACACAGAGGCTAGTGCTGGTGTCTGCTTTCTTCCACAATGCAACACAAACAAAATCAGACACCGACCACCCCTGTGCCTCCCTGCCATCAAAAAATCGATGCCTCTGGACTCCGAAGTCCAGCTGGGCTTAGCACCTTTTTTATCTGTGTGTGTGTGTGTGTGTGTGTGTGTGTGTGTGTGTGTGTGTGTGTGTGTGTGTGTGTGTGTGTGTGTGTGTGTGTGTGTGTGTGTGCGCGTGCAGCTGGGCTGGGCTTAGCACCTTTTCTACTCAGCCGGGAACAATTACAGCGTGTCAGAGGGAAGCTAAGCCTGCTGCTGGCTCTGCTAGCGATGCTATTGCTGGATGCTGTTGACCTTTGCCAACCAGCCATTAGCATTCAGTCAGATAGAACCGCCAACATGACACACACACACACACACACACACACACACACACACACACATTAGCATTCAGTCAGATAGAACCGCCAGCTTGGGGACACAAGCCAGCGCTGGATGGCCAGCCGCCGCTGGAGGCTAAGACTCCATTAGCATTTGTTGTCAAACTGTGGCTGTGTGTATTGGGCAATCTGAATCTGGTGATATCTGAAAAACTGGTGATATATGAGTCTAAAAGATAACAATTTGAAATAAAAAAAAGTTTCTTGAGATTCAATGACACATGCCAAGGTAGAAGTGGGAAGCATTTGACCATGGGTCTTTAGGAATGAATTTTAAGATGTGATGTTTTTAGATGTGACCAAGGCTGAAACTAAATTGTACACTATGGATATAAAGTCAATGTAGGCCATCTGAACTATCAACTTTTAGATTAAATGCTTTTAAAAAACAAGTGCAAACACATCCTAACAGGCAGACACCCAGCCAGATCTGGCCCTGCTGTGGCCCAAACTCGCCTGACTATTTTCATGGCCACAGGTCAATCTCTCTCAGGGATGAATCTGAAACAGGATGAGGTAGACAATATGGATGCCAAGGAATCTGCCGCCGGCTCACAGGGAGTGTGGAGAGCAGCTCTCTAAGCCTCCACTCGGCAAGGTTGCCATAGCGGCATGTTTGATTGACAGTGCAGCTGTGGGCAGTGATGGATTCTGATTCTGGGCCAGCATTCTAAAGCAGCAGGATGGATTCTGATTGGGCCAGCAGCATTCTAAAGCAGCAGCAGGTCTCTGCTTGTTTGTTTATCTTTCCTGTCACGTCTCTGTGGCAGGAGTCTGGACCTGCCAAGCATGACCATATAAGACCGAGAGAGAGATGGACACACTGGCATACAGAGAGATGGACAGACTGGCATACACAGACCTTGTAGATAGGCCTGTTCAAGCTAACACTCATCTGAATCATCTATGATCTGAAAACAAGGCTTGATGTCTAAAAAAAAAACAAAACTTGTTGTTTAAAGTTTAATTATAATTTTAAATTAGTAGATAATATGATGTCTATTTATATTGCAAAGGCTGTTTGTCT
>JAODXP020000015.1:13077004-13082004 GCA_027497455.2 Sardinella longiceps
GAAAAGAAGAACGGAAGGAGAGTAGAGGAAAGAAGAGGAGAGGAGGGAGAAGAGAAGAAAGTTGAGGAAAAGAGAGTAGAAAGGAAAGGAGAGAAAAGAAGAAGAGAGGAGAATGGAGGAGAGGATAGCATAGAGGAGAGGAGGGGAAAGAGGAGAGATGAAGAGAAGATAAACAAGGACATGAAGGGAGAGGGAGGGAGGAGGGGTGAGAGGAGGAGAAGAGAAGAGAAGAGGAAGGGAAGAACAGAATAGAGATGAAAAGATGTAAGAAGAGCGGAGTGATATTGTAAGGGTTGATAGACCATCTGGATTGTTCCCTTTTATAAATCCGTTCCCTGAAACCAATTTCCACTCCCAACACAAACAGAGAGAGAGAGAGAAAGAGAGAGACGAGAGATGGAAAAGTGATAACACAAACAGAGAGAGAGAGAGAGAGAGAGAGAGAGAAAGAGAGAGACGAGAGATGGAAAAGTGATAACACGTTCCAGAGGAGACCTTTGAGTTGCACCTCAGTGTTTCACTTCAAGCGCATTCCAGGGAGGAAAAAACATAAAGCGTTAAATCTAATCTCAAATCTCAATCTCTCTCCACCGAGCCAAGTGCAGCCCTGCCTAAACTCTCTGATCTGATTCAAAGTAGCGATCAGATACTGGATGCAGGCGGTGGGGTGTGTGTGTGTGTGTGTGTGTGTGTGTGTGTGTGTGTGTGTGTGTAGGCTGTGGGGTTGTGGTTTTGGATGGGCTTAACTCTGTGATCTGATTCAAAGTAGCGATCAGATACTGCATGGATGCAGGCTGTGGGGTTGTGGTTTTGGATGGGCTTAGAAAGTCCCAGTAGCATACAATCTGCTTCCTGCCTAAACACTTTTGTTTACAGCGGAGAGGAGGATGTCTGGGGCTCAAAGGTCTGGACTATAAACTTCCTGTGAGATGTCTACAGCTACCCAGGGATGCTAATCCTTAACTCAGACAGAAACACACACAAGTGCTGAAATCCACTTAAAACCAGCTGAGCTTCTTAGCATTTGTAAAGAACTATGCTATGCTCTAAGGGCGGCATTCTCCCAGGTGTTTAAGTCCAAAAAAGTGCTTATGCAGACTGAAGCTATGCATGTTTTTGGGCTTAAGCACCTGGTTCCAAATGTAGAGGACAATTAGAAATGTTCCTCTGCAAAGCTCAACAAACAAATGTACACGCAGAGTGAGGTTGAATTGGCCAAAAATAAACTAACAAACTAAGTAACTTAAGTGTTGTGATGATGTGATGGTGCACTTACTTGCGGTAGAGTTCGATATGGACGACAGCTGGGGCGATCTTCTCCACGACATCAGCGATGAAGTTGTATCTGTGCCTCAGACTGTCAGGGTTGTCCTCGTGACCTGGAAGCACATCGGTCACCAATGGTTAACTCTCATAGGCTGAATCACATCATCCTCCCCTTGTCCCGTTAGGGTTAGGGGTTCGGGTTAGGGTCAGGGTTAGGTAATGGACCTGCCCATACCCCTGTTGTTTTCAGGGTGGCTGATGGAGATGTGTGCTTTAACATACTGGTGGCACATTATAATAACCATCCCTAATAAATAGTTAGTAGATAGCTTATTAACACCAGTAACTAGTTAAGTAGTTAGTAGTAGGACATTTTGTGACTTAATTCCTTTATTTTTTCCATTTCTTTGCACTTCTTGTTCACATGGGTTTACAGGCATGATCCAGCCAATTAGTAAGTATATTCATGGCAGTTCTCTAGGCTGAGGGCCTAGTGGCTACATTAGGATTCATGCCTGCTACTACTACTGTAATGTGCATCTTCTTATATTGAGCCATACAGTATGAGGCTGTCTAAATGACTCCGCCGTGCAAGCACACAGTATCTCCATAAACACCATGAATGACACATTGGCTACACTATTGTGTGTGATCTTGGTCTGGATTCTGTGTCTACAAATGCCTCGATATTGTTTGCCTTTCAAAGTCTTTTCAACTCGTAGCATTTGGTATCGCTTGCCTTTCCAAGTCATGGCAACGTGTTGGTGCTATCAGTAAGGATGCTGTCATTTGTTTTGGAGCCGGAGTGACTCATGCGGTGGCTATGCGGCTGTAAAACAGGTATGTTTCCACTGGTGGAACACATCACATCACACACACATAACGTCCCGTTTCTCCCGACTCGTGTGTGTGGAGCGGAGCGGAGTGGAATGGAGCTC
Source organism: Sardinella longiceps (assembly GCA_027497455.2). Lineage (NCBI taxonomy): Eukaryota > Metazoa > Chordata > Actinopteri > Clupeiformes > Clupeidae > Sardinella > Sardinella longiceps. The sequence goes on from JAODXP020000015.1 coordinate 13,079,209, forward strand.
GTGATTTCAGTGAGGCAGCGGGGCCAATAGCCTCATCATAGCCTCAGCTGGGCCAATAGCCTCATCATAGCCTCAGCTGGGCCAACAGTCTCATCATCTCCACTTTATCAGCAGACTCTTTGGGCCAGCTGTGTGTGTGTGTGTGTGTGTGTGTGTGTGTGTGTGTGTGTGTGTGTGTGTGTGTGTGTGTGTGTGTGTGTGTGTGCCAGCTGCGTGCCTGTCAGCCTCATGTGCTGCTGGGTTATGTAACAGGCTTTGAATTGGGTGAAAATGACCCATTACTTCAAATGATCAGGCCTTAAAAAATATTTTAATCAAAACAAAAAAAAAGAAATAAAAAAAAAAAAGCCTCAGATAGACAACAATTATCAGGCCAATAAACTGGTGGAAAGAACTCTGCAATGTGTTTTAGGTAAAGTTGGGTCATAATTATTTTTTTTTTTACTTCGCTGAAGTGATTTCATACTCGTGTTTGCAAGGGTAATAAAATTTGGGCCAATAAAACATAATATCCATCAAATGTGAATCAAACACGGCCTTGAACACAGCAAATGAAAAGCAGTGAAGCTCTGGACCGTAGCCCGTAGCCCAGCGTTTGGAGCCTGAGACCCCGCATACGCATGTGGAAGCAGGACGTGACTCAGCACGCTGCGCTCATAACAACCTATTCCTAATTGATCTTATCCTCTCTCTCTCTTCCTTTCATCCTCTCTCTGTCCCTCGCTCCCTCCCTCCCTCTCATTTACCTTGCGTAACCTTGCGTTTCGCAACATCTGCATGAGAAACATCTGTAACTCCCACCCTCTCTTGTTTTGGTGTCACACACAGGTCATTATTCAAGCCGATTCTCCTGAGCCAGAGCTGCCCATAAATATTTACATCTGCAGCCGCATGGCCGTCAGGTGATAAATGGTACCTACGGAAGGGCCTCCGCACAGTGACATAAGCCTGACGCACGCTTCCAGAGTGTGTGTGTGTGTGTGTGACATACAGCACACCTGGTGATTGTGTGTGAGACGGAGTGTGAGCTGAGGAGATATTAACTATGTGTGTGAGAGGGTGTGTGTGTGTGTGTGTGTGTGTGTGAGACGGAGTGTGAGCTGAGGAGGTATTAACTCCCATGCAGCAGCAGATGCCGCAGGCTTCTTGTCCACTACAAGAGGAGAATGTTAACTGCTGGCCACATGTGGAGTCTGATGGACAATTTCCCGTTGGCAACCAATTAAGTCGTTAACTGGTCAGCATCTATGCTTTTGGGAAACGGGCACCTGGTCTTAGGTTGAGTGTGTGTGTGTGTGTGGGAAACGGGCGCCTGGTCTTAGGTTGAGTGTGTGTGTATGTGTGTGGGAAACGGGCGCCTGGTCTTAGGTTGTGTGTATGTGTGTGTGTGTGTGTGTGTGAAACCGGCGCCTGGTCTGGACCTACTGAGATCTGGATGTGATGTCCGTTTCCCAAAAGCATATTTGCTAACCAGTTAGCAACTTACTTAGTTGACTGTGGGAAATTGCATTCTAAGCAAGCTGACAAGCCTAGACTCTCTAATCAGCGGTTACAAGCGTTCTTAAAGTTAGGGTTGTGAGGATTTATTACATTATGCCGGCAGCCAGCCCAGGCTATAGATGTTTATATTTGACCTCTCTGTGTTCCACTGGGGGCTTAGGATACTAAACACAGAAGCAGAGAGATGGACCTGGGGACTTAGCCTAGAACTCTAGACGTACCCCTAGCGGTAGCAAATTTGAATTTGCACGGAGGATACGTCTAGAGGCCACTGATAGAAACCCGTTGTATTCTTCCTCTGGCTGCGGATAACCAATCACAGCGCGGTATGTGTACTGGAAATCATAAGGCGGGCTTTGTACGATGACGACAGCCCTGCTCAAACCAGAGCAGAATCGTCTTTGGCTTTAGTTTTGGATGAATTGCACTTGTCATTTTCTTTGAAAGTGAAACAAGAAAGTGCACTGAAGTTTTTCGTTCTGAAAAAGATGTCTTTGCCGTGTTACCGACGGGCTACGGGAAAAGTTTGATATACCAGCTGGTACCACTGGCCGGAACGCTAGCCTATTACGTGGAGAGGCAGTTTGAAAGACAACGCTTTCACCCGCCCCTCCATTGCGGTACAGTCTATCAGTGGTCTTCAGACTATACATTCTTATGATATAGTCTGACGTGTCAGGCTACTGGGGACTTAGGATCCATACTAAACAGAAGCAGATAGATGGACCTGGGGACTTAGGATACTAAACACAGAACCAGATGGATGGACCTGGGGGCTTAGGATACATACTAAACATAGAAGTGTTGGGAAAACGCAGGTGCATCGTTAATAAACCACTAGATGCAGAAAACGAGGCTGAATCACTACTGCTGTTTACTCTGTTGTTTACTCTATTTACTCATACACAATTTTGTTTATCTTTACGCTTGTTTATGTTTACGCAAGTGTGTTACTGTTAAAGGACCTGTTGGATGGGTGTTGGGCCTTTAGCGTATAGTCCTAACGTGTAGGAGCATCTCCTGTGAATGGCCGTGTGTTATCTAACCATTTGTTGGGATAGAAACCACAAACATCAACACACACACATTTCATATCTCAGTTGTGTTTTGGAACTTTCATAGTTTCCTACCTCAGTTGTGTTTTGGAAATAGTTGCGTAAGCATCTAACACACACTAACACACAAACTCGTAGATGCTTGTGGTCTTGTCCTGATAGCAAGCAACCCAAGTTGAATGAAGTGTGTGTGCGACCACCAAAACAAAACACTGAGTGGGACACGGATCCAACTTTGATC
>JAODXP020000015.1:13092004-13102004 GCA_027497455.2 Sardinella longiceps
CCTGGATAAATGTACTCTAACCCTAACCCTAAGCCTAAGCCTAACCCTAACCTTACTCCTAACCCTAAACCTAACCCATTGATCCAGGGCAACAAGTTTGACATTGATCCTGGACTCTTAATTACTTGGTGATATCAGATCTTCCCAGAAATTCTATCGTATCCAAAGTGGGTAAAGAGTGTTTCGACTGTTTCAACACACACACACACACACACACAGAAACAAACAACATGAGAGTTTCCCCACAGTTATGCTGGACATTCCCAATTGTAAGCCGGAATGCCAAATATTCTGATGGATATGAACTCAGTCCCCCCATGATAAAGTCCCCTCTCTGCCGCAGCTAGCTCTAGTTGCAATCAAGTTGTGGCCTGTTTCTCAATTCCAATTCTCCCCATCCAGCAGCTCTTCAGCAAGCTTAAAAACATCCCTCTATTTCCACAACCACCAATGATATGATCACACTATCTATCCTGCCGGCTACCAACCATCTCAGGCCTGCAGAACATAATCAGTATTGCCATTCAATGACAAGCTAAAGGGAATCAATATGTTACAATCTGTTAAGCGTTCAGAACAATAACCAACCCAACACACACACACACACACACACACACACACACACACACACACACACACACACATGATGACCTCATCAGATTCCTTTTACATCAGATCTGCACTGACACACTTTCATGCTCTCGCCTCCTCCTCCCTCCTACCCCACCCCACACACACACACACACACACACACACACACACTCACACACCCTTAGTGTTTGCCCCTGGGATAGAGGGCCTGGGGCACGGGGTGACAGACTCAACAGTCAGAAGCGCGCGTGTGTGTGTGTGCCCGGTGCTGAGCGCGTGGACGGACTTGGAGAGCACTTTGCACGCAGACCTCAGCCTTCCGGAATGTTGGTCATGCACGCTCCAAGAGTCGAGAGCTGGAACGGAACGTGGATCCCCTAATGCTTTCCATGTGCACCGCGCTCTGAAGATGGATTGACGACATGACGTAACACACAAAAGGCATGTAATGGATGGACACACACACATAAACACACGCACACACACACGCATACATTTACACACACCCTACACATTGACACAGACATGCATTATGCTTTGCATTGATTTACACACACACACACACACACACACAAACACACTTTTTATAGGCATACACATGGACAGAGAGCACACATGGACCTCTCACACACACAGACACACACACACACACTGACACATAAACATATGCACACATAAACATTTTACAGACATACAGTAGAAAACTGTACAAACATACACACACACACACACACACACCAAACACCACACACACACACACCAAACACCACACACGCAAGGCGTCTGGAGTGTGTGTTTGTTTGCGTTACTGTAACCATCGTCGGGACCACAGAGAGCAGGTCCACGGACCCAGGGGAGACCCAAGACTATGACCTCACACACACACACACACACACACACACACACACACACACACACACACACACACACAGAGCAGGTCCACGGGCCCAGGAGAGACCCAGGATTATGACCTCACACACACACACACACACACACACACACACACACACACACACACACACACACACACAGAGAGAGCAGGTCCACGGGCCCAGGAGACCCAGGACGATGACCTCACAGACTGACCACAGCCCAGCCAGAAGCATGCTCTGTGTCACCAGCACAACAGGCAATAGCACCTCATATCTCACACACACACACACACACACACACATGGACACACACACACAAACATACGCTCACACACACTCAAGCACATACACACACACACACACATACACATGGACACACACACACAAACATACGCTCACACACACTCAAGCACATACACACACACACACACACACACACACACACACACACACACACACACACACATTTACATTTATGCATTTAGCAGATGCTTTAATCCAAGTGACATTTTTAACCAACTGTATCAATTACATCATACACGCACTCTGACCTGACACACACACACACACACACACACCATGGCCAAGACCATATGATACAACAAACACACACATATACGTAGTAGACACACCTTGAACAAGATCGAATGATCTAACAAACACACACACACACACACACACACACACTACATCATGGAGCAACAGCAATGCGGTCACCATAGCAACCTCTAATATCAGTTTCACTTTTACGGCCATTCCTAAGGGACATGACAGGCCAAGCAGCATCGCCGCGGTTACGACTCTGGACATGCTGGACCCCAGTCTCCCTCCTCCGCAGGAACAGGCCATTCAGTACTGGAGCCGGGCCACAGCATAGCCAGATAGCATGTGACTTCTGATCAACATCGTTACACCCTGATGCTGGGGCGGGGGTAGCATAGTGATTAAGGAGCCTGACTAGTGTGCTAGTTGTTAGTGTGCTAGTGGTTATGGGGCGGGGGTAGTGGTTAAGGAGCCTGACTAGTGTGCTAGTTGTTATGGGGCCTGACTAGTGTGCTAGTTGTTATGGGGCGGGGCTAGCATAGTGGTTAAGGAGCCTGACTAGTGTGCTAGTTGTTATGGGGCGGGGGTAGCATAAGGAGCCTGACTAGTGTGCTAGTTGTTAAGGAGCCTGACTAGTGTGCTAGTTGTTAGGCAGGTTAAGGAGCCTAACTAGTGTGCTAGTTGTTATGGGGCAGAGGGTTAAGGAGCCTAACTAGTGTGCTAGTTGTTATGGGGCGGGGGTAGTGGTTAAGGAGCCTGACTAGTGTGCTAGTGGTTAAGGAGCCTGACTAGTGTGCTAGTGGTTATGGAGCCTGACTTGGGGGCTAGTAGTCTGTAAGTTGTGGGTTTGAATCCTGGCTGCCACCATTGTGTCCTTGAGCACTTAACCCTGAGTTGCTCTAGGGGAGACTGGCCCTGACACACACACACACACACACACACACACACACACACACAGAAACTCAAGGCACTTAACCCAGAGTTGCTCTAGGGGAGACTGATCCTGAACTAATTGATAGTTGACAAAATGTAAGTTGCTTTGGATAAAAGCATCTGCTAAATGTGCATAATGCGTAAATGTGAATGTAAATGTAGCATGTGCTAAATTCATACATGTAAATGTAAATGTAAATGTAGCATGTGCTAAATGCATACATGTGAATGTAAATGTAAATGTAATGTAGCATGTGCTAAATGCATACATGTGAATGTAAATGTAAATGTAGCATGTGCTAAATGCATACATGTGAATGTAAATGTAAATGTAAATGTAGCATGTGCTAAATGCATAAATGTAAATGTAAATGTAAATGTAGCATGTGCTAAATGCATACATGTAAATGTAAATGTAAATGTAGCATGTGCTAAATGCATACATGTGAGTGTAAATGTAAATGTACTGTAGCATGTGCTAAATGCATACATGTGAATGTAAATGTAAATGTAAATGTAGCATGTGCTAAATGCATACATGTGAATGTAAATGTAAATGTAGCATGTGCTAAATGCATACATGTGAATGTAAATGTAAATGTAAATGTAGCATGTGCTAAATGCATACATGTGAATGTAAATGTAAATGTAGCATGTGCTAAATGCATACATGTAAATGTAAATGTAAATGTAGCATGTGCTAAATGCATACATGTAAATGTAAATGTAAATGTAGCATGTGCTAAATGCATACATGTAAATGTAAATGTAGCATGTGCTAAATGCATACATGTGAATGTAAATGTAAATGTAGCATGTGCTAAATGCATACATGTGAATGTAAATGTAATGTAGCATGTGCTAAATGCATACATGTGAATGTAAATGTAGCATGTGCTAAATGCATACATGTAAATGTAAATGTAAATGTAGCCTGGCTATTACAATTCTGCTCACTTCTTATCTCCCTTCAGTGCTCTGTTTGGGAGTCCGGCCACTGGCCTATTTCACTCAGGATTCATCACATCCTGGCCAATCAGCAAACGGTTTGCGCTATTGATATTTGATATTTGATATTGTTGTATGTGTAACGGAGGCCAGCTAGCGCGGCTAGCTCGGTGGTAGTGTGTAAATCCTCATCACCCAATTCCATGGGCGCTTCTAACATGCTGAGTGGGAAGCTCGGGCTTTTAGCTCAGTTGGTTAGAGCGTTCCACTCCCACGCCAGGAGTTTGTAGCTTGCGGGGTGGCGGGTTCGAGACCCGTATGCGGTGCGGACCGCCACCGACTACATATGTATTTTGCTGTGTCTGCAATATCAAGCCCTTTCACTAGTTTTTGGAGAGCAGAGGTTGATGGCACACTCCTGCCAGGCCCCAGAGCCCTCTCCCTACAGGCCCCAGAGCCCTCTCTCTACAGGCCCCAGAGCCCCAGACCCCTCTCTCTACAGGCCCCAGTGCCCTCTCTCTCCAGAGCCCTCTCTCTCCAGACCCCAGAGCCCTCTCTCTACAGGCCCCAGAGCCCTCTCTCTACAGGCCCCAGAGCCCCAGAGCCCTCTCTCTACAGGCCCCAGAGCCCCAGAGCCCTCTCTCTACAGGCCCCAGAGCCCTCTCTCTCCAGACCCCAGAGCCCTCTCTCTACAGACCCCAGAGCCCAGAGCCCTCTCTCTACAGACCCCAGAGCCCTCTCTCTACAGGCCCCAGAGCCCTCTCTCTACAGACCCCAGAGCCCTCTCTCTACAGGCCCCAGAGCCCCAGAGCCCTCTCTCTACAGGCCCCAGAGCCCCAGAGCCCTCTCTCTCCAGACCCCAGAGCCCTCTCCCTACAGACCCCAGAGCCCTCTCTCTACAGGCCCCAGAGCCCCAGAGCCCTCTCTCTACAGGCCCCAGAGCCCTCTCTCTACAAACCCCAGAGCCCCAGAGCCCTCTCTCTCTACAGACCCCAGAGCCCCAGAGCCCTCTCCTTACAGACCCCAGAGCCCCAGAGCCCTCTCCCTCCAGGCCCCAGAGCCCCAGAGCCCTCTCTCTCCAGAGCCCAGAGCCCTCTCTCTACAGACTCCAGAGCCCTCTCCCTACAGACCCCAGAGCCCAGAGCCCTCTCTCTACAGACTCCAGAGCCCCAGAGCCCTCTCTCTCCAGAGCCCAGAGCCCTCTCTCTACAGACTCCAGAGCCCCAGAGCCCTCTCTCTACAGGAGCCCCAGAGCCCTCTCTCTACAGGCCCCAGAGCCCTCTCTCTACAGACCCCAGAGCCCTCTCTCTACAGAGCCCAGAGCCCCAGAGCCCTCTCTCTACAGGACCCCAGAGCCCCAGAGCCCTCTCTCTACAGGCCCCAGAGCCCTCTCTCTCTACAGGCCCCAGAGCCCTCTCTCTACAGGCCCCAGAGCCCTCTCTCTACAGAGCCCTCTCTCTACAGGAGCCCCAGAGCCCTCTCTCTACAGGCCCCAGAGCCCTCTCTCTACAGAGCCCTCTCTCTACAGGAGCCCCAGAGCCCTCTCCCTACAGAGCCCCAGAGCCCTCTCCCTACAGGCCCCAGAGCCCTCTCTCTACAGAGCCCAGAGCCCTCTCTCTACAGAGCCCAGAGCCCCAGAGCCCTCTTCCTACAGGCCCCAGAGCCCTCTCTCTACAGAGCCCAGAGCCCCAGAGCCCTCTTCCTACAGGCCCCAGAGCCCTCTCTCTACAGGCCCCAGAGCCCTCTCTCTACAGAGCCCAGAGCCCCAGAGCCCTCTCTCTACAGACCCCAGAGCCCCAGAGCCCTCTCCCTACAGGCCCCAGAGCCCTCTCTCTACAGAGCCCAGAGCCCTCTCTCTACAGGCCCCAGTGCCCTCTCCCTACAGGCCCCAGAGCCCTCTCTCTACAGAGCCCAGAGCCCTCTCTCTACAGGCCCCAGAGCCCCAGAGCCCTCTCTCTACAGGAGCCCCAGAGCCCTCTCCCTACAGGCCCCAGAGCCCTCTCCCTACAGACCCCAGACCCCTCCAGAGCCCTCTCTCTTCAGAGCCCTCTCTCTACAGTTCCCAGAGCCCTCTCTCTACAGGAGCCCCAGAGCCCTCTCCCTACAGACCCCAGAGCCCCAGAGCCCTCTCTCTACAGACCCCAGAGCCCCAGAGCCCTCTCCCTACAGACCCCAGAGCCCTCTCTCTACAGACCCCAGAGCCCTCTCCCTACAGACCCCAGAGCCCCAGAGCCCTCTCCCTACAGACCCCAGAGCCCTCTCTCTACAGACTCCAGAGCCCTCTCTCTACAGACCCCAGAGCCCTCTCCCTACAGACCCCAGAGCCCTCTCTCTCTACAGACCCCAGAGCCCCAGAGCCCTCTCCCTACAGACCCCAGATCCCTCTCTCTCTACAGACCCCAGAGCCCCAGAGCCCTCTCCCTACAGACCCCAGAGCCCTCTCTCTACAGACCCCAGAGCCCCAGAGCCCTCTCCCTACAGACCCCAGAGCCCTCTCTCTCTACAGACCCCAGAGCCCCAGATCCCTCTCCCTACAGACCGCAATACAGCAGCACCATTTCCTCCAGTCTACACTCTCGCCACCTCATCAGTTCCGCTGCCAGTTCACTGATCCAGACAAACGTTCTTTTCGCTCTAAACAAATGTTCTTTTCCTTCTCAATCCCGCTGAGTTGCCACCTCTGACTCCAGCAGCTCGTCCAATCAAAGCAGTCAATGCTGGAGCCTCCGTCCAAGCCTCAGGCTCTACTGCAGGCAAAGATATTCACCTTTTTCACACCTGAACATTCTGACATTCTAGGGTGGTAAACTGAACATTCTATCATTGAAATGCATTGGATTCATGCCTCTTTCTGACTTGCAAAAAAAATGGGTAATAACATTTCAAACAAGTCTAAATTCACTTTCTTTCAAATAATACATATTTGCAGCACATAAATTGGGAAGAATGTTGGGAGAAAATTGGGAAGAACGCTCAGTTTACCATCTTAGAATGTCGGAATGTTCAGGTGTGAAAAAGGTGAACCCTAGATATCTCAACCTCGTATTACGTAAGGGATAACGGCCGCCGAGGTGTCCCGATATAGTGAAATAATGGGCGACGCATATGGCGAAGCGCCGAAGGGCTGTTTGCCTACGCGAAGTCCATTATTTCTCTATATCGGGACACCTCGAAGGGCGTTATCCCGCTTATCACCCAGTTGCAACTAAAACGTGTAGATGGTAAGCAAGTGTTTCAAACATGAAAGAAAGATGTGGCTACGTTTAGAAAGAAGTTATCCTGTTCGGTTGGGGTACTATTTTCTTATGAAAGAAGATCCGCAAGGCTGCATTCTAAAGAGCATTGATAAAGAACACTGGTTATGGTTATGGTTTTTTAACCCAACAATGCCTCAGGTGTCCTGACACCCTGACAGCCAATCAGAAAACAGTATTCCATTCCACCGGGTGATAATATATAATATCTATGACTGTAGGCCTCAGATCCCATCTGTCCATCACCCCTCATGTCCCACCCACCACCCATCATGTCCCACCCATGGCCCACCCATCATGTCCCACCCCACCACCCCATCATGTCCCACCCACCACCCCTCATGTCCCACCCATCACCCCTCATGGCCCACCCACCACCCATCATGTCCCACCCATCACCCACCACCCCTCATGTCCCACCCAACACCCACCACCCATCATGTCTTATACCCTCTGTGCCACTGACTGTTTGTGTGGCCTGCATGGGAACAGGTTCTGGACCATCGTTCTGCCGGGTCGTTTTACAGTAGGGTTAGGTCTCTATATATACAGTCATTGGGTTAGGTAACTGCTGTGTGTGTGTGTGTGTGTGTGTGTGTGTGTGTGTGTGTGTGTGTGTGTGTGAGAGAGAGAGAGAGAGAGAGAGAGAGAGAGAGAGAGAGAGAGAGAGCGGACAAACGGGTCGATTTCAAACTGGTCACTGCTGCCATCAGCACCTAATTGTCCTTTGTGATTTGGAGAACAAGTTCCGATTGCATAACTTTTTGAAACATAGACACTCACACACACATGTGTGTGTGTGTTAGTGTTGTGGACATGCTGTCAGGAAGACACACTCACTGACCCACAGATCACACCCACCTCCACCCCCCAAACACACACACACTCACTGTGCAGTTTCATCTTCCCCACTTCACTCAGCACACACACACATCCCCCAAACACACACACACACTCACTGTGCAGTTTCATCTTCCCCACTTCACTCAGCACACACACACATCCCCCAAACACACACACACTCACTGTGCAGTTTCATCTTCCCCACTTCACTCAGCACACACACACACATCCCCTCAGTGCACACACACACACACACACACACACACACACACAAACATTCTCTCCCTCTATCTCTCTCTCTTTCACACACTCACACACACACTCTATCTCTCTCTCTCTCACACACACACACACACACACTCGGTCTCTATCTCTCTCTCACCCACACACCCTCTCTCTCACACACACACACACACATAGACACACTCTCAATCTCTCTCTCTCTCTCTCCCCCTCCCACACACACACACACACACACAAAGGACAGATGTTGAGAGGGCTGTGTCCAGCTCGGCTGTGTATTGTGAGTGGCGCTGGGTTACAGTAATGATGTGTGTGTGTGTGCTGTGGTGTGTGGTGCTGTAGGCCTGTGTGTGAGTCGGAGGGGAGAGGAGGGGAGTGTGTGTGTGTGTCAGGCGGAGCGGAGGGGAGAGGAGTGTGTGTGGGGGTGTGTGTGAGGTGACAAAAGGACAGGAGAGGCCTTCCCAGAAACGGCTGCGCTAGTCTGGACCTTCTCTCCTCTCTTCTGAACCCAGCCCCAGTACAAATGAGTCACGCTCTCTTTCATGCTCTCTCTCTTTCTCTCTCTCTCTCTCTCCCTTTCCCCTTCTCTCTCTCTCTCTCTTTCTCTCTCTCCCTCATCGCTACCGCTGGTGCCCAACCAGCCACAGCCTCAGTATCAATCAGTTAGTCAGTCCGTCACCACAGATCACATCCAAATGTCCGCAGATTCTTGTAAGTGTTGTACGGTCACTACTGAACTCTCCTCTGACACACGCGGTTCTAATCAAAACCAGCTTTCTTTCAGAAGCATCAAAGTTTGACTTTTTTTTTCTAGTCTTTGTCTTTTATTGTTGTGTGGCAATAAAGTATCTATCTACCAGCCCAGACGAGAGGTTCAGGCCTGGCTGAAATATTATTAAGACATGAACGGCATATGGCCATGGAAATAAGATATGGCCATGGAAATACAGTAATAAGATGCTCTGATTCCATTACTCTGTCAGTCTCTCAATCTCTCTATTATGTGAAGTTCAGCAGCCACTGAGGTGAAGGAGCAGGAGGAGTGTGTCACTTTGGGAGGCCATCTTGTTCATCAGGGAGATATGTTTATGTGTTTATGTGTTTTTGTTTATCTCTGTGGTTGATTGTTGGTTTGTTGCCCCTCCCTGGCCTCCCAAAACGATAATAAAAATGATATGATAAAAAATAACATTTTGTTCTGTGGCCTTGAGCCCCATGTGGTTGTGATCGCAAATGACAGACAGAGCCAATAGAGGCAAAAAAAATACAAAAAAAAATCTCGTAAATCCAAAAAGTCGTAATGCGGTCTTTTGAACACCAAATGTTTAGTTTTGTCTAATTTATTGCATATGAATAAAACATTATGGATAAAAGAACAGCAGACTGAATTGTATTTTGAATTTTTAAATGAGTCAAATCACATTTTATTTATGCCTGCAGAGAGACAGATGACTGCTGTGCTGTGATTAGAGCCGTGAGTGTGGGATGAAAGCTTTGAGATGAGAGAGAGAGAGAGAGAGAGAGAGAGAGAGAGAGAGAGAGAGAGAGAGAGAGAGAGATAAAGAAGGGGGGGGGAGAAATAAAAAAGTGAAAGAACGAGGGACTAATAAAGAAAAGAAAGGAAATAAAACTGAGGGGGGAAAGGAGAGGGAATGAGGGAGGGGGTAAGAGAAAGAAACCAAAGATAAAGAAGGGAAGAGAAAGAGGAGAATTGAATTGAATTGAATTGAGAGAGAGAGAGAGAGAGAGAGAGAGAGAGAGAGAGAGAGAGAG
>JAODXP020000015.1:13107004-13117004 GCA_027497455.2 Sardinella longiceps
GACTGGACTTCTGTGTCCCCTGATGTCATCCCATACTGTCACACACTGTCTATGCCCCTACTGTGCTATGCTATTATACCACTGTCTATGCCCTACTACTGTACTATGCCCCTACTGTCTATGCTACTATACCACTGTCTATGCCCTATTGACTATGCTGTTATACCACTGTCTATGCCCTACTGTCTATGCTATTATACCACTGTCTATGCCCTATTGACTATATTATACCACTGTCTATGCCCTATTGACTATTATACCACTGTCTATGTCCTCCTGACTATATTATACCACTGTCTATGCCCTATTGACTATTATACCACTGTCTATGCCCTATTGACTATATTATACCACTGTCTATGCCCTATTGACTATATTATACCACTGTCTATGCCCTACTGACTATGCTGTTATACCACTGTCTATGTCCTCCTGACTATATTATACCACTGTCTATGCCCTATTGACTATACTATACCACTGTCTATGCCCTATTGACTATATTATACCACTGTCTATGCCCTATTGACTATACTATACCACTGTCTATGCCCTATTGACTATTATACCACTGTCTATGCCCTATTGACTATGCTGTTATACCACTGTCTATGCCCTATTGACTATTATACCACTGTCTATGTCTAACTATTGACTGTTATACCACTGTCTATGCTATGGCCAGTGGCTGGACAATGAAGGAAGCACGTGAAACTGTGGAGCTAGCTGGTGGACATCTCGCAAATGGCAAAAAGCGGAAAGCTGTGCTGCTGTCCCCTTCTAAAGCCCGTCATACAATCCCACTGCACTGACTACCGTATGTATGTATAGCTGTCATACAACACCACTGCACTGACTACCGTATGTATGTATGGCTGTCATACAATCCCACTGCACTGACTACCGTATGTATGGCTGGACTATACGCAGCAGTGACTCAGGGGTGATACTAGAGGTCAATAAACTTGGATGCATCCTGAGCGGACAAGGCTGATGGCCAGAGTCCCAGCCGGAATACTGGAGGGAGATGGGAATTGAGCGGAGTTCCATAGGAAGGCAATGGCAAGCCCAGGCCAGGCTGGATCCAACCATAGCACAGACCACAGTGGAACAAGCAGGCTACAGTGGCAGTGGCTACAGTTTCAAGGTTCTTAGGGGGCCCCAAGCAAACAGGGCATGGGGGCCCTTCACCTCCCATAAACACTTACATTCAGGGCTCTCAAGTCTCACGCATTGAGCGTGTGACACACTCTTCAGAGTGTTTTCACACTCTTACACGCCACACATGCGTTTTCACACGCCCGTCTGCGTATTTTTAATATTTTTTCGGCTGCGACGGTATTTGAATCACAAAATGCGGCCATTGGTAGAAATTCCTGAAGGACATCGGGCTAATCCAATGAAATCTCTCAGCCCTCCTCCGCCGGCCCGGCCCGCCCCTCCCCTCACGTTGACCCAAGTAGCCTAGTTCTTCTGCTACTTGAGCTGAACTGAGTTGGAGAGAAGTGAAAGTTTGTCTGGCGAAATGGACAGAGCCAGAGAAACGTAATGGGGAGCAACAAAGTCTAAAAGTTGAAGCAACAATATGCAAGAATAGTAATAATGCAGTTAGCCTATGTTCCTGTGATGTGCAACAATGACTGCATATCAGTGGGTGCAGGTCTGTTAACATCAGAAGCAGCCTCGGAGTGAGTGCACAGACTGCCGGGGAGGCACAGTCTCTATCTAACGTGGCAGTTCAACAATGTAATGTTATACGGCCCAATACAGAAGAAGGAGAACCAATCCATGTAGATATATGAAGGTGGAGGAGAGAGACGTGAGCCAGGGGATTGAGGAGGTCAGAATAGCTACTGTCAGCTGAGCCTGGTAAGAGAAGTAGTAGCCGAAATTTAAGCAGAATGAATACAAATGTTTCATGGGCCAGGGGGCTTGTGTGTGTGTGTGTGTGTGTGCTAGTGAGACGAGCTAATGACAGTTTCCTCGAGCTGACACACCAAAATATGCCTTCGTTTATACAATTATGAAAAATTCCTTTTCACATGTTGTAGGTTACACACACAAACGTTTCATAGTGTCACCTCTCCAATACACGTGTGAGAGATGCACAAGACATTAATGTATAAAAAAGCGCAAACCCACAAGCTCATCATAACTGCGTTGAACTTCTTGCAGTTTAAAATAATGTAAGAAACAGCCCTCCCCTCTACTTAATTGCCCAGTTTTAATTCACCCCAAATTGAGGAGTGCGCCCATGTAGCCTGTTTGGAGCAAGATTGAGAGGGCAAAAAAGTACCTGTCCGAGGTAGAAAGAGCTAAAGACAAAGATGAAAGCACGTGAGATCATATGCCAAAGATTATTGTGCATGAATGACAGCAGGTAACCTTAAAATTGCCCTTACCACTACCCACCACCCGACCCTTCGCGATATAAAAATAGCTAACGCATTTAATATTGCGATGCGGTCGCCTGCACTTATGAGTTCAAAATCTATCATTTTTTTTCTATTTCATAACTCAGAGAATTTTTCTCTCCCAAATGCCATACATATATCATTTGAAAGAATGCCACAAGTGCAACCCATCTATAGTGGTCACTAGTTGCTATGATAATGCATTATCCTTCAAATTAATTAATTATTTCAAAGTCCTGTAGTTCCGTATGCATTCCAAAAACAGTGGAAGTCAAAGGCATACCAATGTATAGATCTACAATGAGGTAGCAATAACACCAGTTGTTTTTGTATAGTCTCCAATATTAGGCTGAAATGGTCATTTCAGACAGGCATCCCATGACTGATATGTTGGTCAAAAAATACCCTGTGCTAATTAGGCTACTGATTCAGAAACACAAGGTAGGCTACTGTAGCCCATTTCCTCCAAGGGTTTAGACACATTTCAATTAAACTATTTAGAATGAGTCGTATATTTTCTAAAATTCTGGCTAACAGACTTAACAAGGTTGTCCCTTCCTTGGTCCATCCTGATCAAGTGGGGTTCATACGCAACCGCCATTCTTCAGATAACCTGCGCCGACTGATAGACATTATGTGGGCAGTGAAGGATGATGTGACCCCTACGGCGGCCCTGTCTTTGGATGCTGAAAAGGCGTTTGACAGGGTCGAGTGGGGGTATCTTTTCCTGGTCCTGGAACATATGGGCTTTGGTAAAGAGTTTCTTAGTCTCTTGCGTTTAGTCTATAAAACACCAACTGCAGCTGTATTAACCAATGGTTTCATCTCTCCATACTTTAAGTTACACAGAGGCACCCGCCAGGGTGATCCTGCCTCCCCATCCATTTTTGCGCTGGCATTAGAACCCCTTGCGGCTGCTATTCGCTTAGATCCTGACTTCATGGGTATCTCTGTTGGACCTATGATACATAAGATCATGTTGTATGCAGATGACATCTTAACTTTTGTCAGACACCCTGAGACCTCAGTCCCTGCTTTGCTCTCCTTGATCAATTCGTTCTCCAGATTTTCCGGTTATAAAATTAATTGGGCAAAGTGTGAAGCTCTTGCTTTGACGTCATACTGTCCAAAAAACCTTTTTCACTTAGGTAATTTTAGATGGCCAAATGAGGGCATAAGATACCTTGGAATACTATTTCCACCCAAAATATCAGACATTATGAAACTTAATATGGAACCCTTGCTAGATAAATTTAAACTAGACATTGATAGGTGGTCTCATCTTCATCTATCTCTGTGGGCTAAGGCTAATGTTTTGAAGATGTCAGTTGTCCCCAAATTTAATTACATCATACAGTCTCTCCCAGTGAATCTCCCACCATCCCTCTCCTGTAGGTTTGAGCAATTATGTAACTTATTTCTATGGAATGGGAAGCGAGCAAGGATTCGCCTTAAAACACTCCAGCAAAAAGTTAACCAAGGAGGCCTAGGAATTCCTAATCTGCTGTTATACCATTATGCTTTTTGTTTGCGGCATTTGGCACAGTGGTTTCTCCCTCCAGAGCGAGCTCCACCATGGTTTACTACAGAGGCTTATCATTGTCCTGATCTTCAATTGCCAACATATCTCTCAGCTACTCTTCCTCCCAATGCCCAAAACCATCCTATTATATCATGTCTCACTGGAATCTGGAGGAAAATTGCCAAAATTCTTGATTTTAATCCCTTTCTGAACGAATCTTCTAGCATATGGTACAATCCACGTTTAAAGATTGGAAAATCTTCTGTTTACTGGAAAGAATGGGTTCAGAGCGGTATTGTTACTTTGGGCCATCTGTATGATGGACACAATATCAAATCTTTCCAGGAATTACAGAGTGAATTTCACTTACATAAACGTAACTATTGGCGATACATGCAAATGCATAGTCTGTTAAAAAACACATTTAAACCTCCCTTGGCACCCTATAGTGCAGACACTCCATCATGTATTATAAAAAGGTATGGGATGGGACATGAAGCATCTGCGTACTACTCAATGTTATTAGAAAAACATACCAATATATCCTCATTGAAGATATTGTGGGAAAGAGATCTTGATACAACAATTCCAGATTCTGAATGGGAAGACATACTCAAAAATTCAAAGAATATGGCACGTGACCTACGTACAAGGCTAGTCCAATTTAAAATAATAAACAGAATGTACTGGACTCCCTCTAAATTGTTCAAAGCAAAGCTGGCTGCCAGTCCAACTTGTTGGAAATGTACAGAGGAGGGAACTTTAACCCATATGTTGTGGGACTGCACCAAAATACAGGGGTTCTGGATGTCAGTTCATGCATGTATTGAAAAAGTCTTGGGTCGACAATTGCCCTTCTGTGCTCGCCTGTACTTGCTGGGGGACCCATTTGTGTTGAAGGATGCTCTTGCCTCTGTCTATGCAGAGTGGGTCCAGACAGCCATTATGCTTGGCAGGAAACTTATAATGCAACAGTGGAAATCTGCATATGTACCATCTATTACAGAATGGCATACTGCCCTTGCCACAGTGGCAGCGTATGAAGAAGTTTCTTTCGCCCAGCTGAACAAATTTGACTGGCATTACTTTAAATGGCAAAAATTTTTACAATACATAAAAGACCTTGAGTAGTGGTTTATTGCAGGGCTACCCCACCCCCCTACACACACACTCTTTATCACTCACCTACTGTAGAAGAGTTGTAGCTTCTGGTGCAGCCTCCTCTGATTTCTTTTGTTTTGTTTTGTTCTGTCATTGTTTTTTTTGTTTTGTTTTTTTGTCTAGTGTACCCCCCTTTGAAGTCTTCTGTTGATGTTTTTGTATGTGTATGTTGTGTCGTTGTGTTTATGGCTTGGCCTTTATATACTGGTTTAATATGTATATGAAAACCTGTCATGTGTATGCCTTATATGTTTAAAACAATAAAATGTTAATCACAAAAAAAACTATTTAGAATGAATATAGGGGAATTTAGCAAATTGCAAAGACAGACTGTCCCCAGCATGTTCCTCATTATTATCCAAAAAGGGTTCAAAAGAATAAAAGACTATGTGCATCACATCAAACTGAGAATTCAGCAGTAAATGCCATTAAAGTCTGAAATTAAATACATTTTGGTTCAATTGTAAGAAATATACAACCTACTGCCCAATACAACTCAGCCAGGCTGCTATATGACCTCATGGAGCATTCAAATAATGTGCAATGCATTAGATAAACCATTTAATTAATTGTTATGAGAAGCTATCTAGCAACTTGTTAAAATGCACCAGATTGCAGAAAATGGAAACAAATTTTTCAAAAATTTCTTGCCTACTTCTGTACACAAATGCATCCCATATTCGTCATTAGTTGACAATTGCTGCCTTCATTGTTGTTGTGTTAAATGTGTTGTTCACAATATACCAACTTTGAAGGTCATCTTATGGTTCAGAATTTTATTTTATGTTATTTCAGCGCAAAAAATGTTATCGCATACCCCCCAAAAGTGATTAGTTGCGCCCCTGACTACAGCTGGTGACGCCATTGTCTTAAATTTGGTCTGGTACAATAGGCCTATTAGACCCCAAATTAAAGCATTTGCCTTACATAGCAATACTTTTAAAGTTTGTCATATGCACAGAATGTGTAACCTACTGTAAAAGCACTAGGCCAAGATAAAAGAAAGGCACATACTGTACTTCTTCAAATGGTTCAGTGATAAGATTTCAGTTAAAGCTATAATGAACAATATTTAAAGATTATAGGCTACAACTAGGCCTGTTTTTTTACAGTGACATATTGAAATAGGTCTAATTAAATAAAAACATAAAATAGCCTAGTCTAAAGAAATATTTAGGCTATATGAATGTTTATTGATACATAGTAAATAATGATGCATCATCACTACTTAATCATTAGTGGCCTAATTAAAAAAAAATAGAACAGAACCACAGGGTGGACCTGATTCAATACTTCTGAAATGCAGAATTCTTATATTTTCCAGTGCTGTCTTTAAGCCCTTGCAAAACAGCCTCCTGATGCCAGTGCATTTGTCCATTTCTTTTCACAGAATTCATTGGAGGTCATTATTTCGGGGTGACAGTACCTTGTCTGTCTCTAAATCACCTAAAATACATGCATTTACATAGACTACTGTCTCTTATACACGTACATACATGTACACTGTACTGTAGATCTACGCCAGGCCAAAAAAGAAAAATCTCACTCCGAGCGGAGTTCAAAACTTGAGAGGCCTGCTTACATAAACCACATTGCTATCTTCAAGCAACTTTCGTTAATATCAGTATTTGTGTTGAACTTGTAATTGTCCAACTCTGTCATATTTTATTGAAAAACACCACCAACTAGTAAGTAAGTAGATTTAATTTATGAAGCACATACAACAGTTTGCACTGACCAAAGTGCTGTACAGAGAGTAGCTAAAAGTTCAGAGGTAAATTACAAGACATACATGAGGACAGCAAAAGCATGCAAACATGATCAACATGAATAAAGAAAGCAAAGGCATGCAAAGCATACTGTATAAACAAGACAGGTCAAATGAGCAAAGATATGCAGAGTAGCAGGAGGTAGCAGAAATAAAAAGCAAGCAGATAACAAAGAGGCCAGCTCAGAATAAGAAAAGAAAAGAAAAGACAAGAAAAAGGGGACAGGTAGCTAATCACATGTAAAGGGTAGAGAGTAGAGGTGGGTTTTTAACTAGACTACTAAAATGATTAAAGTCATTCTTGGGGGGCGGGCCCCATTCAGCCTGGTTCAGCCCCATTCAGCCTGGTTTGCCTGTCCTGTTGCGACGGCCCTGGGACCAAGGTCAAGGAGGGTCAAAACTGTATGCACCCCTGCCAACATAGAGGAACCTTAGAGGGAACCTGGAACCGTCTCCCAAACATACCAGTACCAGTAGTACCAGTTGCTGGGGAACCTGGAACCAGCTCCCCAAATGTGTCAGGGAACTATGGGGAACTAGAGGGGAACTATGGGGAACTAGAGGGGAATTTAAGTTCCTGGAACAGACGGTGCTGAGGCAGCTGCCACAGCCTCTCCATCACTTCTACAAGTCACATACTCCCCTTACGCCAAGAACATGACAACACACACACACACACACATGCATGCACACACTCTCTTCGCTGAGCCAAAAACATAAGGAACACTCTCTCTCTCTCTCTCTCTCTCTCACACACACACACACACACACACACACACTTAACCAAGAACATTTGAGAACATTAAGCCAAGAACACATAATAACACTACATACTTTCTAGCACACATATGCACAAACACATTGTAGCACTGGGAATATGATTCAGACATTTGTGTGTGTGTGTGTGTGTGTGTGTGTGTGTGTGTGTGTGTGTGTGTGTGTGTGTCTGTCTCCCAAGGGTGTGTATAGGGTGCGTTGTTTGCAAGAGTTTTTTTGTGCACAAGTTGATTACATGATACCAATTATCATTTCTGTGCGTGCGTGTGTGTGTGTGAGTGTGTTTACATGTCTATGTGACCTTCATCACAAACAGGAGTGTCAGAGGAGACTTGGGTGTGTAACTTAAACTAAAGTCTGAATGTGTGTGTGTGTGTGTGTGTGTGTGTGTGTGTGTGTGTGTGTGTGTGTGTGTGTGTCTGTCATGTGTAATAACCCTGAGGCCCATCAGTATGTGGAGGTCAGAGTCTGATCACTCTAATGCTCTAATTGGGGGCTGGACTCCAACGAGCCCCCAGAGCCCCAGAGCAATTTATTGTTCCGGGTAAAGGGAGGAGAGGAGAGGAGAGGAGGAGAAGAGGAGAGGAGAAGAAGGGAGGGGCGGGGAGGAGAGGAGGAGAAGAGGAGAGGAGAAGAGGGGAGGGGAGGAGGAGAGAGAAGGGGAGAGAAGAGGGGGAGGGAGGATGGGAGGGGAGGAGAGAACAGGAAGGGAAAGAAGAGGGGAGGAGTGGAGGGGAGGAGACGAGAAGGGAAAGGAGGGGAGGAGGAGAGAGAAGGGGAGAGAAGAGGGGAGGAGTGGAGGAGGGGTGCAGAAAGGAGGGGGGAGAGGAGAGGAGAGGAAAGGAAGAGAGAGAAGAGGGGAGAGGAGGAGAGCAGAGTAGGGAAGGCAAAGAGAGCAGGGGGGAGGGGAGGAGAGGAAAGGGGGGAGGAGAGGAGAGGAGAGAGAGAGGAAAGGAAAGGGGAGAAGGGAGGACAGGAGGGGAGGAGGAGTGCAGAGAGGAGGGGAGAGAAGAACTGAAGGGAGAGAGGAGGGGAGGAGAGGAGAAGAGGACAATAGGGAAGGGGAGGAGAAGAGAGGAAAGAGGAGGAGAGGAGAGGGGAAAAGAGGAGAGTAGGGGGGAGAGGAAGAGAGAAGGAGAGGAGGAGAGGAGAGGGGAAGAGCGGAGGAGAGGAGAGGAGGAGAGAGAAGAGAGGAGGAGAGGAAAGAAGAGGAAAGGGGAGAAGCAGACAGAAGAAGTGAGCAGAGTAAAGGAGGGAGGAAGAGATTGATAAACACATTCTTCTCCTTATTAAAACTTGTGTAACCTCTTCAGGGCTGGGCCTGGAAGAACACGTCACGTAACATGTCTTCTGTCATCATCAGCATGTGTGTGTGTGTGTGTGTGTGTGTGTGTGTGTGTGTGTGTGTGTTCTCTGTCTGCAGGTTCACGCCCTGGCCCTCTACAGGGCCCTGCTGTTTTTGAGCCCTTTGCTTCACTTTGCTCTTATCTACAATAACAAGCACTGACTCCAGCCAAGGTTTGGGGAATGGGAGAAAGGGTTCTCTCTCTCCCTGTGTGTGTGTGTGTGTGTGTGTCTCTCTCTCTGTGTGTGTGTGTGTGTGTGTGTGTGTGTGCATCCTCTATGACAAGGCTCCATCAACCTTTTGTGGATGGAATACAAACACACAGTTTCTCTCTACCTCACACACAGACACATACACACACACACACACACACACACACACACACACACACAAACACACACACACAAACAAATTTATTTTCACACATGCGGGCATCGCTAGCTCGACTAACTGGCAGCAGTATGTGTAAATCCTCTCAATCCAATCCTTCAAAAACTGCTTCTAACTGCTGAGTTGGAAGCTTGGACTTTTCAGCTCAGTGGTTAGAGTGTTTGAATCGACTCCCATGCCGTGTGTTAGAGCGTTGGACTCCCAGGCCGTGTGTTATTTGTAGCTGACGGAGTACTAAGTTGTAGACCTGAGTGCTGTGATGAGAACGACTCTGACTACTACATGCTAACCTCTCTATTACTGTAGTAAGACTCTACACATGCTAACCTCTCTATTACTGTAGTAAGACTCTACACATGCTAACCTCTCTATTACTGTAGTAAGACTCTACACATGCTAACCTCTCTATTACTGTAGTAAGACTCTACACATGCTAACCTCTCTAGTGTACTGTAGTAAAGACTCATGGACTACTGAGCAAGATAAGGCATCATAATACATTTCAATGAGAGCTAAACTGCGAATACTTCCTGTTACTGTAGTAAGATGCATTACATCACACATAAGCAAGATCTCTTTAAGTACTGCAGTAAGACTCATTACATCACAATAAGAAAACATCT
>JAODXP020000015.1:13122004-13129504 GCA_027497455.2 Sardinella longiceps
TGTAGACACACACATACACACACACACACACACACACAGCAGAGGGCAGTACAACCCTAGTCCTCCGATGGCCTGTTTTTCTTTTGGGTGTGTTGCCAATGGTGACCTCTGTTTAAAAGCACCATTAAACCCACTCTGAGAGTTCGCTGGCACAGTCACTGCACACACAGGGCCTGTAAAAAACACCATTTAACACCAGCTGAACAGTTTAAAAGAGCCGTGGGTCGGCGCCGAGGAACCAGTGGAATCACACATTCAGTAGTTAGAAGAGTTCAATTCTGCAGTTCCTGTTCCAGACACTTGGTGGCACTGTTGATTCACAGCTGTATAGAGAGAGAGTTTTGGCCAAGTGGAGTTTACTGTCACGCTTCTATCCTGTATTCATACAGCTCTGACAGCTGCTTTACAGACTCAACACCATTCTGAACATCATTCATTGTGGCATTTAGCAAAAAAAAAAAAAAAGACAAAGTATCCGCCAGGGATACAATAATATTTATAAAAGTGGTGCCGGAGAAACAGGAGGAGATCTCACACATTATTCTAGCAGTCTATATAAATACAACCCCCAAATAAACGCACCGATTCATGAGCATAACACACAAATAGGATTTAGAAACAGCAAAAAACACACAGCTGACCAGTGGAGAAGTAACACTGCAAGATACTCTGGCTCTAAGTACATACAGTACTCTGGCTCTAAGTACATACTCTGGCTCTAAGTACATACTCTGGCTCTAAGTACATACTCTGGCTCTAAGTAGAGACTCTGGCAACAGTGACCCAAGCCAGAGATTTGAGGATAATCCACTGCTTGTGAACGCTTTCCCCCAGAGGATAGACAAGCATGAAGACCTACTGTGGACACACTCACACACACACACACACACACAGACACACACACACACACACAGACACACACACACACAGACACACACACACAGACACACACACACACACACACACACACACACACACACACACACACACACAGACACACACACACACACACACACACACACACACACACGCGCACAGACACACACACACACACACACACACACACACAGCAGACACACACACACACACACACACGCAGACACACACTCATAGAACCTTTCCCCTGAGGATGGCCAAATGGGGCCAAGAGGGCCTTCTGCTCCACTGTCACTGGAACCAGACATGTAACACACACACACACACACACACACAGACACACACACAGACACACACAAACACACTCTCTCTCTCTATCTCACACACAGTCACACAAAACAAGACTTTAAGTTATGAATAACATTATATGGAAGCTCAGCTACACACACACATCCACAAATGCATAGCTCCACATGGCATATACACACCTGAAGACACACACACACACACACACACACACACACGCATACACACAATCTCTCTCTTTTTTTCCCCAGTTAAGAACTCTGTCATGGACACTAGAGTAGAATAAATGAACTCTGACATTACACAAGCTCAGTTTGGAATCAGTTTTAATTGTCAATCTCTACATAATAAATAAAGGATAAATGGGTTGAAAACACACACACTGGTCAAGTCCAGCACGGTTCTGAAAGGTCCAAAAACAAAAAAAAAAAAAAAAAAAAAAAAAAAAAAAGGAAAAAAATAAAGTCTTTTTATTTTTCACATCATCATCCTCCTGGTCAGTGGGAGGTCACGTGTGGCAGTCAGGCACTTATTGTAACTCCCCTACAGAGAGTTGGGTTGGGTTAGGAGGAGAGTCAACACATGACTCCCAATGCCCTTCCTACACCCTAAGCCCTAAGCCCTCAAAGACTTCACTGGCATCATCCATTTAGCCAATCAGAGGACAGATTCCTGCTGATGGAGTCTTTGAGGGTTCAGCCAATCAGGAGACAGATTCCAGAGTCTTTGAGGATTGAGGGTTAAGGGAGTATGAGGAGCATTAGGATTCACTCATTAAGTCTCTGAGGGTTGAGGGTTAAGGGCGTGTGAGGAGCATTAGGATTCACTCATTAAGTCTCTGAGGGTTGAGGGTTAAGGGCGTGTGAGGAGCATTAGGATTCACTCATTAAGTCTCTGAGGGTTGAGGGTTAAGGGCGTGTGAGGAGTATTAGGATTCACTCATTAAGTCTCTGAGGGTTGAGGGTTAAGGGCGTGTGAGGAGTATTAGGATTCACTCATTAAGTCTTTGAGGGTTGAGGGATAAGGGCATGTGAGGAGCATTAGGATTCACTCATTAAGTCAAAGGCTCAGAGAGACACAGAGGGCCGTATTCTCCCAAGTGCTTAAGTCCATAATTGTGCTTAGTGCAGCCAGAGACCCAAAGGCATGGAGCTAAGCACGCTTTTGGACTTAAGCATCGGGGAGAATACTGGCCCAAGAGTCCAGAAGACACACATAGCCTACTGTATATTCCCACAGTCCTCAGCAGGGTTAGCAGACACAAGGGACAGAAATAGAGAAGAGAAAACAATATGGGAGTGTTACAGCAACAAGCAAAACAATACTGGGAATGCAGCACATCTCTGCATCCAAAACAAACAAACAAAGAAATAAACAAACAAAAACAGGCTCGTCTGGCCCAGTGATCAATAAATCAAAAAATGCAATCTTTCCCCGCTGGGCACTTTACTTACTGCTTCAGTGTTTCAGTATGTGTGTGTGTGTGTGTGTGTGTGTGTGTGTGTGTGTGTGTGTGAACACAACAGGTTGACACTGAATTATACGCGTCAAAAAGGCCAAGTTATTACAATATCTCTCTTAGACAAAGACAAAGCAAGACTCAATCAATATATCAAATGTATTGTCCATACATATACACACATTATAAAATAGAGATGTATAATATGTGGTTCTATTGAGTCTGTAACATCAGAAGCAGTAGCTACAGCACACCCAGGGTAGGGTACATACAGACAGACAGTAGTCTGACAGAAAGTCTGTAGAATTTACTGAAAAACTGAATAATTTTTTTATAATCTAGTGTAGAAAAACAAATCTATCTTGTAAGCCAATCAGCAACGTAGTCTGGGTCGGTAACCATAGCGACCCCTGAGGCTGAATATCAACAACCATGAGCCCACAGGACAGAAGAGAGCAGGAAAACAAACAAAAACTAAAACAATATACAAATCACAAGACTTTTCTCGTTTAGTTCATTCATTCATTCATTCATTCACTCACTCATTCATTTACTCAATCATCTATCTTTTTTCATCCAGAAAGACACCTAAACCCCAAAGCATTAACACACGCACAGAGAGAGAGAGAGAGAGAGAGAGAGAGAGAGAGAGAGAGAGAGAGAGAGAGAGTTTAAAAAATAAACAAAGTAAAACATATTCTGAAGCATATACTGTAGCTTTAACAAAACAACTGCTCCATGAGGACTGTGAGACAAAAGTTCTGTTAGGATACTGGTCAATGTGTGTGTGTGTGTGTGTGTGTGTGTGTGTGTGTGTGTGCGGAGAGTGTTACAGTGTTAAATGTATTTGTGTGCATTTGTTTATTGTGTATATTCTACGGTCCATCTTGGCTGTGTGTGTGTCTGTGTCATATTATGAAGAGTCTGAGTCTGTGTGTGTGTGTTTTTGAGTGTGTGTGTGTGTGTGTGTGTGTGCGCGCACGCCCGTCACACGTCACTAACATGCAACCCCTCTTCCATCAGCTGTGTAGAGGAGTCGATCTGTTGCCAGGACAACAGATCTATTCTGCCATCTCCAGGGACGCCGGTCTCGTCTCCTGAAGCCACGAGGCTAAAATCTCCGGCGCTCATTTGTAGAGTCGTGGCGTCTCCTGAAGCGACAGCCTGCTCCTGGGCATCGCCGGCGGCAACAGGCTCCTCAAGTCCATGCCGTCCCACGCCATGGGCATCCCCGGCAGAAGTGCATTCTGGGAGTGTAGAGATGGGTGAGCGGGGGGCGGGGGGGCTCTGCATGCTGCTGCAGTAGAAGACGGAGCCGCCGCCGCCACCTGGGGGCCGATCATCACACCTCTGCTGCAAGGGGGAGGGGGGGGGACAACAGGGAGGTCAAGCACCTGTACACACCTTTGTTTGCTTGTTTGTTTATTTGGAGTGCTCAGATGTGAAGGTTAGGTAGTTGCAGTGGAGGGCAAGGTGAGGGTGGGGGGATTACATTGTGCGTTTATTTTTTTGCAGTTGTTTGTTTTTGTTTATTGGTTGTTGAATTGTAGTGTTTAGATGTGTTGGGTAGGTGGTGAATTTGTAAAGTGTGTGTGTGTGTGTGTGTGTGTGTGTGTGTGTCAAGGGTGAAGTCGTAGGCAGCAGAGGGCCAGGCAAGGGTTGGTAGTTGTGGCAGTGTCAGCAACACACATTGCTAAGATATAGGAAATGGAGCAACACACAGGTAAAGGGAAAGAACTGTGTGTGTGTGTGTGTGTGTGTGTGTGTGTGTGTGTGTGTGTGTGTGTGTGTGTGTGTGTGTGTGTGTGTGTGCAGCAAGGCCAGCATCAGGAGAGGAGAGGCCAACAGGAACCACAGCAGAGGCAGCATGAGGACCAGGAGGAACTCAAGAGGAGGAGGAGGAGGAGGAGGAGTTACACACGAGGAGGAGGAGCTACACAGGAGGAGGAGGGGGTAACACATGAGGAGGAGGAGTTACACAGGAGGAGGAGGAGTAACACAGGCGCTCAGCTTGACAGGAGGAGCAGAGGAGCAGGAGGACACAGGAGCAGCACAGGAGGAGTCTGTTTAGCAACACGCTACTACACGCTCATCTCATCTCATCTCATCTCAGTCACTTCACTCTCTGGAAGACAGAGAGAGAGAGAGAGAGAGAGAGAGAGAGAGAGAGAGAGAGAGAGAGAGAGAGAGAGAGAGAGAGGGAGGGAGGGGAAAAGAGGGAAAGCAGGAAGCACCGGAGAATGAAATGACATATAAGAACATGCTAAAGGGGTTAGCCTAGCCGCACAGCCACACAGTCAGGCTCTCAGACTTCACTGCAGCCCAGGACTGGTGGGTGGTGGGGGGGGAGCAGGGAGGAGGGGGGGGGGGGTACTGAGGGTCCAGGTGTAGTCAGAAGTCCCCACCACCCCCCACCACCACCATAGACAGCACAGAGCTGCCAAGCCCCAGTTCAGGTAGAGAAGAGCAACAACATCGCAATAGAGCTCAAGCTAGCAACATTAGCAGAGGCAAAGTTAGCGCTGGGAGTGACACCTGAGGAAGACCTCCACAGGTTGAGTCACACCTAAGGAAGATCTCCACAGGTTGAGTGACACCTAAGGAAGATCTCCACAGGTTGAGTCACACCTGAGGAAGATCTCCACAGGTTGAGTCACACCTGAGGAAGATCTCCACAGGTTGAGTCACACCTGAGGAAGATCTCCACAGGTTGAGTCACACCTAAGGAAGATCTCCACAGGTTGAGTCACACCTGAGGAAGATCTCCACAGGTTGAGTCACACCTGAGGAAGATCTCCACAGGTTAAAAAGCTGTGTAAAATAAAGTGGGAGGAGCAACAGTGTGCGGAGCGTCTCTCCTTTATTTTGATACTCCATTTGCTTCAGCACCTGAAATATTGGATGTGTGCGCACCTCCTCAACTTCATTAGGGAAGAGGAATGCAAAATGGCTTTGCCTAAACAGAAGAACCTGACACGCTCAAACTACAGTAAGAATGAAACAGGGAGTAAAATGGAGGCAAAAGTGGAAATATGTCAGAAAATAGATGTGAGGGGAAGTAGCGGTGTTGATTGACAGAGATGAGGCCATTAAACACAAAACATAAACACAGAAAATGAAAATAGAGATTGTATGAAGCATGAAAAAATTCTGGATCATGAGTGTTGTTTAACAGAAATACACACTGCATTCATAATTTAAAAAATAACTAACAATCAAGCAGGGATGGATGGTGAAGCCATTAACAACCAAGGAAGAGAATGGTGAAACTGGGTTACCATGGCAACAGACAAACTCAGCTCAAGCACACCTGGGCTGTTGAGTGTGAGTTTCGCCCAACTTTAATAATTAGGAAGAAAACACACAGTCTCTCTCTCTCTCTCTGTCGCACACAAGCACACACACTATATATCTCTCTCTCTGTTGCTTTCACACACATACACACACACACACACACACACACACACACTATCTCTCTCTCTCTCTGTTGCTTTCACACACACACACACACACACACACGCACACACACACACACACACACACACACACACACACACACACACACACACACACACACACACACACAATCTCTCAAGAGTGTAGTCTGAGTCTGAGGATGGTTTAGTATTGAGAAGCGTGGGTCTGCTGTGCTCCAAATGAAAGCAGAGGTGTGGTGGAGAGTAGGCATGGAGAGAGACAAACACACACACACACACACACACACACACACACACACACACACACATACAAAGGTGTGGTGGAGAGTAGGCATGGAGAGAGACAAACATGGTGACTGATGTGATTAATAATAATAAGCAAGTGGAGACGATACATCTGGGATGATATGAAACTGCTTGTCTGCTCAAGATCACAGAAATGCAGGGAGGGTGCTGGAGTGGTCAGAAGGATCTGCGCTGAACTGAGCCTTTTGTTTGGGTCTATTAAAGTTGGAGATGGAGATAGTTAGCAGGTGAATAGAGATATAGATTTAGTTTTGTTTGGGTCCATTAAAGTTGGAGATGGAGATAGTTAGCAGGTGAAGAGAGATATGGATGTCTGTCACTCCTCACACTCTCTGTGTGCATTTATACTCTGACTCAGTAGGGCCTTCCTAAGTAGTGAGTCTTCATCAGTAGGGCTATTCTGCCTGACTCTTCCTCAGTAGTGAGTCTTCATCAGTAGGGCTATTCTGCCTGACTCTTCCTCAGTAGGGCTATTCTGCCTGACTCTTCCTCAGTAGGGCTATTCTGCCTGACTCTACCTCAATGGGGTGATTCTGCCTGACTCTTCCTCAGAGATGGTTATAGCAGACTCTTCCTCAGGGATGGTTATAGCAGACTCTTCCTCCAGGTGATTCTGATTCTGACTCTTCCTCAGGGGCCATTCTCCCTGACTCTTCCTCTTCAGTTGTGATTCTGATTCTGACTCTTCCTCAGATGTGATTCTGATTCTGAATCTATTCAGATATGATTCTGATTCTAACTCTTCCTGAGATATGATTCTCCCTGACTGTTCGTCAGATGTGATTCTGAATCTATTCAGATATGATTCTGATTCTAACTCTTCCTCAGATGTGATTCTCCCTGACTGTTCCTCAGATGTGATTCTGATTCTGAGTCTTCGTCAGAGTGTTTATCAGAGAGGAGTCTATTGTCTGAGAGTCACAGCTGGAGTGCTCAGAAGGATCCCATTGGCCGAGGAGCCACTTCTCTCCTTCTGATTGGCTGTAAACTTTGGAAGAGAACTTGTTTTCCCCGCCCCTGAGAAGTGGGGCCGGCAGTGCACATCATGTAGTCATTCACTCATGGTTTCCCCTGTCAGTAGATGATGTCTTTAGAGGTTTGCCAAGGATGCTAAAA
>JAODXP020000015.1:13139504-13147004 GCA_027497455.2 Sardinella longiceps
TTTGTAACGTAGGTTGTTTTCATGGATTTCTGGATTTTGTTCAATTTGGTTATGTCCAAATCAATAGTGTTGTATTTAGTTATTAACTGTACAAGTTTGTCATTTTGCGGTTCTAAAGCATTATTTGATATTGCTTTATGGTGATAACTCACTTTGTCTGCGTTGTTTAAATGTATCCAATACTTCATGGCTCTTTTGCCAATGGCCAGGGACAAAGGGAAGCGACCCAACTCTGCTCTGCAAGCATTATTAGATGTACTTCTGTGCAGGATCATTTTACACATTTCAGTGTGAAGTGATTCAATGACTGTTTTGTCCCATGGTTTCTTAGAAAGAAGTAATGAGGGGCCCCATACCTCTGATCCATATAGTAGAATGGGATTAATAACTGTATCGATAATTTTGGTCCAAATTTTAATAGGTGGTTGATATTTATTGATTTTTTTGTAAATTGTATAGAATGCTCTACGGGCTTTGTCTTTTAATGTATGTAGCCCTGTGATTAGATTACCAGATGCATTTATCACTAAACCTAAATATGTATAATTTGTTGTGTGTTCTAAAATGTCAGGGCCTAATCTAAATATATATTTATTTTTTGTTGAACAAGCTCTTTTTTGGAATATCATTATTTTTGTTTTATCCAAATTAACTTTTAAGGACCAGGTTTGGCAATATTGATTTAAGATGGCTAGATTCTGTCTTAAGCCGTCCTCAGATGACGAAATCAAGAGCAAGTCATCGGCAAACATAAGAAATTTTATTTCTATATCGTGGAGCGTTAATCCTGGGGCAGCTGATTTTTCTAATTGGGTGGCTAGTTCATTTATATATATGTTAAACAGTGTTGGGCTTAAACTACACCCTTGTCTTACCCCACGTTCTTGTTTAAAAAATGTAGTTCTTTTATTTCCTAACCTAACGCAATTTGTGTTATTTTTGTACATTGATGTTATTAGATCATAAGTTTTTCCGCCAATTCCTGCCTCTAACATTTTCAGATACAGACCTTTGTGCCATATATTATCGAAAGCTTTCCGAAAATCAACAAAGCATGCAAATATTTTTCCTTTTTCTGTGTTATGTACGTGTTTATTAATTAGTGTTTGAAGTGTATATATATGATCGGATGTTCTATGTTTTGGGAGAAAACCAATTTGACTTTTACTTAGTATTTTATGATCTTCAAGGAATGTGAGAATACGTTGGTTTAGGATGCTGCTAAATAATTTGCCTAAATTGCTTGTAATACAAATACCTCTGTAATTATTTGGGTTTAATTTATCTCCAGATTTAAATATGGGGGTAATGAGGCCTTTATTCCAAATTATGGGGTAGACGCCACTGGTAAGAATAAGATTAAACAGTTTGAGTATTGCCTCTTGTAGTTTTAAATTGCTATATTTTAGCATTTCAGTTGATATACTGTCGATACCAGAGGCTTTTCTCGGTTTGAAGTTTTTTAATTTTGTCTTTTAATTCAGATAGTGTAATGGGGAAGTCTAATGGACTTTGATAGTCTTTGATGGCCTCCTCTAGATACTTATGTTTTCTAATTAATGACAGTTGTTCAGGTGTAAATTCTTGGATGTCTGGGGCTTGGTAGAGATTTTTGAAATGGGTAATCCATATTTGGCTATTTTTAATTGGAGGTTCAGATTTAATGTTTGTTCCTGTTAGCTTTTTCCAATTTGACCAGAAGGTGTTTTGGTTTATTGACTGTTCAATTTGTTGTAGTTCTTTGGACATATAAGTAGCTTTTTTGTTTTGAATTAATTTTTTATAATTTTTTAATTCAAAATGGTATTTTATTCTGCAGTTTTCATCATTAGGATTTCGATGTTTAAGATTGGATAATTCTCTTAATTGTATTCTAGCTACATTGCAATCCCTATCAAACCAAACTTCTTTAAATTTAGTTTTATTTCCCTTTTAGTAGAGATTTGTTTTACATTGACTGTTTTTGCTAAATACATTAATATATTGTTGAGATGATCACAGGCCATATTCACATTCTCCTCATTAGGTTGGTAGTTGGTCAATATAAAATTATCAATTATATTTGCCTTGTCGTTAATAATAGTTTCATATGCTGACAAATTTTCGACTGTCCATTTAAAAGTTATTGGTAGTGGAAATAATTTGCTCTCCTCTCTCTCTCTCTCTCTCTCTCTCACTCTCCCACTCTATCCATTCCCTTCTCTCTCTCTGTCTCTCTCTCCCTTTCCTCCCTTCTTCTCTATTCTATCCATTCTCCTCCCTTCGCCCCTCTGTCTCTGTCTCACTCACTACTCACACTCTATCATTCCTCTCTTTATCCTCTCTCTCTATCCCTCTGTTATTCCTGTCTTTTGCACACACACACTCTATCCATTCCTCTCTCTATTCTTCTCTCTCTTTACCCCCCATCCCCCTTTCAGAATCAGAATCAGAATCAGATGTATTGGCTATGTACATTATGCATTCTATTCTATTCTATTCTATTCTATTATATGATACTATTATACTATTCACCTTATGCAGCCCCGCCGTCTTTTTCTTCCGCGTTTGACCACCGATTGTTTACTATTTGTACAGAATACTACTGTACTATATGTCTGTTGTTTGTTAGCCAAGGTGGCTATATTGTGATAACTGGTGTTTGTTAGCTATAGGCCTATGCTGTTCGTTAGCCAAGGTGGCTATATTGTGATAATGGTGTTTGTTACGGAGGTGGCTATAGGCCTATGCTGTTTGTTAGCCAAGGTGGCTATATTGTGATAATTGGTGTTTGTTAGCGGAGGTGGCTATAGGCCTATGCTGTTTGTTAGCCAAGGTGGCTATATTGTGATAACTGGTGTTTGTTAGTAGCTATAGGCCTATGCTGCTTGTTAGCCAAAGTGGCTATATTGTGATAATTGGTGTTTGTTAGCGGAGGTGGCTATAGGCCTATGCTGTTTGTTAGCAGAGGTGGCTACTGTATATTGGTGATGATTGTTGATTGTTAGCGGAGGTGGCTATAGGCCTATGCTGTTTGTTAGCAGAGGTGGCTACTGTATATTGGTGATGATTGTTGATTGTTAGCGGAGGTGGCTATAGGCCTATGCTGTTTGTTAGCAGAGGTGGCTATATTGTTGATGTTGATTGCCCTGGTCGAGAGCTGATGATTGCCTATATTGACAGCTGGCTTTTCTCTGCCACAGAATAGAATGGGATCTATGATCTGTGATCTATGATGGGGGCGGGGGGATGGGGGCGGGGTTTATCCCCGGGGCCGTTTGTGGAGACAGAGCTGCTCAGGGTCAGTTAGGGTTAGAGTTAGATACGAGCCAGGTCCAAGTGTGTGTGTGTGTGTGTGTGTGTGTGTGTGTGTGTGTGTGTGTGTGTGTGTGTGTGTGCGATAGTGAAAGCATTGTGTGTGAGTGTGTTATGTGCCATGCTAGTTCTCTGGCAGCTTGCCTAGGAGTGTGTGTGTGATGTGTGTGTGTGTGTGTGTGTGTGTGTGTGTGTGTGTGTGTGTGTGTGTGTGTTTGAGAGCGAGGACAGAGAGGGAATAGCCTGATCAGAGATGGAGTTTCCATTGGGTTTGTAGCACATGGAAGCTCAGAGCAGAACACGGAATATCACCCAGGGAACACACGGAGAGAGAGAGAGAGAGAGAGAGGGGGAGAAAGGGAGAGAGAGAGAGAGAGAGGGAGAAAGGGAGAGAGGGAGAGAGAGACAGAGTATTGGAGAGAAAGAGGGGAAGAATAGCTTACAGGATCTTTGTGTCAATATTACATGTAAGAGAAAGAGAGAGAGAGAGAGAGAGAGAGAGAGAGAGAGAGAGAGAGAGAGAAAGAGAGAGAGAGAAAGAGGAGATGAGAGAAAGAGGAAAAGACAGAGAAACAAAAAGATAGGGGGGCTGTGTTAGGGAGAGAACGAGAGGAGGGTGCGCTTTCTGTGATTTTGGTGGCTTTATAAAGAGAATGGAGAGAGAGAGAGAGAGAAACGCTAAACGAGTGGAGAGAAAGAGAGAGAATGGAGAGAGAGAGAGAGAAGGATGAGCTCACCGTGATCTTGGTGGCTTTAAGGAAAGAGGGAGACAGAAACTGGAGAGAGAGAGAGAGAGAGGGAGAGAGAATGGAGAGAGAGAGAGATAGAGAAGGATGAGCTCACCGTGATCTTGGTGGCGTTATTGAGCACGCTCACCCACTCCACTAGATCCTGCTGGTCATTGGCTTGCAGATAGAACTTCCTCATCCCTGCATTAATGACTGCAAGACACAACACAGGACACAGGAACAGGAACAGGGGGGTGAATCTTCCTGCCAAACAGGACGCTTAAGATACAGACATCACAAACATCACAAACATCTGGCCTTAATCCAACAGGAGAGTGTGGAGTGTGGAAGAGAGAGAGAGAGAGAGAGAGAGAGAGAGAGAGAGAGAGAGAGAGAGAGAGAGAGAGAGAGAGAGAGAGAGAGAGAGAGAGAGAGAGAGGACGGACAGTTGACAGTTGGTTAGTCCTGTAGGAAATTCTGGCATCTTGTAGTATCAAAAATATGACACACACACATGTGACACACACACATTTTAAAAGTCCAAAGGCAGGAATGTAATGGTGTGGCATTTAGAGTGTGGTGCTTGTGGAGTTTGAAAGGAGAGATGCAAGAGTGTATAGTTGTGTAGAGATGCTAGAGTGTATAGTTGTGTAGAGATGCTAGAGTGTATAGTTGTGTAGAGATGCTAGAGTGTATAGTTGTGTAGAGAGATGCTAGAGTGTATAGTTGTGTAGAGATGCTAGAGTGTATAGTTGTGTAGAGATGCTAGAGTGTATAGTTGTGTAGAGAGATGCTAGAGTGTATAGTTGTGTAGAGATGCTAGAGTGTATAGTTGTGTAGAGAGATGCTAGAGTGTATAGTTGTGTAGAGATGCTAGAGTGTATAGTTGTGTAGAGATGCTAGAGTGTATAGTTGTGTAGAGAGATGCTAGAGTGTATAGTTGTGTAGAGAGATGCTAGAGTGTATAGTTGTGTAGAGATGCTAGAGTGTATAGTTGTGTAGAGAGATGCTAGAGTGTATAGTTGTGTAGAGAGATGCTAGAGTGTATAGTTGTGTAGAGATGCTAGAGTGTATAGTTGTGTAGAGAGATGCTAGAGTGTATAGTTGTGTAGAGAGATGCTAGAGTGTATAGTTGTGTAGAGATGCTAGAGTGTATAGTTGTGTAGAGAGATGCTAGAGTGTATAGTTGTGTAGAGATGCTAGAGTGTATAGTTGTGTAGAGATGCTAGAGTGTATAGTTGTGTAGAGAGATGCTAGAGTGTATAGTTGTGTAGAGATGCTAGAGTGTATAGTTGTGTAGAGAGATGCTAGAGTGTATAGTTGTGTAGAGATGCTAGAGTGTATAGTTGTGTAGAGAGATGCTAGAGTGTATAGTTGTGTAGAGATGCTAGAGTGTATAGTTGTGTAGAGATGCTAGAGTGTATAGTTGTGTAGAGATGCTAGAGTGTATAGTTGTGTAGAGATGCTAGAGTGTATAGTTGTGTAGAGATGCTAGAGTGTATAGTGTGTAGAGATGCTAGAGTTGTGTATAGAGATGCTAGAGTGTATAGTTGTGTAGAGATGCTAGAGTGTATAGTTGTGTAGAGAGATGCTAGAGTGTATAGTTGTGTAGAGATGCTAGAGTGTATAGTTGTGTAGAGAGATGCTAGAGTGTATAGTTGTGTAGAGATGCTAGAGTGTATAGTTGTGTAGAGAGATGCTAGAGTGTATAGTTGTGTAGAGATGCTAGAGTGTATAGTTGTGTAGAGATGCTAGAGTGTATAGTTGTGTAGAGAGATGCTAGAGTTGTGTAGAGTGTTGTGTAGAGTGTTGTGTAGAGAGGTATCCATGGTACAAGAGAGAACCAGTGCCAGTACACGGCTAGTGCTAATTCCAATCTTAATTGGGGACCTTGAGATGGGATTGACAGGTGTCTGGATGTTTCAGCAAGCAAAAGCAGCAAGTAGAAAGAGATGAATTGCTATTGTTTAACTTCCAGCAATGTGATTGTGTTTCATCACCACCCTGGTAAATGTTTATCAGTGGATTAAAAGTGTATGTAAATGCATGTAGTCATGTACTGCACGTCTCCTCTGGCCTACAGAAACCTCAGTAGTCTGTCTGTCTGTCAGAGGTCCCACCGCTAACCCACGCATCAACCATCCTTCCTGCATGCGCTCGAGCAAGACGCTTCCTCCCTCTCTAAGTGTTTAAATGTCAATGCCTGAACTCTGTTGCTTTTACTTTAGTCACGCCCACTTCAGACACGGGACGTTGTCCGTTCCCATTGAACTCGCTTCGGCAAAAAGACTACCCCCCGAGGTGGGTCGAAGGTGGGGCGAGTTGATGCGGCAATACGGCTCCTCAATGGGAACGGAACAGCGGGAGCGCGCTTAAGGCGTGTTTAACACGCTATATTCCTCAATGGGAAAGGGGCTAGTGGCCCTCTCTCTCTCTCACACACACACACGCACACACACATGCATACACACACACACACACACACACACACACACACACACACACACACACCTACCGTAGAAGGTAACAAGGCAGCTGCTAAAAACTTTGTTTCAGATGACCTAGCAAGTTGGTGCCGTTGCCAAGTGAACGATAGATTTTATAGAATGTTGGACGCTGAAGGCGGCATGTAGGGAGCACCGATGCTTCCTTCAAAGGCAGGATTTTATGCATTTATTGGTTTCAGACATGCCTTGATGCCTCGCTGCCACCAAATGCTTCCTTCAAAAGCAACATTTTTCCCATTTCGGACACAGCCATAGACTCTCAATCAGTTTCACATTTCTGTTCATATTCAACCAACTCTCCATGTCAAAACTCTTTTCTGCAGCCCCTCTCTCTCTCTCTCTCTCTCTCTCTCTCTCTCTCTCTCTCTCTCTCTCTCCCCTATCTATCTTTCTCTTTTACCTCCTTCTCTGTCTGTCTATCTGTTTCCCCTGGGTCACTTCCATGGCTGAATCCTCTATCCTGCCTCTCTGGAGAGGAGACCAATAAGGTCACACACACACACACACACACACACACACACACACACACACACACACACACACACACACACACACGATGTCACAACAGGAAACCTTAACTTAACTGCCCTTAGTCACTTGCTAGTTCAGTTGTGAATGAAATGAAATAGGTCTAATTACTGGACGTCCACCAAGGAGGTTATATTTTCACTGCCATTTGTCTGTCTGTGTGCAAAATTGCTTTTTATAAGGCTTTTTTTGTTTGTTTGTTTCATTTAGACATTTTGGACTGTGGCTGTCTTGTATGTGTCTGCTCCGATATTCAAATAATGCAGCGCTTCTAAATACCTGTTTGCGTGAGGAGAGAGGGCTAACAAGCGCTCATATTCAGCTGATGGTGCTGTAGCCTACGTGTAGCCAGCAGAGAAGGACTATACATGAGGGTGAGATGCGGCACTGGCCTGAAAAAGCTGATTCTATCGGCTCCTCCTGGACCAACATCGTTTCAGTAG
>JAODXP020000015.1:13157004-13162004 GCA_027497455.2 Sardinella longiceps
ATTAAATGTAAAAGAAAAAGATATTTAAGTCTCAAATGAAGCATAAAGATGTTAATTTTCTAAATGAAGTTCTCTGCCCTAAGAGAGTAAATTAAGCCCTGTGCATTTGAGTTGGGAACTTTAAGTGAACTTTATTAACCCCAATATTACTGGTGACTCAGCAGGCCACGCCCCCTTACTCCTGTTTCAGAGAGAGGGTGTGTGTGTGTGTGTGTGTGTGTGTGTGTGTGTGTGTCTTACAGTGCTGCTGCTTATTTGACTCTCAGCGGCACCTGTCTGCCATTTGCTGCTGAAAGTGTGTGTGTGTGCTAAATAACAGTTGGTATAACCATACACCCAATCGCAGACGCGTGCGCGCGCGCACACACACACACACACACTCTCTCTCTCAAATTCAAACAAGCTTTATTGGCATGACTCAGTTGTAGTGTTGCCAAAGCATACAATAAAACAGACAGATTCAATATGTGTCTGAGAAAAAAAACAGAATAAGAAAAAGGAAAACCTCTCTCTCTCTCTCTCTCTCTCTCTCTCTCTCTCTCTCTCTCTCTCTCTCTCTCTCTCTCTCTACACTCTGGACAAAGTTAAGTTAAGGGGGATTTGCTGCAAAGTCACCAAGAGTTCATTAGAAGTTTGCCGCAACTTTTTTTATTTGTAAAGGCATTCATGATTATACTGGCACACACACACACACACACACACACACACACACACACACACACACACCAAGCTCAGCTCCGGGCACCATGGTGCCAGTGTGTTCTTGCTGTTGTTATTGTATACTTCAGTAGGCTACATGACCTGAAGTCAGGCCAGGGCAGGCATCACCTGTGCCCAGCAGTAGAAGGGGAGTGGAACGCATTGGTTCTCAAACTGGCACATTGCCAGGGTGTCCGTGTAAAATATGTTTACATTTTATATAGGGATAGAAGTACTACCAAAACATTTTCCTTGGCCATTTTTACTGTAAAACACTGGGCCAACAGAAAACCACATCTGCACTGCCAGATTTTGCCCAATGCAATTACTTT
Source organism: Sardinella longiceps (assembly GCA_027497455.2). NCBI lineage: Eukaryota > Metazoa > Chordata > Actinopteri > Clupeiformes > Clupeidae > Sardinella > Sardinella longiceps. The sequence goes on from JAODXP020000015.1 coordinate 13,158,036, forward strand.
CCTATTTAAAATTTGCATTTGAACGAACAAATAGCTACAGAATTTTTGTGATCAAGAGGGGTCCTTGAAAAACTTTCGGCTCCATGAGGGGTCCCCAGCCCAATAAAGTTTGAGAAGCCCTGGTGTAACGGATTAGCATTAGCATGCTGCTCCCACAAAGAGATGGAGGGTAGCAGACATGACAGCACTACAGTACTGTAACCTACTCACCAGAAGAGCTCTCTAGCACCTGTAGCAGAGCATAGCTGGAGGCTAACTAACCTGTAGCATAGCATAGCATAGCTGGAGGCTAACTAACTTGTAGCATAGCATAGCATAGCTGGAGGCTAACTAACCTGTAGCATAGCATAGCATAGCTGGAGGCTAACTAACCTGTAGCATAGGATCACACATTGCTGGAGGCTAACTAACACCTTTCAGACAAGTAGCTGCGTGCACATCCCCCCTTCTGGCCAGGGGCAGGACTAATGAAATGAGGTCCAGAACAAGAGACAGTAATGAACTAAAGTAATGAAAGTAACACTGATTAAACTCCCATAAGCAACATTTCCACCCTGTTTGGTCTTCTTCAGGCAAATAGTTGCCTGCTACTACTATTACTACTACTACTATTTGCCTGAAGAAGACCCAATAAGGTCGAAATGTTTAAATAAATATGGGAGTTTAAACAGTGTTGCAGACTTCACTTTCTCTGACTTGTTCAGTGTGACCAACATGACCTCTGCACACAGATTCAAAGACACAGCACATGTAGCATGCTAAGAGTTAGCCAACATGAGTCCTGTTTTGAGGGCTAAGCACACAGACAAGATCGCCCATGCAGAGCTAACTAGGAGGCCTATATAGGCCTATATCCACAAAAGCAAGAATAGGATGGAAGTTGATTTGATCAGCAGAGACGATCAATCGCCTCCCAAGAGCTAATAGTCTGCTGTATATCCACTGTATATCCACTATAAATTAGCGTCACAGAGTTAGATGGAGGCTAACGTGGTCGTCTATGCAGAGCTGCCTATAAAAGCTACACGCCTACCATCACACACACCACTGCCTTTAGATGGTGCATGTTCCCCCAAGCCATCTCACACACACACACACACACACACACACACACACACACACACACACACACACACACACACACACACACATACACACACACACACACACAGACCACCAAGCCATCACACACACACAAACACACACACACAGACCACCAAGCCGTCACACACACACACACACACACACACACACACACACAGACCACCAAGCCGTCACACACACACACACACACACACACACACACACACACACACACACACACACACAGACCACCACACGCACATCACACACACACACACACACACACACACACACACACACACACACACACACACAGACCACCAAGCCGTCACACACATCACTCTGTGCTTTCACATGATGCAGACTATTCACAGCAAATGGCTTTTATAGGAGGCTATTAATTAACTTTCTGTAGATGTGTTACTAATCTTTTGAGTGTGAATTTGGCTGTTATCTCTAAATTCTGTGACATTCTGTAACCTACTGCTTAGATAGATACTTTATTGTCATCTATGCTTACAGCACAATTAAATTCTTACTTTGCGCAAACTTTGATAAGGGTTTTAATGCTGTGTTTATGTGCACTAGATGTGCTTGTCAGCTTGAGGCTGTATGGGATATACATTTGTAAATGCACAGAAGGCTATTAGGATCTTTTAGATGGTGCTGCTCGTTCCCTGGTGTGTTGAAGTGCTGGTGTTGGTGTTGAGCAACGTGAGGTGAACGCCTGCACAGCACAGAGGGGTTTAACATTGAGCTGACACTGTTTGCACAAAGCCACACAGAAGCACAGTTAGGGGCTTCACCTTAACACCTCAGTATTAACCACACACACTCTCTCTCTCTCTTTCTCTTTCTCTCTCTCACACACACACACACACACATACACACAAATACATACTGTACACTCTCTCTCTCTCTCTCTTTATCACACACACACACATACACACACACACACACACACACACACACACACACACACACACACACACACACACAGAGTGCAATCACTTGAGAGCATACTGTATCACAATGTCAGTGAGGTATTTTAGTATTGTAAGTGTTTTGTAACTGGATGTTATCTGAGTGTCACATGACCAACTAGATGCCACAACCTCTACTCCCTTACAGTACATTAATATAGTGTCATCAATCTATTTTTGTATCAGTGGGAAAGTCAGTCAGTCTATTTTGGCATGCCTGTTTGCCTATCTGCCTGTCCGTATGCCGATCTTAGCCTGTCTGTCTGTCTGTCTGTCTGTCTGTCTTCCTGTCTGTCTGTCTGTCTGTCTGTCTGTCTGTCTGTCTATCTCTTGTCTGCTGCCTATTTCTTCATTCTCTTCCCCTTTATTCTATGTCAGTTTATTCTCTATTACTGACTGTTCTTGCTTTTTTCTCTGTAAAGCACATTGGACTGCTTCTATCTATGAAAATGTGCTATATAAACTTGCCTTACCAATCTGTCTGTTGTATGTTTTTCCATCCGTCTGTCTGTCTGTCTGTCTAATCCGTGTACCTTCCGTTCATTCGTTTTTCGTATTGAAACCAAAATGAAAAAAACGAAAAAACCATTTGATTTTCCGTTTTCCGTTTTAAAAACAAAAATGAAAAATCGGATAACGAGTGGTTTTTTCGTTTTTCGATTTCTGCTACCGAATGAAAAATAGAACATTCGGATAACGGGACTGGCTGTTTGTTTGTGTAGGAAATGGAATGAAACTCCGAAGCAAGATTCTAGAGCGGTCTTTGCTCTGTGCCAAAGTTCTAAACCACACGGCAAAAAGGTATCCCGTCACCACCATTCCACAGGCTACCTAATGATGAAACCACAAATAAACAAAATAATCTGAGTTGTTACAGTATTACGAACCAATAACCTTAGACAACATATGGCTGATAGTGTCATTACTGAAGCCTATGTGATAGGGGTGCGCATTCATCAACTTACGAGCTACTTTTGAGATCATGCACTGCACTCGCCGGTTGCACAAGCTGTACACTCTTGCTACGAATATCAGCTAAATGACCTGTGTGAAGCTGGCCCCTCAAACCCAAAAATGCTGAAATAACACTGCTGTAAGCCGACAAGGACTACGCGAACATGTCAAAGACGCAATGTTTTCATACTCAAACAGACTATTTTTCATCTCAACCAAGAGCAGCTGTCTTTGAACCAGTGCTCATAAACTTTTGGATAAGGCATGACGCATCCGTGCAGTTGACAGCTAGTTTGCTGCGGCTGTGCCGATTTTTTTGCATGTCAAAGCCAAAACGAGGAAAAATTACACATTGCTTCCGATTGGTAGCTCGTTAGGAAACATCAATCCTAGTTCTAGCCCACAAACAGATCATGAAACGTGTCAGCCTATTGCAATGAACAATCTTAGGCTACTTTGTCTGATACTAGATGCTAACTGGCTGCCAATGATGTCTTCTTACTAAATGAAGCAGCTATCATTGTAGCTAGCAATACTTTGCTCATACATTGTTCAGTGGGGAAAATAACAACGGTGCAATACACCACTACTGATCCTGGTCCTACATTAGATGCAAAAACACTAGCTAGGATTAACGTTTATCCATGCAGAATGTGTCTATCCTAATGATTATGAATACACTGTCAACAGCTCCAGACATGAATATAGGCTACGTATGCACTAGCAACACTTCAGCATACTGTCAACTCAGCCAGCTCAACGTTACCTGGGTGGCTGCTATGTTAACTAATTAATAAATACGGCCATGGCCTATGGGACAGAGGGCAAGAATACAACTGGAGCTGACAGCGTCTCTTGCATGGCAAAAGTTACAAGCACCTGGTTGAATAGACTAATTCCAAAACTTAGGCAGCTAAGACATGCTAAGCATCCACTTAATGGCTAGCTA
>JAODXP020000015.1:13169504-13172004 GCA_027497455.2 Sardinella longiceps
CCCTACAGGAAGAGCATTAGACAATTAAGGGTGGTGGATGTGTAGAATAGTCTGCTGCCATACTGTAGATTGTATAAGCTGCAATTAAGGGTGGTGGATGTGTAGAATAGTCTGCTGCCATACTGTAGATTGTATAAGCTGCAAGTCATAAATATTGTATGGAATGGAGTGTGAGAAAGTAAAGGCATATTGTAGGTTAAGAGGCTGCAGGAACTTTGACCTACAAAAACTGCAGAGGAAGGCGATGGCAACAACGATGATGATGATGATGATGATGATGATGATGATGATGATGATAAACCATAATCAACATGAAGATTAATATTAATATATGTTGGAGTGAGGGCCGGTGTCAGAGACACACAGCGCGCCCCCAGCCGTTTGAACAGAGAGATCCTTCACACTTTCTCACTTCACCCTCATTTGGTCTACCAACTACCAGACTGGTCTACCAGTCGCCAACACAACTGGCCCAAAACCCTCTCACTCTCTGTCACTCATGCCACAAACCCTGGAGCACACACACACATGCCCCATACACAGGGGGCATGCAAATGACACACACACACACACACACACACACACACACAGCCCTGGCAGAAAATGCACACAAATATTCAAAAGCATGCCGTAACGGTAGCCAGTGCAAATGACCTCATACACTCACTCGCCAAACACCCATCAGTTCATGATGACTGGATCTACGTTTATCTCCTCAGTAGATAAGACAGTTGGCAGATATGCTTTAACTAACCATTAAGCTTCTATTTAGAGACATATTACAGGTTAATTACAAGGTAATGCTGTAATGTCTCTAGAGACGGCACTGTTACTATTTTATGTGTTTTAGATATGAGTATGAAAGTCATAGAGGAGATGGTTGGACTCCTCATGGCACTGAGGAACAACAGGCTAGCTGACATATCCATAGCTGTTGCATGCTAGAGAATGAGCTCTTTTCCATCTTAATTGGACTAGCCTCCACTTAATGAGTTAGATCACAGCACACAGACTCCAACTTTTGGAGCTAATGGAATAGAAATAGAATAGAATGGAACAGAACAGAATGGAACAGAACAGAACTGAACAGAACTGAACAGAACAGAACAGAGTCAGTGGTTCAAGAGTCTAGAACAGAATGGAATAGAACAGAACAGAGTCAGTGGCTGCAGAGTCTAGAACAGAATGGAATAGAACAAAAAAATATATGGGCAATTCCAGCGTTATGGACGTGACATTTTCGTGCATTATTGATGAACAAAAGGCCAGATAACCTCTGCAAACCTAGCAGTATTTCACAATTTTTTTCATATTCTTCTGCAAACTCCATGGCTGAATACAGGCAAACAGAAAAAAATAATATCATGATTTGCATCATAAGAATATGAGCCTTTCAATTTGCGTTATGGACGTGACGAAAAACGGACAAACTTTTGAGAGAGCGTAGTTTTTGCTGTGAAGTGTGTGAAATTTCTAGAGAAATGTAAATATTACTACATTCATACCAAACAGGACACCTCAGTAAAGACAGAGAAAGACTTCATTTCAAATGTAAATGTAAAAAAGTTGGTTTTCATTGGGAGACATGGCGTTATGGATGTGACGTTATGGACGTGACGTCTGGAAAAACCCTCCAAAACGATACAAAACAATTGTGAACGGTGGATTTTAACCTGTAACAAGATAAATAGTAATATAACAATGAAAAATAACTGATAGTATTGCAGCTTTGTGTGTGTTATCACCCACTTATGCCCATTATAAGCCCCTCCATAGACTTACATTATAGCTGAATAGGGTAAAAATTTTAACAAACAGATATCCTTTCGAAACTTGCTCAGTTGAATATTTACATCGAGACAATACTTTTTTGTATTGGAAGTTTTCTGAAAGAATTTGTATGTCCATGTAGGTGAGACTTAAAGTTTTAAGGTGAGGTTTACTTTTCGTGGAATTGCCCATATTTTTTATTTGGACACACGTCCAGAGGCTATGATGAAACATTCACCACAGAGAATGGTGTCATAATCTCAGTCACCGAGGTGTACAGTAGGACCTGTGTGTGTGTGTGTGTGTGTGTGTGTGTGTGTGTGTGTGTGTGTGTGTGTGGGGGGGGGGGGGGGATCGGCTGACAGACAGCAGTGAGTGCCTGCCAGGTCACAGCAGCAGCAGCAGGGAACTCTGTAGGACCCCCCCCCACCCCAAAGGACAAAGGATTTGGACTTCACAGCTTGGCTCCTAAATTGAATTGTTTTGTTGTGTATAGCTTTTTTTGTCCTTTAGGAAATCTCGTTAAACAAGTCTGAACTATGGCCTGATAATCTGGGCAGAGCATGGAACAGTCTCTCTCTCTCTCTCTCTCTCTCTCTCTGTGTGTGTGTGTGTGTGTATGTGACAGGGAGAGGGAGACTTTGTGAGGTTGATCTCTGCATGTATGTGTGTGTGTGTGTGTGTGTGTGTGTGTGTGTGTGTGTGTGAGAGAGAGAGAGAGAGAGAGAAA
>JAODXP020000015.1:13177004-13179504 GCA_027497455.2 Sardinella longiceps
ATGGTGCTAAAGCAGGAGGCAGCTGCTAGCAGAGTTGCCCTACATCTATTCTACAATCAACTTCTGTCTCCATGAAGCCTTTTATGATCCCACCTATGACGCACTTGCCTGGAAATAATAGCAAAATGGCCCTGTATCTGTTCATCAGCACAACAATCTGTGTGTGTGTGTGTGTGTTTGTGTGTGAGGGAGGGAGGGAGAGAGAAAGAGAGAGTTTTTTGCTTTGATGTTTAACCCACACAGCTGTTTTCCAGGCAAACAGGACGGCCTGGCCTTTGAGCTGTTTTCCAGGCCTAGTGGTCACTCTCTCCTCACTGACCGTATAGCTAGCCAGTCCAGCGCTAGCTAGCTAGTTAGCGGGACTGCTAGCCCCAGCTGCGTTCCAGCCTCAACAGCAGCAGCCCACTCTTAATGAATGAACCATACAGCCTCAGATCGGATGACTGATAACAGATACAAAACAAATTCCCGTCTTTTCTTGCCTGGGAAAAAAAAAATAAAAACTAAAAGACAGAAGGCAGGAGCAGCAGAAGCAGGAGGAGGAGGAGGAGGGTCCCACCCATGCAGGCCTTGAACACACATTAGTGTCTGTGCTTGTTAATGGCAGGCCTGAGGCCAACCCATTCATGAGAGAGCTGGCCAGAGAATTAAGGCCTTTAGAGCGCTTCCTGGAGCTCATGGTCATTCTGCTCCGACTGTAGCCTACAGTACCTGCTCTGCTCCTCCAGCAGTGTTTTCACAGCTGTGCTGCTCAGGCCCAGACTAGAGAGACACACCTCACACAGGTGGCAGACCTCACCGCCCCCCCCCACTCATAAACTGTGTGTGTGTGTGTGTTTGATAGTCTCCTTTTGTGTGTATCTGTGTTTCATAGTCTCCATTTACACAGTGTGTGTGTGTTTCACAGTCTCCCCTCACACTGTGTGTGTGTGTGTGTGTGTGTGTATGTTTCACATGCGGACTCCCCTCTCTCACACTCTGGCCTAGTCCACACAGAAACATTTTTGGGAACTTTTGTGTCATTTTGGCCTTCCCAGTCTCCCCACTCACATTGTGTGTGTGTGTGTGTGTGTGTGTGTGTGTGTGTTATGTGTATCTGTTTCATAGACTCCCCTCACACACTATGTGTGGTATCCTCTGAAGAATCTGAGGAATCTGCTGCTGATCTCTGGTTGAGTTCATGGAGTCCACGAGTGGCAGCCATGTTTGTGAGGTCGCTGAGCTCCAAGTGCAATGGCTGTTTGAAATGCCAGTGCAGTAGAGGCTTCACTATAGTCTTCTGTGGAGACTCGTGTTTGTGTTTCTGTGCTGCTCAACAGAACTCTGAGAGAGAACAGAAGGCCATGGCACCAGTGCTGCCATGGCAACATGAAACAACAAACAAACCAACCACCAAAAAAGATGACAGACGGAGTGTGACACAAGTCACATGAACAGTTTTGACCACGGCGAGAGAGAGAGAGAGAGAGAGATGGGAAGGTAAACAGACACCATGTAAAGAGTATAACTTCATCTGAATGTATGACTTGATGGTGTTTAGTACTAATCAACTAATTGGATAATAGTCACCCAGTGAATAATACAACACTCTTGAGTCTCATTACCAGCCTTATCTACCAGCACTGGTGATCAATTAGACTATTGATCAATTAGACTATTGATCAATTAGACTATTGATCAGTCCTGGGAGATGACAGACATGTCAAACTGGTATTGATCTATTGACTATGATCTCCCACGGCCTTGACGTCTCCATTGCATATACATATAGTGCAGACGTGGGGTTGGTCAGGAAGGTCAAGTGGCTATCTGATACTCGTTTATGACAGATGGAGAGGGAGAAAAGGAGAGAGAGGGAGAGAAGGAGAGAGAGAGAGAGAGAGAGAGAGAGAGTGAAAGAGAGAGATGGTAAGGAAGGTCAAGTGGCTATCTGATACTATATATTATGACAGGAGATCGGCTTTCTGGGACATATTTATTATTGCATTGTTGACAGCTCGGAGTTCTGAGTTCTGTTGTCCTGGCAATGTGAGGTCACAGGGATGGTAAGGTGAGGGCAAAGGTCACCAGAATGGGCGTGGTCAGACCTGCGAGCTTGAAGACCTGGAGAGGGTAAAAAAAAAGAGGTTGCTGCAAGCATGCCATACATATAAGACGGGCCTTGACACTCTCTCCCCCCCAAATGGCTCTGCTACTCATGGTTCTAGGCAGAGACAAACTACCAAGGGCACCAAATATTTAAAAAAAAAATTATAAAATCTGGCTGTATAGTGTATATAGAGGGAAAGTACACCTGAGCATGACATATCTAAGACATTATAAACACAAGGGCACCAAATATCAGGGGGGCATCAAAATACATTTAATACTTTTTTCCTCTAACTGTAATCTGGCCTCGGGCAGCAAAAAGGCTAGAATCAGTCCTGGGTTTACTTGCACACATACTGCAGTGCACACACTGGGCACAGCACACCAAGTGCGTGGCCAGAATTGCGTCCTC
>JAODXP020000015.1:13194504-13197004 GCA_027497455.2 Sardinella longiceps
GTCACTCACTCACTCACTCTCTCTGTCACTCACTCACTCACTCTGTCACTCACTCACTCACTCACTCTCTCTCTCTGTCACTCACTCACTCACTCACTCACTCACTCTGTCACTCACTCACTCTGTCACTCACTCACTGTCACTCACTCACTCATTCACTCACTCTGTCACTCACTCTGTCACTCACTCACTCATTCACTCTCTCACTCACTCACACTCACTCTCTGTCACTCACTCACTCACTCTGTCACTCACTCACTCACTCACTCACTCTCTCTGTCACTCACTCACTCTGTCACTCACTCACTCACTCACTCTCTCGGGCAGACCAGCAGTGAAATAGTAAAGTGTTTAGACGGTGGTTAGAGAATTGAGATGTTTCCTCTGACAGGACGAGTCAGCCCTCATTGGAGCCTCCCTGTCTGTACGAGAGCCATTCCATTCCCCAGTGCACACACACACACACACACACACACACACACACACACACACACACACACACACACACACACAGCCTCCCTGCCTGTACGGGAGCCATTCCATTCCCCAGTGCACACACACACACACACACACGCCTCGCCACACCACCACCCCACACACACACACACACACACACACACACACACACACACACACACACACACACACACAGCCTCCCTGCCTGTACGAGAGCCATTCCATTCCCCAGTGCACACACACACACACACACACACACACACACACACACACACACACACACACAGCCTCCCTGCCTGTACGAGAGCCATTCCATTCCCCAGCGTGGTGGTAATGGGCAGTGAGGAGTGTTTTACTGGCTGCTACGCGCCTCATAAGCGTTCCTTAATGGGGTGGGCCTCTCTCTCTCTCTCTCTCTCTCTCTCTCTCTCTCTCTCTCTCTCTCTCTCTCTCTCTCTCTCTCTCTCTCTCTCTCTCTCTCTCTCTCTCTCTCTCTGCCTCTATCTCTCTCTCTCTCTCTCTCTCTCTCTCTCTCTCTCTCTCTCTCCCTCTCTCTCTCTCTCTCTCTCTCTCTCTCTCTCTCTCTCTCTCTCTCTCTCTCTCTCTCTCTCTCTCTCTCTCTCTCTCTCAGGGCCCTGCATTCTCCACTGGTGAAATCATGCCTTCAGTACGCTAGTTAGGCTACAGCACACTCTCATCCCCTTCCAGACAGGCCCTGTGCACACCTCACGTTAGCCCCACATTAATCCCAGCTATGAAGCCTGATGGTGGCCAACTAGCCCTGCCTAGCCCTGCCCAGAGCCATAGAGAGATGCCTGCTAGCGGCCAACTAGCCCTGCCTAGCCCTGCCCAGAGCCATAGAGAGATGCCTGCTGGCGGCCAACTAGCCCTGCCTAGCCCAGCTCTGCTCCGCCCGGCCCGTCTCATGGACACGGCCCAGAATGCTTTGCTCATCTCCCGGGAGACGGGTGTGGGCTTCTCAAGGCCGGGAGGGATGACATGATTACCCGTCTGTCATGACACATCTCACGACAGATGAGGTGAGAGGTGACACACACACACACACACACACAAACTCACACACACGTACACACACGCACACACACACACACACACAGCCTTGGTAGGCAAAGTAGGTTATGAGGCTGATTGATGGAATTTTGTTTCCCTGCCACTACATTGTAAAATTTACAAGAAAGTAAAATTAAGTCTCTCTCTCTCTCTCTCTCTCCCCCTCCCTCCCTCTCTCCCTCCCTCGGCCTCTGTGATCGACCTCAATGTTAGCTGAAACAAAGCAATCTGGCCAGTTCCCCAACTGCCCAGTCAATCCCAGCAGTAATACCCATGGCAACTGATCCCAAATCAGATGCCAGACAGACTCCCAGGTGAGCTCACCTCTCAAACAAAGGTGCGAGGCCCAGGTGGATGGCCGCGGCGAGCACGCCCTCGGTCCACTGCTCCGGACAGGTATCAGGTGCGTACAGGGTGCTGAGAGCAAAGGACAGCGCTAAGGAGCGAGGGAGAGAGAGAGAGAGAAACAGAGAGAGAGAGAGAGAGAGAGAGAGAGAGAGGGAGAGAGACTTCTACTTCTAATAATGATCCATTCTCGAGTCTGTGACTGTGATTGGGTGAATCATGTTCGATGCATTTGTAAAATCCATGATTTACCAAAGGTTACGACCGTATTTCATTTTATGTTGCTACGCCACGTAAAGAGTCACCTGTGACATATCAGGGTATATCTCCACTCCTTATGATGCGTAGAATGTGTCTCGTCCAATCAGAAATTCATGAATAGTTTAAGCGGACCTTAGTGTGCATAGACAGTAACCTAGAGAGTGCGGTGGTGAGAGTGTGTGTGTGTGTGTGTGTGTGTGTGTGTGTGTGTGTGTGTGTGTGTGTGTGTGAGGGGGGGCGTTTTAGCAGACCTCAGGGTGCATAAACAGTAACCTAGAGAGTGCGGTGGTGAGAGAGTGTGTGTGTGTGTGTGTGTGTTTTAGCGGACCTCAGAGTGCAACAGTAACCTAGAGTGCGGTGGTGTGTG
>JAODXP020000015.1:13204504-13209504 GCA_027497455.2 Sardinella longiceps
GTCACTGGGACGGCCAAGCGGTGCATGCCAGGGCCCACGGGTGGCAGACTGGTGCCAGTATTCTCCATGCGTCTGTCTCCAGATAGCGTGCCAGGTTTGTGCCACCAGGCTGGCGTGGGTTGGCTTGGCTTGGCTTGACTTGGTGCAATGCGGGCAGGGCTGGCATAGACCCCTGGACCCCCTCCGCCACCCCCATCCCCTCTCCTCCTTTCCCCCCAGCAGACCCTGGACCCCCCCCATCCCCCCCCCCCACCCTCTCCTTTCCCCTTAGCAGACCCTGGACCCCCCCCCCCCCCTCCTCTCCCCCCAGCAGACCGTGGCGCTGTGGGCTCTGGAGCAACGCCACCAGAACTCCTCAATCCCAGCATGCTCCTGGGCAGCCATTGATCGGGGGAGCTCTGTGGTAATGGTCGCCGTGGCAGCAGCCATGGCCTCCCTGAGGCAGAGGGGCGCAGCGCCAACCGCAGACCTGCACACGTGTAGCAGCTACTACAGGCCCTTGCCTTGATGGATGTCAAGAGATTAGCCCACTCAGGAGGAGAAGGAGGGGGAGGAGGAGGAAGAGGGGGAGAAGGAGGAAGAGGAGGAGGAGGAGGAAGAGGAGGAGGAGGAGGAGGAGGGGTGAAAGGGGACTAAACCACAGAATTATATAGAATTTCGTTATTGTATTTACAGAAGCCTTATTCAAGTTGTGAACTGACAAACTAGTAGCCTTCTTGCACCATAGGGTAATTTCCAATAGTGGGAGTTGTAATATTGATATCCCTTTCGTTGTCAAAAATTATAAATCCGACACATATTTACATGTAATATTTAGTAACACCCTTCTAAGGACTAAACGGTAAAGCCTGGAAGACGGAAATGACGTTGAAATCTCGCTGTTATGTCGGTTGCCTAGTTACAATGTCAAACGACCTACTTATAAATACCTCTAACACTCTAAAAACATTTCTAAAACTCTAAAAATTAATACTTAAATTGGGGGGAAACCCCGCCAAACCTCCCCTCTTCTATTGTTTTTATTTGGTTTTGTAAATGTAACAGTACCTGCGAGATTCTGTGAGAGCGTACGGTAAAGCGTTACCGTTGAGTTTTTATCGAGGAAGATGAGGAGGAGGAGGAAGAGTCACTGACCTCAAAAAAAAGTTCTTTTTTTGAGGTCAGTGGGAAGAGTAGGAGGAGGAAGAGGCGGAAGAGGAGGAGGAGGAGGAGGAGGAAGAGGAGGAGGAGGAGGAGGAGGAAGATGAGGAGGAGGACCTGTCTGCTTAATGAGCTTCTCCCAGCAGAGGACAATCACATGCACAGAACTTTAGGGAGCAGGGACTCCCACACTAATGCTTATGCCTTAGCCTACCAACCAGCTCTGTCTGCCAGCCTACATCTCTCGGGGGATAGATAATCAGAGAGGCTTGAAGTGGAGATCAGTATTGCATGATCTTTGGCCTAATTGTAACCTAGTAACAACACTCCCAAGTGCTTCAACTCCATGTCCAACATCTTGCATTTTCATATCATCTGTAGGCCTATACCATTTAAAACTTCTTTAGGCTTTAGAATATTCATTAGAATATTCAATTTATTTTTTCAATTATTCAATTTACCAACATTAATGTTTTTCGAACTGTTGTGAACACGTTACAAGAAGAAGTTTGATGTGCGCACTCACCTGTTCTGATACTTCTCAGAGTGGCATTCAAACCGGCTCGTCCTGAGCGCTCCACTTGCGATTGTCCCAGCAGATCGCTCCCAGCCACTGCGTCGGTGAACACTTGCAGCTGAAAGCGGTTTGTGTGTCCCACCTGCTTGCGTTTTCGTGCTGAAGACCAGACTGGCGGCAGCTGCATTTTGGACACATGTGCACATATTAACTCCGGCTAAAAGTTAAAGATGGTTAGGCTACACCTGGTTATTTATTAATCCGAAGAACACAGCCTACTTTGCATTCCGTAATGACACAGGCAGGCAAGCGTTTGGTCGACATAGTCAGCGGCGACCTGAGGATATGCAGGGCATTAATGAGAATTCAAACAATGTGTATTAACTTTAAATTACGAATCCGATGCATGCTCGACATACACTCCCATGGAAGTAAGCCAGTCTCCGTATTTGTGGGATAACATTAGGTTACCGGATGCGTCTCCTATGGAGTAACTGTACCCTGTGGAGAGAACATGATACGGCAAAGTCTGAATGATGGCCAATGTCTGCCTTTCAACGGGGTTTCGAATTTCGAATGTCTCGTTCGAATATTTTTATTGTGACAGCCTGTAGTTCGCATTCCGCGCATACTTGTGGTTTGTGAAAGTTTAGGCAATGTAAAAATATGTAGCCAACATTATTATTAAATAGGCTTATGCATTCATGAAATTTCATGCACATGAAAAAAAAAAAAAAAAAAAACTTCTGCATAATTTTGTTATGCTCACCAAATCGCCTTGCCTTTAGTGTGTAGCTGTTTTGTGTTAGGTCTTTGTCAATAAAGAGACACCAAAGATATAATACTGACATTGCACCCTCAACCCCAATATAGACAAACACATCCTACATTAGACATACTGTACAAACACATAAAGCATGAGCCTGACTTACAACACTTTTTTCTACTTTAACTACCCTCACTCACTCACTCACTCACATAGACACACACACACACACACACACACACACATACACACAATTTCCCTCTTCAAATAGCCTGTGTGACAAATATTCAATTGCCTACACGTCTCTGTATATCTGTGACAACAACAAACCTTGAATCCTTGATTGACAGTAAAAAGACAGTTTCCTCCTGTCAGCTGCACCTAACCCTAACCCACCTTCCTCACCAGTGGAGCTCACCACCCACTGACAACATCACTAGGCCAACGCCACAGTTTGAGAAGCAGAAATCCAGCTAATGTGTGTTCACTCCTCTTATCTGTCCATAACTCACTCCGTCATTAATGACGCAGGCCTATGCAAAGGCTGTCACACACACTTTCAACCCTACATCAATGGTACTTTGATTTGGTAATCCTACAATGTTAATTTGGATATGTGCATCACAATAGAGGGAGAGGCTTATTGGAGAGGTTTGCTTGATGCATGCACATATCACATGGTATTAAAGAGAGAGAAATAAATAAATATTCTTTTTCACATATGCAGGGCCGGACTGGGACCAAAAAATGGCCTGGGCATTTTTGGCCATGGCGGCCCACGATTTATTCAATAATAATAATGTTGTGGCTAGCTAAAATAACATTATGTTGGACATTGCATGAACATGAGAGGTCTAATTTCACCAGCCCAATATCCTTATGAAAATTAGGAGTAAATGGCAGCCCCGGCCCAAAAATGACCGTCGGCCCACCGGGCATTGCCCTGTATGCCCTATGGCCAGTCCATGCATGAACACATGGTATTAAAAAGAGAGAAATAAATAAATGTTCTTTTCCAAGAAGAGGGGGGACTCTGTACACCCGTGTCCTATGCCCACTACAACTCTGTAGCACACTACCAATCAAACAGCCTTATTTAAGACATAGGCTACACAGCACACTGCACGCCCCCCCCCCCCCTCCTCCTCCACACCCACGTCAACCCTCTTTTCCCCCATATACTACACTATCCCATCTCCTCTAGCTGTCACCATCCACTCCCTCACCATGACCTGTTAGTTGAGTCCTCTGTCCCCCTACCCCCCAACCCCCCCCCCCATTAATTCACATATGCATTCCTTATCCTATAACACCAATATCTATGTGACATGACATTGCTTGTATCCTTGTTGACTTGACTAGTGTAGCCTACAGAGGCACTTTGATCTTCATCCATTGACTCTGCCACAGGAAAGTGGGAAATGACAGCCAAGTTCAATCTGGGATTGAGGTAGGCTAAATCAAGATGTCAGACTACTGTATATGCCTATCCTTCTCAAAGACGAGACCAACTCCAAGACATGGCTAGACACAGGGCCGTCGCAACAAGGCAGGCAAACCAGGCAGTTGCCTGGGGCCTCAGGCTGAAAGGGGCCCCCAAGATTGACTGTTTAATCATTTTAGAAGTTAAGTTGGTGGTGTTTTTCAACAAAAAAATGACTTTAAACTGGAGTTAGACAACTGTACAATACAAATAATTATATTGATGATGTTTGAAAATTATAACAATGTGGTTCATGTAAGTATTTACGGGGAGTGAAGGGCCCCCATGTCCTGTTTGCTTGGGGCCCCCAAGTACCTTGAAACGGCCCTGGCTAGACACTAAATAGCCTAGACATCATCATCGATTTTAATCCCACATCAGGTCTAGTGGTCTATGATGTTGGCAAAATGAACATAGACTAAATGTATTTCAATTTATTTACTTTACACAAACTAGGCCTAGTTAGTGTGCAAAACAAGCTTAACAGTGTGGTGCACGTGATCCAGAGTAAAACAAAAACATCTCCAATCCTTCAGCACCGAGAGTAGTAATAAAATAGGCTGGCACAATAATAAAACGACACCTCCCCCTATCATACTTTGAGTTCCGAAGAGTGTTCCTTCAGACTTAACCAATCATATTCTATCTTACTCTCATTTGACGAGTCACCTATGAACATAGAGATGTGCGATTGGCCTGCCTATTCGCGGCGTAGTGACGCACCGGCTGGCATGGGAAAGGGTGAGGGAGGGGGTAACAATTTTACACTGTCTATGGGGGAAACCGAATGGAGGCCATCTAGACTACAGAGAAACAATTGAGTTCGTGCAAGCTTAGAAATACTAATTAATTGTTATCTTACTTGAACAGTGGAGCGACTTTACTGGCGAGGAAGATTCAATCGTGCTCACTTTAAAGTTCGCTGGACTTCTCTCTTTCTTTATTAAAGACAACGTTAGTTCCCCCTTGTTTATATTGTGCAAGCAGAGGAGGCCCCGGCTGGCAGTGGAGGAGTAGCGGCCGCCTCGCCTCCAAGTAGGAGTTGAGCGGTTCGGCCTAGTCGTGCACCAAGTAAGTCCAGTTGCCGAGATTCC
>JAODXP020000015.1:13214504-13224504 GCA_027497455.2 Sardinella longiceps
CCTACAGGCAAAGTGTGTGTGTGTGTGTGTGTGTGTGTGTGGATGGACTGTTAGTCTTGTAGTGGAAGAATGCTGAAGCTTATAAAAGCCTCTTAGCAGACATAGAGTGAAGGTGTGTGTGTGTGTGTGTGTGTGTGTGTGTGTGTGTGTGTGTGTTTAACCATATGATTACTCCAGTTTTGTTTTAGTGCCCCTGAAATGATCAGAGTGTTGGTCTGGGAAAAGTTTAAAAATGTTTGAATTCATTTGGAAACTGCAAACACTTGAAAATCAGAAAAATGTTCTTATTGGTCCAACTGTCCTTTTCGGCCAATCTACCAAATGAGTGTTTGTGTTTCATGGTGATGGCTATGGTTTGGTTGCAGTATGCACCCTATAATACAGGAGACAAGCTAGCCTATGAGCTACAAGATAATTTTATAAGTATGTTTTGTTTTTGTTTTTTTTTTGAATGAAGAGTTTGTTTTTACGGGAACACTGGCTGATTTATTGCCTCAGCTCTACATTACAGCAGTTTCATGTTGAGAATTGAGACATTTAAGGAATAAATTGCAATACATCTTTTTTTTTTTTTTAAATAAATTTGACTTTTAATTTACTTTATTTCTTTATTTTTTAAATACTTAACTCCACTCCTTAAATCATCAAAGTCGAAATCAAATCAAAATTGCTGCGCCATACATTGGTATGTGTATGGGAAACCCTGGTGTGTGTGTGTGTGTGTGTGTGTTCATCCGTTAGCCTAAAGAGTCTGAGTGTGAGTTTAACGAGTCTGTAATCAGGTAAAGAGGCTTTGGGCCACTCAGAGGCTGGGAGGGGGAGACTTGAGCCTTGTGGTGGCCCAGGGGTCAACACTCGGGAGGTGCTACTGCTGACATGGCATGGCTTTAAGCTGTGTGTACACACACACACACACACACACACACACACTGTTCTCCTGGTGGAAAAAAAAGTGTGTGGGTGGCTGAAGTCTGATGAGCTCAAACTCAAAGGAGTTAACAGAAAAACACACACCCTTTTAAAAACACTCTGCACTGCACTACACTGCACTGTTCCCACCCACAGGCAAATTACTACATACATATTACCATGTGAACACGCTTGACGTGTGTGTGTGTGTGTGGGGGGGGGGGGGCACATGTATGCTAGCACAGTTTAGCCTAGCACGTGGGCTAATCCAGCAGCAGCAGTAGCAGTGTGCAGCAGAAATGCTAGATATTTACATTGCTTCAGTGCTATTTACTGTAACATACCGTAAGATGTCAAATCAATCCTGAGATCATTATGTAGGTTAGGAGCGTTTAAATGAGATGTATGTACAATGTGTGTATACTAGCCTTGGGCCCTATTAAACCCGTTTTATTTTTTCCCAAATTCTGTTTTATTTTTTTCCAGATTCCGTTTTTTCGGATTTATTTTTTTAGTTTCGAATTTTTAGAATTTCTGTCTTTTTTTTATGGCCCTATACAATCTAGGCTAATGGAGGAAACCTTGTTTAGCCTACTTTTATACTAGCCCATTGACAATGATGTTTTATCAGGGAAAGAGCTAGCTGGGCTACGCATAGAAAGGTTGATTGTAGCATTGTAGGCTACAAACTCACATGGTGAATGACTGTGATGGTTACAGTGTGCACAACAATCTGATAAGATTTTGCAGATCAGTGGTATGTTTTGTGGAGTTTGTAGAATAGAAATCTAGAATATATTGTTTTATAAACATATTTAAATCTCAACTCACAAAATATAGAAAATTATGTGCGATTCCGTGTTTATTTAAAAAAATCGTTTTAATGTGATTCCGTGATTCGGTCCGTGTTTTCCGTTATGTGGAATCCAAGGGGCCCTACTAGCCTAAGGGATTTTTGATTTGTCTAGATGCCTACAGGTATCCAGCTTTACTCACAAAGTTAAATGGTTGTTCTTAAACTAATAGTTCTGGTCCTCGATTGTGAATGGTTGAATTGGTCGTCGTAAATTCATCATTTAGCATGGCTTCAACCGCATTTCGTTCTAAACTAACCTTAACTAACCTTAACTAACCCTTTCCAAAGGGCAGTGAAAGGAGCTGCATTTACTTGGCAACCTTTCAGTCGGAGGAAATATATTTCTGGGAGGAAGAATTGTTATCAATTAATAATAATGATCATAATAATCGCTACATTTCTAGTTGTTGTATATTCCTGAAATGAAATCATTCCCGATTAATGTGGTAATAGTTTTAGAAATAAATCCCTTGAGTCCGGTGATGATGCTGGATTAAGCACAGTGTCTACCACCGACCGGCCTCTCCACATTTATTGCTTACACGAATAATGTGTGTGTGCCTTTAGTACGGGTAATGTATAATGTGTGTGTGCGCCTTTAGTACGGGTTTAGTGTGTGTGTGTGTGTGTGTGTGTGTGTGTGTGTGTGTGTTTAGCACAGGTAATGTATAGCCCCACTGAAAACGCAACACTAATGTGCATCCTGAATACTGTATGCAGAGCACTCCCTCAACAGCATACTACTACCAACACACACACCACACACACACACACACACACACACACACACACACACACACCACATTGTTGTGCACTGCAGGCATGGGTTCTATTAGGCTATGTTTCGTAAACAGCTCATCAAAACACAGTAGGTAGCTTACATGTACTGTAGGTTTGTGTTTGTGTGTGTGTACACAACGCTGTGCATGTCTGACACCTTATTCTCTTTGAGTGTAATTACTTTGTTTTGTGTGTGTGTGTGTGTGTACGCACGCGTGTGCGTGTCTGACACCTCATTCACTTTGGGGGCAATTACTTTGGTGTGTGTGTGTGTGTGTGTGTGTGTGTGCATGTTTGCTGCTAACGGTGCCTCATCAGAGAGTGCAAATCCAGTGTAAAGTTGAGACGGCGGTGAGCTGCTGTAGTTTAACTCACTAATGTGGACACCTGCTGAGAGTGGAGATGCATCCCGACAGCGAGCCAGCCAATCCTGGAGAAACACACACACACACACACACACACACACACACACACACACACACACACACACACACACACACACACACACACACACACACAAAAAAAGACTGAGCTAATAACCACACAAACTAACCCATGGCCATAGCATCCAGTTCTCTCACAACCTACACATCCGTATTATATGCTGATTAGGGCTGATTAGGCCTTTATGAAGAGTAATCTAAATCACAATTAATTAATGAGGTTAACTCTGATCTGATGGATGATCATTTTTTTAGTGGTTCTCTATTGAAATAGTTGGTAGGGATAGCATAAGGTTGATTAAAGGGAACTTAGCCTAAGCAACATTTTATGCTGGTTTTAAGTCAGTGTATCAATCTTATAGCCACTTTGACCTTCAAATAGCTCCTGGTCGCGTGGAGGAATATTATGTTTGGATAAAAGCTTTTACTGAATGTAAACGAAGAAAACCTCTCTAACTTCCCCCGGAACAACTTCGCACAGTTATAGCACTTGCAAGATGACAAAATCAAACACAACGATGATTCGCTCATCGCCACTGCACAGTAGCTTAACATTCAACCTTTTCTAACATTGTGACAGGTGTTGGTATGTAGAAAAACACAATCGTTTCAGTGTTTCCCATACATTGACGAGGCTGTGTGTGTGTGTGTGTGTGTGTGTGTGTGTGTGTGTGTGTAGGGGTTGGGGTCACTTAATGCAGTGTCCACATGCCATGAGGGCAATGCCCCTCACCCCTAAGGAGATTAGCGTTGGTAATACGATGTTAAGTATGCATCTGATTCCTCATAGACCACTTAGCAGCAAGCTTAACACAGCAGCTTGACAAGGCCATCACTGCAAAGCAGGTCAGGTAGCCCAGGTCACATGGCACGTTTGGAGATTGTTTGTGTGTGTGTTAGCACCAGGTAAGGGCAACCAAGAGAGAGTGATATATAGAGTGTGTGGTTGGGAGTGAGATTGTGTGGGTGCACAAGAATGATGGATGAGAGTCAGAGAGAGAGAGAGAGAGAGAGAGAGAGAGAGTCAGTAGGTGGAAAAGAAAGTATTGCATTGGAGTGAGAGACATCGGGGGTGGCAAATAGTGTGTGTGTGTGTGTGTGTGTGAGTGAGTGAGAGAGAGGGGGAGGAAAAGGAATAGAGATGGGGCTTGGGTGGGGGTTAGTAGGCTGAAAGAGAGAGAGAGAGAGATGGCTGAGGAAGAGAAAGAAAGGGAGATGGAGGGATGAGGAAGAGAGAGAGAGAGAGATGGGACTGAGGAAGAGGAAGAAAGGGAGATGGAGGGATGAGGAGAGAGAGAGAGAGAGAGAGAGATGGGACTGAGGAAGAGGAAGAAAGGGAGATGGAGGGATGAGGAAGAGAGAGAGAGAGAGAGAGAGAGAGAGAGATGGGACTGAGGAAGAGGAAGAAAGGGAGATGGAGAGATGAGGAAGAGAGAGAGAGATGGGACTGAGGAAGAGGAAGAAAGGGAGATGGAGGGATGAGGAAGAGAGAGAGAGAGAGAGAGAGAGAGAGAGAGATGGGACTGAGGAAGAGGAAGAGGAAGAAAGGGAGATGGAGGGATGAGGAAGAGAGAGAGAGAGAGAGAGAGAGAGAGAGAGATGGGACTGAGGAAGAGGAAGAAAGGGAGATGGAGGGATGAGGAAGAGAGTGGGGATAAGGAAGAAGAGAGTGGGGATGAGGCAGAAGTGATTGCATCAGAGTAAAGCAAAGCCATGTTATGTGCCTTGCTTATTCCCAGTGTGTGTGCGTACACTGTACGTGTGTATGGTCAACACAGACATGCCAGATGTAACATAAGTCACACACGTGTGTGTCTGTGTGTGTGTGTGTGTGTGTGCTGTCTGTGTGTGTGTGTGTGTGCGGGCTGAGCTTGAGCACCCATCCATTTGAATTGTCAGTTGTCAGAGGGACCCACCTTAGTCTGTCTGTAATTTACTCAGTTGCTTGTTATTAATTAAACACACACACACTCAAACACAGCCCTCAGTGTTTCCCACGTGTGTGTGTGTGTGTGTGTGTGTGTGTGTGTGTGTGTGTGTGTTTGCTAGCTAAGTAACTCAGCCAGATGTTAGGTCTCAGTGCATTTCTCCTCTCCTGACCAATCATGTCCTCTCGCTCCCTCTCCCCTGTGCAGGTGTGAGCCAGATGACCACGCCCTCCTGGCTGCCAGACTCCTCCCCCTCCTCTGAGCGACACCTCAACTGGTACAAGAACGCCTCTGAGAGCGACTACCGCCCGCACGCCCAGACCACCACGCTCCGCACAGAGACTTCGGCGGTGTCGAGGCAGCAGCATGACGCGTGGGACCTCCTGGTGGGCCTCCACTCCTCCAGCACCACCTCCACCCCGGCTCCATCCGAACCGCCTGCCCCACGGGAGCCCTTCTCCTGGGCCCTGGCCAACACCAACACCCCCTCTTCCACCTCCACCTCCAGCTCCAGCTCCACCTACAGCCACAGCAATGCAAACACCACCTCCAACATCAACATCAATACCAACAGCTCCAGGTCCAGCGCTAGCGTCAGTCGGGTTGGGCTCACCTCCACCTTTGAATGGGACCCCCAGCCAGAACCCGAGCCCCGGTCAGAACCACCCAGACACAGGAGAGAGGAGGTGCTTGAGGAACCCAGATACAGGTGGGAGGAGGTGCTTCAGCAGGAACCAAGACTCAGAAGAGAGGAGGTTCTTGTGGAACCCAGACACAGAAGAGAGGAGGTTCTTGTGGAACCCAGACACAGGAGAGAGGAGGTTCTTGTGGAACCCAGACACAGAAGAGAAGAGGTGGTTGTGGAACCCAAACACAGACGGGAGGAGGTGATTCTAGACTCTAGGCACCGGAGAGACGAGGTGCTTGTGGAACCCAAACACAGGAGAGAGGAGGTTCTTCAGGAACCGGTGCAGCTGACGGGGGTGTCGTCGGAACCGGAGGATCAGCCTCAGTCGTACTCCATGCTGCAGCGGAGCAGCGGTAACTGCCGGACGTACCGGCGGCCCAACAAGGGCAAGCCCTCGGGCACGGACACTCTGGACAGCAGCGCCGGCGGCTGGGCCAGCATCATGGCAGGGTCCGGGTCAGGATCAGGATCCGGGTCGGTTTCGGGGGACGTCAACGTCATTCAGACGCAGAGCCGACAGGGCGGACAGGCGTCGGGGCGTACGCGGGACTTCACCGTGCTTCACCCGTCCTCGCTGTCGGCGTGTAACGTGACCATCCAGGACCGGATCGACCGCAGCATAGACTTGACCTCTGACCTTGGGTCCGGTGGAAGCTCGTCATCGACAGGAGGAGTCATCACGGCGCTGGACCCCGGCGAAGCCGGACGCCTCAGGAAGAAGGCTGAGATGCCGACTACTAAACCCACAAGGTGTGTGTACGTGTGTGTGTGTGTGTGTGTGCGTGTGTGTGTGTGTGTGTGTGCTAATTCACCCTACATCTCATATATTTTCTTAAATCTTACACCCTCAGGATGTGAAGTAACATGGTAAGATGTGACAGTGAGGCATGCCCCACCCTCCTCGTTACAACAAAGCCCAAAATTCAGTTTTCAAAATTGGCTGGTTTTGATGACATTTTGATGCCACTGACATTTAGGGGAAACATTAGACCATATATTTTCTGAAACCATATATTTTCTGAGCGCTTATGCCCCTTCATCTCCCACCCCCCTCCTTAGGCTTATGCCTATTTTGGGGGAAAATGGAAAATCTGGTGCTTTTTTCATAAGTGCCTATGGAATGTAGCTAAAAGTATTTAACCTTGATAAGTCATACCTTTTTGGAAAGCAGCAGGCCTCAGGATGTCAGAAAACATAAATTAAGACAGGTTCAACCCCCCTCCTCACTTTGATATCCATTTATAGATCACTTGGTTCTGGTGAGAAGAAAACTGATCTACCCTGTATAGTACACCTTTTCTGAAAGCATCCTCCCACAGGGTGTCATATAATATAAATTGAGACAGGTCCCAACCTCCTCATCTCTTCACTCCCCATGAAGACAACAATTTGTATTAGTAATATGGGTACAGTATAGTTTGCATACTAAAATTAATTTACAAACTAAGTTGTAATACAAAAAATGCTACTTTTCATGTATACTTTCACTGTATAAAGTTTAATTTTGATTGGACTACAGGAAAAAAATAAGCCTATTGAGATGTAGGCCAATTGTTTTGTATTGCCCATTATAACTTCAATATGGCCACCATATAGACATCTGAGCAAATCCAAACATTTTCTGATTCCTTAGACAATGACCTTTCCAAGAATATATCGTTTACCTAATCCCCCAAAATTTCCACAAAGTCCAAAATTTTGACAACAGCCAAATAAATGTGTGAAGAATGTGCACATCCCCCTTCATCCTAATCCTGTTACCTGCATCCGTAGGGATTACCTGCCACCAATCGGCCAATCAGGAGGTCAGATTATGCCAGTCTAGTCTGTAAGGGTTGAGGGTTTAGTGCTCAGAGGGCATTGGGATTGACTGACTGATTCTCTGTGTGAGAATAGAGTGGTGTCAACAGGACACAGTCTTAACAGTCCCTTTTATTTGGAACTCTGCTCTTGTCTTTGCGTGCACACACACAAACACACACACACACACACACACACACAAAATTTTATCAGCCCTTTCTGTCATCCCATATCTGCTTGTGCTAATATTTACTGTGTGTGTGTGTGTGTGTGTGTGTGTGTGTGTGTGTGTCTTAACACCTCTGGTCTAGGCCGACTAAGTCGTCCAAATCCAAAAAGTGGGATCCCAAGGATGGCCTGTTTGGCTTTGACGACGAGGAGGCCCCTAGCGACGACCCCTTTGACCCCCTGTCCAACTCGGGCTGCTCCAGCTACAAGATCCAGTACTTCGGCTTCGATGACCTCAGCGAGAGCGAGGAAGACGAGGATGAGGACGCTGCGGCGGCCCAGCGGAGGAGGGAGAGGAAGAGGGCCAAGGCCGAGGCCAAAGCCAAAGCTGCGGCCGCGCTCGCTTCTGCCGTCTCCACGGCGATAGCGTCCACGGCTCCCACGGCAACCACAGCCATGTCCATGTCCACTTCGGTCATCCAGGCGGTGCCAAGAGAGATGACCGACAGGCTGACAGACAGACTGACCAGCAGCAGGATAGGTGAGACACACACACACACACACACACACACACAGACACACACACACACAGACATTTGGCCATTAATACAATTCTGACTAACTTTATCGTCAGTCCACCTTATATTGGATTGCTTTGGCTTGTTCTTTACCTGATAATAAAATTGTAGTTTGGTACAGATTACTTGGAAATTGTTATAAAAACAACTGAATTTCTGAATACCGGTATCTCTGAAAATGGACTTCGAGGGATTTCTACCTAAACACCTCATATGTGTATGACAGTAAGGTCGTGTGTGTGTGACCTTTATCTGACCTTTTGACCTTCATCTGACCCTTTGACCTTAGGTTCTATAGAGGCCATGGAAGAGCGGCTAGCAAGCAGCCGAGCTCAGCCCACTCCTCAGGAGCGACTCAGAGAGGGCAGCCGCAAAATCTTTGGACCCAAGAGGGTGAGGAGACACCCCTGTGTGTGTGTGTGTGTGTGTGTGTGTGTGTGTGTGTGTGAGAGAGAGAAAATTAGAGAGGGCAGCCGCAAAATCTTTGGACCTAAGAGGGTGAGGAGACACCCCTGTGTGTGTGCGTGCGTGTGTGTGTGTGTGTGTGAGAAAATTAGAGAGGGCAGCCGCAAAATCTTTGGACCCAAGAGGGTGAGGAAACACCTGTGTGTGTGTGTGTGTGTGAGAGAGAGAATCAGAGAGGGTAGCCGCAAAATCTAGTGTCTTTCCACTTGCAGGTCAGTGGGAGGGAAATAAATGTTTTTTCTTTGTCAGTTCATTTAGATGCCTTGAGATGGAACTGTAATGGAAGAGTGTGTGTGTGTGTGTGTGTGTGTGTGTGTGTGTGTGTGAGAGAGAGAGAGCGTGTGTGAGAGAGAGAGAGAGAGAGAGAGTGTTGTGTGTGTGAGAGAGAGAGAGAGCGAGAGAGGGAGAGAGAGCGTGTGTGAGAGAGAGAGAGGGAGAGTGTGAGAGCGTGTGTATTCGGGTGTGGGCAGACTTGTCTTGGCTTAGTGTCAAGTGAGCTACAGGCGTTAGTGGGGGTGTGTGTTGAGGTAAGAGGAGATGCAACCCCCCCGACACACACACACACACACACACACACACACACACACACACACACACACACACACACACACACACACACACAGTATGGTAGAACAGAATGCCAGTAGAGATTCCCACTTATTCACATCAGATTAAGGTCCTGCTGTGTGTGTGTGTGTGTGTGTCTGTGTCTGTGTTACTGGATTGCTTGGAGCCAACTATTGCTCTTTGTCTTTCAGTTTTAATATCCTGTGCTCCGTGTTTGTTCATTTTGGTGTGTGTGTGTGTGTGTGTGTGTGTGTGTGTGTGTGTGTGTGTGTGTGTGTGTGTGTGTGTCTGCTCTGATTTGGCATCCACACACACTCCTGCTGTTTGAGTGGTGCTGGCACTCGATTGAGGGCAAGTTTGTTGATTTTTCTTTAAAAGGCCATTTTGATTTGGATGCTCATGTGTGTTTAATGGCTGTGTGTGTGTGTGTGTGTGTGTGTGTGTGTGTGTTGTGTACATACTTGCTGTGTGGCATGCGTTTCATTCAATGTGCGTGCTTTTTTTGGTGTTTGTTTGTGTGCGCGTGTGCACACTCCACTTGAAGTAAATATTTTATCTCGCACTGCAAACAGGTAGCACCAGTCTTTGGAGAGATGAACATCTTACACACACACACACACACACACACACCAGTAAAGGTTTACTCACCCTTAAAGGACTTATTGGGAGTGAATCACCCTATAGCCCTGTTGTTGTGCACTGGTATGAGAGTAACTGTATTTGGTGCAACACAGACCAAATAGCGAAACAGCAGCCAATGCTAACTGATAAGGACAGGACATTTTTGTTTTCATTTGCCCACATATATTATATTATAT
>JAODXP020000015.1:13232004-13234504 GCA_027497455.2 Sardinella longiceps
TCTCTCACTCCTGCTCTTTCATCCCTGTGCATCAGTAAGTATAGATCATTATGTTCCAGTATGCCTCATTAAGCATACTAGACCAGACTACTACTCTCCCTTTAGTCTCATATATTATCATTAAGCATACTAGACCAGACTACTACTCTCCCTTTAGAGTCTCATATATTATCATTAAGCATACTAGACCAGACTACTACTCTCCCTTTAGAGTCCTATTATATTATCATTAAGCACAGGATTCATTAAGCATACTAGACCAGACTACTACTCTCCCTTTAGAGTCTCATATATTATCATTAAGCATACTAGACCAGACTACTACTCTCCCTTTAGAGTCCTATTGTATTATCATTAAGCACAGGACTCATTAAGCGTACTAGACGAGCGTACTCTCCCTTTAGAGTCTCATATATTATCATTAAGCATACTAGGCTGGACTACTACTTCCCCTTAGAGTCCCATATATTATCTCATTAAGCATGCTAGACGAGACTACTACTCTCCCTTTAGAGTCCCATATATCTCTCTCTCTCTCTCTCTCTCTCTCTCTCTCTCTCTCTCTCTCTCTCTCTCTCTCTCTCTCTCTCTCTCAGCATCCACTTGGCAACCACCTGGGAAAACTGTAAACTCTCGTTGCTAGGCAGCATTGTGCAGCTCACTTAATATATAATATGATAAATATATAATTACTTAAATAGATTCTACGTAAGATCAATACATGGTTCATATTTTATTAATTTCTATATACATAAGATCAATATAAATGTGCATAGTTAATATTTTATGGATTTCTGTATACAAAGGATCAATACAAATGTGGATACAGTAGTTTTGATGAAATTCACCAAATGAAAGAAAATAACAAAATATTTCACTGCTGTAGTGTATACTGTATATATTGGCTGTGTCCCATTTCAGGGGCTGAATGCTTCCAAGTATGAGTTCTACTAAGTACTGGTCTTCTAGGGCTGCAAAGAACAGTACTTCTCTGACCAACCATTATGAAATGAGATGGTCTTGCCTTCAAGGTTTCAGATTGCGTCAGTATTTAACCCACCGCCAAGCCCTTTGTCACTTAGCAAGCATGGATGCTAACTTGCAGAGTTATTTTAACATTCAGTAACCTTAAAGGAATTATCCAGAGTGAATAAACACGTAGCCCTGCTGTTTTGTAGTGCTAAGCGCTATTAATGGTCACCTCAATGACCGAATTTTGTCCAACATAGACCGAGTTGGCTAAACGGCAGCTAACGCTAACAGAATAGGGCATGTAAAAACAAAGCCTAATCAATATCAGCAGCGCTAACGGATTTTGGGTTGGGAAGTACACAAAGGATACACCTGATGGATCCTTTGCTGCGGGGGAAAAGAAGGGTCGGTTTGTCGGCCCAATTCGAAGTATTCTCCGAAATGGGACCGTACTAGTCGCGCAACTATGATGTAACTGGTCTATGAATCTAGCCTTAGAAGTCTGCAGCTCCTGAATTGGGACACAGCCGCTATCTTCAAGCTCAGGATTAATTCAGCATACCGGTACTAGACTACTTCCTCTCAGGCATGAAGTATAAAGTAGTATACTATTCGCAAGGCCAGAATTGATTAAGCACACTAGACTCGCTATCCCCTCTACTCACTTTGAATAATATATATGTATAATATTATAAGCTCACTCACTCTTTTCTCTCTCTCTCTCTCTCTCTCTCTCTCTCTCTCTCTCTCTCTCTCTCTCTCTCTCTCTATCTCTATCTATCTCTTTCTCTCTCCCCCACCTCACACACTCTTACTCATTCACTCACTCACTTTTTTTCTATCTCGCTCAATCTCTCCCTCGTTCTCTCTCTTTTCCCCCCCAAACACACACACACACACACACACACACACACACACACACAGTAGGGCATTATTGGGCCTTGTTAATGGGATTAGGCAATGATGCGTCTGCTTAGCGTTGCAGTGTTGACCCCAGGGTGCCCCAGCTGCGACCCCTGGTGAACTGGGCTCATCCTCAACCAGACCAGCCTGGGACCACAAAGCTCCCTCTCACGGCTCTCTCTCTCACACACACACACATGCACACACACATGCACACAGATGCAGCCATGTTGCTAGACCAGATTCAATTAGATAGCGTGGGTTGTTGGGCTCGGTCTTTCCATCTCTCTCTCTCTCTCTCTCTCTCTCTCTCTCTCTCTCTCTCTCTCTCTCTCTCTCTCTCTCTCTGGTTAATGCACTGTCTTGTGTGTAATCGAATTAAGTGGTGGGCTCATTAAGGACTTTTAATTTGTCATATTGGAAGACTGGTCATCTGGCTGTGACACACACACACACACACACACAATCGGTATTTTCAGTACTTATTCAGTAGGAATTTACAGTGCTTATAGACAGCTGATTAGACTACCTGTTGTGCAATTCTCTTTGAACACACACTAAGATTCTGAACACACACTCTTGCTCTCTCTCTCTCACATTCAAACACATTCACACACACAGACAC
>JAODXP020000015.1:13244504-13257004 GCA_027497455.2 Sardinella longiceps
CAAAAACGACGTGTATCGATCTGAACACATTATTTCCGTATTATAAGTGTACTATACTAGTATGTAGGCCTATAAGCCCAATTTTATAGTCAAACAGACAAGAAATGAAATCAATTAAAATGTTTCACATTAAACTACATGTCTGACAGCATGTTTAGTGTGCCCACCAGCCGTTTGTTCAGATGAACCATTTTATATGTAGCCTAGTATTTGAGCGAAAAGATAAGACGGAGAGAGAGAGAGGGAGAGAAAAAAACTCATTAACTGTAATTGCTGGACGCACATCCGTTGTGCACAGACTAATCCAATTAACTGGTGTCCAGTAAACGGTGGGGACACCAGACCTTTCATTAAATTAAACTTAAGAACCGAGAGAGAGAAAAGGCTGCGCACGCACGCCAGACACCCCCTAAATGTCCAGGATTGGACTAAATGGCCCAACACATGGCCAGAGAATAATAAATATTTCAGCAAGCTCCTGGCGCGCGGCCTCTCTCGCGCCGAGGTTGTTGACAGTCTTGGCACACGTCACAGATTAGACCAAATCAAGCGTTCCATTGAGAGCGCGCGGAGCACGCGGGCGGAGAGAGATCAAACCCTGCGGCGGATGGCCAGGCTCGCTTGAGACCCCTGCGCGGGGGCTAAATTGGGGTGGGCGCATGCCTGTCAGAGCTCAACAAGAGAAGATGAAACCCACATTTCATTGAGGGGATTAAGGAAGAGTGATGAACTGGCAATTGCGTTTTCTTTTCACGCGCTGCCAACAGAGGCGCGCCAATAAGTTGCCAAGGCCTCCCGCGCAGCCACGGAGTGTCACTTGTCAGAAGTTATAAAACTTCCCGTCGCGCCACTATGCCTACTGGCACTCTTTAAAATGGAACTACTGAATACACCAGAGGCTAGTGAGGGTAGAAATCCACCATCAATTAAACCAGGCAAGAAGCTCGATCATTTTTTTCCTGCGGTGCACCATTTCTTAATGATTTCCAAAAATCAACAATCAACTGCAGGTTATGTCAAAATCTTGCCGATGAACTGCAGTATTTTTGGGCAACTCATTATGTAATTGAATAAAAGTCTTCATAGCAGCAGGTGTTGTCTTCACAGGTGCACGTAAAGTATTTCCGTTGTTTTTGAGTGAGCCGGAGCACCAGACAGTGCCACCCAAGTGGAAGTCATGAGACTAGAATTTTGACAAACTTTAGGAACCTTCAGGTGAAATCTAATACTGTTCTAGAGACATATTGGAAGGTGGGGTGGAATTTAAGCCTTCATTAATAACCGCCAAGACATAGATATTCAAGTCTGTTCTGGGATTTGATCTGAGTTAGTGCTCTTCTTAGTCTAGACTGGTGAGATGCAAATTGAATGCAGAGTTAACTCTCAGAGTTAAAGGGTTCTTTGGTAATGCTCAAACTCTAAGCATAAGAATATTAAACTCATCTCTAGCACAGAAGAACAACTTTTGCCTCTTTTCTTGTCAAGAACTGGTCCCAGCCAAGCTATACTGTGTATTATTTACCATTGAGATGGCATATATATATCTCTTGGTCACTTTGCTTCTTTTTTTAAAAAAAAAATTTGTTTGAAAGCTCACAAAATACTGTCGGTTTTTATATATATAACGTTGAGATGGTGTAGTTATGACATTAGTATACTCTCTACAAGTGTAACAGTGAGATGGCATGACACAGTGATTGTAAGTCTAAGGCTGAGATGGCATAGACTAGCATCATACCTCAGTATGGCTCAACATTTGATGCGGAGTTGATAGGCAGAATGATGATGATGCACAAGCTCTATTGAGAGGTGGATGAACTGATTAAACTCCTTTATTAAATTGCAGGGATGGATAAACTGTGTTGACATGCATTCAGCCTCCAACACACGAGTGATATGATCATAGTTATGTCATCCTGACTTGTACGACACTCTCTGATGCTTGCCATTTGACATGTGTGTGTGTGTGGGCGTGTGTGTGTGTGTGTGTGTGTGTGTGTGTGTGTGTGTGTGTGTGTGGGCGTGTGTGTGTGTGTGTTCTCAAGTCCCTACTTGACATCTGGGGGTCATTAGAAAGTCAGGGAGCAGCGGCCACTTTGATGTGTAGTGGTAACAAAACCAAAGGGACCAGCCGCCCAACACTGAAGTGTGTGTGTGTGTGTGTGTGTGTGTGTGTCCTCCCACTCTTCCTGCCTTCGCCTCGCCCCTGCCCACCACTCCTGGTCACCTTTGACCCCTCATTTGTTCCTTGTCGCGGCAGAGATCCTCCTGTTCAGCTTGAGCACACTCTCCCCATGCTACCAATTACTCACCATCGATCCACACAGCCACTACAGGGAGGAGTGTGTGTGTGTGTGGGGATGGGGGGTTTGTGAGGAGTGTGTGTGTGTGTGTGTGTGTGTGTGTGTGTGTGTGTTTATGCTTCTGTGGTTACCTGGGCGATCATGTGGAGTTTTTATCGATGTGAGTGTAAAGTTGTGTTTCTATGGATACCTGTGTGTGTGTGTGTGTGTGTGTGTGTGTGTGTGTGTTGTACTGATGTACGACAAGTAGTCTGTGTGTACTGTATGTACTGCGTGTGTGTGTGTGTTTGTGTGTGTGTATGTTGTGTTTGTGAGTGTGAGTGTGCGTGTGTGTGTTTATGCTTCTGTGGTTACCTGGGCGATCATGTGGAGTTTTTATCGATGTGAGTGTAAATGTGTGTTTTTAAATACATCTGTGTGTGTGTGTGTGTGTGTGTGAGTATTGTACTGTACGATGAGTAGACTGTGTATATGTACTGTATGTGTGTTCTTAATTAATGTGTGTATAACCTGTGTGTGTGTGTGTGCATGTTTGAGTTTATGTGTCGTGTGTTTGCTAACCTACTGTATGTGTGTGGGGGCATGTTTGAGTTCATGGGTCGTGTGTTTGCTAACCTACTGACTGCACAGTAAAATGTGTGCAGATTCAGCTGGTATTGAGTTCATGCCTGTGGTGTGTTTGCTAGACCTGAAGGTAGAAGGACTTGCTGCCTCGTTATCTTCTTGACTGTCTATGAAGCTGTCGAGGAAGGCATAAAGTCACCGGCTAAAAACTTTGTTTTGGGCAACCTAGCTAGATGGCTAATTAGAACACGGTCTTTTTGTGCTGTTGCCAAGATACCAACAGATGACTAATTAATGTACTGTAATAAAGAAGGATAAATCCTAAATGTTTTATTGCATTATTCAACTGGGACGTGCCGTCATGCGTTGCTGCAGTGCCACCAAACACTTTGTTCGAGGGCAGCATTTTAGCAGTTTCGGACTCAGTCTCTCTCTCTCTCTCTATCTTTCTCTCTCTCCCCCTCTCTCTCTGTGGAGGCTTGTAGAGAGAGTTGTAAAAGCAGAGCTAGAAAGGCATTAGTTAAGACAGGCAATTAGTCAGGGGCAACTCCAGTCTTTTAAACTTAAACACCTGCAGCAAGCAATCGTTCTCACTATCAAATGTCCAGACCTTCTAGAAACAAAGTAGAGAAGGAAGGGCTAGTTTTATTTCCAAAATATCTCTCTCCCTCTCACTCACCTCTCTCTGCATATATATGTGTGTGTGTGTGTGTGTGTGTGTGTGTGTGTGTGTGTGTATGTTGTCTGAATGCAACAGTCCTGTGGGTGTGTGTGTCTGTTTATGTGTGTATGTCAGAGTTTATAGAAAATATAAGAAATATATAAAAATGAGCTACTGTTGTTTTGTTTTGTTTTACACTAACTGTGATATGTGTGTGTGTGTGTGTGTGTGTGTGTGTGTGTGTGCGAGAGAGAGAGAGAGAGAGAGAGAGAGAGAGAGAGAGAGAGAGAGAGTCGGAGTGAGTGTGTGTGCAAGTGTGTGTGTGTGTGTTCTACAAATCCCAGTGAGTGTGTCTTTCCTGAGCAGGTCTCATTGTTTGGCTTGGATGTAATGAATCCCTGATTGATCTCGTGGCTTGTGGCTGGGTGATCAGACTACACACACACACACACACACACACACACACACACACACACACACACACACACACACACACACACACACACACACAGTGGTGAGATAATTGCTTTTCTTTTTGCTGCTTTGCTGGTGTCAGTGTATGGACGTAGATCACAGATGTCAAGTCTCAGTAGGCAGCAAGTCAGCCATTGCAGCTGTTACAAGGTGGACCCTCTCTCTCTCTCTCTCTGTGTGTGTGTGTGTGTGTGTGTGTGTTTGTTATTTTGTGTGTGTGTGTGTTTGTTGTTAATTTTCAGTGCTGTGTAAGCCAGCTGTTACAAGGTGGACCCTCTCTCTCTCTCTCTCTCTCTCTCTCTCTCTCTCTCTGAGTGTGTGTGTATATGTGTAGTGATGTTAATTTTCAGTGCTATGTAAGCCTGTTACAAGGTGGACTGTGTGTGTGTGTGTGTGTGTGTGTGTGTGTGTGTGTGTGTGTGTGTGTGTGTGTTGTGATGTTTATTTTCAGTGTTGTGTAAGCCTTCTTAGGTAAATTGAGTCACATTTTGTCAGCTGCTGTAGTAAGTGAACAAGTTGAAATTGTAATATCAGCCTGTTTCATTCAGAAAGCAGATTGCTATTGTTGTTTGTCACTGTGGGAACAAAGGCGTCATGTTTACCCATAAACTGTTTCTGATGCGGTGCACATGAGACTTACATGTTTGATCTGACCTACTCATCCTTTTCAATGTTTGGATCTTTCATAGTTAACCCTGCGTTAAGATCCAAATAAAACAACTAATGAGAGAGAGAGAGAGAGAGAAAGAGATTGTGTGTGTGTGTGTGTGTGTGTGTGTGTGTGTGTGTGTGTGTGTGTGTGTGTGTGTGTGTGTGTGTGTGTGTGTGTTTGTGTGTGTGTTGGGGGAGATAAGTGGTATCTGGCGCTAGAGAGAGAAGTCAAAATCATGGCCACAAAGAATGAGAAGGCAGGAAGTGCAGCAGCAGCAGCTGCCATGTCACAGGTCACATGTCAGATGTGTGATGTCCGCCGTGGCCATGAATGGAGTAGTGATGTTCAAGCAGGGATGTATTAGAGGCTTAACACAAGTAAACACAGTTAAACGAAGGTATTATTATTATTATTATTATTATTATTATTATTATTATTACCTTCCACCTCACTAGCTATGCATCAAACACATCATCATCATCATCAACACCAGCATCAGCAAAACAAATCAGACCCTTACAGTGTCCTAAACTAAAATCCAATAACATCAAACATGTTCCACGTGTCTTTTTAAAGATCCAGTTCTTTCGTTTTCGTTAGTTTAGTTTTGCTGATTGGATAAGGCATCTGTCTATCACCACCTATGTTGGTGATAGACAGGCCAAATCAACCAATCAGACCAACGAAGCACGAAGACATACGTACATGTTCTTTAGACCCGCCTCTCGTTGCGCCGCATCTCAACCCGCCTCAAAGCCAACGCTGATTGGTTCGTTTGTTTAGCAACCTGCTCCAAATTCTCGTCAATGGAGAGTAGCCAGACTGAGCTGCGAGTGAAGACCTGAAGCTCGCGAGATCACGAGGCTACAAGGCCCCGTCCTTATTGTGAAGATGCCATCGGTGCCAGAGGCAGACAGGACAAGAAACTCTCTGCCCAGTGTGTGTGTGTGTGTGTGCCTATCAGCATGCCAGCCACACTGGTCCTTGGCAGAGAGTAATTGCTGTTGCTTAATGAAAAAAAAGAGAAAAAGAAAATGTCAGTGTGGCTTTTAAGGAGGGAGCGGAGATGCAGGGGATCCAGTGTGTCTGTTTCGCTCAATCCAAACACCAGTAATTGGATTTTTCTAATTCACAAAGCCACACACACACACACACACACACACACACACACACACCACTGGATTTATTTCATAAAGACACACACATACATACACACACACACACACACACACACACACACACACACACACTCTACTAAAACGAGCGTCACGGTGCTTTGACTTCATAATGACTGACAGGACTGGCCTATTTGAGGAGGAGAGAGTAGCAATAAAGCATTGTGTGGAACTCATTAATGAAATGATGTATTTTACTTCCCTTTTTTTTTTTTTTTTTTACCTCACTCAGATAAAGTACATCTTGCAAGTAAATCCCTCTGCTTTCAATTAACCGCAACTCTCATCCCCATTCTGATGTATTATATTGGAGCCGTCTCCAGTGGAGTGTATTGTAGCTGAGTCAAATAAAGCTAATAAGTAGCTCAGTGACTGCATGGGCAGAAAGCAGATGAATGCTATATGCTATATTCCATGCCTGGCTAGCAGGGCTGGACTGCATGGGCAGAGAGCAGATGAATGCTATATGCTATATTCCATGCCTGGCTAGCAGGGCTGGACTGGGCTTAAAGCAGATGAACGGCTATATGCTATATTCCATGCCTGGCTAGCAGGGCTGGACTGGGTCTAGAGAAATGGTCTGGGGCTGGGCAGTTTTAGTCACGGTGGTCCACCATGACCCTAGCTATTTAATAAACAGTCACGGTGGTCCACCATGATTATTTATTAAATAACTAGAAAAGCACTTGGAGAGCGCAGACCTCCGCCAAAGGCGATGAGCAAGGCAATGTGGTCACAGACGCAATATGAATTCCAGATTGTGTTCTGGATCAGCGATCACCACCAAAATGTAATCAGTTTTTATTTGTCCCAATACACACGTTGTCCGAAAATGTCATCCAATCCGTGCAGTACTTTTTGAGTTATGCTGTATACAGACAGACAGACAGACACACCTCCCTGGTGGAGCTAATAACTTATTAACATTGTAAAGGCTCTTACACATGACCATTGTCCAAACGCTTCTGCTATTATTTTTCTATGGAGAGGTGTTAATGACGTGGTGGTTTTGGTCTCTTTGGTCTTTTTGTAGTTGGACCTTGTAGGCTTCAAGTGGATATTTCCAACAAACCATGTTTCTGGAATGCAGCATTAGTCCTTCATAGTGAAGGTGCACACATGTTGAAAAACATTTGCTCATGCTTAAAGTAGAAATCTAGCCTACTGTGAATCGGTATAGCCTTGTGAATTTGCTCATGCATAAAGGCGCAGCCGAGTGCCGTTAGTGCTAAAACCAGCATTTATACCGGACTCGAGGGGTTTATTGCGCTTCTAAAACTGTTACCACGTTAACCGGCAATGGTTTCATTAACGGAAAAGACAACCACGAGAAATATAGCAAGTTATTCCTTGATACCAATTCCTCCGCCAAAAAACATACTTCCTCTTACTGAATGGTTGCCAAGTAACGTATAAGCGCTGCTCCATTCACTTTCTTATGGCGCAGTAGTTTAGAACGAAATGCGGTTGCAGCCGTGCTAAATGCCTAATTTACAATGGCATCGAACGTGTTTTCAACCAATCACAATCGAGGACCGGAACTATCAGTTTTAGAAGCAGAAATCTAGCCTAGCCTACTGTGAATCAGTAGGCCTATAGCCTTGTTGCTTGCTCATGCTTAAAGCAGAAATCTAGCCTACTGTGAATCAGTAGATTTGCTCATGCTTGAAGCAGAAATCTAGCCTACTGTGAATCAGTAGATTTGCTCATGCTTGAAGCAGAAATCTAGCCTACTGTGAATCAGTAGATTTGCTCATGCTTGAAGCAGAAATCTAGCCTACTGTGAATGCAATAGAGGGTTAAAGCAGGAATCTAGCCTAGGCTACTGTGAATCAGTATAGCCTTGTTGTTTGAGGTCAGCAAGAGCGGTTAGTTTTTAAAATTTGATACAACATAAAATATTAAACCTGGCCTAAAATGTCCGTCGTCGGACCACTAAGTTTGCCCAGGGGGTAGTCCATGCCTGTATGCAGGGGGAGTCTTTGGGAGATCACTCAGTTGATGGGCCTAAAGCAGATAATGGCTATGCTAAGCGAGGCTATGCTAACGTAGCAGAGTTGCTCCTCTGAGTCCATGAGAGATCATTCAGTGCATTAGCCTAAAGCAAACAAATTACTATGCTAAGCTAAGCTATGCTATAGCCTTGCTCCCCTGTTCCTGTGAGCTTCTATAGCGCTACATTGCCATTAGCCTAAAGCAGATAAATTAGTATGCTACGCTAAGCTATGCTACAGCCTTGCTCCCCTGTTCCTGTGAGCTTCTATAGCGCTACATTGCCATTAGCCTAAAGCAGATAAATTACTATGCTATGCTAAGCTATGCTACAGCCTTGCTCCCCTGTTTCTGTGAGCTATAGTGCTACATTGCCATTGTTTGTTGCAGTTAAAATGCAGATCAATATTTAGTAGCATGCGGCAACTTGTCTCTCCTCTCCTCCCTTCTTCTTTTTACTCTGTTCCTTTTTCTTTCTTTCTCTCTTTCTTACATCCTCTCTCTCTCTCTCTCTCCATCTCTCCTCTCTGTGTATTTTGCGAAGGCCTAGGCGTTTCTCCTTGTGGGGATTGCCTTATTATAAGGGGGGTTGTAGGATGCATGAAAGAGGCTTTAAATTGCAGAAACACTTTCTGGCTGTTTGCATCCTTGGGGATCAAATTTAAAGGCAGCAGGATAACGATCATCATGGCAATGACCATGCATTAGTAACGCCCCGCATCGATTGGACTTCTCAGGAAGTCATGCCCGCAGGCTTACCACCATGCTTGTTGTCTGCTCTCTCTCTCTCTCTCTCTCTCTCTCTCTCTCTGTAGGCTTACACACTCTCCACTCATCTCCATAATTACTGGTATTCAGCTACCAGTTCTACTGCTTTCTCTTCTTTCTCCTCTTTCTTTCTTTCTTTCTTTCTTCTTTCTTTTTATCTCTTTCTCTCTCTTTCTTTCTCTCTCTCTCTCTCTCTGTGTGTGTGTGTGTGTGTGTGTGTGTGCGTGTGTTTGTGAGGGGGGATAGAGTGAGTGTGATTCAAAGCCAGTAGAGAAAGTGTATGCTGGGCTCTGGTGGTGGTCTAGTGTGTGTGTGTGTGTGTGTGTGTGTCAATGGCTGAATGAGGGAAAGAGAAAGTGGG
The DNA here is from genome assembly GCA_027497455.2 of Sardinella longiceps. Lineage (NCBI taxonomy): Eukaryota > Metazoa > Chordata > Actinopteri > Clupeiformes > Clupeidae > Sardinella > Sardinella longiceps. The sequence continues at coordinate 13,253,455 of JAODXP020000015.1, forward strand.
AGTGCAATAAGCCAGTAGAAAAAGGACATGCTGGGTTCTGGTTGTGTGTGTGTGTGTGTGGGTGTGTGAGAGAGAGAGAGAGAGAGAGAGAGAGAGAGAGAGAGAAAGTCGTGACTGTGAGGTGTGTGTGTGTGAGTGTCTGATTCTCCTCTCCTCTCCTCTTCCCTTCTCCTCCTTTCCTCCTCTCTCCTGTCCTCTTCTGCTCTCCTCTCTTCTCCTTCTCTCCATCCTCTCTCCTCCTCTTCTCCTCCCCTCTTTTCTATTTCTCTCCTTTCCTCCTCTCTCCTCTTCTTCTCCACCTCTCCTCCTCCAGGCCCTCCCATCCTCTCTCTCTCTCTCTCTCTCTCTCTCTCTCTCTCTCTCTCTCTCTCTCTCTCTCTCTTCCATCGCTCCACCAGCGTTTGGGGAATTTGTCACGCTGGCAATAAATGAAAACGCTCCAACCAAAGTCTTTGGGGAACACTGAAAAATTAATGAGGGAGTCATTTCATTGGCTAGGGTCACTCTGTCTCTCTCTGTCCCCCCACTCCCTCCCTCTCTCTCTCTCTCTCTCTCTCTCTCTCTCTCTCTCTCTCTCTCTCTCTCTCTCTCTCTCTCTCTCTCTCTCTCTCTCCTTCTCTCCCATCCTTTGGCAAGGTTTATTCATATGCTGCTTACTCGAACACCTCTACACACTATGAAAAAGCTTGTTTCACCTCCATACACTCCAACTCAAACACACACACACACACACACACACACACACACACACACACACACACAAACATGGCAGAGGAAGAGGAGGAGAGGAAGAAAGAGGAGAGAAGAGGAAGAGGGAAGGGGAGAGAAGAGGAAACACATACACACACACACACACACACACACGGAAACACAGACAGACACACACACACACACACAGGCACTCAAACGTCCATCATGTAGAGACAGCAAGTGTCAGTATGAGTGAAACACTGAGAAGGTTCTTGATCCATCAGACAGACAAGAAGAGGTGTTTGTTCGGCACATATAACTCACTCTGTCTCTTAGCCTTACACTTAGTCATGTCACACACACACACACTCACACACACAAACCCACATGTTTGCGCCCACACACACACACACACACACACTCACTGTGGCACAGCTGCAGGTTGTGTGGTGCTTCCTGATGTGAGATGGATGTGTTTAGAGCATGTTGTGCCAGTCAGTCTTCTGCACAATTATGAAGCAGAGTCCGGGTCCCCTACAAACCAATCTTATTTCAGTCTAGAGATAGACTCAATAGAGACTCACCCTCCTCCTGCCTCTTTCCCTCCTCTCCTCTCTTCTCCTCATTCCTCTCATCTCTTTTCATTCCTCTCTTCTCCTCCTCTCTTCTCCTCCTCTCCTCCTCTCTTCTCCTCATTCCTCTCATCTCTTTTCATTCCTCTCTTCTCCTCCTCTTCTCCTCTCTTCTCCTCCTCTCTTCTCCTCCTCATTCCTCTCATCTCTCCTCATTCCTCTCTTCTCCTCCTCTCTTCTCCTCCTCTCTTTTCCTCCTCATTCCTCTCATCTCTTTCCCTCTCCTCCTCTCTTCTCCTCCTCTCTTCTCCTCCTCTTCTCCTCATTCCTCTCTTCTCCTCTCTCATCCTCCCCTCTCTTCTCCTCCTCTCCTCCTCTCCTCTCTTCTCCTCTCTCTCTTCTCCTCTCCCATCCTCCCCTCTCATTCCTCTCTCCTCCTCTCTTCTCCTCTCCCATCCTCCCCTCTCTTTTCTCCTCTTTCCTCCACTTCTCTTTTTTCCTCCTTATGTCCCTCCTTTTTTTGTTCTTTGGTCTTTTTTGCTCCTCTCTTTCTCTTCAAGCTCAGGACAGAGGGTGAGATGGGGGGACAGAGGAAGAGAAGAGAAGAGAAGAGAATTTATTTTTATTTCAAAATAAAAAGAGAAGGAGAAAGGAGAAGAGAAGAACGAAGATGAAAGCAGGGGATATGGACATTTGAGATAGAAAAAGGAGAAGGGGAAAAAAGACACAGAAAACGAGAAAAGAAGTGAAGAGGACAAGGAAAGTCAGCGAGCAGCTGAATGCCCCGTGAGCGCCCACTCGGAAAAGCCAATTAAAGTGTAGCCTACGCTGGAGGGCCACTTTGACCAGCTCTCCCCCACTTAGCGTTAGCTATTTCTCTCCTGCCTTCATGTCCTCGAGAGCGGCGGCGGTGGCGACTCGACTCCTGCGTCCTGCGACGGAGGTTCTGATTAGGCCGTGACTTCCTGCGGAGAGATGCCATGGCGGGCGGGGCTTCAAAATGGACTCTTATGAACCATAACAGCTCAACATGCCCTCACTGCTCGCCCTGAACAAGATTCATTTCCATTTCAATCCTGCGTCTCACCTTTCCTCAAACACACATTTTCTCGCTTCACGCTTCCTCACAACAGCAGGAGGGTTTTTTTTCTATGGAAAGTTTTCACTTCAAGTGAATTTCTTTTATCACTGAAAGAAGCCAGTATGTGACCAAAATGGGTTATATCCAGCTTGATACACATAAGAGTTTATAAACTCTGGTGAGGTCCGACAGTATGTCTGCCCCTACAGTATGTCTGCCCCTACAGGGGGTCAGTTTTACCAAAGATTCTAGAGTGCTACGCACTAGAATCTTTGGTTTTACCCACCTGTGCAGTGGGGAGGGAGGTTCACTGACGTACTTACTCTGTTTGGTGCAGCCTTTAGTTCTAACTCCATGTAGTACTTTTTTTTGTTTTAACTCCACTGCTTTTAGGTGCACACACACACACACACACACACACACACACACACACACACACACACACACACACACACACACACACACAAGTTGTTGGGAGTTGTGATTTTCAGAGCTTCACACTCCATGAGGTGCGTACACCATCGCACGGAGCAGTGGGCAGCCATTAATCCAGCGTCTTTTGCTCCTCTTACTGTAGGCAGCGCTGCTCTTTGCACCCCCAGACCCACACGCACCTTACTTTGCTGTTCTCTGTCAAACACACCCACCGATACAAACACATAAATAAATAGGCTAGATAAGTAAACACCCCCCACGACCATCTCTCTCTCTCTCTCTCTCTCTTTCTTTCTCCCTCTCTCTCTCTCAATTTCAATTTCAAAGCTTTATTGACATTGCAATATAATGTATTGTCGAAGCATGTTATGGTAACATCTATAGCAAAAGTAATAATACTATAAAATAAAACTTAATTAAAAATAATAATAATAAAATACAATTTTTATTTAAATTCTCTCTCTCTCTCTCTCTCTCTCTCTCTCTCTCTCTCTCTCTCCTACACACACACACACACACACACACACACACACACACACACACACGCTGGTTTGGGCACAGAAACTGTAACTCCATACAGTTAGCACATACAGGCTGAGTTGAGCTCGCAGTGAGGTTGAGTAGACACACACACACACACACACACACACACATGTCACATGTGTGATATTTTTGATTTCACTTTATTATCTTTGCTGTGCTTTTGTTTTTGTGTGCTGTGCTTTGCTTTTGTGTGCTGTGTTTATTATTAGGTTTTGTTTTATCACCCCTC
>JAODXP020000015.1:13264504-13274504 GCA_027497455.2 Sardinella longiceps
CGTTTTGTGTTGGACGTTAGCAGCACTTGCCAATGTAAACCAGCAGGGCTACGTGTTGATTCTCTCCGGGTAGTTCCTTTAATACTGTCAGTATCTAGACGGAGAGCTCAATCATTTCACAGATAACAGAATCATAAAGTGTGTAACAGTCAGAACCTAACAAACAGGAAGAGTGAGGTAGGGGGGTGAGAGAGGACACAGTCAGTATCTACGGTAACAAACAGGAAGAGTGAGGTAGGGGGGTGAGAGAGGACACAGTCAGTATCTACGGTAACAAACAGGAAGAGTGAGGTAGGGGGGTGAGAGAGGACAGTCGGTAACAAACAGGAAGAGTGAGGTAGGGGGGTGAGAGAGGACACAGTCAGTATCTACGGTAACAAACAGGAAGAGTGAGATAGAGTGAGGTAGGGTGAGGAAGGGTGAGGTAGGGGGGGTGAGAGAGCACCTTCTGATCTGGCAGTGGGGGCTTTTGATCTGGCAGAGCACCTCTCTGATTTGGGAAAGGGGTTTCTGGTTCAGGAGAGGAGAGGAGGCTTCAGACTGATTTGGGAGAGGAGCTCTCTGATTTGGGGGAAGATGATTCTGATTTGGGAGAAGAGGCTCCGGAGAGTGAAAAGCCCTTAGTGGATTTGGTGGGATTCATACTATGATGATGGTGCTTTTTCTCCCAGTCCAGACAGTGTGTGTGTGTGTGTGTGTGTGTGTGTGTGTGTGTGTGTGTGTGTGTGTGTGTGTGTGTGTGTGTGTGCAAATGTTCCCAGTGGTGGGCATTTGGGCTCCAGTGATCCGTTGGGCAGCTCTCACCACCTGCCGGCGTATTTTACAGCCTGGTACAGAGACAGTTGCCAAAGCTCACTGAGATGAGATGGCTAAGTGTGTGTGTGTGTGTGTGTGTGTGTGTGTGTGTGTGTGTGTGTGTGAGTGGTGCAGAGGGACACACAATAAGAAAGAGAGAAGTGCACCCTGAAGAATAATTGTGTTGTGCGGACGACAAACCTCTGAGCCAGAGACCATTAAAATGCCACACACACACACACACACACACACACACACACACACACACACACACCATCATAACCACCTTCCATCCACCACACACACCCCCGGGGAGTCTGAGGCCGGGCCCTGTGCTCTGCTTCGGTGTCTGAGAGTGTAAGCCCAGGGCCCCACACACACACACACACACACACACACACACACACACACACACACACATCACCACCACCGGTGTCTGGGAGTGTGAGCCCAGGGCCCCAGCAGTAGCTGACAGGAGGCTATAGGCTCCAGTGAGTGTGTGTGGGTGTCCAAGAGAGGAGATACTGTATCCTGTGTGTGGGTGTGTGTGTGTGGGTGAGTGTGTGGGTGTCCAATAGGAAGAGGAGCCCTTGGCTAACTACAGGAGATACTGTAACCTGTGTGTGTGTGTGTGTGTGTGTGTGTGTGTGTGTGTGTGTGTGTGTGTGTGTGTCCAAGAGGAAGAGGAGCCCTTGGCTAACTACAGGAGATACTGTAACCTGTGTGTGTGTGTGTGTGTGTGTGTGTGTGTGTGTGTGTGTGTGTGTGTGTGTGTGTGTGTGTGTGTGTGTGTGTGTGTGTGTGTGTCCAAGAGGAAGACGAGCCCTTGGCTAACTAGAGGAGATACTGTAACCTGTGTGTGTGTGTGTGTGTGTGTGTGTGTGTGTGTGTGTGTGTGTGTGTGTGTGTGTGTGTGTGTGGGTGTCCAAGAGGAAGAGGAGCCCTTGGCTAACTAGAGGAGATACTGTAACCTGTGTGTGTGTGTGTGTGTGTGTGTGTGTGTGTGTGTGTGTGTGTGTGTGTGTGTGTGTGTGTGTGTGTGTGTGGGTGTCCAAGAGGAAGAGGAGCCCTTGGCTAACTAGAGGAGATACTGTAACCTGTGTGTGTGTGTGTGTGTGTGTGTGTGTGTGTGTGTGTGTGTGTGTGTGTGTGTGTGTGTGTGTGTGTCCAAGAGGAAGACGAGCCCTTGGCTAACTAGAGGAGATACTGTAACCTGTGTGTGTGTGTGTGTGTGTGTGTGTGTGTGTGTGTGTGTGTGTGTGTGTGTGTGTGTGTGTGGGTGTCCAAGAGGAAGAGGAGCCCTTGGCTAACTAGAGGAGATACTGTAACCTGTGTGTGTGTGTGTGTGTGTGTGTGTGTGTGTGTGTGTGTGTGTGTGTGTGTGTGGGTGTCCAATAGGAAGAGGAGCCCTTGGCTAACTAGAGGAGATACTGTAACCTGTGTGTGTGTGTGTGTGTGTGTGTGTGTGTGTGTGTGTGTGTGTGTGTGTGTGTGTGTGTGTGTGTGTGAGTGTGTGTCCAAGAGGGAAGACGAGCCCTTGGCTAACTAGAGGAGATACTGTAACCTGTGTGTGTGTGTGTGTGTGTGTGTGTGTGTGTGTGTGTGTGTGTGTGTGTGTGTCCAAGAGGAAGAGGAGCCCTTGGCTAACTAGAGGAGATACTGTAACCTGTGTGTGTGTGTGTGTGTGTGTGTGTGTGTGTGTGTGTGTGTGTGTGTGTGTGTGTGTGTGTGTGTGTGTGTGTCCAAGAGGAAGACGAGCCCTTGGCTAACTAGAGGAGATACTGTAACCTGTGTGTGTGTGTGTGTGTGTGTGTGTGTGTGTGTGTGTGTGTGTGTGTGTGTGTGTGTGTGGGTGTCCAAGAGGAAGAGGAGCCCTTGGCTAACTAGAGGAGATACTGTAACCTGTGTGTGTGTGTGTGTGTGTGTGTGTGTGTGTGTGTGTGTGGGTGTCCAAGAGGAAGAGGAGCCCTTGGCTAACTAGAGGAGATACTGTAACCTGTGTGTGTGTGTGTGTGTGTGTGTGTGTGTGTGTGTGTGTGTGTGTGTGTGTGTGAGTGTGTGTCCAAGAGGAAGACGAGCCCTTGGCTAACTAGAGGAGATACTGTAACCTGTGTGTGTGTGTGTGTGTGTGTGTGTGTGTGTGTGTGTGTGTGTGTGTGTGTGTGTCCAAGAGGAAGACGAGCCCTTGGCTAACTAGAGGAGATACTGTAACCTGTGTGTGTGTGTGTGTATGTGTGTGTGTGTGTGTGTGTGTGTGTGTGTGTGTGTGTGTGTGTGTGTGTGTGTGTCCAAGAGGAAGACGAGCCCTTGGCTAACTAGAGGAGATACTGTATCCTCTCACAGCTACCTAGATAATCACACTCTCTACTGTATGTGTCAGTGCCAATTATCTCCAACCTGTGTGTGTGTGTGTGTGTGTGTGTGTGTACATTCCAGTGGGTGTGGGGGTGTTCTGCGTGTAAACAGAATTTCTTTTTTTTTCTTTTTTTTTTCACAGAATTTCACAGAATATTTTGCCTTATGTTTGTGATGATGGCCAAACCCAATCAGTCGGTGGGTGATAATGAGGAAGTAAGGCTCGGCTCGTATGGAAGTCTTTGAGTACTCACTACTATCTACCAAAGGGTCTGTTTCCCATAGCATAGATGATAGTAATGAGGAAGTAAGGCTCGGCTCGTATGGAAGTCTTTGAGTACTCACTGCTATCTACCAAAGGGTCTGTTTCCCATAGCATAGATGATAGCTAAGTTAGCGACTTTATTGGTTGCAATGCAATTTCCCATTGACAACCAACTAAGTAGCTAAATGGTTAGCAACTGTGCTATAGGAAACAGACCCCTAAGAGTCTCTGCAGCCAAGCGCATCAATAACATGAGCTGATCCTCCACCTTGTACTCATAGATATCTTGACTTGAAATATCTACCATCTTTGCTTCAACTCTCCTATTGGCAATATGCTACTGTAGTTCCTGGCTGCACCTGCAGAGGGCGCTGTATCCTCTATGGACACAGGAGGCACTGGAGGTCCAGTGAGGGGACACATCATGGAGGAATACACACAGCACCCTGTCTGCTTAGTGGTTCAGGTCTCTAAAATGTGAGGGCGGGGTGGACATGTGGGGAAATCAAGGATAGTTTGGGGTCAATTTAACATGCAAGTGAATGGAGTTGCACGGCTGGAAGTAGAGAAAATAAATGAACAATAGATTGCTAAGTAGGACTGAATAAATATTCAATTGCTAAGTAAAACTGAATATTCAAATATTTAATGAGAGATTTTTATGATTATGGCCTGTTTGCCTGCTTTGGTTTACACTAAAATACATTGTCAATGATTTATTAATTCCAGTAAAACTGCCAGAAAGGTCACCAGATTTCTACTAGTGCCGTAAGTGGAAACCAATTTCAATGAGTGGAACAATTTCCAGTCCTTGTGTTCTAGGAATCATCAACAAGCCTTTGTTTACTAACATGCCAGATATTGTTTTATTCCCATGTTCAGGCACTGCTACAGGTCATCTGCTCTAAGCCCTCTTAGTGGAGGAAATTCAGATGCTGCCATTTTTCTCTCACATTGTTCATTCTGAAGCATTTCCATGCAAACTACAATGGGCTTCATAGTTATTTCCTATGGCTACACGATGCACACACACACACACACACACACACACACACACACACACACACACACACACACACACACATACACACTTTCCTGTCCTCACAGGTGTGTTCTGAGAACAGACATTTGAACTGATCTGAAGTCATAAAGATCAGAACGAGAGCAAATTATTCCTTTTCCCCTCAGTCTGTCTGAACGAGATAATGGTTATCGTCTGAGCAAACTCTCTCTCTCTCTCTCTCTCTCTCTCTCTCTCTGAGTCAGTACCATTTATAATCACTTCCCCGGCAGCCAGCTAATTTCCCACTTAGCACCCATCAGCCTTCTTAAACCACAGTACAAATTAGCAGAGTTGCCTCCATTTGGTTTTCATATTCCTGTTTCAGAGAGAGGAAGAGAGAGAGACCCTGGTGTGTGTGTCTCTGTGTGTGTGTGTGTTTGTGTGTGTGTGTTTCTAAAACATGCTTTAGGTCTGATTAGCTCCAGACAGCAGACACACACACACACACACACACACACACACACACACACACACACACACACACACACACACACACATTAACACACACAAACACACACCATCATTCCCAACTGCTCATGTCCGCAGAAAAGCCCTCATGCCCTTTGAATATCTCCTGTATGTGCTGCTCTTTAGTTGCTGTAGATTTTGTCATTATTTTTAATCTCATTTGTGCGCTCTTCATTATTTACTTGCTTGTAATATTCACTTCTTTCCCGCATGGCTAATTAGTCAAAATGGCAAAAAGAACAGTAATTAGTAAACATTTAAAGCAGGTCGTGTAGGCCTCCCTCTCCGCTCCTGCAAAGCTAATCTTACATAAATGCCATGCAGTGTCTGCCATTGAAATGCATCTGGGTCAAAACCCCCTAATCTCATCTGCATCTCTGCTGTGGTGTTCCTATGATCGCTCATTTGCCTTGGAAATAAATAATAATAATTAGAATACTAGGTAAAGTCTGCAAGGTCTCAGCACAGCATTGTCCTGCTTGTAATGTTTTAGAGTGAGCATTGGTGGGCATATTTTAGACTGGTATATTAGTGGGCATATTTTAGACTGGTATATTAGTGGGCATATTTTAGACTGGTGCATTAGTGGGCATATTTTAGACTGGTATATTAGTGGGCATATTACTGTAGTGGGCATATTTTAGACTGGTATATTAGTGGACATATTTTAGACTGGTGTATTAGTGGACATATTTTAGACTGGTATATTAGTGGACATATTTTAGACTGGTATATTAGTGGGCATATTTTAGACTGGTATATTAGTGGGCATACTGGTGTATTAGTGGGCATATTTTAGACGGGTGTATTAGTGGACATATTTTAGACTGGTATATTAGTGGGCATATTTTAGACTGGTATATTAGTGGGCATATTTTAGACTGGTATATTAGTGAGCATATTTTAGACTGGTATATTAGTGGGCATATTTTAGACTGGTGTATTAGTGGTCATATTTTAGACTGGTGTATTAGTGAGCATACTGGTGTATTAGTGGGCATATTTTAGACTGGTATATTAGTGGGCATATTTTAGACTGGTATATTAGTGAGCATATTTTAGACTGGTATATTAGTGAGCATATTTTAGACTGGTATATTAGTGAGCATATTTTAGACTGGTGTATTAGTGGGCATATTTTAGACTGGTGTATTAGTGGGCATATTGTAGACTGGTATATTGATGAGCACACTGATAAAGTCCTAGTCCAAAGGATGCCTGGGCTCACTGGTTGCAGTATGAGGTAAATCCTCACTACCCCAACCTTAAGAAGGCCTCTGACTGCTGACATGGAAGTCTGGGCTTCCAAGCTGTGGGTTTGTAGTTGAGGAGTTGGTGATTGGCTGATACTGGATGTGTCTCTGTGGGTGGGGCTATGTACATCTGAGGGTGGAGCTATGTGCCTCTGTGGGTGGAGCTGTGATATATATGACATCATGGGACATTAACTGTCAGTCAATGGTATCTTCAATTTCCATTGGTAATCTCTTCATTACATCATTTAAAATGTAAATAATTGCATCTTGTTATCCTGCCCACATCCCGGCATCATCTGTCTCTGCCACGCACAGTTGCTCTCAATCTCTGTCACATTCCATGAGTGGTCATTGCTTAGCGATGGGTCAGTCTATTGTCCATCATTGCTTGCAGAGTCGTTCCATTGCGGGTCATCCTTTCCATTGAAGGTCATCTCTCCTCTATCATAACCATGAAAGCAAGAAAAAAAAAATCCATAAAAAAGAAAAATGTGTCTGTGTGCATAAAAGGCATTTCTATGCAAAGTGTGCCCCTCTCTTGTTTTTCTCTCTCCAAGTCATAAATTCCAGACGAGAGCTTTTGAAAATTCTGTGTGTGTGTGTGTGTGTGTGTGTGTGTGTTTCTGAGTGATGTTTGCTCCAAGCCCTCAGTTGGCATGCTGGTAGGTCTTCCGACTGACTTGAATCCTTTATTACAGTATATGCCAGTCTGGTTTTCATCACTGAGGGTGCCTTAAAATTAGACTGGAATGGGATGAGGAATATGCTTGTGCATCTGTGTGTGTATGTGTGTCTGTGTTTGTGTGTGTGTGTGTGTGTGTCTGTGTTTGTGTGTGTGTCTGTTTGTGTGTGGTTTGAGCCCAGATCCTCCTGACCTGTCAAATAGTCCAGTGTGTGTGTGTACTGTATTTGCGAGTGTAAAATGAACAGTGGTCGAAGTAGTGGGATGATGGTTTGTGTGTGTGTGTGTGTGTGTGTGTGTGTGTGTGTGCTAAAGTCCCTTTTCCATTTACTGATACCAGCTTGGCATGGTTAGGCATGACACATTTCGTTTTCCACTGAATTAACACTACTGTTCAATAAAAGTGGTCACCAACGTGGGAAAAAAACGGTAACACAACAATTGCTTCAATGAAAGAAATAAAACATCTTTTGTTTCATCTTGGTAAGTGGCTGTTAACAGACATATACATAACAGACACCTTTTTAGGGAGATGACATTACTCCCTTTGTCAGCAATCCTGTCATGCTAACACTGGCAGCTAACTGCTGAGCTAGCTGCCAAAGGACTTGTTCAGAATGTCAACAACATTATGATGCTAGTATTAACAACGGCCATAGCTTAGTACCAGTTCAGCACACTCGGTACCTTGGTAAATGTGGTACCAGAAATGGTACAGGGATCAGATTTGGAAATAGTGGAAAAGCAAAAAAAAAAAAGGGAGCTGTACCAAACTGGTACCATGCAGTGGAAAAGGGGCTTAATAGTGGGTTGCAGGTTTGAGCCCAGCTCATTCTGACCCTTTCAAAGGCTCCAGTGTGTGTGTGTGTGTGTGTGTGTGTGTGTGTGTGTGTGTGTGTGTGTGTGTGTGTGTGTGTGTGTGTGTGTGTGTGTGTGTGTGTGTGTGTATGTGTGTGTATGCGCACTACTAGTGGGTTGCAGGTTTGAGCCCAGCTCATTCTGACCCTTTCAAAGGCTCCAGTGTGTGTGTGTGTGTGTGTGTGTGTGTGTGTGTGTGTGTGTGTGTGTATGCGCACTACTAGTGGGTTGCAGGTTTGAGCCCAGCTCATTCTGACCCTTTCAAAGGCTCCAGTGTGTGTGTGTGTGTGTGTGTGTGTGTGTGTGTGTGTGTATGCGCACTACTAGTGGGTTGCAGGTTTGAGCCCAGCTCATTCTGAGTCTTTCAAAGAGTGTGTGTGAGTGTGTGTGTGTGTGTGTGTGTGTATGTGTGTGTGTGTGTGTGTGTGTGTGTGTGTATGCGCACTACTAGTGGGTTGCAGGTTTGAGCCCAGCTCATTCTGAGTCTTTCAAAGAGTGTGTGTGAGTGTGTGTGTGTATGCGCACTAGTGGGTTGCAGGTTTGGCCCTGCTACCCTGTCAAAGAGTCAAAGAGTCCTTGAACAAGACAATTTATCTCAAACTGCTCCCAATGGACACACTGGTGGTTTGCATGGAAGCCTTCAGCATCGGTGTACGAGTGTGTGTGTGTGTGTGTGTGTGTGTGTGTGTTTGTGTATATGTAGATGTGTGTGTGTCTGTGTGTGTGTGTGTGTGTATGCGTGCGTGTGTGTGTGTGTGTGTGTGTGTATGTGTTTGTGTATATGTAGGTGTGTGTGTGTGTGTGTGTGAGTGTGTGTATGCGTGTGTGTGTGTGTGTGTGAATGTGTGTATGCGTGTGTGTGTGTGTGTATGCGTGTGTGTGTGTGTGTGTGTGTATGTGTGTGTGTGTGTGTGTGTGTGTGTATATAGGCAAATGTGAGCCGTGACATTGCAAAGCACTTTGAGTGCTCGGAGGATTCCAAAAAGAGGCTATTTAGACGAGAGAGAGAGAGAGAGAGAGAGAGAGAGAGAGAGAGAGAGAGAGAGAGAGAGTGCAGTACCCATACACTGTACTGTCCCATTAGTCTGGTAATAACTGCATTAAGAAGTTGCAACCTGGCAGTGAATGCTTCAAAACATCCCAATTTTACAATCTGCTGCAAAATATTCCACACATAATGCAGCCTATTGCACTGTATGGAAGTGAGGTGTGGGGCGGTGCAAACTCCCTCCTCTACATGCACAACTCTGCTGAACCCCATCCATGTCTTACTAATGCATTAATGCACACACACACACACACACACACACACACACACACACACACACACACACACACACACACACACACACACACACACACAGAATAAGGTACAAAGCCCTGCCCATGCACACCCACACGCATGCACACATACACACACACACACACACACACACACACACACACACACACACACACACACACACACACTCACACACACACAGAATATGACACAAACTCCTCAATGACCCCAAACCCATGCACATACTAGCACGCACACACACACACACACACACACACACACACACACACACACACACACACACACACACACACACACACACACAGAATAAGATACAAACTCCTCTCTGACCTCAACCCATGCACACACACACACCCACACACACATACACAGACACACAGACCACAGCCAGAGGTCACAAAACAAAAAGAACGACCGATAGAAAAGCTCTGTGTCTAATCCCCTATTTGGGTGATTCTGTGGACGTCTGGTCTGATCATAGTGTTAGAATCTCTTTAGCAGACCGACTCCCTCCACAGGTCAGTAGTTTGAAGGTTTTGATGCATTGTTTCTCCTTGCTGTGGACAGGTCAAACATCACTATATTCTTAAGTATGCCAGACAAAATATGGCATGCAGTCAGAAAGTAAATGCGGAGGAAACTGCCATCACTGGATCCTTTTCTTGGCAGCTGTTGAGCCAGCCTGTCTTTCAAGCTAGATGGTATTTTATGCCCTCAACGGCACCTTCCAGGCAGCACAGCCCTTCCTTAACCTAATAATAACAACCATCACCCTAATAACCATCACCCTAACCCTTCATTTTTGGGTGTAGTGCTTGAAGACTAGCCTAATAAGACAGACTATCACATGAGTGATAGACCCACGAGTGTTAGACTTGACTTGACTTGACTTGAAAGCTTTAATGTCCTTAAAAAGGCAATTTGTTTTGCAGCACAGCAGAATGACATAAACAAA
>JAODXP020000015.1:13279504-13282004 GCA_027497455.2 Sardinella longiceps
TGTAGGTCTGCTGTGAACACCACTAGCCAACTAACTAGCCAACTAATGGACAGGAGATATCTAGTCTCTGCGAACACCACTGGCCAACTAGTCTCTGGGAACACCACTGGCCAACTAATGGACAGGAGATATCTAGTCTCTGGGAACACCACCAGATGGCCCGACGGTCATTTGTGGGCCGAGGCAGTCATTTACTCATCATTTTCATGAAGGATATTGGGCTAGTCCAATTAAATCTCTCATATTCATGCAATATGTCCAACTTACAGAGTTTTTTTTTAGATTTATTATTGAATAAAATCATGGTGGGCCGCCATGGCCAAAAATGCCAGGGCCATTTTTTGGTCCCTGTCCTGCCCTGAACACCACTGGCCAACTAATGGACAGGAGATATCTAGTCTCCGCAAACGCCACTGGCCAACTAATGGTTGTGTGTGTGATGCACTTGTGTGTGCACTATGTGCTAGTACGCATTATGAGTGTCTCATTGGAAATAAAAATCTGTCTGTGTTTGTGTGTGTGTGCATGGATATGCCTGTGTGTGTGTGTGTGTGTGTGTGTGTGTGTGTGTGTGTGTGTGTGTGTGTGTGTGTGTGTGTGTGTGTGTGTGTGTGTGTGTGTGTGTGTGTTTGTGTGTGTTTATTTTTTCCGTCTCCTCAGTGTGCTGCTAGTCTGCTAAGGATATGAAGGTTAGGCCAGGGTCAGGCTTGCTTGCCTCTTTGACCGGCAGTGTGTGTGTTTGTGTGTGTGTGTGTGTGTGTGTGTGTGTGTGTGTGTGTGTGTGTATGTGTATGTTTAGTGGCGTGAGGGTGGATGAGTTTGTGTGTATGTGTTTGTCTGTACGTTTGTCTGTGTGTTTTGTGTGTGTGTGTGTTCATGTCTCTCTCTCTCTGTGTGTGTGTGTGTGTGTTCATGTCTCTCTGTCTGTGTGTCTGTGTGTGTGTGTGTGTGCTAGCGGAGCAGAGCAGCTGGAGTCAGACGGCTGGTAAATAATGGAGAGTGGTGACTCATTAAAATGAACCAAAGGGCTCCAGTGCTCTGATCCTGTCTGCTCTGTATGTGTGTGTGTGTGTGTGTGTGTTTGTGTGTGTGTGTGTGTGTGTGTGTGTGTGTGTGTGTGTGTGTGTGTGGAGAGAGAGAGAGAGAGAGAGATTCCTTGTGTTTGTGTGTGTGTGAGAGAGAGAAAAAGATGGAGAGAGAGAGAGAGGTGTGTGTGTGTGTGTGTGTGTGTGTGTGGAGAAAGCGAGAGAGACAGTTTGCTTTTAATTATGTTTGTTTTACGTTACGAACACATGTACATACTATGAATGACACTGAAATCTTTTGCTATTGAGTAGGCTTTTGTATTTGTGTTGTTTACCCGTGTGTGTAATTGTCATCATATACTGTAGCGCATTCACACCGACAGAGAACCGTGCCGGTACTGGTGCCCGCACCTCATCTTGAACCGGCTGTTGTGTTCACACCAAAAATCAGAGCGTTCGGGAACCGCAAACAAACCAAAGCGAACCGTGACGACATGAGTGAGCGTCACGGGGTTAAGTTGGGGTCAAAGCGGAAAATAAACAAATCAAGGAAACGTGAATAATAATGATAATGAGGTGAGTAATCAAGTGAGTTTGTGCCGTGATCCGCACACAAGATAAATTTATTTGCTTAGTTAGACAGCAGCATTAGTAAAAGTAATATGCTAAACTGTCCGCTTTTGTGGTGAAGCAACGCCTTTTGAGGATAATGCTGTTAATCGGTATGGACACAGGCAGCTCTCAGGCCAGCACTTTGGTTCCCACTGTAACTGGTGCGGGAACCAGCTCCGGCACCAGGCTTGCCATTCTGAAAACAGCATTAGTGTGTTTTTGTTTGTAAGTCATGTATCTGTTTGTAAGTGTGTATGTTACAAAGTGCCGCTGCCCCCGATTGTCTCCGATGTCGAGCTGGATCACCTTGCGCTGGCGGGCCGAAAATGTCATCTACGGCCGCCTGCTGACTGATCGCTCGACTTGCCTACAACAAGATCTAGGTTAGCCTACATCGGAGGCTGCCGTTGTCCCCATCTCTGCTGAGAGAGAGATCTCCCACCAGCCTACACGTCTCGCCCTCTCCTCCATCCATCCTGTGATCATCGAAGGCGGATCTTGATAAGCCATATGATCCTGGTGAACTTTATGTAGCCTATGTCTTCTCCACAATATTAATATTATCTTATTAGCTTATTTTATTTATTTATTGATTTTTGCTTTATTTTGTTTTATTTTGCTTATCTATTCCTGTATCCTAATCTATCTTTTTCCATGCCATTTCACTACTAGCCTACAATAGTAGACTATGTATGTGACAAATAAACACTCTTGAATCTTGAATCTTGAATCTTGAATCTTGAATGTTTTGCACGAGGCTGAGGTCGTACAGTGTTTGGGGTCGCATGAGAGTGTTTGAGTCACCTGTGCAAGCCCGTCCTTACTATGGCATATACTGTAGGAAAGAGCTATGAAGGCAGGAT
>JAODXP020000015.1:13289712-13299712 GCA_027497455.2 Sardinella longiceps
ATTGAATTGAGAGAGAGAAAGAGAGAGAGAGAAGGTTGGGAGTGAGAGGTCTCATCTCAGACTCCAGAAAGAGGAGATAATGGCAGGCTGAGCCGGCGTGTCTAATATGGCCCCATCACTCATTGTGCACTTCAAACACTAGGCTCTGATGTCTCCTATCTCCGGCCTTGTTCACACACACTCACACACACACACACGCACACACACACGCACACACACACTCCATCACTCGCTTGCCGCTTCTTTTGGTTCAACGCCTCGTCTATTTTAAGTGGAGCAGCAGCAGAGGCCCACGCACTGATCTCTCTCTCTCTCTCTCTGTGTGTGTGTGTGTGTGTGTGTGTGATCTCTGTGTGTTATATTTAGCAGAGAATCAGGCTCCTGAAGTGTGTGAAGAGGACTGAAGTATTAAGGCCCATTCCAACGCTAAGACACTCCTACCTGTTCATCACCTTACCCAGTGCCAAGGCAGCTTTACCTACTGTATACCTGTGTCTCACCTGTCAAACACAGCCATACAGCACCTGTGACACACCTGGTCCAGCTTTTAACACCTCTTCATAGAAAAATATAGCCTGGGAGTTCCCATGCTCCTTTGCGAGCTTATTTCATTTCACTCTGCAAAGCAGCATGGTGACCATGGCCGATTTTCTCCCCTGCTTTCGGTATCCAATCACAGAACAAAAAGGGACTAGTACGGCCCTCGATTGCATTTTACGCCACGTGGTGGCTCTGGTATTGGCTCCGAGGTATGTACAGATGCTATGATAGACATTCGTAGCGCCCAATAAACATCTCTGGACAATCGTAAACAATGCTAGAGATGCAATAGGTAGGTCTCCAGACTAAATATCACTCCTGATTTTAAGTTTGCCATTTGCCAGGCTAAGAAAAATAATTGCCCAACTCGCGTCACAAGCATTTTGAAGCAGTTCATGTGAGGGCCCCTTTGCGTTATTTCCATGACGACGTCAAACAGAAACCAGGAAATCTGATCTGAAAAGAACCGTGGGTCAGTGAGTATGTAAACATAAGTACCATAATGTCACATCTAAGAGCTGCAGCCATTCTGTACATTCACAGATAATTACAGAAAGATCTCACACTTCATGCTTTGCATTAAGGACAGCAAATATATTACATTTCCAGAGAAAGCATTGTGGGGTCGTTTCCAAAGAACTCATTTCAAAAAGAGGGGGTCTGAGGTTGATGCGTGTTCCAGGGTCCAGAAAAGAAGTCTTCAACTTGAATACCGTTTTACCATTTCATTTAACAAACAGAAGATACACAAGAGATAAAATGAATTCCATCACAAATGGAGAAAAAAGGTTTCTTCTGATTTTTCACGGGAGCATAGGCCTATCTATTTTAAACCTTAAAGTGCAGTGATTCTAAATCCAAGTTTCTAAATCCTAAATAATGAAGTATGCTAACCTGTAAGGCAAATATAAAAATAAAAGATAAACATGACAGTTAATTCTTTAAAGCTGATATTTGCCGCATACAGACATCGTATCACATTCTCAGTTCAAGGAAATGTTGATATATTAGCATGTTTAACAGGAGTGCACACTGGAATATCATCAAACACAATTCTCATCAGTGTACAGTACGTTGGTCATGGCAGACCAGAATAACTGGAATATCATCAAATACACAGTAATTCTCATCAGTGGACCAGACCAGAATCTGTTCCTGTCCCATCATGCAAGAGTGTGTTTACCTTCACTGGCAGGCTCATCAGGAGCGAGTGCGAGAGAGAGAGAGAGAGAGAGAGAGAGAGAGAGAGAGAGAGAGAGAGAGAGAGAGAGCAAACTCCTAGTTATCTTCTGCTCATTAAGTGTGAAGGCTGAAGCACATCTTCTATTATGTAGCTTCCTTAGCGTAGCAACCTGCTGTTTGCATTTCATTTCCCCACCTATGATGAAATACCTCATTGCCTTATCTAACATACATACCTGCCTGGCCAATATATGCACTCCCAGCCTTACACGGGAATATTACTTATACTAATACATACAACTCAGGGCTTAGATGTTCAAAATGCTGGAATCTGGATGCAAGTGAGTAAGGAGATGCTCCAACAGTTGTGGTCAGACAAAATGGCTGCCCAGCAAAAGGAACAACTGATTGGCGTACATTTCGGTAAGGACGGAGTGACATACAAAATAGGAGGTGAGGGCAGGACGCGAAAGTGGGGGGGGGGTACCCTACTTTATTATTTAATAATTAATTAATTAATTAATTAATTAATGTATTATATAATAATAAAGTACATAATTGTAAGACACTGGACATGTGCATCATGTTAAACATTTTGGTAACACTTTGCGGTAAGGGTACATGAATTATCATGAATTCATGCATGATTTCATTCATGATTCATTCATGATTCATGCATTACTTCATCTCTGAATATCTAATGACTCATCAGGTATTAGCATGAATTCATTGTTTATCATTAATGACCTGCTGAAATAGCAGATGATCTTAAGCATTAATTACTCTGGGTACATCATCATGAGTCATGACTAATTACACATGATCATGATGTTTTTGTTCAAAAGAATTTGATATAATTTGATATAATAAAAGTACTTATTTAGCCTACTTTGGCCTAGTTCCTCATATCTATCCCATACGTCAACTAAATTTTACCAGTTTAACCATGTCAACACTTTAGTTGAGGGGGCACAAATATGATGAATTCATCATGATCATGCTAATAATCATGACTCATGCTAATTAATCATGACTCATGATGATGTACCCAGAGTAACTAATACTTAAGATCATGTGCTATTTCAACAGGAGGTCATTAATGACAAACAATGAATTCATGTTAATTCCTGATAACTCATTAGACTTTCAGAGATGAAGTAATGCATGAATCATGAATTTATCATGAATGATTTCATGCATGAATTCATGATGATTCATGTACCCTTACCGCACACACACACACACACACACACACACACACACACACACACACACACACACACAGAAACAACCTTCTGTATCTCCCTCTCTACCTGACTAATGTATAGAAGAGAGCTACTTTGTGCTGGTGTCTGTCTATGCATTACAGATTGTTAATGCATCCCTCTCAACGGGAACATTTCCCAAAGCCCTTAAAGTAGCAGTTGTCAAACCACTTCTTAAGAAGAACAACTTGGACGCTACTGTTCTTAACAACTATAGAGGCCTATATCAAACCTAGCTTTTATTGGTAAAATAATAGAAAAAATAGTTTTTAATCAATTAACAGACTTTTTAAACATCACCTGCTGTCTTGACAGCTTTCAGTCAGGTTTCCGTCCCCACCATAGCACTGAGACGGCACTTATCAAGGTCGTAAATGACATACGACTCAATACTGACACAGGAAAGACATCAGTCCTTGTGTTATTAGACCTCAGTGCAGCTTTTGACACGGTTGATCATGCAATTCTGCTCCACAGACTACAACATTACATTGGAATATCAGGCACAGTCATAAACTGGCTTAAAACTTACCTACTGGACAGGAGTTTCTTTGTCGCCATTGGTAACTCTACCTCTACCCCAACCCCATTGACCTGTGGTGTCCCCCAGGGGTCAATCTTGGGGCCATTACTCTTTAATTTATACATGCTCCCTCTAGCACGCATCATTAAAGGAGAAATCCGGTGTAAAACGGCTTAAATAGTGTTAAAACATGATGCTGAGAGCTAACTTTTGCCACATACCTCACCTCCGTATGTGCCCTGCATTCAGAATTCCAGCGGTGGTTATCCGATGCTAAAATTGGGCTTCTGCTGCGAGTAGCTCGGGCATATCACTAGCCATCGTAATAAATCTCCAATTCCACCCATGTACGAGGCTCAAAGTTACTAAATACTTCATTCCGTACACTCGCGGGGTTGTTGACATGTAAAACGAGGGATAGAGAAGTTCGATAGTGCACCGTTTGTTTATATACAGGGTCATTTGTAGAGGCTGCGCCTTGGAGAAATTTGCCGTGTGCCGCCATCTTTGTTTAAGTCACGATAAGTCGATCGACGAGCTGGAGCGGAAGTACAAACGATACGTCATAGCCAGCTCACCTGCTTTTTAGACTGGAGTTGGTCACGCATTGGAGTTGTACAGAGTTTTCAACGAACATGTCTGACGACGAAGACACTGTGTTTTTGGAAGATTTTGAAGATGAGGATTTTGATGGTCGTCCATTTCTATTTGAGCCGGAATACACGGAGGAGGAGGTGCGTGAACGCCGTGAAAGGAGAGAGAGAGAGAGACAGCTTGCAGAGGAGGCTGCTGCACGGACAGCTACGACCCAGCCCAGGACCACCGGTAACTGGTGGTGTTCTTGCCAGGGTTGCATAGCAATGCCCACTGACGAGGAGTGTTTTTGTTGCAAAGAATGGGACATTTTGCACGATCGCACGGAAGAAGCTTGCATTACTTTGGCTGATGGGTTTTCGTCCCTTCTGCATCTGTGGGTGTTGGAGGCATTTTTCCACGTTCCAAAGGTGAATTGGAAGAAAAGACCAACACCAGAAGGACCAGATGGAAGATTATCCACAGAGTAAGTAACATTTACTACACACCTGGTCTGCTTTTGATCAATACTATATTTGATGTTTGAATTTTCAGCGAAGTAAATGTAATAAAAGCAATGCTAAACAACTTCTTGTCTCCCCACCCCCACCCCGTACCCCAGACAGTGCAGACTGGTCGCATACCGTGTCTTCCTTGAATGGGCAATTCAAGGACAACAATTAGGACGCCATGAAAGACAGGTCCTTCCAAGCTGCGTCGTAACAGCCATCAGGAAAAAGTTCCCTTCTCCCACTGGCACTTACCATGGGTTCCAGGAGGCTGAAGATGCAACCAGGATCATCTGATTCTATTTTTTTGTTTACTTTGTGTATATAGTTTATTTAAAATCTAAAGTGTTTATTTTGTGTTGAAATCTGAAAATTTAAAACTCTGTATTGTAAAATAATACAAAGACTTATAAACCAACAATTTTTTGTTTGTTTTCAGTGCAATCAATAATCAACAATCAATAATTTTATTTGCCAAAGTTAGGGCAAGAAAGGGACAGCACACGTAGAAATAAATTAAAAACAAAGAATTAAATAATGATGAACAGTCAAACATTTACAATAAACACTATAAACTGTTAAACCGGACTATAAAAAAGAGCTTTTTACTTTGTACAGGGCTCAATACTGAAGAAAAAAACCCACTAAAGGAGTGGTTGTGCAAACAGCAGTGTAAATCAAAATGACAAGAGTTTCACAATGAAGTTAGAGCTTCTTGAAACGTGACAGTCTTTGGGCCACTAACTCAGCCGGGTCTGGTCTTGGTACGGGTGCAATATTTTCCAGCAACCGTCTTTGGCGTGGAGGAGGACGGGGCCAGGGTTCTAAGTTTTTCTCCTCCCTCAACTTCAGGACATCCTCCATCAGGTCATTCCTGAAAAGCTGAGAGGTGGCTTCATATGCTGGCTTAGCCACCCACTGCTGAGTTGTCTTAGTATAGACATACTTGTACTGAGGTTTTCCTGTCCAGAAAGACACAAGTACAGATACATCATTGTTTATGTAGACCATCACAGCAATCTTTAGCTATGTGTATTATGGTCTTAAAAGATGTTTACATTTTATGATGTTTATAAATGCGGTTGGTGCATAAATATAATGCTATAACTGAACAGAAATTACACGGTGTGAACATGTGTATGGTTACACTATACAGCAGCTTTGGCTGTACCATCATACACCTTTGTCCAAATCAATTTCTGACCATTGTACTGATAAGAAATAATCTAATCTATTTTGAGGCAGAGATTCTTTCCTTACCCTCAAGTGTTGTCGCCTGTGGCCTGCCAATGTTCATGTTGTGGTCCATGATGGCCAACTCAGTTCTGGCTCTCATTGAGTCATAGGTGAAATGAAGCCTCTTTGGCGCATACTTCAGGGTCACATTATGGAAGACTTCAATAGATCCTACAACATAAGATCAATAGAAACAAGTTGATCAATATAAGAAAAACAATGTGTTACAAATAAATATAGAAGTTTCTAGATGCATATAATAATTCTCAGTCTTGTGCTATGTTTCAAGTCACAAAAACTACACGTGCAAAATGTCTAATTCCTTAGCTTAGTACTGATCACAATACAATTCTAAATAGTATATTTATATATCTCTTTGAAGGCATACCAGTATGCTTGAAAAGTGCCATCTGCCTCAGGTCTCGCAGGAGATTTTTGTCCTGGGCCACCTCTCTGAAGGCACGGAAAGCGGAGGAATCATGTTCAAGCCACCTTTTCTTCTCTTGGTCATCCTCAGACATTGGAGGGTGAGCACAGGTGTACTCCCGTCCACCGTCTTCCCATCTGTGTATCCCACGAATATGGTTTAGGATGGTCAACCACCGTCGCACACACTCCTGAAAAACAATGTGAAACACAAACATTTTGTTGAAGATATATAAATAAATAAAGTGTGTCTTTGGCCACACAGTTTTAGGATGTGAAATATTACTTCGAACAAAGTAATTTTTTTTTTAAACATTGATGCATAAGATAACATGGTTACCTCTCCATCACCATGGCTGGAACTGCATGCCCAGTATAAATGGTTGCTGATGGATCTCACCCAAGAACGCAGTTCACTGTTATCCTTCTTGTTGGAGATGGTCACCAGTTTCTTCTTTAGACCTAGACACAAGACAAACACAACATGAGGTTCCAATGAAATCAGCCACAACCAGTGATACACATGAATGGAAAGTTGAAGATACAGTAAATATGATACATACTCTTATTGACATGCCATGGATCGTACTCATGGCGGATGTTGGCATAGCTTTCCCGCATCATTTTTCTTATAGATGGGGACCTGTCCGTCACCATCACCCCAACATCCACTCCAAGGTAGAGGAGGTGATTTAGGCCTCTCTGAAAGCCCACTGCCTCCATTGCCACCGAACTTGATGCTTCTGTAACCTTGTACCAAAGCAAAAATAGAATTGTGTCAATTGACAGATCATGTGCATGTACATGGTCCCATATTGCATTGAAAGAAATATTACAATTATTCTGCACAAGACATCTGCGCTTATTTACCTGCACTAGTTCAAAATGAACAATTTCTTTGGTGGCATCATCTTGAAAGGAATATGTTGAGTATTTGCAGCTGTAACCTTTTGGAAAACAAAAAATTCTGTGAATATTATGTAAGACTTATATGTTTCAAAGTCAACCAAAGTCATGAACATCAATGCTTACCAGGGCTATCGCACCGTGCATCTCCACAAAGTTCCAATTTATTTCCGGAGACAGAGAGTTGTGAAATCCTCTCCAAAATCTTCTGTTGTTGTCCCCTGTAGGCATGGTTGACCACTGGGATGAGGTACTTCGACTGGATGGCATAAAACTGGGTCCTGCTGGGTAGCTGCAAGTTAATCAGTTCAGCCCACTCTCTGATGTCGGAGTATGTGGCTCCAGTGAAAAATGTGGATGCACAGACCAACAGGTTGTTGCGGGCCATACTCCTCTGGTCAACGCACGATGCCCATTCGCCACTGTGCCCATTCAAGCAGCTCCAATGGATTTTGATCTGGCTGCCCCGTGTAGCTATCCGCTTTTCCTCAATGCCAATGCCGCATTGAGAACATCTCTGAAAAAGTTCCATCAGTTTAGCCTCATCTACCAGCCACTTTCTTCCTGCCCATCCAGTGTTGCTGCCAGAGCTGGAGGAAGAGCCAGATCCCGGGCTGGATGGAGTGGTATCACTCATGGGCACAAAACTGAGATCAGCAGGGTCCCCAAGGTCCATTTCCCCAAAACTAAGGCTCATGTCTTGTACAGATGTGTCTGCAGGACCTGAAGCCCCTTCCTCAACTTGTTCCTGTTGATGACAGAACAGTTGTATCATGCATCACATATTTGGTTTAAAAAAAGTTGCATTCGCTTCTCATCAACCAAAACCATGATATGAAACCAAATGAAACTTACTGAATGTGTGACACTGCTAAGTTGCCACAAGTGAGTCGACACGGGGGGAGAACTTTCAAGACTTCCCTGGAAATTTAAAAATATAACAATTGTCAGTTTGATTATGACACAAGGAAATCTATATATACCTAATATCAATACAATGTATTTCCTACCTCAGGGGCTTGCCATAATGCAGGCCGAGCAATGTATAGGCCTGAAGATGATGGCCTATTTCGTGGTCTGACAGTTGGCAGTGGGCTTGATATCGTAAATGTGAGGCCAGAAGAACCAGTGGACCTTGGGTGTTGATGTCTTTTTTTCGGTGTGGACTGGGGGGCAGCAGCCATTTCAGTGGCATCAACCTGATAATATCCATAAATAGAAAATCTGTCAATATAATATTTATTTACAGTGCATTGGTAATCAACACTCAGGTGTAATGTTAGATAAGATGAGCCTTTATTGTCTCTAGATAGAGAAAAGTGTCTTGGCCATGAGAGTGTGATACACATTGGACAAATATACACAGGCTACATGTAAACATACAGTACATTTAGACTAATACCCTCTGCTGAAACTAGAACAGTCAGATAAATACCCCTAACCATAAAGAGGCTAATACATACCCATGAATAAATAAATACGCCCCCCCCCCCCTCAACAACACAGACACCTCCACACACACACTCACACACAAGTGCCTAGCAGAAATGTAATATATAAATAAAACCCAGCAATAGCAGTACCCAGCAATAGCCTACATGTGCTTTGCAATAAACATGAAGTGGCCGAACTTGCTCTAACTTTGGACGAATTTACCTAGGGGGGACATGTTATGCATGTTGAAAAACCTAAAGTAACTCAGACCTTGTTTAGGCCATTGCCAAAATGGATGCCATTGCCTGGCTCAAACCCATCCCCCACACATCTAAGGGGAGCCCCCATCACAGTCAGGCAGGTTAGCTTACCTGATACTATTTTACCAAGGTTTGATCATGAACAACAACGTTACCAAAACGATCCCACACATTTCCCCTTGAAGCACAATTTAACACATTTGACTATAGCAAAATGTCCAATTTCTGAAGGTAAATTTAGGTCTAGGCTTGATAATAACAGTGGCCTTGTCTGCCAGTGGATCCTGTAACGTTACTTTACCGGAATACAAAGCTACGCGGCTTGTTAGCAAACACAAGTGTTCCGTTCTGCACGTAAAATAATGTAACGATAAAGATTTTATTTTTTTTACCTCAGGACCAGGTTCAAGTTGCGCTGCTTTTGGAATGGCACCTCTCCTCAGGCGTGCTCTTCTCCTTGGCTCAGAGCCTCGTGTAGGGAGGAAGTCTTCAGGATCAAAATGTGCACTACATACACGGTAATCCATGTCTTTCAAAACATGGATAGGTGTGTTGACATCTAGTTGCAACACAACAAGCCACTGCCTAAAAGTTTTGTCCTGTAGAGGTATCCTGTGAAAACTTTCTGGAACATAGCTCCTCATCTCCTTGCTGCAACCTGGATAAGCACAAGAGCGAACCATCCTGTCTTCTGTATCTTGTACTCTCTATAATGCCAGGTGAAGACACAGTCCTGTGCTATGCACATATCCCGTCCACTCCTTTCTCACGTGTTCAGCGCGTCTTCCGCCAACAACATTATGCCAGATTACATCACTTGGTAAAATGAAAATCATTTTTCTGATTTTTTTTTTTTTTGTATTCTACATAGTCATATAAACACTAATAATTTGATATTTTAAGTAGCAGCTAGAATGCGTGCATTTCCACGGAATTAATTTTGCAGTCTGTTTCTGTCACGTAGTTTCCTATCTTGCCTTGCTCCGGCTCGTCGATCGACTTATCGCGACTGAAACAAAGATGGCGGCACACGGCAAATTTCTCCAAGGCGCAGCCTCTACAAATGACCCTGTATATGAACAAACGGTGCACTATCGAACTTCTCTATCCCTCGTTTTACATGTCAACAACCCCGCGAGTCTACGG